>JAVKLA010000007.1:14970168-15041327 GCA_034782735.1 Sagittarius serpentarius | reverse complement strand
CCGGCGCGGGCTTCCCACGGGGTCACAGCCTCCTTCGGGCACCCACCTGCTCCGGCGTGGGGTCCTCCCCGGGCTGCCGGGGGAGATCTGCTCCAGCGTGGGCCTCCCTGGGCTGCAGGGGCACAGCCTGCCGTCTCACCAGGGTCTTCCCCAGGGGCTGCAGGGGAATCTGCTCTGGTGCCTGGAGCACCTCCTCCCCCTCCTTCTGCACTGGCCTGGGGGTCTGCGGAGATGTTTCTCTCGCATGTTCTCACTCCTCTCTCCAGCTGCAGTTACGCAGGTTTTTTTCCCCCTTCTCACACATGTTATCCCAGAGGTGCTACCACCATTGCCGATGGGTTCGGCCCTCTGCAGTGGCAGGTCCGTCTTGGAGCCGGCTGGCATTTGCTCTGTCGGACACAGGGGAAGCTTCTAGCAGCTTCTCACAGAAGCCACACTTGTAGCCCCTCTGCTGCCAAAAGCTTGCCATGCAAACCCAGTACGCTTGACATATATCTTCTGCTTTCATTGTTAACCCAGGAATGCTAGGCAAGAAGTTTAGCTGGTGAATGGTTTCTGCCTTTTTCTGGAACAGCAAAAGGTTGTTGTATAAGCAGAGAAAACAAACCAAAAAGTATCCCAAGGATGAGTTTCTTTTCCCTCAGACAAAATACATAATCATTCCCATTTTACATTTGTAGAGTTTAAACATACAAAATGCCACCAAAATGCATAGAAAACTTTAACATATCCTCACTATTAGCAATAAATGATTAAAAACATCTGCATATGAGGATACATGACATGAAACACGAGGAGTCCTGTAAACAATGCTTTATGATTTATCGTAATATTGGGAACTGCAGGATGAAGGCTTTTAATCAGATGACCTCTAGCAACAACCCTGTTGCCTGGGAAGTAAACACACGTGTAAATGTTTTTTATAAAGGCGCGTTACAGCCTGTATCATAAAATGAGCCTCCTTTTTGTATCTCTTTATGTCACAAAATACGTTTACATTCATCACAGCTATATGCATGTAAAGTTACAAAGGCTTTGATAGTTTCAGTCCTGCTTGTACTGGTAATTACTTGGCCCATTTGTGTGTGTAAATTTACCTACCAACTTTCAGAACACAGAGGAAGGTAGACACCAAAACTTTAGTGAGAATATAAGGATTTCCCAATGAATAATTTCTACAAAAGGAGCATAATAAGCTCTTTGAGATACAAATCTGTCTTTATTTTCAAGCGATATGTAGCATGAAGCTATCAACAATAAATCTTAGGAGGGGAAAGTAAGTAAACATAGCAGTTGATTCAATCTCAGTTTTACTCTCTATACTTTTAGCAAAGGAAGAGGGAATCACTGGATACAGAGTGGCAACCTTTGAGGGAGAAATAACAGTACTACAAGATAATGATAGAACAAATAAGAGCAAAAGTTTGATGCCACCCAGTTCCTTCGCACTTCACAGTTAAGGAGACTGTAACTGCTCAACTGCCATTTGGCCATAGAGCAGAGACTGGTAGACTTGTACGGAGTGATAATTGCTAGGATCCTGAATGACAAGCTGTCACGTAAAACATAGGACAACACAAACTAAAGTACCACGTAAACTAACAAGAAAGTACTGAAGATGAGCAGCCAACCCACTAAATAAAATACAATTGGCAAGATTAAAAGATATTCACATATACTGTAAGCATATGGAAAGGAGAGGTAAGTACAACTGTCTGGGTTTATGGCTTCCTATTGGAAATACAACATCCTGACAAGCAGTAAGGTATCATTGTCTGTGATGTGTCACATGTTGTTTAATGCTACGTCTAGTCCAAATTCTGCATCTTCTAGATCCCAAAAACAATCTTAAGCCATCACCTGTAAAGATAAGGAAGATGCCCCAACTTCTGCGAATTCTTTTCCACTAACATGTGGATCACAGATTCTCAAGATTTCTAAGCATACTTGTTTTTCTTGAATATAGTACCACAAAAATCCAGAGGCATTTTGAAAAATTTTCTTCTGTAAATATTCACACAACTATAACCTCTAAACAAGCCCCTGTTCAGCAGTTTAGGCACCCTAAATGTGTTCTGCACATTATCAGACCAAATACACATAGTCAGTGATTCTACTAGATGAGCCCAGAGCAAGCCTTTCACTGACCAAGATATTTTTTCCTCAAAAAAAAAAAAAAATAATTTGCTATGTTTTATAATAGTGTCCCAAATCCCTCTGTGACAAACTACTATCCCCCAGTGTCAATCACAGTTTTATAAGGACAGCAAGAATCTGCAAAACTTGCAATTGCAAAAAGCTTTTTTCATTGTATTTAAGAATGTTATGTTCCTGAGGATAATTTTGGAGATTATGCATAATGAAATAGCAAAACACGAACTTGGACATACTAGTATGAATAAGGGATGTATATATCAAAATAACTATACACAATAGAAAGTAGAAAATGAAATTTCATGGAGAAGTGACCAACCACACGACAACTGGGACAGTCTGGTATCATGCTTTGCTTTGGTACTCAGGGTAGGGTCAAGAGGAATGTAACTCAGAGAGGAGGGACTCAGGATGATAGCTGAAAGTGAGTACTAGTCAATTAGGCACAGAGATTTAGAGTCACTTCAGTGTGAGAGCGCAAAGACATAAGGACAAGGGACCAGACTACCTTCTGGTATTTGAACAATATAGGAAGCCAAATTACACCTCAGAACCACCATACTTTCAGCTGTAGTAATGAAGGTTACTCATACCATGTGCTTTGCACAGTCACAAACTGTGAGAAAAACACTGTGCAGTCTCTTCTACTAAAGAAAGCTTCTGTACCTTATGTGACAAAGCAGGATTACATGCTGCACCATCACTCCATTTCTTTGCATAAATGCTTAGGAATCTCAGCTAGATTCACCAACATATACAAATTAATTTGCGCAACCATAAAGCTGTCTTTTTAACAATAGGGTGCGGATTCAAGAATAAACTCAATATAATATTTAAAACAACAGAAAACTGATTTGTCAACCACTGCCAAAGCTACTCAGAACAAAATATCCGTGTAGGCCAAGATCTGCTATTTCTTACTTATTTTTCTGAAGTACAAGGGCAAAGAATGGTAATGTTGCATGGCTCCTTTACCAGACAGCTAGTGGTTGCCTAGAAGAACTGTAACATCCTCTGTTCATTTTGTCAGAAAGCACCACTTCTGGAGGCTGATCTTTCTGGGTATAGTCATTGGAAAGGGTGACAATGAGTAGTTTGGAAGATCTAAGAATGTCATGTTTCTTTCACACTCTATCAAGAGCTGAAACGGTGAACTTAAGAACCACTCCTCACTAGGTTGGGAAGATCACCAATTCCTACTGTGGCAGCACTTCTTCCTAAAACGAAGGCAGATGAGCTTTGCTATTGAGTTTTGATGTGGATATGAGTCTCTACCCAAAGAGTTTCACCTGGAAGGAAACAGCTCAGAAGTCACATTAAGAAGAAAACCATGCCGGAATTACTGACCCATTCTGGTCGAGAACAGGTGGATTCTTAAAACCGGTTATTTATTGAAAGAGTTTTAAAGCTCCAAATTGTGAAACTGTCTCTGTTTATGTGCTGTTTTAAAGAAAGTCAGACTTGGCACATGTTTCTCATTAACTGTACTAAAGCAGCTCATTTTCCCTAGAAATCCCCAGTTTCTCCTCTGCAGTAGGGTAATCTAGAAGGCCCCTAATTTTAGCTCTTCAGTCTGAAAGGGTAGCACATACATAAGTAGTGCTGAGTGAATGCTGCTGAAATGTCTATGATTATGTGGAATGCTAAAGCAAATTGGCTTTCTTGGCATATACAACATCATTAAAATCTTCAGAATAATGTCTAAAAGCAAGGAAGCCTCAGATATTTGTATAATGCATCTCACACGTGAAGCATTCACATAGCCACCTTAAACATCTGTCGGTGCAGTCAAGTGACACTGTGTGTTCCAGCATCCCAGTCACATAACATTTCAAACCGGTCACAGGAAAAAGCTAGCCTCTCCGCAACCCAGTATGTTGTCTATGCCCAAAGTACAGGCCAACGTTTACACATTCATAGAATAACCCTAGAACCTGGACTCAAACATTTTTTTAAATTTGTTATTACTTCTGAACAGGAAGAAGTAGAATGGGCCAAATACATTACATGGTTTATCTAGCACTCATTATAACAAGAGTCGTATCTGGAAAAGTAGTGCTGTATGCTTTCCTCCGATTTTCTCATTTTCAGGCAGATTAAATCACTTTTGAACTGTTTGCTTGTTTGTCAAGAACAGCTTTCAAGATGAGGTAATTAAAGGAAACCTATCAATTTAGTATATATTTTCAAGTTAATAATGTTGACATACTGTTCAAATAAACCTCCAATTTACTACAATCTGTTTTTAGACAAGCCCTCCATTTTAACCTCCAAATGGAAGGAAAACTAAGTGACTTTCCTCATCTCACTTAATAGAGAACATATGTTCAAAGATAATACTGTAGGCTCATTTCGAGAAGCTGTTCTTCCTCTGACAGAGATGCAGTGAGCTTGCATAGTAACACTGATACATAATGAAAGTACACGTTGCCATAAATCTCATGCATGGCAGAGGTCACTTCAGAAAAAAAAAAAAAAAAAAAAGAGACCGTTGATGGGAGAAGCACATACACATGCACATGCACAAACAAAATGCACCCTGGCCACAGGTGAAAAAAGAACCTGGTGTACCTCCTGTCAGCTGGAAGGATCAGAACTAAGAGCCACCTCAATCCTAATTTTTTGGGTGGGGGCTGGGAGGTGGCAGCAAAGGGACAGAAAGAGGATGGAAAGAAGGAAGGGATCTCTACCGTCGCAAAGCACCAGTAGCAGCTCTGAAATAGAACTGATTTAAATCTCTGCATTACAAACTCTCTGAAATAATTTCAGACGTAAATGCTACAGTAATATCAATGGCAACTTTCATTTATTTTATAAATATTTACGTAGACCATATTTATTTTTATAACTTGCACAAAGGATGTCATTGTCACTTGCTTCTCCAGGTCTCAACTTTTTAATCTACAAAAGAAGGTTAATTCACCTGCCAAGGCCACTGTACTTGGTGCTGGAAAATCCAGTAACAAAACTTGCATTCCTTGAATCCCAGTCAATTCATTGATTCATTAGATCATGCCTATAAACAAGCCAACATTTTATTTGTGTCTAGAAACAAATCAAAGCCACTTCATTCTATTGTCCTCAATGCCATGCCATCACACCACTAAGACAGGGGCCAAGTACGATCACTTACATCCAGTAATAAAAGAAAAACAAAGATCCATCACCAGACATTATAAACATTTAGTTGCAGATTTACCTGATCCTACAGAGCCATGCTACAGCAAACCTCTCAAGTTCATACCCACCAAATCAGTCACTGAACAATTCTTCAGTATGCTTTGACACACCCCATGTTATAGCCACTTGCCTAAAAGCCAGAAAGCGTAAGTTGTCTTAACAGCAAGAAGCAACAAAACTGCATGGTTAGAAACTGGCCACGTGAGAAACCTGAAAGCTACATCCTCTGTTCGTTCTGTGCAAATCAATCAATCAGCCCACAAGAATGCATTCAAAAGTTGTATTTTAGATCAGAGGAATCCTGCCCTGAAGGATATAGCTAACATAGTCTCGACCTTCCCCTCAAAGTCACCACTTAGAGCCAAACTTTTATCAGTCCAGGACTGGGCCTTCTATCTTCAGCTGACAGCCAGCACCAACTGCACAGATACCCCAAGTCCTGAACACCTGGAACAAGTAAGGGTAAGCAGATCATGACAGAGTCACAGGCACATTCACATATACACCACACACACATATACACCATCACAAACAAAAGTCCATACACAAACATTTTGCAAATAAGCTTTTAATGGTGAACGGCAAAGCTGTCCTTAAATCTTGGGATTCCTGGGCATAAATCAACATCAACATACAGCTGGGGCCCTGCTTTTACCTCAAGAACAAAACAGAACACTAGCAGAAGTAGTGAGAAGCCATTCTTTGGTAAGCCCTTGATACCATTCAAATTGACAGGGGATGAGACACTAGTAATGTAGTGGGCACTGTAGTTCTCTCTCGGCTTCATCAGTTCTCTCAAGACATTGTTCCACCTGTGACAGGGGTGTGGTGGAGAAGCACATACTTTTTAAATTTGCTTATTTTTAAAAGACCATCATCCATTTCCTTACTTATACACACAAACAAGATCCTGAGTTTAAGTGGGGTGGGTTGTTTGGGGTTTTTTTGGGGGGGAGGGTGGTGGGGGGTGGTGATGTTTGGTTGGGTTTCTTTAAATGTAGAGAGCATCCCAGGCAGTGTTGCATATATTGCTGACAGAAGGCCTACTTTAAAATGCTGGCAGCACTGCAGCTAGCTTTAGGAGTGACTAGCATTCAGATTTCAAAAGTAAAGGTGGCAATTCAACCTGTGGTACCTATACTTAGATGCCAAAATATAGACATAAATGTCTAAATAAATAGTTTGGTTTACCAGAGACCTGAGTCTTTGCTGTCCAAGGAACTTCCTAACGTGCACCCCCCAGGTAGATAATTTAAATGGTTCGATTATCAGAAGTGCTTGTGCAAACCACTTGCACTTAATGCGGTGGTAGCTGCTGCAGGTCACCAGCTAATAAGCGTGAACAGTTACCAGGGGTCTGTCTTTAAATCATGGGGCATTCGCTGGAAGAAGTGATATTCTGCACAGCCTACCAGTCTCTGAAAACAGAATGTGATTTAAGGCAATCATAAGAAGCTGTCGTGGTTTAACCCCAGCCAGCAACTAAGCACCATGAAGCTGCTCGCTCACTCCTCCCCCATCTCAGCAGGATGGGGGAGAGAATCGAAAAAGAAGTAAAACTCAAGGGCTGAGATAAGAACAGTTTAATAACTAAAGAAAAATAAAATGTAATAACAACAACGATAATGAAATAATTGTAACGAAAAGGAGTATAACGAAAAAAAGATAAATAAAACCCAAGAAAAGACAAGTGATGCACAATGCAATTGCTCACCGTCCGCTGACCGATGTCCGAGAAGCAAGCTGCCCCTCCCAGCCAACTACCCCCAGTTTATATACTGAGCACGACGCTCTGTGGTATAGAATATCCCTTCGGCTAGGTCAGGTCAGCTGTCCTGACCATGCTCCCTCCCAGCTTCTTGTCCACCTGCTTGCTGGCAGGGCATGGGAAACTTGAAAAATCCTTAACTTGGGATAAGCGCTACTTAGCAACAACTAAAACATCAGTGTGTTATCAACATTATTCTCACACTAAATCCAAAACAAACTGTACCAGCACTAAAAAGAAAATTAACCCTATCCCAGCCAGGACCAGGACAGAAGCAGTTTTAGTTTTAATTACATTTGGGATGAAAAACAAATAGCACTGCAGAGCAAAACACAGCGTTTGAGCTTTCCTTGCAAGAAGGAATTAAGTTTACAAACCAGTATCAGGAGAAATAGCTTTTTACTCAAAAGTTCAGTAATTTAGACCTTCATACAGGCTCAAAACCCTTCTTTGCCCAAGATCTGAACCCCAAGCCCCTGGTTTTCTGTTGCTGCTGTTGCCACGCATGTCCTAAATATTTATCAAGACACAAAGAACAGCAACAGGTTCACCATTAGGGAACCCTCAGCACGGATGCCACAAGGATAGGAACACTTCAGACGCCTTTAACTTGGGTTTGAAACAAGCCTGAGCCAGAGCTCAAAATTTCTACAGTATTTATACACAATCTCTTGCTCAGTACAGACTTGGCGCTCATTGCAGATCACATCAAAGGAGAAAGCTTAACCTTATGCCAAACCCCTGCGCAGGGATAAACAAAGCTGCTGTCTGTGTGAGTTGTGCCTACTCAGACCAATTCCTCAGCCACATAAATTTTGATGTTTCAAGTGACAGCATATGACAGACAAGCAATCCTGAGCTCTGAGTAAAACAGAGGTTCAGAAATTAAGCAGGTGGAATGCTTCATTCCCCATTCCTAGGTAAACATTTTATACAGCTTCCTGAAAGGTTACAACCTAAAATGTAGAAATTGGACCACAGAAATGAAAGCTCGATAAATAGCAGTTCACAAAAAAAAGCTCATCTGCATATTCCAAAAGGCACGTGGAGTTTTTAAGAAGTCTCGCAATACTTCTATGTCATGTTACACTTTCTTCATGTGCAGATATATTACAAAATAATTTGAAACGTAAGGTGCTTTAGTTTGCCCTGTTGCTTGGAAATCCTCACAGATCAGTGTACAGTGAGTTGCCTGGGCTCAAAAACAAAGCTTGGAATATTGGGGCAAGGAAGAGATTAACTGTAGCATCAGAAAATACGCAGAAATTTCTCCAATCAGGATGACTTACTAAAGAATGAATCTGTAAGCCCCAGCTGGTTTGTCACAGATATTTCTTCAAAAGTACAAAATTATGTACCATTAAGCCACAGCCCAAAGAGTTCAACAAACATGAAACCTTGACAAATGCGGAAGATGATAGAATAATTTTTTAATTTTGCATAAGTGACACCAAAAAATTGCAAGTCAGCTTGAAATAAAATTGTCATAAAGCACCTTAGGTTTTTATAACTCAAAAGACAATTTAAAAGTTTTTTTCTCATCCATTTGGAAGAGGGTTGGGTTTTTTCTTTTAGCAGAATTGTTTGCAGTCTGTCCCTCTAAAATGGATCAGTCTGGCATCAGTAGATTTTACTCAGCTCAAGGCAAACAATGTTAGGAGTAAGAGAGAAACTTAGCCAGCTTCATCTGCCACTGTACGCAAGCTGAAAAGCTATTTATTCTAGTCTTTTAGTTCTGAAGTAATATTTTAAGGTTTGTAGAAAATAAAATCCAGGGCACTCAGCAATTTAGCTGTAGAAGTTTTATGTATGAGTCCTTGTCTATATTCTATCCCCAACATAAAGTGAGCAACAGAAAATGCAAAGTGAGCTGTAAGCAAACAGTAACCTGTCTGCAGAAGTCATGTGCAGACAAACACCATCTCCATTATCAGGAGGACTAAACAGGTATTTTTGAGTCCTTTGTATTCACAGACAGGTTCCAGGTGACTCTCATTGCCAGAGTCAAATGTGCCCAGGATCCAGGAGCTTAGCATTGAGAGCCTGCTCTCCTTAGCAGCTGGTCGTATACCAAGTCCAGTTAAGTTTCAGACCATTGTTCAAAATACTGTTTTTACAAAATGGTACAATGTAACTTCAGAGACTGGAAGAGTACTTCAGAGAGAACTAAGAGCGCCAATGTTTCATAAAGCATTCTTTCTATTGCTTTCTGGATACCTGAATATATCATAATTACCACCTGAAGTTTAAATGAGTTAATAAAATGAGACGTTAAGAATGTCTATTACCATTTATAATAGTAAAAAGTGTGAAATTTTAAAAAAAAAAAGTGTTTGAAGATCTGGGGCCCAATGCTTACAGATACATGTTCAAGCTTACCATATTTTGTATCTGGTAGTTAAAACGGAAATTAAGATACACCAGAAGAGAAATGGAGTAAACATACAGCTGGTATTCAGGTCTAATTTTTTTTAAAGTGCCAGTATAATGTGAAGCAGCACATTTTCCAAATGCTGTTTACATCTTAATATCATAATCTTTTAGCTGACCATTAGGAAATACTCAAACACATTAAAGTTTGCAATACTCTTTTGAAAGCTGATTAATGGTCATTATTAGGAATTATCCATATAGTTCATTCCAACATTTGCCAAAAAATCCCAAAACAAAACAAAACCCCAAACGCTACAACCTTTTTATTTTAAAACCTAACATCATCAGGAATAAATTATAAGCTTTAGCTCAAGTGACCTTATCTTTCATTGTTGCACAATACCAAAATGGACCTGATTCTTCCCATCTGCACATTCTCCCTTCTGCACTGTCTATTAAAGCAAAGCTGCTGGATCAGCCAGCTGCAGGCTCCTCTGACTCAGAGACCTAGCAAAAACTCACTTCCTTTTGGAATGAGTCCCTCTTGCCTTTCTCATTTTAACAGTCCTAATCTAAATGCAAGGTTATTCTTCACTCTCAAATCAAGATTTGGCCCTTTGACATTTTGAGTCATGCTAAGTAGTCCATTTGTCTTTAACAAGATTACCCCTTGATTATCTCTTTGGAAGGCAATTGATCAATCAATACTAATGAATTCATTTAGACAAAGGATCTAGTATCCAAATGTGTGTATTCAAAATTGAATTTCACATTTACCTTCAAGTTCTTAAATACTTTTAGTAAGGAGTCTATAGAAGTGAATAGCTTATTATGTGCCAATAGCTTCATTACAAAATATTAATCACCTTTATGGTTTCTTCATACCAGCGCCTCAGGTAAAAAAGATTTGAAATATGGACAGCAGAATTAGAAAATACTAATTTCCTATAGCTTTACCACTCACAACTGGATTCTCCCATGTCTACAAAAGCACTAAACTGACAGAAGTAATCGGGGCATTCATACCACTGCTGCCACCTACAGATTATCTGATAACTAATGAGGGTTGAACTGACACTACCACAGTTTCCTAATGAGAGCACCGATAGATAGGTGGGTAGGAGACATGGATTGTATTTTCATGACGTTCATAGAAATCAAGTAGCTTAAAGACCCATCTCCATTGTCAGCTTTGGCTGAAATTAATCAATGGCTTCAAAAGTTGTTAGGGGAGGCACAAACACCAACAGATAACAATCTTGGTCTCATTTCCTAAAGAAGCAAGGTTTGCAATGTTTAATTTATTACCACATACACACCTTTCAAATAGGTTTCATCTGTTAGATTATTTGTAACATCATACTGCAACATTTTTCAAATTGTACTTACTTTAGGAGAAACTTAGAACCTTGCCAAATGAATCTGACCTAGTAGCTCAAGAAATCTTACTGGGCCCTATTCAGCAAAGACAGCCAACTGTTGAATACCTTACTCTAAGGGATTTAATTCCCCTCAATAAGATTACTCAAGACATTGCAGACTGACTGTCCTGCAAATACTTGTAGATTCCCCCTCAGTTGACAGAAACCTCATAGATTACCACTTGGTTATTATCCCAGGGCAAATCTTTTTCCAGGCAGGCAAACTGGCTTTTCCAGATGCCCCAACTTCAAACACCATTTAAAAAACAAAACAAAACAAAACAAAACAAAAAACCCACTAAATAATAAAGAAAACTGCATTGGGTGCTGTTGCAGAAGGCATGGTAGAAGGTAGACAGTGGTGACACCTAATAGATCTTTCTCAGGTGTTGAACGTAGTTCTTCTTAAAGAGAGTAAAATATCCTTTTCTGAAGTTTCTGGTCTCAGTCTCCTCTCTTTAGAATTTGAACATCAGTAAGCATTTCTTTCTGTCCTAAGCCCAGATTCCTCTGGCATGTTATACCTGGAACCATTACATTCCTGTATCAGTAGTAGTGATACATCTTCATTTCTGAAGACCATCCACTTAGTGCAGTTTTAAATTAGTAAACACAAGAATCAAGTACTGAGTCTGAAAAACATCCTTTTTCATTTCATTTAGAACTCTTAGTTGTACTAGTCCCTTACACCTTTCTTCTTGTTTTCCTCCTTTTAAACACATTCATGGTATTTCTCCGAGCCACAGAAGGCTGCTTTCCCTGCAAGCTGCAAGGCAGCTTTCAGTTCTGTGGAAAGCTGTAAAGCTTACTGGCAGCAGCGTCCAGTGTCCCCAGGCATTACCTGAAGCCAGACCATCCCGTACCCTGAAGCACAAGGCAGATGAGTCCCAGAGAGCCCTTTCACCGAGTTTCCCTTCCACTGTTTTGAAGTGTAAGACCAGATCATTTTAGCACATTTCTGAGGGCTGCTTGGGAAACCTGACATTTACTAAGCTCCTGGTGCACTGAGATTTCAATTAGTTTACCTCCCTTTCTTCAACTGACAGCAGCCAATCTTCTGGCTAAGCAGCTTCAGAATTTCAGGTAAACTTTACCCAGCCCTGTCCTGAAGAAGCTACTTCATGTCTTTGCCATGAAAGGAAGCTTCAGCAGAGTAGGATTCAAATTTTGTCCTGCTACTGATTGTACTGTAGTCATTTGTTAGTGATATATTTAATGAGGTCAGCATAACTCAGCATAATGTACTCTTAAATGTATTTCATATTGATTTCCTCCACTTCACTAGAAAAGTAGCGCTGGACAGACCGCCAAAATATTAATTCGTTTTCCAGGCATTTTTCTCTTCCTAAGGTTGATTCCAACAGAAAGATTAAGAAAATTTAATCCATCATCTCTAAAAATGTATTCTACATCCAGGTGTTCTACTGTTTCTGCCTCCTGGTATCCTCTGTCACTTTCTTCACACCATAAAACCTGGCTCTGAGTTCCTAACAGCTATTTGCTTCAGCATTAAACTCTCTATTCAGCATTTGCCTTTCCTTTCAGGTGTTGCCAGTGAAAAATCTACTTCTCCTTGGTGGCAAGCCAGATCAGTCCTCATCCAATTGACTGTGAGGACATTTTAAGCTCAGAACTTTCCTCAAATACTTACAGAAGTGTTTGTCCCAGGAAACCTTATCATTAATTTCATAGTTTCTGGCTAAAATATGTCAGCTAGCATCTGTTCACAAGCCTGCACAAAACACACTGTTTTGTACAGATGGTATTATATTCTATCAGCCTTTGTACAAGATTACACATTTTCATCAAGTTTCAACAAAATGTTGAAGTATGTAAACTAAGCAGTGTATTTCAGCATCTCCCAGACACAATAGCAGCTAACTGGAGTCTTCCCTACAAAACATCCTGATGCGTGCACATCCCTTACAAGCCACCCTAAGGTTTGTTATGTTTTCCACAAGGCTACATTAAACTGTACCAAAAAACACCAAACAAACAAACAAAAAAAACCCAACCCAAAACCAACTCCAGACAACAAACCAACCCACAAGCACATCTTATTTCTTTCATCCCACAGGGGAACTCCAAATTGGAAAGGGATCATTTGGAAACAGTAATACTAGCATGCAAAATTTTCTTTCAATATAATCGCAAACAATACTTATTTGTGAGTATTGAAGATAACATTCCACGAATTCAGGAAACCCAAACGATACCAAACCAACAGTAATTTCAGTTTTGATGCTGTTCATGCATGTAATGTTTTTGGTACAATTTGGCATGTTAACATAAAACATAAATGAGAAATACACAGTCAGTGCAACCAGATCAGCTTTCTGAAACATTCCCTTTTACTTTCTCAAGTATACATCAGTAACTACTTGTTAAATTATGTATTTTTAATATAAACTAGGAGTTTCCTCTCCTTGTTTACTAATTCCAATTTATTTAATTAGTCTCACTGATAGAGGTTTGCCTGCATAGGATCTGTTCTTAATGAGAACAGCATAAGCTTCCAAAGCTCTGTAATAAATTGTTCTGAAAGCACACTCTGCTTTTCCCCAAAAGTCTATCATTTACCTCTTCCCAGCCTGTTTTAACTGCCCTCTCCTTCCATCTTGTAGCTTACTCTTAAATATTTCTAAAATGATCTCCTAGTAAGAAAGCACAGTCTAATATTTCACAGGTGCACTCGTGCTCTCTAGGGTAAATGTATCACCCTGTCATCACCATGGTCAACACATTCCTCACAATCACATTATCAGCTGCTTGTGTTGTTTCTGTCCTTATGGGGTGGTTGGGAATGTACAGAACTGCCGTGTGAAAGATTTCCAGGTGCAAGGTTATAGCTTTGCATCTGTTTTTCTTCTCACGAGAGGTTTTTTCCCCTCCAATCTTTATAGGACTTCCATGTGCTCTTACTATCTTATCACTAGCATATGAAATACACATAGCCTTTTCAAAGCAGACTAAATACTATGCAGAGTGAAAGCAACACTGGATTACAAGATTAAGGTGATTTTTACCACGGTTTTGTTAATATAAACACTTTAAATAAATTAGTCTGGTCCTATACTTCACTACGATTATGCTATCCAGCATTCTCAGCTATCCTTCACTGTCTTTTAACTTTCGATTACTTATCTCCAAACCTCCTTTTACCTAAAACCCAAGAGCTATCTTTCTTACAGAACATTAGTGTAAAAGGCAATCATCACTTAGACAACTCTATATGTGAATTGCCAAATAATTTCTAACAACACTGCTAATTCTAAGTTTAACTTAAAAAAAGAAAAACAAAAGCTCATCCCTCCAGAACTTTAGTGGCAGTTGGGTCCACATCTGGACTTTGCACCTTTATACAAGATGGGAAACAAAAGATCTATTCATTACTGAACTTAAGGAAGGTGCATCTGCATTCAAATATGTATTGCCTCACAAATGTCAGACTTAAAGCCTGGAAAACTGGAAACACACTGCAAACACTGTAATGCTTTCATGGAAGACATGACCTTGCAAGCAGTGATTCTTATTTTCCATAGTTACATACCTGGGTACGTTAGGGTTTTTGCTTTGGCTGCCAAATTGGTAAGGATTTTCACATGAATTTTTCTGACAATATATAAACTTTATCATCACCACGCCTGAAAGACACCCTTTGGTCCACCCTGTCTATGCAGATGCACAGCTCTTCTACATCTGACTCCAAGACTGCACGTTCCCTGGAAGCTGAGGAGAGTTTGAACCATCCCAAAGCACGCTACCAGCAGTAGATTAATAATACTCTGGATTACAACTGAATAAGGGAGAATGACGCTGCAAGTACAGACGCAATCCTAGGTTAAATCTGTTTATACAGTAAGGGCAGTTGTCACAGAGGGTTAAGACAGAAATCTTGAAATTTTTAGAAGAGGAAAAACTGATTCAAAATTAACAGCAATATATTTACATACTTATTTTATTGTCAAGCCCTATGCATTTCACTTGTTGCGAATGAAAGGGATTTTTGTTCCATCTGAACCGACTTTTAAAGGGTTCCTTCCCATTAGCATCTCAGCAGCACTAACTGCAGGTTTCCATGGCTAAATAGATACATGGAAATGTCACGACAAATTATTAGGCTTTGTCACTGAGCTTTTGTAGAACATCACGGTCTGTCCCTTTACTTGTCCCACCTATAACATAGTTTGTTTAATGCAATTTTCTTCATTCTTCACCATGTGAGGTAGGCGAGTATAGCTCATTGGCCTCCTTTAACATCTCCAAGTACTTTCATTTTCCAGAATTCATTCACATACTGAAGTTGGAAGGTGAAGATTCTGAAATTATCTCATAAGCAGATGAGAATTTCTACCGCATATCAGAAAAAATGATCAAATTCTTTTTAAAAGTCAGTGTATACCCTAAACTCTCTCCAGTGAATATAGCAGACATGCCTAAGATTTATTTGTAGGTAGCAATCCTTGAATCTCTTCTCACTCAACTAGACAGCACATGCATTTTTAGTAGCTGTTATGTTACAAAACAAGGCTGAGTTAGAATTAGATCATGCCAAAATTGGAGTCCAGAAGATTTACACTCTGCCAGACTGCATACAATGCTCCTGTTACAGCTAACATACAAGCCAAGTCCCAATGAATACATTCTTATAAAGTGTTTTGAAATTCTGTAACATTAACCCCGCTTTGGGTTTCAGACTCTCCTAGTACTCCCTGACCAATAGCTTGCTGTTACAGTATCAATTGTGCTGCTTTTAGAGTAGACTATGCGGTCACATTTTCACTACAATTCAGAGGAAAACTTGTAGAAAGCCATAGCTACATGGGATGAACACAAAAGATATGCCCAGAGAGGCCGGTTTTCTCCCAGGGCTCATACAGCTTGATCAATACTCAGTGTCACTGAAGAAGGTATTTTTACTTATGAAAAACAGTAGGATAAAATAGCCAGCAAACCTCAAAAATTACTTAAATGCAACCAGTAAAGTTGTATACTTTGAATTTTAACTAGAAAGGAATTTTGAAGAGTCTTCAATATTACAATTATTCAAAACAAAGAAGTAGAAGAGACTACATTCTTAAAGGAAAATTTTTAATAATAAAACTTACTAATCTAGTTGCAAATTAGAAAAATGTAAAATAGAAGTACTGTAAATTTAGGAAGAATATGTTCCATGTATAAGAAGAATATTACAATAAAGTAGTGGAATATCTACATGCAAAATTGATATTAACTTCAACAAGGGACTTTACAAAGCATGCGTAAGTAATAGTAAAATCCACTTTCTATCTTCTGAGGATACAAGCCATTAAAGAACAACTTCTTGTAACATACTTACAAACTAAATCTCTTGGAGAATGATTTTGTTCATTTTGCCAACATTTCACCATCAGAGTCAGGATGCTGAGATCTAACAAGAAGCACAGTAACATCCGGGTGATACTAGTTTAGTTCTTCTCCTTTTTTAATAGGTCAATCATGTAAAACATTGCTTTCTGACCAAGAACAATTTTACTTTCACATACAAAATAATTTATCACCTTCTAAAGAAAAAAATTAGACCTTACATTGCACTGTATTGAACTAACCTACACTGATTTTTAAGTTGTTCAGGGAAGACCCTTGTTTCTGTAACCCTTCCTTTGGAGATCCCGTTGAGAAGATCAGGGATTCTGAAAAGGCAACCAAAGATCAAGCCTATCCTCTAGGAAACATTAAAAAAAGCTAGTCAGTACACTAATCACGCAGACAGAAAAGGAAGGAGAGCTACCCAAGTCACCTCTGAAGCCAGCCAGTAATGCAAGCTGGGCCATTAGGGTCTAGATCTTTCTCACCTGTGTTGAGCTGGGAGCACTCTCCGAGGCTGGAGGTTTAAGGAAAAGTCTAGGATAGGTTAGAAGTAGCTTCCAGATAAGGTATCATAAAACAAGGTTGTTCTCTTTGACTGAGAGCAGGTTGTGGTTTAGTGAACAGGCTCCTTGGATTAATTGGATTGGAAGGGGACAAGTTCTCCTAAGTATGGTATAGGGCCACAGCAGGCAGATGTGCTCCCTGACAGAAGGTTTGAGCTGGGTTACAAGCTTGCTCTAGGAGTGTAAGATTTTGGGACCCTGCTCTGTGTGGGCCCAAAGCTTCGTGGGAGTTTTGCTGGGTTATAGGAAAGGAGATGGTAAGCAGTGTTTCAAAGTGGGATATACCATCACTTTACAGGATCTGAAGGTTCATGTGCTATATTTAAAAGTGATGACTAGAAAGATGTTTCTGCTAGGGAGCAGTGCATGCCTGTGGTAGGTTGGAGAGACTATTTTGGAGGTAAAGGACTAGGTGACAGTGGTGATATTTCGTAAGGCAAAACAAAACATCCATTCTAACCTTTGTTCCATTCGTCATGGGGAACGTGGTCTGGAAGTACTCAAGCTCTTTCTCAGTTGAAATAAGGGGTATGGGGACACAAC
The DNA here is from genome assembly GCA_034782735.1 of Sagittarius serpentarius. Classification (NCBI taxonomy): domain Eukaryota; kingdom Metazoa; phylum Chordata; class Aves; order Accipitriformes; family Sagittariidae; genus Sagittarius; species Sagittarius serpentarius. The sequence continues at coordinate 15,023,976 of JAVKLA010000007.1, read as the reverse complement.
CTGATGCTGTGATTCTGCACCTGTACTTGCGCTATTATCTTTTTATGGAAGATCTTCTGTTATCAGAGTCTCCCATTCCATTATCTGTTGCCACAGATAATGGAAAACTGGTAATATTCTTGATGATTAGTAACCATGTACAAAAAATACAGCCTCCAGTCACAGTGAAGTTGACTACTTTCTTCTATATGGGGAAGCAAGTTCCTGAATTAGATACTTCAAGTTAGTTGCTGAAAACACCCTGTTTTTTCCGCCTGCCTTTTCCCTCCCTTTCCTGCCCCAGCTACTGTTTCCAGTATAGCACCATAAAACTGCCCATCATCAAGCAAGCAGCTTTCAACCACCACAGGGTACTTGAATGCCTGTTTCTGTAAAAAAACATAAAAATCTATATGGCTGTAATATTGTCATTGCCAGCATATCAACAGCTGTTTGTAGTTTAATTTATGAAAAATGTTTCTTTCACAAACTGTTGCTACAAAATCATCTCAAGGTAGTACTGCCATTGCTTTCATTCTGGAGAATTATTTTGCAGTGCAGATGAACCAGCAATAGAAACCAAAGCTACTAAGTTGAACATGGAAAATTGAAACATGGAAAGTTGAACATGAAGTTGAAACAGGAAAAGATGAGTTTACTAATATGCCTAGTTAATTCTATGAGGGCTCGCAGCTCATTTCTCATCCTAGTGAGTTTAATAAAACTTGTTGAATAAACTATACACAAAGGGTAGCTGCAAAAAAGTAATATTTACATTTATTTCAATCCAGTTTGACCATAATTTTTTAAGGTTAATTCCTATAAAGTTTACCTGCTATGGCTGAAGTTAACTATTCGCTCAGTTATACCCTCTAGAATTTCTTTGCAACAGATACCACTATACCTATTTGCTAGCACAAATCGTGTACATCATATACACCAGGGACAGAAATGGGTTAAAGACTAGAACTTTCTCAGACAACTACCAATGGTCATTCCAGCTCCCTAGTGAGGTACTTAGTAACAATGTGAAAACTCCTGTTGCTGCTGATAATGAGGTAACTACACTGTGACTAATACAAATAAATTATCTTCAGGATTGTCAGTTTGTCATCAGTAAGCATATTTTTCATGGCAGTTCTTATAATCTTGGAAGAAATAAAAACAAGATGTCATTCCTATGGATCAGGTCACATATGACGATTGCTAAGGTTCCTGCCTATCAAGTGAAAATCAGAAAACTTTTTTAACTCTGCAAATACCAGTTGATGTTAGCAGAATTATTTTATATTATGCTTGTCATTGTCAGTAAATAGCATTTCTATCAATAATTTAAATTCATCATAAACTGGCATAAATTCATAATCTCATGGGTATGTAGCCCATTATGGTTCTGTGGATAATAGATAATTCTAAAAGTACATTCTCTTAGTCTGCGTAGGAAAGCTGTACAAATCATACCAGGATTCCCATGACCATGAAAAAAGTAAACCCAAAGCTAGTCTATGTTTCACTGAGAAGAAATAACTGAAGAGTTTGTGGGGTACTACAAGAAAAAAATAGTAATGATTCAGTCCTCTGAATATACAATATCGCTTATATGGCACACAATAGCAAAAACCAATCTCTGATGCTATGGCCCAGTAGTTAAAGCTAAGACCTTGAAAAAATCACAGAGCTTCTTCATCCATGACACAGTGCAAAGGGCAAAGTAACAGTATATTTTCTGGCTGGGTTTTTTTTCAGCAGAGATGAAAATTAATGTTTCAAGGAAAAATAAAAGGAAAACTATTTCCTGGGGAAACGAGCATCCTTCTTTCATCTTTTGACTAAATTTTATAGTTGTAAGAAAATAAAATCTTACTCCTATAAGAGTTTATCTGCTAAATATTTGAATTATAATGATCTATTTGTGATTTTAAACTCATTCCCATTATGTGGGATATTAAGAAATAAAATTTCTCATGGCTTTAAATTGGAAACTCATATACTCATATAAAGCACATACTGCTCTGTATTACATTGAGTATTATTTAGTATCAGGTTTTCATATGTAAATCCAAAGTGTTGAACTGCAATGAAAAACTGGGAAAGCTTAGATTTTTACTACAAATCCAAGGAAATCTAGAGCAAAAATTTGATACCTAAACAACGACAACAGGATGGATAGATGATGGAGAGAAGGATATTCAGACGGATAGACAGAAAACAATATTTTGTTTTTCTGTTGAAGATTGTCAGTGGTTCAGCATTGTACAAAAAAAAAGGAATAGAAAAGAATGTTCTAGATTGCAGGATGGTTTGGGGACTTCTTTAAGTATGCAATAGTCATGGTAAATTGGATGTACTAGCCATGATAAGCTTGGCAGAAACTGTGCTTTAAGGAATAATTTGAATTAAGGTAGATTAGTAATTTGCTTATAAAAGGTGAGAGAGGGACTTTCAGAAATATGATACACATGGTCTTTAACAGCACTCACTGATGCTGATTAACTTCTGAAACTGATCAGGACAGGTCGACATAACTGTCATCAGGAGGTCAACATAAACAGGTTCCAATAATATCTCTCAGAAAATTGTAAGAAGTTTGGATTTATGAATTCATTTACAAGTGACATAGATGGTTAGCAGACAGATGCTATAAAGACACAGTACTCAACATTTAAAACATGGGAAGTTTCTTGCATATCCTGTTCAAGTCACAAGGACACAAAGCAACTGTCAGTCACTGGGTCACAAATTGTCTGATATTACTTCCTTGGAACTTGGCGGTCCTCTGCACTGATTCATTGTTTTTCTTTTTATGAGAGATTACATATTTCTTAATGTAGCTGTTTATTTTGAGATAACTACACAGATGACCTCTCAGTAATTATAAGGCATTCCTTTTACTTTCCCCAGAAATTTTCATCATTTTGCTAGTGGCCCCAGGAAATATTTGTTGGAGTCTAGTCAAGGGAATTCAACATACCTAGTAAAGAAAGACACCTATCACTAAGCATGTGAGTAGTCCTGTTTAAATTAATGAGTTTATCTTTGCGGTAAAAGATAGGCACAAACTACTTGTTTTGTTGAATCAGGCTTCTCCTGATGTAAATAAACTAAACCTGAGCTTACTTACATGTTTTGCAAATAAAGATCTATAAACTCTTATCACCAATTAACTTACGTGCAAAAGAATGACATTCTCGTCATTCCATGGTAAGTGACTAGCTATTTTCTATAGAGTTTTTAAAATTTATTTGACTAAGAATAACATCTGGAAGGTGGCAGAAATGAAGACTACCAAGCCCTGTATTTCCAGGGATAGGATGATATCTAAATGAATTCAAAGGAAATCCTTTCCTTACATCTTACAAAGAAATGACTGACAGCCCAATGAATTGTATTAAAATATTGTTCTTGGATAAACTGGTTTTCATCTGGCATTTATATTTACAATTACAGTAGGTATGCTGTAAGCTTATTGCACTTTGTTCCAAAACCTGATGCCTAATTATCTCAGCCACACATCTTCTCCAGTAAGGCAGTTTTATGAACCGGCATAACCCCAACAAATACTTCAAAATTGTGATAATTTCGAAAGAGGAAAAAAAAATTGGTTTCTTCATCATCTTTTCACTGTTAAGCAAGCAAACACCCACTTGTTGCAAAACAATTTTATAGAGAATCACTTTCACAAAACAAAATAGTATTGTATGCTACCTGTAAATCTAAGTTACAAATCTAAGCCTACACTGTGCTTAAGCACTTCGGTCAAAAGAAAATATGGCCTTTGGCATATTTGTGCATTTCAGAATCTGTCTGTATTTTATAGCTGCAAATGCTTGACTCTGTCTCCCAAGTTCCATATGCTTAGTTGTACTATTCTGGGCTAATGCAAGAAAATAGGTTAGTCTCCAAGAAAAGAATCCCAATGCAGAACACCCGATTCTAAAAGTTATGATTGATACAAAAAGACTCTCACATCCAAAAGGAACAGAAAATTATCTGCTACACCTTTTAAGAAAATCTATTTCTACTAAAATTTTATATATTACTGAATAGATTGCTGGGAAGGATTCATTGTCAGTCTTTTAGAAGCAGAGAAAAGTTTTTTCTCCAGCTTCTATTTTTTTTTTATTATAAAACTTCCTATCTACCAATTACAGGAGAGGAGTATTCCATGAGCTCAGTATATTCCGTTTAGATTGTGGGTAACTTAATTATAATCTTAAGTAGCTACCTGAGAGGCAAAACTCACACAAAAGTTAGAAAGAGTCTTGCTCTAATCAGTGGGAAAGGACTATGGCTTCACCACTTGCAGAATTGCCCAGCGCATCAGCCGGTGCTGGTATGAATTGGAAACCTCTATCCATGGAGGACCTAGCAAGGTCTATAGGCAAGAACTATATGAGCCATGAGTCTGTACAGGACAAGGGGGCAGAATGCTATTAAAGCTACATTTGGAAGGCACAGTATTATTCTAAGAAGTTAGTATTTTCCTGAGTATTTTGTGTACAAGAGACAGGGATCGCACTCGTCTGTCCACAATTTATCTTCTTAATCATAAGTCTTTTATACAGGTTGCAAAATAAGTAGCAGATTCGACCTTCTTGGCGTAATTCAGGATGTTCGGATTCTGCTGCTAGAATCATACAAAATTTAATTTAATGCTGAAAATCACCGACATGTCTGAAATGCCGCTGGTTTCAGGCAGTCCGTTAAAGATGCTGACAGCTATTATCTGACAGTGAAAATAACAGACTTACAATTAAGTAAGCATCCCAAAGTTCAGACTGCTAAGGAAAAATTGAACACATTTTAACAGAAAAAGCTTCTCCTGAATCTTGAAAAAGTCCCATCTAGTTTACCAAATAGTCAGGTGTCTGAAACACCCACTAGATAGATCTTTACTTTTTGATGCCCCACACTAAACAGGATGTTTTACATGCTAATTCTATTTAAGTCTGTGCAAATATATGAGAGGAAGACTACTGTTTTATGAGCAAATGTAACTCCAGCAATGCAGACTTCCAAGTATCTGACCAGAAAATGTTGACACTGGATTCAGTTAACCACAAACACAGGTTTGAGGGGGGAAAACATTCACAAAAACCATCCATGATTTTCTCATAAGCTCTGTCAGAGACAGCAAGTTCTCCACGCACCAGAGGAGTTGTAAATCCACTGCTCTTTCCTGGGTGCTCTGAGATTTATGCAGAATGTGGAAGACCCACTGGAGATCAGGGCCCTCAGTAGTGGACTCTGTACCTCCAGTCAGTCATTGAGATGTGTTTTTGTGGGCATGGTAGGAAAACTGATTCAGTTTTAAGCTGTTTTATCAAACTGCTGTTCACATCTATTTCCAGCCATTGCAGAACTCTCGGCTTCCTTCTTTCAGGCTTTCTGCTTCATCCCTCCAATACCTACCACTCCTTTGAGAAACTCATGCTGTACTATACAAATACTGTTTAAACATTGTTTATTGACATAAAGCACCTTGGACCCACAGAAATTCCTGATGGACACAGGCAGGAGATGGTAGTGTTGAAATAGCTGAAAAGGCTGGTTTTTACAAAGGGAGTAAGACTTTCAAAGCATTACGGACTTGTAGAACCATATTGCCATGATCCCACATAACTAATAAGCTGGGGGATGCAGAAGAAAACTACCTTTTCGCAATGTAGAAGGGCTTGTGACAGGCATGATCTCTGCAACCTGCGAGTGCAGAGACTTGGCCATAAACTGCAAGTCACTAAAAAAAGGAAGCCAAAGAAGGCATGATCATAATTCAGTCAGTCTCTGCTTTCAAAGCAAGGCTGAAGAATGAGAAGGAGGAGAAATCTACTACATCCTTACCATATGACAGAGTATGCCTCAGAGAAGTGCAGACACTTCTACAGATGCATTAGGCACAATCTGTTTGGTACAGAGATTTTCTTTTCAAGGGAGTGCAGCTCTTCACTGCCTCCTGTGAAATATTATTAGAAGAAATATCCAGGATAGATCACAAAATTTTTCACAAAACAGAAATCACAATGTGAAAGCACATAGCTTCCCCAGTTGTCAAGTATTTGCTGTTAACAAAGACAACACCAAGCACTGTGTGGTAAAATAAGCTGTAATGAAGAAGTATATTAAACTGTATCCCTCAGAAATTGATACCTGGTATTTTTATTGAAATAAGACACATCATCTGTAAATTTGCAATTACTTATACTAATGGCAAAACCATGTCAGACCTGTAAAAGTGAAAAGCCTCAATGTTTGGAGAAAGTCCTGTTTTATTCTCATGACTTACAAGTCATACATAGAGGCGAGCAGACAGATTCTGAGATTGTATCTGAAAGTATGTCTGTACCTTTCGTCAAAGTTAGGATGAACTTTAATGGTGAGATTTCCGTGGGAATCCAGGATGCCAAAGCTCTAATTCCACAAACCCCTGAAGTACCTGCTCAAAATCAAATATGAGTTTTGCACAGTAGAATAAATTTATACACGTGCTTGCATTTAGGTGTGTACTTTAGGGCTTTGCTGAATATAGGCGTAGGTATTTTCGCTTATTGAAGATGGTTTTTATTTCAGCAGCTCACTAGTAAGAACTTTATCTGAACAGATTATTTAAACCTTTCTACATGTGGGATACTTTTGTATAGGTAGGTAGGAGGTAGGTAGATAGATTGATTTTTTTCCTTTGTCTTAAATATGACAGATATATGAAATGCAGTCCTGTCAAGCTATATTCTAAATTAATGTCTTCTGAATACTATAAAAATATTAATTGAACTAGAAGATGTTTCAAGAGCAAAACATATGTGTTAAAATTCTAGATAGAAAATATGAGGAAATTATCATCTTCCAATTAAAAATAATGGAATATTAATCTCTTGAGGAGAATATCAAGATTTAGTGACTCAAAGAGTATGTGTTAATGAAAGCAAAACTACCTAACATAAATTGCTGACCAATCACACATAACAATGACCTACATAAACAGTTTGGTAATTACTGCAGGGAGCACTGTTAAGACGAAAATCTGTAAAAACAGTCTGTCTGAAGCATTTCACTGAATCTGTATATTTACTGTCTCTTAATGATCTTTGAATAACATGTTTAGTTTGCACCTAGAAATGATATACATCAGTTACTACTTTTGCACTTCCCATATTAGCTACACAGAAAAATGGAAAATCACCACAGAAAATATATATGGACAAATTAATTCCATTATACTTGCTGTTAACACCAGTAGGCTAGTTTCTGCACTGATACAAATTGGTATAGTTCCACTAATTTCAACTGAAGTATGTTTTTTGCCAGCTGAGCAGTTAGCCTTGTTCTTTTTGTTTTATTTTGTTTCAATAACCAGATGGAGGCAATTTAAAAATACAGATATGAGACTTCTTAGAGAAATTATTAACATTGCATTGTAACATAGTTGTGGTTTTAAACTAAACTGTAAAATCAGGCATGAATTAGACTTCAGACTCAGAGTTAACTCACTAGTTTCGGACATTGTAACAGATAGGCCTTTCAACATAAATTCCCCTTTCACCTTAGCCATTCAGAAATCTCTTTCATATACTGAAGTGTTTCCTACAACCTTTGTTGTCACAGCTTAGTTTCCGTTCCTCCCCAGCTGAAGTAACAGCTAACGTCTGGCTTGTACTGTGGCTGCATTTTCCTCACAAGATACAAATCCTTGGACAAAGTAGGAAAAGCTCAAAACTATTCTCAGTACTGAGGGAGGAACTAATAACTCAAGGAACATGACATTTTTATTAAGCACCGTGGTCTAAGTTTCTTCAGGAACTAGCTTTAATAATTTGATTGTGCATTGCTCTGAAGGGATTAATATTATTTACTTATAAGCATGGCTTGAAGCAGGACTGCAAACACATCCTGTACTCTTTCATCAGCTCTGCATCCGATTTTGGCTACACATAATTTAGAAGAATCATCACAGTGTGATTTCCCAACTATCTATGTGCCTCCAAGCACACACAAGGGAAAACTCTACCAAGCATAAGAAATGGCCTTTAATATCACAGTACACCTTTCGCGATGCTTCCCTAAACTAATTCAGAAAAGCAGATGAGCATTTCTGTCTGATGGTTCAGAAAAATATAGCAAATTCTACACTGTCATATATAAGAAGATCAAACTGGGACCATCTTCAGTATTAATCACTGCTGTCCATATAGGTTTTACATTTTATTCTCCATATTTTGTTAAATATTTGATAAAGTCCTGACTGCTCACTGTTGATAGCCAGAGAATGGCAGATTTTTAAGAAAACAGCATAGTTGTAGCACTTCTAAAGAGTGAATTAAGATAGAGATAATATATTTAATGTAAGTGTTCTTAATGGTCATTGATAAGACTAATCTTATTTAAGTTATAATAATTTCAAAATGCCTTATAGAAATAACTAATTTTAAAGGTACGTCAGCAGCAAATACACAATCTTTTAACATACTGCTATTGAACATCCACAGTTAGGACAACTGAGTAGAAGCAATATTTCTCCCTATTTTTAATTTGTTTACTTTTTTGTTTGATTATCAGAAAGATTCATGCCTACCAGAGTTCAACAACAGGTTTAAGAATACACACTTTTAGCCTCTTTAGGACTTAATGATAAGTGACTAATCTCACACTGTCACAGTGGGAATTCAAGAAGGAACTTCATGTTTAAATGACATAATAAAAACAAAAAATATTTCTTGTCCAGCTGAGTGTGTTTGGCACTTGGTGTAACTTCACAAGCACAAAATCTGAAAATGCATATGCTGTAACAGCACAAAAAAAAACCCCAAACCCTTTTGTACCAGCGCAGGACTTCAGTATCCCCTTTTAAAATACAACAACAAATCTTCCTTCCAGATTTTCCCTTGAACAACAAGGTAACTATATGAAAGAAAGAAAGAGAGTGTAGACAGGACTAAAGCTTGCAGTAAGGGTAAGTAAAAGCGTACATGCAGAGGACAATAGGGAGATATCAAAATATTCCCTCATACAAAAGGGAGGAGGAGAAAGTTCTCTTTGACTGAGTAACTATCTCAAGCATTAGGAGAAGGAAGTAGCTGGTCTCAGCCAAGAGTAAGGAAATCAGTTGTGGTTGATTAGCAAACAATTGCCTCAGTTACATGAACTCAATGTATATCAGAGAGTCACTCTGGTGATTAACTAGTTTGGGTCTGCTGCTGATCATAAAAAAGTTTTCCTTGACACCTGATAAACTAGATAAACATGGTTTAGAGATTATAATTTTGTGGGATTTTCCATATTAGATAGCCAGAAATGAATGAGAGATTGTCAGGTCAAAAATAATGACTGGTGACAACTGCTGCGCCTCTGTATTTACACTGCAGACACACCCAGAGCAGCCTCCCTCAGAGCCGCAGCCTGACGCTGTAGTAGGTACTTAACAAATAAGGAGCGTGGCTGCTGCCTGAGCAAATCAGTAACAGAGTTCAGAATACTTCATGATGTTAGAAATAAATAAATCAATATACAGTTATCATAGCACCAAAACACTGTGTTAATGCACAACATGTGGAAAATAGGAAAAAATAAAGAAAAATAGCCTGTACACACACACACAAACACAAACACGAAGAGCTGATTCAAGTCACAAATCTGTGGGGTTTTTTCTGGGTCAGCAGGGAGAAATTTCTGTCTTTCAGTAATGATGTCCTACTAGATTACGAATTTGGACTGAGCCATATAATTTAATTTCATCCCAAATGTGTACTTGCATGAGATACTGACTTCACTGAAATGATATGGGATTAAAAAAACCCTCCAAAAAGTGGATTTTTTAAGCCAGATCATTTCAGTGATCCAGTTTACAATGCTTCCTAAAAAATATTATATTGGCAGACCTGAGGAGGCAGACAATTTGAACACATGACTAGAAACAAGCCATCAAGGGAAGGAGACAGAATTTCTTAAGTTGGTTTTCTCAGGAAAACCAATGTCTGGCAAGCTTGCACATTTAGCATCCATGTATTTTCAGACAGTACAAAGTTCAGTTAGTTCACTGGTGTCATACCTCGGTGCCCATTAATTATTTATTTTTGCAAAGTAAACTTTACTAGTGACTCTTCTTTTTCCAGCATTGCTTACACTGTGAGTTTTCACAGAATGGCTAAGCCAGTGTAACATCAGTCTGCTACTTGAAGTGGCCATCTTGCTTCATTCACTTCCACCTTCCGTGTACCAGTTACAGCACTCGTGTGAGCCCTGTGAGAGGTGCTTCAGCTCCCACCAAATCACAGAGAACTATTCACTTTGCTGGATTAGTTTTCCCTGGTTTAGTGAGTGGAACTGGCTATGGTAGGATCAAACACAACAGCCACCATCAGGGAAGCAATAGGAATGTGTCGCAAGAAGGGGGAAACGGAATTGGCCCTTTCAGCAGTGGCAAGCCTAAATCAGTTCAACCTCAGAACAAGAAGAAGAAAAACAAAGCCTCACTCTGACTGAAGATAATACCCAACAGCTCATTTACTGTCGGCTGTAATATTTGGCTCAACAGCTGAATTTAGCAGTTTTTCAAAGAAAGTCTTGTCACCTCCCATATTTTCTGGGTATAAAGGGTATAACCAGAGAAGAATTGCAGTTCTCAGTGACAGAAGCCCACCTTCTTGGCAATGAAAGCAATACTCCTGCGCCGTAATAGGCAGTTGTAGTGGGGAATATAATTTGTCTTTCATAACACTGCTAGTAATAAGTGCAGTGATACAGCTAAGAATGTGCTTTTTGGTCTCATGTCAATGCAGAGGACTTTATCAGATGGAGGAGATTTCTCTCCCTGCCCCTCCGTCCCCTCACTGAACTGCTCATCATCCCCAACTGCTTTCTAGGACTCACAAACCTCACGCGCACCAAATGTGTGGTGGCTCAGTTCTCTTCGAGTCCTTTCCTAGGACAAAGCAGCAACACTCCTGGCCATGAGGGAGGGTGAACGTTTCCATTAAGGGAAGACAACCACAAAGACGACACAGACCCAACCCTGTGAGGAGGCCAAAGGAAAAGGGAACAGATTAAAGGCAATAGAGCAAGGGCAGAGGCACAGTTATGCTCAGAGCTAGATTGTACAGACCATGATAGAGCACAGCAAAATCTAGTGCCACAGATACAATCCTGGCATTGCAGGAACTGATAACTGTATCATGTACATTTAGAATTGCACTATTACCGTATATCACCACATGCCATAACCACCCACTGCTAATAGCAAGGACCCTTCAGTTGTTTTTTTCAAGCATGAAAAAGGGATCCATTATTGGCTGGATTCTGTCTGAAGGTTGTGGGAGGATAATGGCTGCAGGAAATAAAACACAGCTATTGCTGTTTTAACACCTGCAGTTTTACTTCCATTACAGCGTGACTCCTCTAGGCATAAAGAATCAACCTGTTTGAATTGTACCCTGCAGATACTTCTCTAAATACAAAATGATTTCACATGAGCTGTATCCTGGATTTTTTCCTAAGTAGAAGGATCAAGCAAGTCTTAGTCTTGTTAAATTTTGCTGTGGGTCCAGACTGATGCCAATTAAGCCACAAACATAACTGTCTAACTTTTGTGATATAGCAACATGCCATGTGAGACTACAGCAAGAGATACGGCCAGTAGCCCAGAACGCAGGAGTGTCTGTGAGTAGAAAGGCAATCGGTCAAATAATCATTTTTCAGACCTATTAAAATATTTTATATCATGTAGTCTTGTGTACTTCTAGAAAAGCCAAATGTAGTCACAAAGGGATTTATTTTCTTTTAAGGACATCATTTCCTTGGGTGTATTTGAAGAAAAGTGGGTGATAAGCACTTCGGAGTAAGTACTAGAGAGCGCCGAGGGCTCCAGGCCCTCAGCAGCGCATGGCGTACTGCCACCTTTTGGTCCTTTTCTGCAAAAAAACCTTCTCCTTATTTTTCAAAACCTCACTAGTGTGTAACATTGTTTCTTTTTCCATAAAGTCCTTCTGTCTTGGAATTTCTCTCTCCCTTCTTTTAACTGAGAGGTATGGAGAGATATTTGGAAGGATATTTAATATCCTTTGTTGTACTTGATTATTAGGTCATTTTCTTGGTTTGCAAGTAGTCTTTTTTAGAATGCTGAGAAGGCTTTGTGTTTGATTAATGTGAAATAAAAACGTATTATTACAGTTTTATTCAGACTCACGACAATGCTGCTATACATGACTGCAATCTTTAGATACTGCCATCCTGGACAGAGTTATTAAACATGTCCTTCTTTAAAATAGGTGTCACAAATAATAATAACCAATAACCCTGCTCTAAACCACAAGACTGGAAACCAATATCCTAAGAAATTGCCAACTTTCAGTATGGTACAAAAAACCATCGACATCCATTCACTCCAACAGATATTTAATGCAAGGAGTTGTTTTTCTGTTGTGAAAAAGAACCACATCTTGCATTCCTCTGAAGTCAACAGGAATTCTGAATAAAAAGAACCAGGTTGAAACTATTCAGATTGTACTTGCTTCTTCCCTGCATGAACTGCTGAATTTCACTTAACTTCCTATCCACATGTAAGATTTACACACAATTCTTTTTCTAGGGAGAAGACAAAAATGCCAGTTCTGAAAGTTTCCAAAGGTTCTACTCCTTGGACTGAAGGAAACAGGAACTGAAGGAGAACAGACAACACCTTACACTGTCAGGCAACAAGAGAGTAAACTAGCAAATTTACTTTTATCAGTTTAAATCATAAAGTACTCAGTGACCACTCAATTCTCTTCATCTCAGGGGTTGTAACCTTTTTAGTAGGGCCTGTTGTGACAGGACAAAGGGTAATGGTTTTAAACTAAAAGAGGGTAGATTTAGACTAGATATAGGAAGAAATTTTTTACCATGAGGGTGGTGAAACACTGGCACAGGTTGCCCGCAGAGGTGGTAGATTCCCCATCCCTGGAAATGTCCAAGGTCAGGCTGGATGGGGCTCTGAGCGACCTGGTCTAGTTGAAGATGTCCCTGCCCACTGCAGGGGGTTGGACTAGATGACCTTTAAAAGGTCCCTTCCAACCCAAGCCATTCTATGATTCTATGATAACACTTTAGGGAGGGCAGGGAACTGGGGATTTTCAGACAGGTAAGAAGCAGACTTGGGTTCTTTCAGTATCTGTTCTTTCTCCTGCATTTAGTTATGAACTTACATCCCTGCAGCCAGAAAGAGACTGTTCATGTGAGGATTCCCCAGGATACAGGACATTTTTTTAGTTTAGTGACAAATATTTTTGGAAATATTTTGGAAATTTGGAAAATTGTTCTCTTTTCTCAGGGGGTAAAAGGTCAGGGATTACTTCGACTGCTGCATTAGACCCTTATGGTTACATTTTCAAAGCTATGCTTGTGTTGGAAACACAAATCCTGTTATTGTTACAGGATTAGTGCACATAACTTTCCAAATGCTGCTTTGAAAATGGAGCCAAGAAACATTATTTGTGTGTACTTTCTGGAATTAATGTAGGCTGTGATTATTGGCCAGTCTTACAACAGCACTGTTACATACACATCTTTTGATGTGCTATCTATAGACACTCATTCAGACCTGTCTGGATTTCTTTAGATTTATTAAAGAAAAGGAATTATAAGACATCAGTTCCAACCTACCTTTTCCTTTGCCACAGATTAATACAATTTGTCTTGACTCTGCTAACACTTTTTCTTGCCTTTTTTTCAATTGTCTCTTAGGAATAAAGAAAAAAAAAAACCCTTAAAATTAATAACATAATCTTTGTTTTGCTTAGCTCCACTAGAAACTTCAAACCTGTGCTGCAGTGATGGGATCAGCCTGGTGCTGGCATTGCCAATTCCCCAGTTCCTCAAGCCTGATTAAATTTTTTTTCCTGTTCTGAATTAAAACAGGTTTAGAATCTTATTACATTGTACAATTGCCTCAGGTGAAAAGTATTTTTCTCCTTCGTTACTGTACAGCATCTATTGCAATCAGAGTGTTAATTTCTAACTATAAATGCTTAAAATTGTCCTCTGCTTGCATATCAACTTTTAAAGGAGAATGGGCCTTCTAACCATTGTTTTAACCACTAAAGTCATTAATAATGGTCTTCACAAGGAAACAGAGGAAAAGAAAAGAATGTGTCTTGTAATGAAGAGAACATCTACTTTCTGTACCTTGATTACACTGAGGCATGATGTACATTGCTTGTCCAGCACTACCAAATCTAAAGCAGTTCCAGACATGGCCAGTGACATATGACTAGGAACATGGCACTGTCTGACAAAGCTAGAAAGCCTAGAATTTGGGTTCCACAGAAGTAGGCATTTTTAGGATTATAATTTTGGCCTTAAGTGCCTAATTTTGCATTTAGCGTACTACAGGCTTATATACTTAGCCTGATTTGATTTTCAGTCCTGACATTGTCATTATCTTTTTTTCTGTTTACACAATAAAGTAGGAAGCTAGCTGTTCTTGGCTTCCCGTGTATCAGAAGGGTGGGAGGGCTCATCAGGAGAGTAATTCAGTTACCTGTGATGAACTTTTCCTCTGAATTGCCCTCTGGGTGCTAGAAACCTCTTTCTCCCAACAATTACGGAGGAACCTAGGAAGGCTAATCACCCAACACAGGCACTTGCCTTGGAGTGCCTTGAATTAGGCTGTGTGAAAAGCACCTGAAGTTACAAAATAACGCCTTCCTTGCATGGGTAACTCAGCAACACCTGGTTTTTCTAAAAGCAAGTAAATTCTGGTAGTCATCTTCTCTGATATTGTCATGCTCACATCTTATACAAAGCTGACATGCAGTCGATATAAAACACCATTTATCCCACAAGCCACATTTCAACTATTTCAAGACTAAATCTATCACTGACCTTAGCTTTCATCTTCCTCTTTTGTCAAAATTTTCTAGGATTTAAATATAATCCAACTATAAAGAACAGAGATTATTTCTTCAGTAAGTAATGATAATTTCTCTTGTGTTGGTGCAGTATGAATACAGACAGCATCCAAAATTGTTACAGCCACTGGTGTAATAAAGTTCTTTTTGGTGTGATTAAACATCAAATAGTTTTAAAGAACCCATTTATAAAATTTGAATTTCAAATGTGTATTTCACTGCTGAAAATCTTGTATTATGTTCAGACAGCTGATCTATAAATCCTCCCAATCCTTAAACTGCACTGACCAAAGTACTATCATTCGTTAGATAAAGATAGTGACTACCTCATTTAAAATGAATCCTAGTAGATGACAGGCAGTGGAGGGAATATTTTCTAGTGTGACATGAGCCAGAAATACAGTTACCTAAAGGAAATAGCATTGAGGGGTAGTAGATATGAAACAGGGAAAATGCCTGCATGATGATGACTGTGAAGGAGGCCATTCAGAGCTTCTACGCAAGCAGTATTTCTTTCTTAGTCTTGGCTACAATCCAAGACTATATACTTACACACACATATATATGTATAAAAAATATACAGCCCATCCTGGTGTATAATTTAAAATGTAAATTAAAAATACTTACATATATTAATCCAACAGTTGTGGGCTACTTACTATGAAAGTCGACTGTTATATGTTACAAGAAACAATATTATTTTACTGTATTGTTTGAATACGTTTGGTCTTATGATGTATAGAAGACTGATGGTGTAAATCTGGATCTTATGTCTCATTTGGCAAAAAGCAGGCATTTCTAAGGGTTTTAATCCTCTGAGGACAAAGTAATAATTCAGTTCCAGTTCTTGCAAGTTATACACATGCCTAAGTTCTTGCACACAATATTAAGAAATCAATTAGAATGTTCACATGACTAGATTTTAGGTATATCCATAAAGTTGGACGAACTACGGCCTTAGTATGTACCTGGATAGAAGTAGTTTTATGACAAAGTGGAAAAGGGGGGTCTGTAACAACTAGACATATTCTGCATAGAACCTGGAATAAAATCAAGGACCTTAAATTGAACAGATGCTTCAAAGTGATACTGAAGTATAAATAATAATAGCCTCCAGGATTGCTTCAGTCTGGTATTTAATTGTTTAAGGTTTCACTTTCTCTATGTTTGCAGTTGATTTTCACCTGAAAAAAAGCAGAACTAAAAGAGCAAACTCACTATGTATTTTTTAGGTAAGTAAAACCTTTTGGAGATGAAGTAGGTGTTTTGAAATTACTGTTTCTCTTTTAGCTCCAGTGCATAACAGAACAAGTTTGCCACAACTTACGGATATACACAAACACACTATGGCTGCCTACCTGTATAAATATCATGACCAACCCATGGATGTGTCAGGGTGGAATGCCGGTGTGTTTTGCAGCCAAGCCATGCCTCTGTACAGCCTGGCCTAACAAAGGGCTTTTTCAAGTGTGTGACAGTGATCATAGATAAGGTTTCTAGCAGGGAATGGGCTCAGATATATTAGAACAGTTTTGCTCTCAGCAAGGTAGAACCACCCTCTCTGGACAGTTACTATGGAGTATACCAGTGCTACATAAAGGAGAGCCTGTGCAGGGTACGCAAAGGCCTACCTGCATATGATCGATCACGCTTTTGAAAGCAACTTATTTTACAACAGCAAGTTGGAGGGAGTGGAAAAGTGCAAAGGATAATATATTTCTGTAGAGCAAAAAGTGAAGTCTTCAGACTTTGGTAAGTAAAAGCTTGAAGGTTATTTTTTATCCTTCGCTTAAAAAAAAAAAGTTACACCAGACTTAAATAATACAAAGCAAAAAAGCAAAACCACAGGATTGAATACAGAAAAATGAGAGCTACTTCTATCACAATAAGCTAAAGCAACTGGAGTAGTGTGACATGTTCTTCCAGTGCATGGCTAAGGCAGGACTAAAAAGCTTAGTTCAAATTCAGTCTGGAAACAAGAGGAAAATGTTTTCAGTTACATTTTGGTCTTGTCCAGAACAGTTCTGTTGGCATTCAGGACGCATCCAAAATTTTTAAGATATGGGGTACCTCCCGTCAACTGTTTGGATGCATTTCAGCCCAGAGTGCAACAATAAGGTCAAGAGAAGTTTAGAATTTATTACAGAGAAAAGATTGCTGCCGTGGGACCTCTCTGGCAACAAGCCCCGGAGAGCAGAAAGCAGCCCCCCATAACTGCTGGTCGACACAGTCTCCATTGTTCTCTCAGGTTTCACAGCTGCAAAGGTTGCTTCCACTTCCAGAAAGCAAGAGCTCTCCTCCCTGCAAAGCTGCACAGCAGCTCCACGACAGGAAGGATTTTTCTCTTCCTGTCTCATTTGGTGGGGGTAGGGGGTAGGGGCATGCTGACCTTGTATGCTCTTCACTGCTTATATCGCCCTGCCCCAGAACCAATTAACTTGGCCTGAATAGCCCAGTGGGTCTCAGGTGGCTGGGGCTTGATAAAGCATTTCCTCTCTGTGTGCTAGTCTTGATAAAAATCACTTGAAGGATATACCTCCTAAATTATTTAATCTTTTCTTATTTAATCAAAAAACAATTTTTGCCATATATATGAGTTTGAAGATAGGCCAAGAACATATGAATTAAATATTTTAAAATCCTGTTTAAATGATTAACTGTGTTCCTCAGAGACACTCTTGTTAGTTCATAAGAGGATCCTTCACCTAAGTTTCCTTTCATGGAGGGACCTTAGGCTGAACATGTTTCCCAAACTTTTTAGTAACTTGATCCCTTTCTATGCTGGAATTCCCCCAAGCCTCCTAGCAGGAATCACCCGCAATTCCCAGCTGATGACAATCCGAAAGGCAGGATATTTGTGGCATAAAGAAACTACAGTTTGAACAAATCTCTGGAGTTTTAAAAAGGGATACATCCATGCTATAAAATGGGAGCTGTAGACCCGGTATCCTAACACCCTGCTATGGCGTAGTGCCATCTCGTGGACACTAGCGGAAAGCAGAGGCAAGGAAGGTGGAGAGGAGGAGGGAGAGAGGAGGAGGTCGTTTCAGAAAAGAAACTAAACCCCCTTCCATCTGCTATGTTCCTGATGTAGTAGAGCATTCACAGCACCTGTCTAGGCATCTGATTACTTATTTACCATTGCATAATGTTTACACTTGAGTGCCTTCTTGATCTTTTCGGGCAACGTATACGTGAAATCTGGGTGTGACCACTCCTGAAAGCTCAAACATAAAAACGTGAAGATTTGGCCCAAAATCTGAAGTTTAGTCATGAGTAACTCTAAGTAACAAAGGCAGTAAAAAAAAGATTACTAAAATAAAAGAGATCTAAGAGGTGAAGCTAGTCCTTCCATATAATTACTATTGTGTATTAATATTTGTGCATCATTTTTCATATTTAACGCAGTTAAAAATAATTAATTTACCCACGAAATATCTCTGTGAGCTAGGTACCAGAAAAACCTAGAAAAAAACTATTTGGTTTACTTCACAAATTTGGTGGTCTAAGAAAGACAGTATGTCATTTTTTTTTTCTTATGAAGTGATTTCATGTTATTTCCACATGATCCCATTCCACTCCAAAGGGAAGCGAAATAATTTTGATTTATAGCGATTTAAAATCATAGACTTTCATTGGAAAGCTAATCTGTCATGCTTCTGAATTCCCATTTTGGCTGTGCATAGGCATTCTTTTGTCAGTCCAGTAAGCTTTTAGTTACTATACTTCCCAAAATAAATGCATCACTAATCAGCAAGTACTAAAACAGCATCCAGTCTGAATCAAACCTTTTGCAATAAAGTAATAAAAAAATTATCCAGATTAAGAACTACTTTGTTTGCCTAGGTACGTCACAATCTCCTTCACTGCTTTGGATAAACTTTTTTTCTGACATGACTGGAAAATCTTTTGCTAAAGGAAATGTATCTGCCTTTATTAGATTAGGATTTGGCAGCAACTCCAAAATATTATAGTCTGTCATATCAGATGACACCAGGGCTTAAAACTTTTCACATTCCTTTAGTTACACATCCTAGCAGAGCTCTGCACATCTGAATTTAAAAAAAAAAAAATCATTTTTGCTTTCTGCCTGATGCTAAATGAGCACAAAGAACTCTGGCATTTTATTTTGTTGGAAAAACTCAGTTGTTCTTAGAGTAGAAAAAGTTAACTTGGCTTACTTCCATCATGGATGTATGTGTTGCAAAAAAATTGACATTCTTGAGAGAAGGTGCCCACAATCCCCATAAATTGCAGGAAATTTAGGCATTCAAACCAGCAAATTTAATGGACTTACGCCTAGGCTACCAGTAAAAGATGCCAAAAAAAGGAGAGGATCTAATATTAGCCACCCTTAGGCAGTTAGGGGCCTATTCTTATGCAGGTTTCTCAGCTACTGGCTGTCTTCTAGAGCTGCTATGTCCCATCAGCCCCTTCTCGTAAAAAATAAGAGGATTCGCAGTGTTTCCCAATTTGCACTACTTAGGAACTTAAAGCATCTGCTTTTGTAGGGGAAGGTGCATGTTTGACTTCTGCCTTTGCATAAAGGGAAGCCTTGATTTTTGTTCTTCCATGACTGATGTGAGTTATCTGCTTTTCAGGATATACGATCAATACTGTTTTCTCCTCTCCCTCTGGCTCCAAACTAGAGAACAAAAATTTCAAATCCTCTTCTCTACAAAAGAGCTCTGACTACTGTGTTTGGGGGGGGGCACATAGAAAAACTTTACATGTCTTGTTCTTACCTGTCTTTTGCATAGATGGATCTAGACCCAGTTGCCATTTAAAACAAAACAAAACAAAACAAACAAAAAACACCAAAACCACAAACCCACAGCCCTTCACATAACATTTCCAAGATTCCTTAATCTACCAATATAGTTTAATTTCAAGATGGTTTTGTGGGCATTCCTTATAAATAAAGTTCTTTAATTTCTGACAAAAATACAGACTTGAGGAGGTATTTTTCTCTTTTTTAAAATTGAAAGACTTGCTTGTCAGACACAGTAAGATTTTAAAATGCTACTCCGATCTTAGAATATATAGCTGACATTGACAGAATGCTTTATGATGTGATCTCTCTCTCCTACTACCAGCTAAGATTAATAAAGTCCTCATCTCCCCTTTGGCCTCCAGATCTTATTCCAGCAGGAAATCACACCTTAAAGTAAGTGATTCTGCCAGATACTTCATAGATTCTCATTAACAGTGAAAGTGGCAGGCATGTTCCATCACAGATCTTCCCAAATACATTGAAGTGAAACAGGAAAAAAAAATGGGTTAAGTATCATCTGCTGTTATAATTAGTATCCTTTATTTCTAGAGAATACACATGTAAGAATTTGGTTTACCCTGAAGTTTTTAGGAGTTTCTTTTTGTATGCTTATTCCTGTATTACTGCAGCCAAATAACTTATTTCATTAAGACCTATATTTTAAAATATCATCCTAATATATATGATGAAATACTGACACAGATAAAATTCTGAGCATTATTACGCTTTACAGTACAATGTACAGTGCATTTCTTTGAAATGCACCTAATTCCAGAAATATTAACATGATTAACTTGATGTTTTTAAAAAGCAATCTAGGGGGGGAAAAAATGCCCAAGTGGAGTAAAACAGAAAAGTTTTACTGGAGATGAGCTAAAGTGCTTGAGGGACTCTGTTAAGCAGTTCTCTTCTATTCAGGCTGGGCCCCGTGATTGGACTGTACTCAGTGCCACGTGTGACTGTCAATTTTAAGCACAGTATGACAATGCAGCCATGTGTTCAATCAAGTTTGCATTACTCTGGCAAGTGATACCAATCTGTATTTTCTAGGCTTTTTTTGCTTTTTCAAACAGTAACATTTCCAGGATAAAACTGATTTATTGTTCTGTACTGTGAGTTATTATTCTAGATTTCCAAAGGGAAAGGACTGGTATTTTTGCCTTCAAGATTGCCCTAAGAAAACACCTGCATTTAGGATAAGAGATTTTATAGAGCTATGAGATATTGTCCAGGGTACAAGTGGAAATATGAAGAATTATAACCCATCTGAGGCTGAAATTAATATATGTTAAATTTCTGTTTCGCTTTTGCACACATGGAATATGTTTAACATAATTCTCAATGCCTGTAAACTTCTTTAAAGCCTAACTGAGATAAATTTACTGTCAGAAGAAGGAACTGTGTATTCACACAGGAGTAATTACTTTTAGTCTTATTCCACATTTTAGCCTGAAACGTAGTGAGCGTTTTCATTGCCACCACGGAGAATCTGACATGAAGAAAATGCTTCTAATTGTAATCCCATAACCTCTAACTTACTTTTAACTTAACTCTAGCTGTTATTATGATTGTACTATAAAAAGAACTGCTGGAAGATCAATTGTGAATGGCACGAGAAAAATGAACTTCTTTTATTTCTCTTCACTTCATACACTATAGCAACATAGATGAGATTTGATCCACTAGCCAAGTTCAGCAAAAGATGTGGATATCTGATATACTACCAACCAAAACTGTCTAACATGTTTTCTTAAGGCAAATTTGGTACTAAGTAGCAGTGTCCAACATAACGGCTCAGTCCTGCTCCCATGACAGGGCTTTTGTCAGGCAAATGCACCTGAGGTCCAAAAGGTTGGCTACAGTCATTTAGGTTCCAACACGACAGAGCCACATAGCCAGTCCTACACTTCCACACTCACAACTGAGCCATAGTGCACCTCATTTTTGCCAGGGTAACGTATTTTAGTAAGAGTATTACAAAATATTCTGTCATTTTATAGAGCCTTACAAAGGATAGGGAAGGATGGTGGTGCAGAATAATCACGTCCTCCTAATGGTAGTTGTCCTAATCTAATTTTTCAGATTTAAGAACATGTTATGGGATTTTGATAGATTTGGGGGTTATTTAAAAATAAATATTTGCAGATAAGACACACCTTGCATTTTAGCAATGTTACAAAGGTCATTCTGCCTGGAGGTCTTCACTGCTTTATAGGTTCCACCCTCACTTAAATGTCTGATGTTCTTCTGACTAGCTTTTGACCCAGGCAGATACTGCCTTTTTGGTTTAGGCCTTTAACGTCTGAAACAAATTATGCTGTTTACATGCTTAACACTCCTTCAGACTAACTCAGACTAAATACGCAACATCCTTCAACATCACCACAACATCACCATTTCTCATGAATACTATGCTGCACAATGTGAAAAACAGATATTTCTAGAGAAACAAGATTATTATTTGCTGTGACTGAGTTTAAGCCTGATAGCTTTGGCTAATACACACGACATGCTGTTTTTTTCTCTTTTTCATTCAGACCAGAACTTTTCCTCCTCTGGGTCAGAAGCAAATATAGTTGGGCACTGTCACTCCAATTCTGCCTACAGGTTTCCGAGTAATCTGCAGTGCAATTTGTGAAATATACCATTTTTT
The DNA here is from genome assembly GCA_034782735.1 of Sagittarius serpentarius. Taxonomy (NCBI): domain Eukaryota; kingdom Metazoa; phylum Chordata; class Aves; order Accipitriformes; family Sagittariidae; genus Sagittarius; species Sagittarius serpentarius. Next base: position 15,001,697 of record JAVKLA010000007.1, on the reverse strand, counting down.
ATTACTGAAGCCTATAGATTATTTTTCAGGAACAATTTAGTTCAGTTTCTTTTTTTCTGAATGTCATTGACTGACGTTTTTCCTCCTTTGTTACTACTGACTGTCATTGTATGGAAATCTTAGATTCTTAGTCTTAAAAATTTTCTGTTGCATTGCCATGAAAATAGATCATCTTGTTACTCTTTAGTGCGTAATTTATATTCATTACCTTCCTAACTTGCCTCTTAAATCTGTATGTACTAACATGTTTTCTGGTTTTATACTTCAATTTATATACCAACAGCATTTTAAAGCCCAAGACTGTTCTATGTAATATCCAATTACAACAGCATTACAGCCAGGAAATGAAGTAAATTACATTGAATAAACTCAAAATTCCTGTTTGAGCTACATCCATGAAACACAATTGTATGCATCTGTCTGTGGCAATGACAGAATAGACATCCTGTAAATGTTTACAGTTATCATTTTAGTGTCTAAGTTTGATTTCTCTATTAAATACCATTGGCTTTCTCGTGCTATTTATAAAGGAGCCCTGCTTCACAGAGAACAGAAAAACAGCAAAAACAAGCAGGACACTAAATTCATCTCAGGGTTCTGCTGACATCAGAAACCACTCAAGCTTTGCTCGAGAGACTCTTCATGTATTTATAACCCTGTAGTTTACAGTTTCCTTCCATTTACTCTATACATGGGTGACCTACCAAATATATGAATGACAGCCAATATGGATCCCTTATATGCCGACAGTAAGCTGTCTGATGTTAGGACCCACACTCCAATCAGGTTTGAAAATGTCCTGGACAGAAATGTTTATCGTGTAGCCAAAACTACAGGAGCTGCCTACTAAATGCTATCCATAAAAACAAAACTATTGGAAAGTGAGGCTGACAACTTAAGTCACTTCAGAGATAAGAACATTTGGGTTTTGCACAAACAGTGCTGGTTATCTTTATTAATATATTTCTTTGTCAACAAATTTCTACTGAGCCCCAAGGCAGAACTTTTTGGGCCACGTACTCAGCCTTTCCTCAAAGCCAGGCGAAGGCATCATTTAATGAGAAATGCTGCACAGCTGCTACCTGCTCATAACGTAATGTTATGACAGTGGTTACAGTAGTCTTGTTCTCCTCTCAGTGACTCCATGGATGTCCTTTCTACTCTTTTGTCATCATTCTGAGTAGTTCCTGCCTTTTTTGAAAGCCGTTACCAGCAAGCACAAGTTTAAGTAACGAGGCTATTAAAGGTCAATGCATTGTTCCTAACAGCTTGTTGGTAGCACACGGAACATGAGGCAAGATACAGCACTGTGTGACTACACTGAAATCCATATATTGGGTTCTTTGGCTAAGAGGAGTGTGATCTGATTAGCCAGAGATGTTTCTGGCATGCATGTTTGTATGAGCGTGCTCCAGCAGCATTATATCTCTATGGTAAAAATCTTCCCTCACTTACATAAAAGTAGACTAATTTTCTAATCTCATCCATAAAATAGTACAGTATTACTGATGTTGAATAAAAGCTTGTTCTTAAATGGACTTGGCAGAACAGTTTCTGTTAACACTCTTCAAAGGTCTGCTAAGGCTTACAGCAGGAATAAATCAGATCAAATGCCACCGGACCATTTTGTACTTTGTTAAGCATAAGATTTTTCTAGTTTGTTCACTATATTAAAACTGCTTAGTTAAAATAATCCCACTCCCTTTTAATTGTAATCAGCCCTCTTGCTTCAAAACTAGCTTAGCTGCTTTGGATCCTCTAGTTGTATCTAGGTGTCTCTTTAAAAGGCACAATGTTACCCACAAAAAAAGAAGACTAAAGCATTACAGTAAGATGTAGGTGGCATCTGGGTGCCAAAATTAAAAAATCTGGGTTCTGAAAATCCTGTCCCAACAAAGGAGCTACCGGGGCTAATTTTTTTCTTTTTTGTTAGTTGTGGGGTTTATGCTGTGAAGGATGAAGTACCGTTCACTGTAAGTGGGTGTTGGAATGACTGAGTCTACACTACTCTCTTAATGTGTGCCCTGAAGCAAGTCACTGCTCTCTCCGCCACACTTCCTTCAACTGTAAAATGAGCATATTGTAGTACCTTCCTCAGAGCAGGGATGGAAAAATAACCAGTAATGTAAACATGTAAAAAATTTTGTGATCTTTAACTATACGCTTCTAAAATGAGAAGGATGATGGGACTGGCAGCCTTTGGTATACTGATTTTTTTTACTACAGTAAAATTAAGAAACTGTCAGCGAAATTACCAGAACATGAAGATCATTTGTTGTTTAATCTTTCACTAAATGTTTGTCAGTTACCAGTTTCTGGAGGCAGGATTATGGGAGAGCGAACAGCTCTTAGGACTGAGTACCTGAAAGTCCTCCACCGTTGTCAAGGGATTAATTCAAGGAGAGGCCCGGCGCCTGCACCACCAGCTGCGGGACTGTATGCAGGCCAACATGAGCAAGCACACCACTTGGTACTGCCTCCAAACTGAAATAATTAAGAACCAGTTTATGACCCATCTATGATATGCTCTCTCTTCAGTCTGTGCTTCATTCATAAACAGATGGGCTGTAAATATTCATGAAACAAATTTTTCAAAACCAACCTGTAACCTCATAACCAAACACTAACTGGATAAACTTCTGTGAAAATAGAATTGAAGCAGTTCTCTGGATTTAAGTGTAAGAAACACAGAACATAACATCATAAACCCTGACTAGACATTTTTAGAATGATTTTAGAATTTGAAAGACACTATTAAATGACATAATGGCACTAAATTAACCCAGTTTTGCAATGACATTTCACAATCCTTACTAATCCTTACTGTTGTGAACAGAAGATGTAAAAGATTAGGAGTGCTTGGTTTAGAAAACAATGAAAGAAAATCTGGCCTAAAAAATATAAATGGCTTACTTTTATGTTTATTTTTATTCATAAGGCAAGAACAAATGAACATTCATAATTATGACAGACTAACATATGCCTGTAATGTTTATGTTGACCTGTAAATTCAATTCTGTGAGCACTGTTTTGTCTGAAAAGCTTCTAATTTTGTTTGTTTTTCCGTTTTGCATTTCTCCACTTCAAAGTAAATACACATTGAAGGGTAAAGTCTTTCCATTCAGCAAGAACACTGTTAATGACAAATATGCCAAAAAATGGCAATGCCAATCATTCAGTTGGGTTCACTCTAGAAAAATAGGCTGCCTGCAACACCAGAGAACTATTTCTTCTTGTTTGCATTTGTTGTAAAAGGGCGGAGTTGAGGTAGGCAATGGATCTCATGACTTCTGGAACTGCTAGAGACCTTTTGACAGAGAAACTAGAACATGACAGATTTTTCCATACTGAGGTCCCTGTAACAACCCATCAGCTGAGTACAGGATTAAGGGTGTACTGCAAAACCTGTTAAGCTCTAAGTAGAATCCATGGGCTTTGTAAATACTGAGAACACTTGTGGGAAGTGTTTGGTATGCAGGTGTTTATTAATCTTGCTTTGTTTAGCTAAAAAGCTATGGCTGTTTTGAAAATAATTTTCTAAATGTGTAAATTCCACAGTTTTATTTGTAACCTCTCCATTGCAGGGGTTTATTCATCAGTCACAGCACAGGTCACAATAAAATGCAGGGTCCTGCATTAACAGAAGAATAGTGCAGTATTAATGTAGCTCAGATTGTAAGCATGGAAGCTGGCAGGGTCAAAAAGTAGGCTCTACTACAGCCTAGCAAAAAGGCCTGCCACATTTTGAGTTCTTTTCCCATCTCCAGTGAGCAGCGCAGAAGAAATCAGAAACTCATCCTGTTTATTCCTTGTCTTCTAGCTCATGAAGAATAATAAATTATTAGGGGAAAATAGTTTCCTATATTTACTGGAACAAACAAAACCAAAACAATATACTGGACACTTCTGGAAAGATTTGTAGCTATTGTAATGTACTAAGAAGCTGAGTCTTTTTGGTTCTGCTAAATGATGCAGTCATAACTGACACATGAATAATAAAATCCTAACATTGAGCTCAGAAGGAAGGACAGTACAAAGGCAATGTTACAATCCACAGCCTTTTGAGGGCTGGTCAAGCAGGCAGCATTAAAATAAACATCCAGCTCCAAGGAAACCTACATTATGCTCCAACTCAAACTATACTTTCCTTACAGGGAAAGGAGAGTTAGGAGCTGATTCGGTGGTTCTTTACCCTTACAGAGGAAAGTGATTCCATAAGAGATCAGCCAACTGTGTGAAGCAGGAACCATGCAAAAAGCTGCTAGAATGGGCTCCAGAGATGAGCCGAATGCTTTCTGCTTTGGGGGTTTTTTTTAGTTCATAATGTTCCTAAAAGTATCGTTTCATTGTGTTCCTTTGCAGCCATCTTATTTTAATTTAAAATCCCATGCAGCCCAAATACAGGGCTATGTTTTCAGATCTGGAGCATACTTAGGTTACCAAAAAAGGTGCCGCAGCTGGAACTAGGTATAAATTCACTGTTGCCCTAGTTTAAAAAAAAAACCCAAACCTGAATGCAGAGTCGTTCTAGCAGAACAGGATATTTGTGTTGCATTATATCCACAAAACACTGACATTCTCATTTTTATAGTAATGATTGCAGCAAGAAAGGAATGTAATATTCTAACTTTAGATGTTATTACTAAAACCAGATATCTTGTTGGAGAGAAACTGCAAGAGTTTACAACCACAGCAACCTCAGTAGTGGCAATTCTAGACTGAAAATAAACAAAGACCTGAAATGTATAAAAACATCAAAAGGAATATAAAGGCAGCTGTTGTCCACAGCATGCAATAGTTACTATATGGTTATTTCCACATGTACAAAGTACCTACCATGACAGTATCTTAGACATGCTTCCGAAACTTTCTAGGGTAAAATTTATTTATGTAGATCGAACAATAAAGCACTTAAAGTTTAAGAAAAGCTAGATTTAGGCTGCTGTTATAAATGTCATTCTCTCTTTATGCTTTCCCAGCCTGCACACTAACTGAAGCAGGGCACCCCTAGGCAAATAATAGGCTATCATGTAATTGTACACTGTATCATAATGTATTCACTCTAGAGGGCAAAATTAAAGATACATTTACTTTCATGGGAAGACAAAAGCAAGTAATGACGGTGAAGACTTTGGAAGCCTGTATTTTTCAAGAACAGAGAATTAAAAGGCTTTTAGCAAATGGACTTTTTCTAACTGGTAAAAGTATCACATTGATATTCTCCACAGTTACAACTCCAGCACTGGTAGCACTAATGGAAGTGGTGTTAGAAGTAGGGCTCAAGGTACTGAGGCTCAGATTGCTGTCATAACTATGGGGAAATGCTACATCTCATTGTAGATTCTCAAACAATCAGCTAGCCTGATTTAGTCTGATGACCCACCAAGATTCAATACTGAACTTAAGTAGGATTTTCTGGAAATAGTCTGCATATAAATTCTTAATGTGACTTCTGGAACACACTGTTCATATTTTATCGTCTTTACATTCCGTTTTTGAATTACTTTTGTAGTATCTTATGGCATTCAGCAACGAATATATTTAATGATCAGAAGATGTAATTTTGTACAGGTTTGCTTTAGCAAAAACACAAGCATGCTGAGATCTAAGAGGACAACTCTCACAAGAGCTTGTATTCACAATGACGTCAGTTGTCTCAGTTTCAGAATGAAAGTAAGCTAAAGCTTTTCACTCAGTAGGTTTCTGTTCCTCATTCTAGTAGGTAATTAATTTAAATACTGACAAATAATCATCAACTTTTATCTTATTCCTGTTGCTGCAATAACAAATCAATTCCCAGTGTTATTCAAAGGGTACTTTACAGATACAGACCTGCTTCCTGGGAGTATTCCAACTGTACATTTTGGTTCATGTTTATTTCTAGTAATAGTATTAACTACACCACTCAATAAACTAAATGACATGAAATTGGAATTTACCTTCTATAAAATGCAATTCCCGTATGCAGCCACTGGATGGACTTACAGAGCCAGTGAATATTTTTTGATTGTAGACAGGATGCACAATTACTTGAGCAACTGGGAAGAACTTTCCCTTCTGGGCAGTAGGAGAAGTTTTCTGTAGAAAAGGCCTGAGCCCAAAAAGCAAGGCGCAAAAAGGGATTTTAGCCTTTCAATCAATCCTTATTTTTCAACACAATTAGTTTAAGAAAAACTAGGTTGTGGAAATGAAACAGTGATAAGAAAAGTAGTTTGTAGGAAAACATATAGGTCAGTTCCAAATGGGGTTATTTGGCTTTAAAGATTTAGGGTAAAAGCACTAAAAACTGTACTGAAAAGAAGGTAGGGTTTTTCTGACAGCTCAATTTGCAAACAGAAGCAGATCACACTTATTTAAAGTTCTGCTTAATTTTTAAAACATATTCTACTTTAAAATGCTCATATTCTTGAAGAATAAATTAGGAAAGTATTTCCTTAAGCTATCTTTCCTTTTTCTGGCATAGGAACCATGTGAAAGTTTGAATCAGTCTGCACAGTAAGTGTAAAACAAGCCCTGTATTAAGTACGAGTATGATCATCCATGAATATAAAAATTTTATTTCCTGTTTTATTACAGCTGGCTGTTGCAATTACCTCTGAGTATTTTGAGTGTATTATATTTAACTACAGTACAATCTATTTAATGCACTTTTTTAGACCAGTTACCATTTCAGTGTATACAGCAGTGATAAAAATACATATGTGATTCCATACCCTGTGTTCTGCTGTTGTGTACCTAAGAGAAGTAGTAGGCATCAGTTGTAGCAGAAAAACTCAGTAAATTCACCCCAAAGAAAGTCCAAGTAAATAGGGATGTTGTGGGGAGAACTAAGTGAAGTTGGGGAATGAAAGTATACATGTATGAGCCTAAGAGAAAGAAGAGCTGTTGCATAAATCCCCCCATACCTGCTGTTCTAAATCTGTGGGCAGTGACAGTGACTAACACCGCCCCTTCACTCCCCCCTCTGCAGATACACCCAGTTACAGGATCTAAATGTGGATCGCATGGTTCTGTCATTTTATCTGACTGCCATCACCCTATTCTGTCCCAAACAATTTAGAATGGCACCAAACCTAACTATACGTGAGGTTACTCTGCATGCCTGAATTTTTTTTGTCTTTGTACTGTGAAGGTCATATGCAGAGTCTGTAGTGAGTGAGTGTCCTCTGACTCTTTAGTTAATTGCATGGGATAGTCTTACTGGGTACCTATTATAGCCAGGATGAACGAGATACAGTTAAAAAAAGCATGTGAGCAGGGAAGGAAGGCTGGGTCAGGTTCAGTGCTACTGTCTATTGCTTTCAGTCCTCTTCTGGAACAAAACATGAAAGGAGACTATAGACGTTTCTCAGCTAACAACCTCTTCCCCATCCTAATTCACTTAACAGTGTACAACGGCAGCTCTGTAGATAAAATGACACCTGCAAAAAAATCACTCTGGACCTCACCAATATTTTGCTGCTTTCTATCACATTCTGTAAATTCCGTTATTTTCTAGAAAAGCAAACAAAGCCTGATACAGGGCCCAAAACAAACTAACTCAGCAGCCACATTTAAAGATACGCATGCATTTTAACACCATTCTAAGTCAGGAGCTGATATCCATGTATTAATTGCCTGCGATGATCACACAGGCCATGGAATAGGATGGAATGACACTTCTTACAATTACAATAATCACGTCGCCCATCACTGGACACAAAATGCGCACAATATGTCTCTGGCATGCCAGGGCTCCTGAATGCCGTATGCTGTCCTGACCTCGGATGGGGAAAGACCATTTGGCACAGAAGCCCTGCAGTTGGCACTGCAGGCCGCAGGCTCCTCTCTCTCCCTCTCCACATCCCACCCTACCTCTCTGACGATTACAAAAACAGTGATCTTGCAGGAATGAAGTCAGGCTGCAAGAATATTGAATGACTGAGTCAGAGACTAGGAATGGGGCTGGCAACTCTAGAGACTGCCTGGTGTATATCATTGCCTGAAAGCAAAATTGTGACAAATCAGGTTCTCCCGGACCTCTCAGTAGGCAATGAGATCTGCTCCCTCTTCTCCCCACTACATACAGTGTCGTGTCACAGGTGTGCACCTCCCTGCTAAAATCCTCCTGGAAAACATCATACCTCAGCCAAGAATGCTTCCCCCTGTGAAGCCCCTGAGCACGACTTGCTATTCTTGGCTTGTTCTGACCTCCTTTAATTTCCTGACCTTGTTCTGGAACTAGGTGTTGGTCCGCTTTTAATCACTCCAGACCAACCAAACAGCAATCTTCTCATACCAGTGCTGATTTAGGAAACCTTTGCTAAGCTGCTGCATTGGGAATCTTCCACCATACAGAGATTAGGTCACAGACTTCCTTCCAGGGTAGGTGGCACCATGAGCTGCCAGCTCCAAACTGGGACAGTAAACTGGGTGGAGCAGCATCCTAGTATTACAGAGAGCAATGTAGACAGACCCTGTGGAATTACTAGTACCACTAATCTAACCACCTACATAAGCAAATCAAGTGAATCATCTACCTTACTGGTCTATCAAGCCTCAGACACACATGTGATACTGGGTATATGATGGTGGACCAGCTGACATGAATTAGATTTTTAAAGTGCCTCTAAATTACACATTACAATTCAAGCTACTTAAAGACACATGCTTAGTTTGGGAGTGGTCCTCCTTCAGACAGAAAATCTAAGCAATCTATTAGTCTAGATGAACCACTGAATACAAAACTGTTTATTCCTATGAATAGAATATTTGTCTAAAGTTCTAAAACCAAAGAATTGCAAGATAATTTCATTATTCTATCACTATGTCAAACTTTTCAATCTACTCTAGTTAGGAAATATAAAGTAAATATCTATACCTATAATGTTGCTTTTAATTAAAGCTCTGTCAGGCAATTAGTTGCTAGATCCACAAATGACAAAGCTGATGCAAAGCTCTGAATCTTTTCACTCACAGACTGTTTGGTAAATTGCTTTATTTGCGTTGGACGCACTACTAAAATAATTCAAATTAGTAACCAATCTGTTCCTGTTACTGTACACCTGAAAGTGTAATAGCAAATCTGTCCTATTACAGCCAAATGACAAATACCAGAAAAAATGTTGCCAAGACTGCCTGGTTTGTCTGTGTTGAGGCCTGTGGATTCCCACCTGTTCTGTGCAATGCCGCTGTGTATATTATGTCGCAGCACAGGCTAAGCACAGCTTGGAACACTGCAAGTGTGGGTGACATATGACATTCAATATGAATTCCCTTCACTTAATTAACATCATGTACTTTCTTTGACACATGAAAATTTTAGTAGCATATTCTTACAATTTAGAAAATGGGCCTTGATTTCTTTTTGGGCATTCAATGTGTGCCATTCTGAAGAAGTAACAAGATTACAGTACTCACATTGCTCAACCCCGACATTTGAAATGTCTAAACCTTGTGCCAAATTATTTTCTGCATATCCAAAGTGCTTGCATATACTCATGCTGATAGGTATTTCTTATCTCCTGACATTTCAGCGCTGATTTCAGATTAGCTTTTTAAAGGCATAAAGACTATCCATGCTTCCGTGTGTTCTGTAACCTAGTTCTACTCAATTCAGAGTTTAATTTCTGACACCTCTCACACAGCCTTTGCTGGTTGAAAGCAAATATCTGTGCAAATATGAAGGAAGAAGGAATTTGAAAGGGAAAAATAATAATTTGCAATTCCTGAACAACAGATGAAAAAATTGATAAATCTTCTATCCTGGAGAACACCTGCTTTTATTTATGTATAATCAAATTCCAAAGCCAGAAGCTGGTAACAACAGACTTCTCTCCCCACTAGCAAATGTGTATCCAGAGCTGAACAATTAAGTCCATAGGCACGCTCAAGGAAGCAAGTCCTGATCCAGGAGTAACCCGACTCCTGTTTTGCTAGTCTTCAGTGCTTTAAGACTTCTTGTACTATGTCCCAGCTATCCGTTCCTGACTTTGATCCTCACTGCTTTATAATGAGGTATGTCTTTTTATGAATCGGTTCTTTATTTAAACTTACGAAAATGAGATGTGCGATGTGAAAGCGTATTACACAGTGTACTTTTCACTCGTAAATGCGAGTCTTGCACTGCTTGCTAATGTGCACATTGCATGCCACAAATCCACCCTCATTAGACATCCAGTCCTAATGAGGGAATGGATTCCTTCAAAAGGAGTGGGTAGAACAATGCAGGGTATTAATTTCATGTACCAATATGCATACTAATTTCATGTACCAGTATGCATTTTCCTTATCCATGATTCAGAGCCTCTGGATGAGCTCAGAGCTAATGGTGACACTGAAAATCAGGGGAATAGTCTTTATACATACACTTGAGACAAAGATTGATGGAAATGGATGCCACAATTACACAGGGAAGATGTACGTTCATGTGTGTGGTAACTAAAAAGGAATATAGTGGTCTAGCATAAATTGCAAAACTCGTGGTACTAATACAATGGAGAAATGTACTGTGATCTTTTTTGTAATATGTTGTTCTTGCATTAAGAGGTTCAGTGATTTCTAAATATAGCAGTATTCTGTAGCAGCACTACTTAGATAAACTGGAGTGGCAATGTCATTTAATCTAAAAATAGAAAAGAGCTTCTCCCTAGAAATACCTAAAGACTGTAACTGTGGTTTCAGAAAGAGCTTAAGGCAATCTATGTTTGCGCAGTCATGGAAAGCAGCTGTCCTGTCTTCTCCTCCATCTCTGGCTGTAAATTTCTGCTCTTCCCTTGCCAGGGCACTATGCCGTAAAACACCACCATGCCATCACGTAGCTATTCAGTTCCCTGAACAAAGCTACCTTACATCTGGCCAGCTCGGAGAACACAGCAGTAAACTCAGTGACAATTTGTATAGAGGTCTTAGGTAGCGTTTAGGTTAGATATTAATGAGATGTGAGTGAGTCTGGAACCCAGAGATCCGTTTTCATGCTTAAGCTCCTGACACAGTAGATGCCTGCATGCCTTAAAATGAAATCCAAAGCAACTAGTGAGCTGATCAGGAAGCTGCTCAAAGCCACTGTCTTAGGAAGTACTTGCCCACAGTGGATCAAGAGGGAAATCTCAGTGGAGGGCTGCAGGTGCTCTGTTCCATCTACTTGTGTGCCACCACAGAGAATTTCCAGAAGGAAGTCAGGACAGATCATCCTCCTCTGCGAACATGATCTAGCAGAGGAAAACACCATGGTGGTAACACTCTGATTTACAAAATGGTATTAGTCCTTGGTCAGAGGAGGGAAATCTGGCCTGATTCCTTCTTTGGTCAAATGCAGTTAAACACAGATCTCTCTGAGGTGTGCTCTGATCATCAGCCTAACATTTTGCTCTTGGATAAGGGCTGGAGTAAAGTAAATGGTCAGGCACTTGTGGCACTTGAAGTTGTGCCACTTGAAGAGAAAAGGGAATGCCAATCTCATTGGGCAAGACAGGAAACATGAAACTAATCCTTTAATGTAAAAAGAAACAAAGAAAGAACACACCTTAATGACATGATGACCAATTGTAGGTATGGGAAACACAGCTTTGCATCTGAATGTAGGGGAAAAATAAAATTTAGCTTTCTTACATGTGAGCTGCTAATTACTGTCAATTAAAAACAAAACAAAACCAAAAAAACAACCCAAACCACAGATCTGTCTTATAAAACTTTAAGAGCCTGGTCTTTTTTCATGCGTCCAGATGGAAGCTGCATGTGTCACGCATTAATTTACTTCATCAAGCCTGCAGTTTCTACTGCAAGGTAGAACTCACACAGAAGCCCCTACTTCCATCAATGCAAAGTTATGTGAATAATGATGAACAATAACAGGTATTTCTAAAATGTAGCTTATATCACTGTATTTTCACTGTCTCAGCCAGAATGCCTCCAGGTCAAGTAGCAGAGATGCATGCCATAGCACCATCTGTCAGACTTTTTGAAAAGGCACAGACATATCATCGTTCCTATTTTTGGGTTCTTCTTTCCTGAATTGTACAAAAGAGTGATGACGCTACAGAGCAATTTCTACTTCTTTCCCCTCTTTCTGGCTGCAATGATTGCCTTTCATTTTTAAGATGCTTCCAATTGTTAATAGCAAGGAGCACAAAACATGTATTGCTGTCATAAAGACTGTAAGCAAGGAGACTTCTTGAAATCCTGTGTCATGGATCTTCTGACGTCTTTCCACATACATCATGCACAGAACTTTCATCCTCAGCCTTAAAACCAGTTAAAGAGAGCTGAAGACTGTTTCAGATTGGACTATCTTGCTAAACCAGTAGCACTGCTGTCTTAACCTCAGAGTCTTTTTATGAGTTGCCAGTCAGGTCACCTAAATTCTCAGTTTGAAGAACAGGAGAATCAGCTACTATGTCCTCATATTTCCATGGGTGCTCTGACGTCAACACAGGACATCTCACTTACATGAATTCCCAAGTGCAAATCAATAGAGAGGATACAGAAGAGCAAGTATTAGCCATAAACTCTACTGATCACCGGATTTTTATTGAAAAGACAATCATAAACTGCCTGTTCTAGTTAAAGACTGCATTCAATAACAAAGCTTTGTTTCCTTTTGTTTTGGAGAAGGAAGATCAGTTGCAATACGTTACTTCTAATCCACTTTCACAACATAGAGTGAGAAGATACTTAAACAGGGAGACTAGGCTATATCAGCTGCTTTTTGAAGCAGTCTATAAAAAAGGAATTGCAGCTGCCATAATGAGGTAACACCTGTATTCCTGGCTGTAAAATGTCTGGAATTCAGACTTGAACTTTGCAGAGTGTTTGCATATCTGGGTCAGTTCACAGTTCTCTGCTCTCTGGGCAGACCAAGACAGCATGGCTTGTTCCCCTTTGCAGTTAAAAGACGAACTGTCTTTCTTTCTAAATAAGAACAGCTTTTCTATCTATCTTCTAGCATTAATGGACAGCTTGGGACTCTACATTTGGTCACTGATTACAGCCATAAACAGCTACCAAGCCTGATGCAGTTCTGCTGTATTTAATGAGATAACTTCTGTATTTCACAGTACTACATCTTAAATTTAGGCTTACAGCTAATCCATCAGGACTGAAGGAGAAAGACAGACAGAGAACACCCCAAAGTTAGTGGCTCTGGCTAAAGCACAAGGCAGGACATGGCAAGCTGTTTGCTGTGTCTGAGAGACATTTTACCGGTCTAAGTGCAAGAAGGAAACAGAGACTGCTGAGGGTGCCCAGGTGGCTGGCTGGTGGCTGGGAAGTGCTATGGCACCCTAAGAACAGCTGAGCGGGTATTAGTGATACTGCAGCATCTTAGAACACAAGGAAATGTATTCTAAAAGAATCTGGTTTAGCTGGGCGGGAGGAAGTAAAGGGAGCTGTTTTCTTCTGAATCCGCTGCTCTTGCGAGGGCCTCATTCTGGTTGTTCTCTTCTAACTGGGATCTACTTCAGACTAGAGAAAGAAGTAGATATAATCAGCTATATACAGGACTCCTGCAGTTAAGAAATCTGCTATTTCCTGCAGCACAGCTAGAGGCACAGAAAATCTAGCTGAGATGTGAGATTTTATGATCGTATTAGCAAGTATCTAAGTACCACCAAATACACGCGTTACATAAATGGGATGGAATGGAACTACTCACAACTGATTGTAGGAGCAGCAGAAGGGAGGAGCGCAGGTACAAATTACAACAAACACAGCCTTACTGATGCACGGAGGACTGTAGTCTTGTCAGACCAGCAGAAGATTATTCCCCCTCCCCATCCCATTTTGTACAGAGGGAGAAACAGAACTTAGGTACCCGTGATGATATATCTCCAACTGGGCTTCTTTAAATTAGAAATGTCTCTGATAGCAGAAATAGAACTCCTGATTTTTCACAGGCAAGAATAATTTTTAAATGTTCTTGCACTGAACAATGTTTTTGTAAAAAATATGAAATGGGTTTTATGAAATCAAAAGCAGAGTATGAAGGGTACCACAGTGAAAGTATTTAATTTAAAAATTCTAGTTGTGCTTCATTTTCCAAGTTTAATTACCAAAACCTGCTAGGATGCTACTAGAAGGAACAGAACTTTTTTTTTAACACTAGATCAAATTTTCTCCCTTAATACTTCTTTTCCTTAAAAGAGGAGGTTTTCTCTCTTCTTCTCATGTGTGCAGCCTTTAATTAGTCTGTTCAGACACAAGCAGTATTAGCTAGACTCTGTCACAATTACCCACATTTGGTAGCTAATTACTCCTTGAATAGTCTTAAGGCTACCAGCAATTTTAGTACAATCAGCAGCCTGGGGCCCCTAGGAGCTGTTCCAGCAACCAAGAATAGCTGGAAGAGAGAGGCGGGCCAGCCATGACCCTTTCTCCTCAGCCACAACCTAACATATCTACTCTGCCAAAGGCAAGAGCAACACAGAAATGAAAATATTCCCAAGTGGCTAAATGTGCTCTCTTTATGGCCTTTTTAAAGTAATGGAGTAGCATAAAGGGACTACGGGGAAATGGAAAATAGGACCTTCTAAATGCTAAAGCATTGGCAGGACTACTAATGATTTTTCAATTTTGCAATGTTCCATTAAAACAACAGTACAAAATATTTATATGGGATCAGATTCTGACACAAGACTTCTATTCTAGTGTAATTTTATTCACTGATGCCTCATGTTGTAGTAATTTACATCGCTGCAATATGAGTGTCAAGTAGGTATAAAATGCTGACTTGATTTAGTAACATTTCATATGTATTTTACACAGGTAGAAATTACTTCACAAGGGACACAGCGGTGTCTGTGATTTCAGTAAAATGATTCCTGCTGTACACTTGTGTGACATCAGTGGCAGACTCAAATTATCATAAAAATTTAAATGAGAACTTCAGTTTTAAATACATTGTTAATTCAGATTCTATTCCACAACTCCAAAGAGTGTTGCTTTGCAAATTCAGCAGTACTGGGTCTGCAAAAAGCAAGGAATTCCTTTTAGAAAACTTCACAAAGTTATGAGGGATCCCTTTCTGTTTCTGTAGCTACATCCTCACTGAAGAATTAGCTTATTACCTCTGCTTTTGCTAATCCCTTCAATTTAGGGCAGTGTTCCCACTGAAAAAAAATTATTAGTTATCCATGAGAAACTCAAAGGGAACTGACTCTTCTTGCATTGCATGACCATTTGATCTGGTGCAAGAGAGGAGGTACCAGCGCTTGATGTACCCAAGTTTGGGGGAAGAGTAGAATCAGCTCTTTCCACTGGCTGCCTGTTGTTACTCTGGGTTAAGTGTACGGTAAAACTGCACCTCATTCAGTGCCCCTCCGGAAACTATTTTCTCCTGAGCTGTGGAGACCATGAGAATAGACAGAAGATGCTGCAAGATTATTAGCCCTCAAGTTAGTAGGTATCCATAGTGCAGAGATGGCAACTATGTTATTTTAATTTAACCTTTAGCTTATCACTGCTGATGAGCAAACTGATATGAGTACACCTGTGGATGTGTCAACATTGTTGATGTTGACTATAAGATGGACACTGGACTCTGAGCAACAGCAACAGCTTAGCTCAGCTGTCAGCAGCCACACCACAAAGCTGTAAGTTTGAAGACACATTGCCTTTGGCAGCTATATTGACTTCAGGTACTTCCAACAATTTTTCCTTCCTGCCTGCCTGTCCTGTTCTCTTGATAGCCCTATGACTTTTATCAACACAACTGTCTGTAAGGCCGCACTGTGAATCAGGCCCAGGGAATTAAACCGGTATCAACGAAAAATTCTGCAAAAAAAGCATTGTTAGGGAGCTTAACCCAAATTAGTCTCGTGACTCAGTTCCCAAACATACACATAAACAGCTGTGCTGGCACAGCTGAAAGGGTGTCAGGAACAAGCAGCTGGCAGTTGAGGTGGGTCCTGGGAATGCCTTAAAACAGGCTGCTGTTGGGAAAAGTGTGCATGGAACAATACCTTTACTGTGTCCATCTCGGCACCGCGTACCTGCATGTGCACCGGCCAGTTCCAGGGCTATGGTCCATAACTTTATGCACCGCAGTAAGCTGAGGCACCAGCAATCGTTTCCCAGTGTTTGTGAGGGAATTTGCCTGGCCTTCTGGGAGCAGAGCAGGGACTGGAGAAACAGCAGCGTTCTGAGCACCTGATTGCAAATCACCAGCCTAAGGGAAAACAAAAGTAAAACATATCAAATTTGGGTTCCACTGAAGTATACTTGCAAACCTTGACCCTCCTGACTAATATAGCAAAAGATACTCCTTAGCTCAGTTCCTCAGTGGGAGCTATGCCAAGACCGTGTCCAAAGCACTGCACAAAATCCTCTCTGGCTACAAGAAACCAGAAGGCCTCCCAAACTAACTCTATGGTGTCCTGACTCACGATTTCCTACCCTTTGTGCCCCCCTAACATCAGAGTCCAAGACTGGAAGAAGAGAAAAGAGCAGCAGATTCTGAAGAACAGACAAAATTACTTCCCAAAATGGTCCTGGTCATGGATCGGATAGCAGGGTACGCAGATTGTAGGACAGACAGAACAGCTACTGTGAAAAAAAATTCGTAACGAGGGTAGTCAAACACTGGAGCAGGTTGTCTAAGGGGGTCTATTGACTCTCCATCCTTGGAGACATTCAGAACTCAGCAAGACAACGCCCTGATCAGCCTGATCTCAAATGGCCCTGCTCTGAAGTGAGGTTGGAGCAAGTGACCTCCAGGATCCCTTCAAACTATTCTGTGATTCTGTAGCCAAGAAGCACCACGTACATGACTGATGAAGCTCTAAGCGCAAAAGGCAACATGATTTAAACTGGGTAAAGCTCAGGATTAATCCCAAACAGCAGTCAAAGCAAACCCTCAGCCTGTCCTTTTATCACTTACCCATTTCCCCAAGCTCTTCTTCCTTTCTCTCTTGACCTTCTCCTTTCTTAAAGTATTTCATAAACTCCCCCCAAAATTTCCTTTTTTTAAAAAATTTTAATTCCTCGCTTAAGTTTGCCATGTAAGCACTAGATAATACAGGTGGTTTTGAGAAGCTCAGAGCCCAGAAGCAAAACCTGAAAGGTGGAGAGTTACTGTGCAATTTTCAGGTTTCATAGTAGCAAAGAAGGTGCTGATTTTGCTTTTTGAGTCTGTTTCCAGGTTGTGGAGATCATATGTCTTTTCCCACCTCTTATTTCACATGCTCTGGAAATTAAAGAAACATTCATAGCTCTGATAACTGTTAGTAGTTGTGCCAGAGCAGTGAGGGAAATGGGGGCTTGTTTGCGGCACAGGGCATGTTCGCACTCTTTCTTAATACTGCTTATAACAGTACAGAGCCCATGTGAAGGCTTGACATCAGGAAAACAAGGCCATGACTAAGTGCAATTCAGGAATCATTTACAGGTTTAAAGCCTTGGGATAGGTATAAGGCCTTTATGTCACCAAATAGGAAAAAGAAAAAAAAAGGCAAAAAAAAAAAATCCTTATTTACAAGAACATTATCATACTAATTTTCTGTAAGGCTGGAAGGCCTTAGGGACCATCTCAGGGAATCAGAAAGTAGGTTTGCCTTGCATTAGAACCTTTCCAAGCATGTTTTGTTTTGGGGAATTTATTTTTCTATCATCTGTGGGCAAATCCTAAGTTAGGTGTGCCATTATCATTGCTGTGCAATGAGATATAAGCACACTGGGGGTTAACAACATAATTATAATAATGGTATATAATTATAAATTGTGTTGTATAAAATGTTTCTGTGCATTTTGCTTTACTAGTGCAATGTAAGATTTTTTTAAAAAAAAAGATTTATATCTAAAAAGGTTAATTAGGTTTTTACTGATTAAAAAAATGCATTGGTAAGGTTTTATTGACATTACTTTATAATGATGAATTATTTCTTGTGTGATCAAAATGTTCTTACTCACACATTTTGATGATAGGGCGTGTTCTCTGGAGGCTGATATGACTGGCTTGGGAGCATAAAGAACAGCGGCTAGTTCACTGCAGAAACTACCAGCAAATGAGCTGGCTCTTACAGATCACCATCTGAAGCCACCATCATTTTAAGCATGTGTTAATAATGGGCAGTTGCCTAGAGGGCTGAAGAGGGAACTTGGAATGAAAAAGGAAAAGCAGTTTGTGGCTTCCTGGCTTACGACTGGGAAAGAAACTGTCATTTGGAGGAAGTAAGGATGACAGTAACTTAAACAGAGGTAAGCAGCATTGACAAAAGCTAATCCACACCACAAAACCTATCCACGTGGTATGTTAAGATCACCCAATTACAGGAACAAAAATAAATACTATGTGTACACAACATCATACTTACACCAATACCTTACAATGGTAAGAGCAATGGTTCTTAACAAACTCTTTTACAGTGCAGCTTACAGCCAGAGTATTTCTTTGTTAGAAGACCGGCCAGCAATAGGGACGTTGGGAGGAAGGTTAGCAGGAAGGAGGAGGAACACAGGACTACATCCATACCTGAGGGATCAAGTTTCTGTGTAGCAAAGATCCCTTGGAGACGCGGTTATACAAGCATTCCTCAGTCACAACTATTCTCTTCCACACTGTCCATGTCCAAAATGGAAGAGTAAGTTGTCAATGTCTTTTAAAAATACCCTATTTAGTTTGAATTCTGATAAAGGCCCAGCACGTATCAGCTCTCTTCTTTTTGGATATCTTCATGCCTTTTGCTCTAATGTGATGTTGCATGAAGCCTGCCTGTGACCCAGCTCAATTCACAAGTTCCCTCAAAAAGTCTGAATTCTAGTCTTTCCTGTACTTTTGGCTCTTCCATAGAGCAAGAAGACTTAGGACCTCAGCACAGCACTTATGGGAAGCACAAAGAAGAGCTAGAGCAAAATGCTGACTCCTAGGGTGTGCATACATAGCGATAGTAAACCTGCCTGTAAAACTAGCATTTTAACACTTAATCCAACTGCTGTGACTTCAGAATGGCAAACAAAAGTGCGCTGTTTAGGCAAGCGTGGAAGCTATGTGAATGGCAGTTGGGGGAATATTAAAAAAATTTCCTATGTAGGTACAGTTACATAAGTATTATAATGAAGTAACAGTATAACATTAAATGAATGATGATTTTAATAGTTAAAGGTATTACACAAATTTGCCATTATTTTATAAGAAATTGCATCAGGAGAAATCACATACGTGTTTTTTTCACATCATTCTCATTTCCACCTGGTTTACCACAAATTAACAGGCCCTATCATTCAAGGAGATCAGATCCTCCTTGTAGTATCTGGGCCAGCCATACTCAATAGTCTTCAGTAGTTTCTTTGCTTTAGGATTTGTAGTCACGGCTGAGTCTCTGAGCATCCAAAACAACCTATCTAGGAGAATGTCTCTATAATGTCTGCTGCTCAGTAGCTGTACCCATTCAGTCCCAAGTGCACTGTAATCACATATAGAATGGCTGTTATTTCTTTTGCAGGTGGAAGTCAAATACACAAATCACATTTTGGATTAAGTATCTCCATGTGTAGCAAACTGCTACTTATCATCAGAGCTTAATTTACCATATTTAATCAACTTCCTCTTGGAAGTGTTTTTTGTTGATGAGCTTCTATAAAGCATCACTTTTTTGCAAAATTCAGCCCCAACGCATGTTTTAAGTTCTCTTCTCTTCTTGTATACATTTAGTACTTGCGTACAATGTAATGCAATTGCAGTTAAAATAGCACCGCTAGTACAGATTACGTCGGAATTGTCATGAGCCCAAGTCTGCATCTACAGCAAATGATGTGAGTGCTTTGTATGAATTGAATAGTGGTATGCTGCCAAGAGTCTAGGTTATTCTTCCATGGGAAACTGTATTGAAAATACCAATCTCTCAGTACAATCTGGCCCCATTCTGAGAACAAACATAAGGTTTTAAGAGGTAGTAGTGGTAGAAGAAATAGTAGTAGAAGAATTCTAAAGATGCTTCAGCTGTGCTGAGAATGATTTTGGAAAGTTCACTGAAATGTATCAAAAGAAATGGAACAGCTCTTCAACTTCTAAAAAGGAACTTCTGCATTCTCCCATAGTGCTATCTTAGCAGAATTACAGCTCTACAAACTCTTAACTAAGATCTGCATAACAGGAATTCTTGCTGAATTTGGGGTGTGCAATGTTTACATTAGATGGGTATGCTGTTTATTGATGATTCCAATTTGTAGGGGTCTTGTACCTGTAGAATTTTTACTAGCATAACTCAGTTAGGAGTATAGTTTTATTAACGTCGTTATACCAGCACAACTGGTGTAGATGTAGCCATACCAGAACAAAGCTGACTTACAGCCCCCAGAACACGCTGCGCTTTTCAAAATTATTTCTGTAGTCATATGACTGCATCTACTTCAGGATACCTTCTTCTATTTTAACTTACTCCCTGGAATGTAGGTACAGGTATGCTCTTACCTTGAGTTTGTCAGGAATAATCCTTCTTTCAGCTTATCCCACACCGCTGTACCCTTTTGGCAGGTCTGCTGTAAATTCCTAGCTCCATTTGTTTTCATGTGCTATGTATTTGGGAGGAAAAAAAAATTCAGTGGCGGTGCCAGCTTTCCTAATGCCTGCTATTCTTCAGTTAAATCAGTTCCATGGGCTAGTCCACTATGCACCCCAAAAAATTGCTGTGCTATCCTAGTAAAGACTGCAGTGCAGGTGCAGAAATGAGTAGCCAGAGTTGCCTGAACAATGTTAAGCAGTACTGTCACTAAATGTTGAATTGCAGCCAGTTACAATCCCTGGCCAAAGACAGACAATACTGCAGTGACAAAAGTAAATTCATAAATTCTAATGGAATTTAAATGGAATAACAGAATTGCAAGAAAATCTTAAACAACCTCAGCCAATTTTATATCAAAGTTAGTAAAATCTGCATACACCTACTGATGGATTCGGCCCTTTGACTTAGGAAATCTGAAAAATCATCTGTTCCACACTGTAATGTTCTTGTTTACTATCTTCACCTCCAGTAACTCATGTCATGACAATCCATCTTCAGAGTGAGATGCCAAGGATCCATAATATGACACAGCAGCTGCATATTTAAAAGAAGAAACATGGCGGGAAGCACAAAATCAAATCCTTTTTCTTTCATAATATGGGCCCAAACCTAACCCCATAATTTCATGAATTATGTTCCTAATTATCATTATGACTCATTTTTTCCCATCTCATTATTTATATTTACATGCGTACACTTGAGATTTCTATACAAATCATATTCTGAAACATTTCTGTATTTGCCTAAGGTGTAAAATGTAATTTGAATTTGTGGCTCTCCCCTTCATTCCCTCTGAGGAAAAAATTGTCAGTCTATTTACAGCTAATCAGATATAGACATGGTCTGACTTGAAAAAGATTTGTCTAAGGACTGTGTAGGGTTTACAGCATATTAGGGTGGTAGGCTATCATTCTGTGAGATAGTAAATAGCTTGAAAAAATAATTTTGTCCCAGGAGAGCTCCTATCAGATGAGATATTGTCTGTTTGTACCACTCTAACTTTATGTTGAATCAGGCATAATTTATCCTCCTCAGCTGACAGAAAGCTGGCATAAAATCTGAATAAACACTGTAACATATGCTCTGGCTGATTCGATAAAAATGCAGCCATGTGCTCATGCCAATACAGATCAAATTTTTACTGCCAGGAAATCCGCCATGCACAGATTTTATATTACTTAATGCAGAACCACAGCCTTATATTGCTTCATTTTTTCCTGCATATTAATTGATTTTTAATTACTTTATTATGGGCACAAATAAAGAACAAAGGTTTGTTTGAAATCTCCCTGACAAATACTTGTGTGGAGTGAGCTTACTGTCGTATAATGGTTCTCCAAACAAGATCTCCAGACAGCACGAATGTCTCTTTCGTAACACTGGCATGCATGATTTTGTACCTTTATGATCTAAACAAAAATTAATTTATTCAAGGCACAAGAGGCTGTAACACCCCTCTGTAAAAAAGATGTTGGACTGGAGATACACTCATGTGCAATGTAGACATTTTTGTGTTATATTTCACCTCTTTGAAGCCGCTAACAGCACTGGAACAGAGAAAACAGGCTACTCTGATTTTCAACAGGAAATAGTCCTGCACAAGCTTTGTGCTGTGTCTGAACTCTCATGCGCACCTTGCACTGTCTGCATAGCTGAATTCAGCACAAATTACGAGAAGTGCACGGTTGCTGTTACCATTGGAGGAAAAGTTAGTCTCTAAAGACTACTTCTGCAAGACTGCATTGAACATAGATGTTAACAGGCAAATACCCAAATCCTTACTTGTGTTAAAGACAACCTCTCTTGCCGACTGTCTCCAGGTTGTTTCTGTCTAATACCCCTCCAGCTTCCAATTCTAACAAACTGATTTTGAAATTATTGTATTGCTTCTTTGGAATGTGGATTTCCTGTTTAGATTCAGCCTAGCCCTGGTGATTATTCAAAATGAAAAGGAGGAGGTAGGGGTGCAAAGAGATAAAATACGGATACATACACACCAAGCCTGCTTTTCCAGTGTCTTGTGTTTTATTTAGTCGTACACACCCTTGCTAGATGAGTGCAAAACACAGGTCAAGGGCTCCTTTTTTGATTTGTTAGTATTACACACTTACTTTCAAAAGGTTTTCTTAAGGAAAGATTTGCAAGGTATTCTAGTCTAACTCACTTGTTGCTACAGTATCTAAAAATTTGCCACAAATGTATTGAGGAAAGTGTGTATTTAACAGCAGGGTGAGCTTTAAAAGACTTCAGTCCCTTCCCACTCAACCTCCCTCTCCTTGGGTAGCGCAGGCTAGCTTGACAGGCGTGACCCTGCTCATATGATACAGTAGCAACCATGTGACTGAGCAGCTCTGTCATCTCAAGGTGGCTGCACCTGACCCCTGACTGAGTAATGGTACCATCATCTACCCTATGTTTGGTGGTCTTTGTAGCTGTCTGTTCCAAGGGGAGGGACGTAAAACGCATGCACTGGAGTGTTTTGCTTACACAGCATTTTGCTTTGTTTGGTTCTCTTTTTCTGGCAGTAGAGAATAAAGGTTCACATCCTTATAACAGATAAATAAAAGATGAATTGGAATGAGAGAACTAGTTAATATCACCCTTCATGAAAATGTTCCCTGTAAAATATAAAGTATTGGGTTCACCTGTTCTAGAGTACTTCAGTAACAATTAAACCTGCCGGCTTAACAGGTTTACAGCTGCTTTTTTAGGTGAAGTAGAAACTCTGAATCTAGCTTCCGATACTTTCAGACTGACGTGTACGGCCAAGAAAACATAACCATAACACAAAAATTACATTCTTCTTCTTTCCAGTTGTCCTTCAAATTATTAAATATTTAATGGATTTATTATATGCAAAATAATTACATTCCTCTCATCACAGGATCTTGATTACTCCCCCAAAAGGATATGGCTGTCTCATCTCACGTAAGGGTTGCCTTCATAAACTAGCATAGGGAGTACTCCCCCACAAAAAAAGTTGGGCCCCATAATTTGTCCTCCCAAAAGTTTTAATGCCTCCATTAACTGGAAGAAATATAACTCTAATTCTGAATGTCTTGAGGAATTTGGTCACACCTATGTCAAAAATGCTACTTAACAGTGGCAGGCACTGACAAGACACCAGACAAACAGGAACCTTGCTCAGAACCAGTGGCATTGCTTGTAATCGGTTAGTTGTTGTTAACATACTTGGGTAAACCTCACTTACCTTCTCCTGACATTATTTTAGAGGCAAGTCCCAGATAAGGTGGGGCCTGCACAGAAAAATGAGCTACAATCTTAGCTGCTGCTGAAGTAGAACATGTATTTGGAAGGCAAGACAATACTTCCTTTATACTACAAACAGTTTAAGCAAGTTTGTGACATACTTCATTTTGCACCATTACTTGAGAAACTGAAACTGAGGATTCTGACAAGGTTTGGATCCTGTAAACTTTTGCTATTAGTTGTTCTGAGCTGACTCACACTTCTGGGAAGCATCCATACCTTTCACAAGAAATCAGGAAGACTAAAATTAGAAAGACTATACGTATTCAGATGAGGCCATTTTAGGAAGCAATTTATTGCTAATATATAGGGTGGGGTTTTGGCCAGAAAAATGCTCTGGAACATGCCCCACACATTTGTTATGAGGCTTTACAGAGGCCTGTGGTGCTTATTCTTTAACAAGCTTTAGGTTAGGGGACTATAAATTTATACAGTTGTATAGTGCCAGAATAATTGTATGGAATGCATGGGATAAGGGTTGATTGCTTTTTTTAATTACATGTCAGATTAAATGTAAATCTTGGTGTGTACTTTTCTGTGAGCACGGGATGTTGTTGTACCTGACCTTACAGATCGGTTGCTTTACACTTCTTTAAAACATTCTGGCGTAACAGCCATTTCTTTATGACTAAGTGGACAACCGGTGTCTAAATAAATGAACAATTTCATTAATATTTGAAACATAAAAAAGGAAATGTTTAAGAACAATGCTATCAAACCTTCTGTCAGCTAACAAAAAAAATGGGTTTTAACTACGTAGTATATTTTGGCATGCCAAGTGCAAACTAAAGCTAAAGTGAAATCTGTGAAAATAAAGTCTATAAATGCACTGTCATAATTTTTACGTGCCACACTATACAGGCTATTGCTTAGGGACCTCATCATTAGTCTTTATAGAATCTGTAACTGCACATAAACTTTAGATGCTGGAAACTATTCATTACCCTGCTAACAAGCGCCTTCTTTCCTCACTTTTTCTCATGCCATTAAGTTGTCACAGTTTCTTATCCCTTGTTCCTGTTGTACCTGCAGCAAGCCTTAGAATTTGGTGTTCCTCTTTTGCATCTCCACAGTGATGTCATGGGGAATGAGATGCACTTGTTTGCTATCTGTAGCCGTGGCTTTGCTCAGTCTCCTAACTGGCCCATCCATACTCAGAGTACCTGCAAAATTAGGGAAAGAGAATTCATTAATCAGAAATTCAAAAGAAGAACCTTGCCTAGCTTCTTTGTGATAAAGGCCCCAGTTTACAAATTTTAACACAATGGCTATGCTGTCTTTCTAAGCAAGGAGAAGGTATTCTGCTCCAGTAGAGGAATTTCTTCAGCCAATGAAAAGAAGAATTTTTAGACCCTGGTGACAGTACCACGTAACAGTGAATGTGAATATTAATAACAGAGGTGACCCAGCAAAATTCACCTTGTTAACTATACAAATCGACCAAAATTCTGGCTGCATACTAAGTTTGTAAGTATTATTTATTAGAAAGTGGCAAAGGCTACTGATGAGCTGCTGATGTAATTGCTGCTGCCTGGTAAGTATAATCTGGCTATATTCTGCAACTTCCTGCCCTTTTCTCATCAAAAATAAGAAAAATAGAAAAAGGCAAAAACTGGAGAACGTGGACTTTGCCACAGAGGACTTCAGCAATTTACGCCTCACTATGAATGCTTGCCAAGAACAGGAGCTGCACGTGTGCATAGTTTTCACACAACCCCCTCCAAAAAAACCCCAACAAAACCCAGACTGACTTCTGGTGACTTTGAGCCCTGACACATTTTGTCCAACGAAGAGGTCTGTTATCGATAGCCCAAGTTATGACTTAACTCTTATCTCAGTCTCCCATTATGTGTGACTGATGTAGTTCCACAGATTATGACAACACACTAAAGAAAAAGCATCTAATCATATGAATGGTCACATGTGCCTATATAAAATCATTAAATCACTACTATGACACATTTACACTTGGTTGTGTATTTATCATTTCCCTCCCTCAATAATGATGTGGACTTTGGGGTGGAAAAGAGGCAATAAACTCCTGCATAAGCTGCTTAAATGGCTTTTGCCCTTAACAGAAGCTAATCTCTCTAGGAAAACCAACACGGTAACAGATACGGCTGAAAAATGCGTATTAGCTTGCAACACCTTCACTTTGATCCTAGGGGAGCACCTGTGAATTCATCACTGAAATCTCCTAGGAAAGAAATGAACCCACAACCAGGGGGTGTGTAGTCTATTTCCCACCGCTACTTATCAAACACAGGTCTGCTTCTATGGTCAGCTACTATGAATCATTGGCTTGTCACAACAGGGGCTTGTTAGCTGTCTCTCTGAACAGCAGCCAGGAATAGACCATAAAAAAATTGTGATTTAAGACTGAATAGAATACAAAAAGCCTCAAAGACTTAATGGAACTGAGATGGAAAGGCAGGTAAGCAGGACAAAGAGATACAAGAGCGTAGAACAGAAGGAATGCCAGCAGTGGCCTACTTCTGTTTATGATCTTTAATGCACAGCTAGCAGTGCTGTGTATCAACACTAACACAGAGAGAACAGCAGCTGAGGGAGACACCTGTGGACAACCTAGCAGATGATGATTGTGGTGAACCACAGGAATTTTTAACATGAGTGGTATCATACTACAGAACAAAATGTACATGTAAACACAGCAGTATCTTATAAAGATAATCACAAGACCAAGTTAAAATGCAAAAAAAGCATCAACTGAAATTGGGCTAAATCAGTATTAGTTTTAAAGCTAAATGAAGTATCTAAGTTAGTGGTGATTCCTATGGGGAAAACAAACAAACAAACAAACAAACAAACCCAGCTCTTTTTAAAACCAAGACAAGGTTACTAACAGTATTAAATTTGTGAAACTAAAGCCACTGGAAAAGTTCTCATTGACTTCATGGGATTTAGCTATATCACTGCACAAACAAACATCATCTGGTTACTTAAGTGCCTGGTTTACCAGTGTTGCAGTAAAATACACACGGTACAACTCTGCCCAGTATGCGAAAGGTCATACCTGTATGGTCAAGAACTGAGTTGGAAGAAAGGAAATACTAAAATTATCTGCAGTTGCATCAAGGAGTTAAAATTATTTGCTGACTTTAATTCTACATTTTACGTACGCTATTTCATTACTTATAGTGCCATACGCTACCAGTGCTAAGGCAAGAATACCTATACTTGAGCTCATGAGCTGGAGTGTACCAGCAAATAGTCTACCTCCCAACCCTCCAGACAGGTCTTATCCCCAGTCTCCCTGCTACACTCTCATGTCTGTGCAACTTGCTGTTTTTGGCTTCTTTGTGTTCCTGGAGACCTGCTAACAAATAGTCTTCTGCAGCTTTCACATAGCGTCCAGACTTTCTGCAGATATATTCCCCAATACAGTGAGGTTATGTAATCTAATGATAGGCCTGGGCATTTAGCATTTGTCCTATAAGCATTTAGAGTCAAATATGAAAACATAACTACTTAGTGTAGGAGTGTGCCCTATTTATATTGAAAATCTACCTTCTTTCTTACAGATGGCTGTCCCCAAAGCCCTGCCTAGGTATTTTCTCTGCTGTTTCACTACAGCCTAACTATTGCAGTTCTGAAGCGAACATTTGAAAACACAGCCGTGTACATACAGTTGCAAATATCCCAAATAAGTTTCGTTAAAAACTTGCCTTTGCAAATGCACTGGCATATGTTTTTTGAAAATGTATCTCTAGTATACAAGTCAGTAATTTACTCGACCAGATTTGGAACAATATGTGCCAGAGCCACTGTGAGACCAAGAGCTGAGCGCCAGAGTAACCTGAGCTTTCCATCTTTGAAGGAAAGCTGCTCTCAGCTTCTACACCGAGCTGAGCTCCAGTTGCAGCAAACCCACCTCTGGCTCTGTAGCAAGGCACCACCAGTTACTCATCTGGTCAGCGCATGACTGGCACTCACAGGTTTCTGCTGGTCCCAGTCTGGACTATAGAGATCTTCTGTGAAGCACACCATTAGACAAAGTAACTTTTTAATGGATGAACAAAATCAAACTGTTTTGTTAGAGATTAACTTAATCTATTTCTGTGCTATTACGACCAGCCACTTCAGATATCACACCATTTACAAAGACTAAGAAATAACAGTGGACTGTTTACCAATGAAAAACTGAGCCCTGTACCAGCAACTATGAAGGATATTAACTCTGTCCTAGACAAAACCAGCACAATAGGTTGATACGAATTTCACTATATGGCTGTTTGTACTATATTTTCAAATTTTGGAAAGAAATTCTGAATAACTTGTATGCGTTCAGCATCCCTTCATTAAAAGACCCTGCGACATCATATTAAAAAATTTTAGATGGGTCTACATGTGGCACTTACTTAAAATAAATATGAACTAAAGATGTGTTAAGGAATGTAAGCAGATACTATTTTGAAATCAGACATCAAGCATTGCATCGACCTCAACAGTAAGCATTTCCAAGCTGCTTAAAACAGCTTAAAACAAGATCATCAGTGCATCCCATACATTAAGCTGGGTTTAAAAATATCCAAAATCAATGGAGTTGATTTCTATTATTCCAAATTTACAGAGACATCCCTATGTTCCTTCACCCACAGTGTGCCTCCTCATCGGTCCTGAATGTAGCCTGTCTTTGTGTGATAAGAGATGTTTCTTCAGCTTCAAATTCAATGGAAAATAAACCTCAGCCACGATAGTGGCTTGTGTCAGAGTTCAATTTCTGTTTGTAAAGTTGTGCTCTCATTGTGCTTTTCACTGAGTTCAGCCTTCTTTCCAGAAAATGGATTAGCTGTGCATTAATTTCAGAATTTGGAAAATTCTGAGGTTTTTTCCCACCAGTAACCAGAATGTCTGATTTTCCTTTCACTCCTCTAATCATATTGCTATAATGACTCCACTGACACTCGCTATCATATATATTAGCAATACCTGGGCTCCCCAATCATGGATCAGGAAGGATCTATGACTGTTGGCTGTCAATTAGATCAAAGTAAGATTTGTTCACACCAAAAGAACCATGCATAAAGAACAGCGGAAGCAACACAGTAATGCTAAGAGACTTTTGTGGACCCTTTACCAGTTGTAGGTTTATAGACCATAACTTGTATACCTTACAGGGACAGATTTTTTGTCTTGGCAAACCAAAGACAGGTAAGGAAGAAACACTGGAAGCAGTCATAGTGGAGAAGCTGGGTTTTTTTCCTGGCATTTTTCTGGCAGGTAAAGCTGACAGCAGAGTTACAAAATTTGACTGAAGTTGAAACTAGTCTGCCCCAAGACAGGAAGACATTTGCTTGTCATATTTGAGGTAGCAGATCATGAGTGCCTCTGTTGTCTAATGATGGCGTTCTGGCATCCAAGGTGCCTGTGGCTGCATTGGCACATTAATGTCCTTGGCACTTCATTTCTGGACTTGCCTGAGGTGTACAGTAACAAGGGGGCAACCAGCCAGTGTTTCTCCAGTTTGGAACCTATGCGTTTTCAGTGGTTTCTATCTGCTAGGTTTGGAAATGTTCTAATCCAAGAATACTTAGTATGTTTAGTATTTGTATTACATTATTTCTAACATATCTATCTATTTTCTAGTGTTTAAATTCTTGCAAGTAAAATTCTTCTAAACTTGGTCTTTCAAACAATTTCGTTTCCTTAGAGCAGGTTCCTGGAACTCCTCTTGGTTTCCAGCTCTTACCTGGGGATCAAAAATAGCAGCCATTTTGTAGCGCTAGATCCAAGGCACACAGAAGTAAATGGATGTATCCTAGCCAAGCTCAGGTAGCAATATAATCTCTTAAGAAGGCATCCAGAACAGACAAATGAAGGCTAGAACACTTAAGGTAGCCATGCTGATTTCTGAAAGTATTCCTTCCAGAATATAGCAGAAGACCACATTCATGCAGTGGAAAACCATGCGCTTTCAAAGAAATGTCTAGAATTATTTAGCTAATCTGTATAAATTTAGAGATGACCTTGGTAGGAAGATGAGTAAAGTATTTC
The DNA here is from genome assembly GCA_034782735.1 of Sagittarius serpentarius. Taxonomy (NCBI): domain Eukaryota; kingdom Metazoa; phylum Chordata; class Aves; order Accipitriformes; family Sagittariidae; genus Sagittarius; species Sagittarius serpentarius. The sequence continues at coordinate 14,971,941 of JAVKLA010000007.1, read as the reverse complement.
ACATCTCTTACTACTTTTGTTTTCTGAACCCATCTTTAAAATACAAAGGAAGTTAAGAGAACATACTAAGATGTTGTGGAAACTCTAAATTAAACTCATGAGGGAACGAAGTCCGGAGGTAAGAGTGCAACTCCGTCTTCTTCTGACCTGCGCCATAGCTGTGACCAGACAATCCAAATATATTATGATTCTGTGATAAAAACTGTTGTTAATCACAAACAAGCAGCAACTTGTTGAGAAAAAAGGACTTTCTTAACAGTGTTCACTTATACATATATTGAATAGAGCCAGCTTAGATAAGAGGAATAGTAGTAGTATTTTAATTGCAGGTCTTTAACTGGCGAAAATTTCATCCTGTTTCCTCACAGAGGTAGTCACTCCTGAACTGGCTCAGAGGGCAGATTAAACACCTAATTACACAGGGTGTTGAAAACACAAGCTTTATGTAAACACTAAGTATCATTAATGTTATTTTCCACCGGGTTAAGTCTCTTGCGCTGTCTACCAGCTTCTGTGGAAACATTTGAGTTTTCCAGCTTTCATGACTTGAGTTATGTAATCGTGAGCTATTCTTAAGGCTGATATTATTAGGCAGGGATGCTTCAGCACCACACAGTTACGTGGAATAACATGCCTCTCAAGTTCAAAGTACTCCTTGTATCCCATTCCAACCCTAGGGAGAGTGGCTAAGCCCAGCTTAGCCGTTCCCTAGGCCCAGTTACACAGGTGTAGAGCGGCTCTTCAGCAGCATCTGATAAGACAAGTCAGTTTTGCTTGGGAACACATTCACAAGACAAGAGGAAGAGAAGAGCTAAATTCTGCCCAGGTCTTTGTCTTCTCTGCAGATAAGTGTCATCCTTCTGAAATTATCTACGTGCACCCACTCTCTCCTTGAAAACAATAAAAGCTTCAAGTCTTTCTCCTCAAGTAACTGAGCAAACTCACTGCCGGGCATGGGCTGTGCTTAACAAGATATACTAAAGCCATCTACGTGCTGGCACTGCTACATTTCACAGCACAAGGAGTTAATTCGAGTGGATTAGCCTACTGTTAGTAGTCATCCCGTTTTCTGACAGCAAAAAATGGAAGGGTATGTTTACCCTCAGCAGTGAAGTGCACCAAGCAGTCCCTTGAGCTACCTCCCAAGGTTTCCCTCCAAGACTGGCTGCTGTGTCACCTCAGGGGCACGCCTGCGTTCACCCAAGCAGCCAGCAAAACCCCCTCCGCACCGGAGCTCCGAGCAGACGTGTCGCTTACTCAGCAACCGCCGAAAGGGCGCCGCACAACGTGGCTGCACCACGCTGGCCAACGCCGCCGGCCATCGACCCCTTTCCCCCGAGGCGGAAAACCGGCAACCCACCCCGCGGATCTAACGCGCTGCCCCGCCGCCCTCAGAGGCTGCCAGCCAGCGCGCCGAGCCCCGCCGCCCTCAGAACCCCTCGCACCGCACCGCACCGCCTCCTCCCCGCGCTCTGCTTTCACTGTCGCAGGCGGCGGTGCCGGGTCGCTCCCCTGAGGGAAAGCGGGGCGGCGGCTGAGGCGGGCTACGAGCGGGCCGCTGTGGCGGTTACGCCGCACGAGACGCTCCCCCTCAAGGTCCCGCCAACGCCATCTGGCCGCGGGGTGGACAGGGCGGACAGGGCGGGGGAAGGAGGAGGAGGAGGAGGAGGAGGAGGAGGAGGAGCAGAATGGGACAGCTGCGCAGGCGCACTGGCGGCACCACCTCTCGCGAGCGGAGGGGCCGTTGGGCTGGCGGGGCGTGTCCGCACCCAA
>JAVKLA010000007.1:14933495-14970068 GCA_034782735.1 Sagittarius serpentarius | reverse complement strand
TGCCCCATCCCTGGAAGTGTTCAAGGCCAGGCTGGATGGGGCTTTGAGCAACCTGGTCTGGTGGAAGGTGTCCCTGCTTATGGCGGGGAAGAGGTTGGAACTAGGTGATCTTTAAGGTCCCTTCCAACCCAAACCATTTTAGTTCCATGATTAAAACTCTTCTGTGACTCATAAAAGAAATTAAATACATGTTTAACTATTTTGTATTGACAGGGCCAGCTAGCATTTCTTGAACCTCTGAGTGAGTGCTGTTGTAAAAATCTGTGTTTGATTATGTTGGATTAAAAAAGTGGAATGGGAGAACAAGCCTGATTTTGTTGCTGCATTAGATGTCTGTTGTGGTTTAACCCCAGCCAGCAACTCAGCACCACGCAGCCACTCGCTCACTTCCCCCCCACCCAGTGGGATCGGGGAAAGAATTGGGAAAAAAAAGTAAAACTCGTGGACTGAGATAAAGACAATTTAAGAAGACAGAGCGGAAGAAAATAATAATGATGATAATGATGACAATAATAATTAAAATGACAATAATAATAAAAGGATTGGAATATACGAAACAAGTGATGCACAATGCAGTTGTTCACCACTCGCCAACCAATGCCTGAGCAGCGCTCCTCCCCAGGCCAACTCCCCCAGTTTCTCTACTGGGCATGATGTCATATGGTATGGAACACCCCTTTGGCCAGTTTGGGTCAGCTGTCCTGGCTGTGTCCACTCCCAACTTTCTTGTGCCCCTCTGGCCTTCTTGCTGGCTGGGCATGAGAAGCTGAAAAGGCCTTGACTTAGTCTAAAGGCAACAGCAACAACTGCAAACATCAGGGTGTTATCAACGGTCTCATCCTAAACCCAAAACACAGTGCTGTACCAGCTACTAGGAAGGCATTTAACTCTATCCCAGCTGAAACCAGGACAACCTCAATGATAAACTGTATTTTCTTTTTAAAAATTCAAAATTGCAATGAGACCTGATCTACAGAAGCAGTGTCAACCAGAGTGTATATCTGCAGTCAGGTAACAAATCCTGAAGCTTTTTTTATCCAATATTTAGCATAAATCCAGGCTTATACTACTGCAAGAATTTACCACTTCAGGACAAAATGTTACTAAAAAAAATCTTCAACGTTATGTCTTACAGTTTAATGCTGTTTTTAAATTAAGGAACAGCTGCCAGCTGATGAGAATTTTGGTAGATTATCATAAAAAGTTTTAAATGAGAGGTGTCCTAGCGAAGCTCTACAGAATGATAACTTTTAAAATCAGGACAGAAACATGATGTAAAGGGGGATGGCCTAATAAGTAGGAAATTCTTTGCAGCGAGAGTCTACTGTTACTTTTCCAAAATGATGAGGCCCAAAGAAAAGCCAAAAAAAGAGGAGGAAACCGTTTAGCACAAACCTATGCAAGTGAAAAAAACCCAAGCAGTCTAGAAGCTTTTGCAAGTACAAGGCAAGGCAGCTATTTCCTGATGTGCTGAAATTAGCCAGGCTGGCTTCAGAGTACACCTGCTTAGGTAGCACTCCAAGAAGTGAAAAGTTGAAAGCTTAAAGAATGATGGTAAATGAATTCCTGCCTGGGAAAGGCAGGAAATGTGGTTAACTGTGGATAGCCAGGCTGGGATAAACCCTGACCGGTGCTGCCAGGACTAGTGATTCAAACCTGACCCCAGCCACCCGGCTCTCCGGAGGCCTTCATGCACCCACATCGTCGCTGCAGTTTCAGAGCTGATCCCTAAAAATGAAGGATGGTCTACTGGTCCTTACTAAGTCTTTCGCCTCTGCTCACTGGTATTTCTAGGCTGTAGATGCTGGTGGGTGGGAGGCGCTGGCCTGGCAGTGATGGCGGACGATGGGGAGGGGAGGCTAAGGACTGAGGGGAGCAGCGACGGCGGCCTAGGGGGTGGGGGCGCGGCGGCGGTGGTGGGCGGTGAGATGCTGCTGACCGTGGGGCTGTTGGCGCTGGCGCTGCTGGCGGCCTACCGGCTGTACCTGCGCTGGGGGACGCGGAGCGGGCCGGGGGGCGCGGCCCGGCAGAGCCAGGCCGCCGCTCTGCCGCGGATGAAGCGGCGGGATTTCTCCCTGGAGCAGCTGCGCGAGTTCGACGGGGCCCGCAACCCTCGCATCCTCCTGGCTGTCAACGGCAAAGTCTTCGACGTGACCAAAGGCAGCAAGTTCTACGGGCCCGGTGAGGGGCCGGGGCCGAGGCCGGGGGGGGGGAGCGAGGGTGTCCCTCGGCGGAAGCCGCCCTCCCGCCGTGTGCCGAGCCTGAGGGGGGGGGTGGCCCCGCGCCGCCCCCTCGGCTGCCGTTCGGGCGGCGGGAGCGGCGGGGATCGGCTGCGGCGGCCCTGCCCTGCCCTGCCCTGCCCTGCCCTGCCCTGCCGCCGGGGGCTCCTTTGCTGACGGCTCCCGGGCCTCACCCCCAGCTTGGGGGGGGCGGGGGGGGCGGCGGTTTTCGGGGAGGCCTCGCTGCGTTCCGGCGCCGGTGGCCTCCCTCGGGCCCCTGGGTTTATCTCGGCGGGGGCCGGCCGCCGTGCTGGCTGCCCGCACGCCTGATAGGGCCGCCGGCTGCCTGTGGTGGTGTCAGATGGGAACCCGTCGCCTGGCCCTGGTCGCTGCCGTCCTCAGCCCCTGGCTGGGCCTGCCAGGGGCCTAACGGTAGTTTTAACGTAGGCGATGCAAAACGGGCCTGGGTTCCCTTCAGGCATTCGGCAGGCATCCGTTTTTCCAGTTGCCTGGGTTTGGATGTGCAATGTTTAATTCTTTTTTTTTTTCCCTTCTGTCTTTTCTGGTAGGTTTCCCAAGTGCAACTGAGCAATGCTTCCTTCATTCTAGCTCTTACGGTTCAGGAAAGAAAAAAACCCAGCTGGTTACTTATTTAGGTGTCAAGGCCATATTGAGTATGAATTTTAATCGGGATAGAGGCAAGCAGGGAGAGCTCGGGGACGGAGATGTAGCTACCATTGAGAAGAGTGCAGAAATCAATCCAGTCTCTTAAGCAGAAAGACAGACAGTACGGTTCTTTGGAGCGGAAACATATACTTTAAAAGTTCAGAAAAGTATGCTTCAAAGGCAATGTTATGTTTCCGTATTCACATTGTAGACTGTGAAACTGCAGCATATTTTCTCCTAGTAAACAGTGCTCTTAATAATGAGGTGGATAAACTTACTAGTGAGCACTGTGTTCACATCTGATGCCAAAGGAAACGAGGGTTATGACTGGTGATAATTTTCTTCCTTAAACAATGGTGGTTTGGAAAACTTGATCTAATTAAATTATGCAGGAGTTCTCATAGTAGGTATGGCAAGTGTCCTTGTATGAGGGGTGGAGGAAAGAGAGCCCCGGAAATAGTTCAACTTAAGTAATTATTATTATTTTTTAATAATCTTAGGTTATAAAAAGAAAACTACAGAACTGGCGTGTTACAAGTCTTTGGTACTTACCAGGGAAGTGACAAGCAGTTGTACAGTTGAACTGGGCTAGTACTTTGTAACTCTTGTTACCCTTGAAGTTTGTGATACCAGCTCTGCTACCACTCGCAGAAACTGAAACTGCCATAACTGAATCAAAATGCTTTTCTGACTGGGTACTGTAAAAGTTAACAATGGAATCTAAACTACCTTGCCTTATTTTGTTTATTGACCGGTAAAGCTGAGAAAATGCAGTCCGGTGTGCTGCAGTTTTCATGATGCTTAATTGAGCTAGTTCTTTTGTCTTTCTCACTTTAGGGGTTTTTAAACCGAGACCTATGTGCTGATATAAAATGCCGGTAATACATTTGCTACATGAAACTTAAAACACCGTTGAGTTGACAGATTGCTTCATAAATCACTCCGTGAAATAATGCTGAACCATAATCTAAACATTCAGTTTAGCTCTTTTGCGTATCAAACATAAATTAAATTTTAGACTCTCCACTGTAGATGTCATTGCTGGTTCACATCGTCAACCTCTGGAGGTCTGTTACTGTGAGGAAGCCAAAGCTTTATGTTCTAAGACATCGGTCTGCTTTTTTGATAACTGGCAGCAGCTGGTTTCCCTAAAGCAGTGCTTCCAGCTTTTTGTGGCGAGGGACAAAGGCGCTTTCCCGCCCCCATAGTGAAAGATTGCCTTTTTATAAGAGAACTGACGTCGTCTTTGTCTCTCGGATCTCTGTTTCTCGGGACCATGCACATTAGGATAGTGGTGTTCAACCTGTGCATCATCAGCTGCGTGTTTTCTGCCAGAGATGTTGATTTTTGAATTGTGCTGATGTGGTTTCCCTGTACGGATGCATGTTGGGGAATATTTTCTTGCAACTGTTTCGTGGCTGAAAAGAAAAAAGCTAGTAGGTGGTTTGCAGGCCTTAAAAGAGCTGAGAAGAGTTAGGTGGAAAAGTCTTCTACCGCTGGTTGAGACCTTTTCAGAAAGACTTCAGTCGGAGTAGCCAGATGTCCACACCAGTTCTCTTGGTACTTTTATGCCTGATAGCTGGAGTATAGCAAGAGAAGCGCCAAGCATACCAACAAAGCCATGGACAAATTTTGTTTAACAGAAGAAACAGTCGAGGGCCATGGCTTTGCTGACGTTGCAGGCTCAGACTGTGCGCCTTTTGTACTTTGTTGCACTACTGATGTGAAGTAGCGCTTCAGCTCTGAAGGCAGCAAAAAGCATCGGCTGAGGGCTCACTATCAAATCTTAAGTATGTCTTAACTGCTGGGTTAACGTTGAATAACGTGGCTGTCTCAGAAGGCTTCCGATGTCTTGAAATTAAGGTCTGTTCTTTTTTTTACCTTCAGTGTAGTTTGGATGCAAAAGTGTTCCTTATTTCTCTGCTTCCAGCAGAAGGCTAAAAATGCACAGAATTGTCACCTAGTCCAGATTTTTGTCCAGCAGTTGAGATTCCGTTCAAATTCCCACCAAGCTTCTGGTTTTATTAGAAGCTCTCCTGTTTTTAAGTTCCCATCCAGTGAATCCTGTTACACTTTGTTTCATTGAAGAGCCCTTTACATATATACAATTAAGATATTTTTAAAAATTGATAGACTGTTGAAGTCATCCTTTCAAACAGCCATGATTGAAAACTTCAGTTTCTTGAACATTTAATCAACGTTTTCCAATTTTTTTGGTTTTTCTCATGTTGTCTTCTTTAAGCCTTCCACACTTTCTCTCGTTGGTATCCTGTTAGTCTTTGGAATGTCTAATGCATTTTAGCTAAGAGCAAGAAAAGGTTATAGCACACATTTAACAGTCTATGCCTCCAAAAATCACTTCGCTTACATTGAACTCTTAATTTAAACTTTACTTGCCAAGTTCTTTTCCAAAATGCTGCTTCCTGGGATAGTCCTCTCTCCGGCAAGTATACCCTTTGTTTCAGCATTTCACTTTTAGCTGTATTAAATACCACCTCTGTTTGTGCCGAAATGAGTAAGTGTCCTAGAATGCTTTGCTTGGTTATTACTTTTAATTAATTACCTTTTCCTTTATCGCCCGCAAACTCTAAAAGAAGTAAAGTAGACAATTAGTGGCTCCCTATTAACAATATCATGTAACCAGAATTTCAAAGAAGCTCTAATCTGTAATCACATCTCATGACTTGGAGTCTAATGATTAATACCTTTAGTGCGTGCTGTGTTGGGTTTATATCCTTATAATTAGAGGGAGTTTTTACTGTTTCATTTATCGCAACGTTTAATTTCATGTTTGTTTCCTGGTAGTATATTGGTCAATAGAAGGGCATAGTAAGAGTTGAAGTATTGTTAGCAAATTTTAATATTTAGTGTTTAAATTGCCATGCCAAGATAATGCTGTCAACAGGTTTTGATTAACTTATCAAATACTTTGTGCAGTTATGAAAAATAACGGCTTTGAGCATGACAAAGCAAGATTATATGCAGTCCAGTGTATGCAACTGTTATACGTCACTTCTTGGTTCTTAATGTTTCATGATTTAAAAAAAATCAATTTCCTGACTTTTCTTCGCTGCAGTACATCGTCACTGTCGACTCATGTCTCATCCCACTCTTGTCTGGCAAAGTGTCGTGAAAATTTCTGCTTTCCAGTTTGCCAAGAGGACTAGATTAGGTGGTAGTAGTTCCTTCCACAAAAATTTCTGTGATAGTTCATTTTTCATGAGGGGAAAATTACCTTTATTTCATGTTGCAAATCCAGTTAAGAACTGTGATTTCTGATGTTAAATACTTAGACGAATTCCGTAGTAAACAGCTGCCATTTTTTCCCTTTCCATTTTGTGTAAAAATAATCTGATGCTGTCAGACTTCCTTTGGAATTGAGAGCTGTAAACTTCATTGTGGCTCTGTTTAAAAGACGGCACAGATGCTTTTCAATGCGTCCTTTACGGTTAGAGTGAAATGTTGCAGGAGGGACATCATATATGTTTTGTCTGGAGAATTCCGTTAAGGGTGGCCTTATCTTCAGAACACAACCGGCCGAGGGTTTACAGATAAGTCCAGATGGTAAGACTGGGGGAAAAGAAGTGCTTCCTGTCAGGTGTGGTATCTTCTCTGTGGTCTTGATGTTTGTCAGCAATTTGGTGTCCGTGTAATGGAGGTTTCTCTCGCCCTGGGACTTGGCTTTTCAAACAAACAGCATTTCTGGATAAAGAAGCTAAGTGCCTTCCAGAAGTAGTAAAACTAAAAAGGTGTATACGTGCATACTGGTGAGAGATCGTTTCCATACTTCTGATTAGACGGAGTAGTGCCCTTGCTGCCAGGATGAGGGGGTTGTTCTAAGCCCTCGGTCCGTGCTCATGGATAGCAGGGCCAGGAAAGTAGTTTTGTGCGGGAAGATGCATCGCTCTGTCTCCTCCTCTGCTTCTGCTTTCTGTGTCCGTCAGCTCTCTGTCTTTTTTTTTTTCCCCTCCTTTTTTAATAACCTCAATATATTCCTTACAACTTGAACAACGGTGTGTTTGATAAAAGGTCTGTGTAAATCCCCAGTTCCTATTTAAACCATTCAGGCTCCAGTCACCTGAGGCTTGAGAGGCCAGATCAAGCAGGTGTGCTCAAAGCAAGATATATTAGCACGTGACGGTGGCATCATTGTTAATGACATATAGATGTTAAATCCAGTACCTAGCAGTGTAGCTCTCTTTCATTTAATCAAAAAACCTGGCCAGCATTGCTTGCCTTATTATGAAATAAACTAGTGGCCAGAGCATTTCTGACTAAAGAAAGATGTGGGATCTAGGTCCTCCTCAAGTATGGAGCTGTCTTCCAGGAATCTTCTGACTACTGAACTACAGGCTCTCCTAGCAGTGCTCGCTGTCTGCCCCTTTAGTTGAAATTGGGTCCTTGATTCTTGCGGGGTTTTTTAAAGAGTTCAAAAGGAAGCAAGCGAAAGAGAGAGTGAGGCCCTATGGTCTTGTGCCTAAGAAGTTGGGTTTAGACCCCACTTTCTAAGCAGTTCCCATTTACCGTGTAGACTTTGTGGATTGCTGTCCTAAGAACGCTTACTTTCCACACAAATTGTAACTTAAAATTGACCCACATCTTCCCTTTCACGTAAATCTGGAGCAGTAAAGCTAAAATTATGTCACCTTGAATTCCCCGTGATGTTATTAGAAAGCTTCTGCTCTCAAGCTGCATCTCAAAGTGGCTTTGTCTAATTGGTAGCTTTTTCATTCCATCATAAAAGATGCAACACTGAACAAACACGTGTCAGGATTCAGATGAAGAATTTTAAACAGACAGTGGAGATTTCGCTTTGATTTAGAGTGGAAAAGGTAGACAAAGTGGTAGAACAGTGCAGCTGTGAGTAATTTCATGGTCTGTCTCCCTTTGTTCTTTTAACTTACATTAAAGGAGAGATTAGTCTTTATTCTTGTCTGCAGTTTAAGAAATGTTGTCCATTAATTTCTAAGCTTTAGATAAAACTGGGTTTTATTTCCAGTGGCTGCATGGAGCCCACAGATGCAAGAAATCTGGTATGCTTTGCATATTTGGTGATTGCTTGGAAGTGCTTTTTGACGACTTGAAGAAAGCAAAGCTGGTTTAAAACTGAACCTTGTTAACCTGTGGGGCTTCTTCAGAGAACTTGTATGGGCCTTGTGAGAATGCATACAATTCTTAGATTACAAATCACTTCATTAGATGTAAAGTCCACATGCGGCTATCCGTGCTGCAGTCCCTGTGCTGACAGTTGGAGCAGCCCAAAGTCCAGTGTACACCTTTGCTACTAGTCTTGGAGCAATAGTCTGGGATGTTCTGCAAAGCTAGTATGGAACTGAAATGGTCAGATAGCCTCACTGGTAAACCCGGGAGTATCTACTCAGAAGTTGAACACCAGCATAGGTTTTGCTGGGGAACTGTTGGCCAAACGGGTTGAAAATTGAAACACGTGCTGTTCCAAGATGCAGGTCAGCCTGTTGGGAGTGAGTGACCGGAAGCAGTGCTTCCAAATGAAACTTGAGCTTGGACAGCTTCATATCTCAACTTTTTAAATACAGTGATTTCATACTAAATGTATTTTTCCTTGCCTGCTGTTGGTTTAGGGTGTCTGCAAAGGAAAAGTCAATCTTAATTTGAGAACCAAAACAGGGCTGGGAGATGCAGAAATCCTGAGTGCAGGAACTGGAAGGGTATTTTTACTGGCTGAAGAGACTTTGATTTTGCCAATTCTCAAGCTACCTAGTTAATTTGTGAATAAAGGTGAATGTCAGGCTGGAACAAGGTGTCAAATTTGTCAAGGTGGCCAGATTTTTAACTGGGTTCTGAAAGAAAGTGAGGATCTGCAGGTGGTGGGTAGCAACATTTTGCATGCATTGTAGCTTAGAGAAGGGCACACTTTATGCAAGGTAGAGTTGTAAGGTAAATGAGGACTTTATACAGGGGAAAAAGGCAGTGTATAAATGTGGTGGTGTAGATGTGGAGATACGTAGGCAAATACGTAGTCTTGATAACTCGTCTCAGCGCTAAAATAAACAAAGGCTCTGAAACAAAGTGTTTTAATATATGAAAGCAATGATGGGAAGAAAAGCAATTCTCCAAGGAACAAAGTTTTCCTTCATGTAAGGCTCATAGCTACGTGTAGCCACGTAACAGGTAGCAGACGCGTTTTAATGGGTTTTGACACTTCCTTGACTTTCCTTTTGTTGTTGCAAGATGCCAAATAGGAGTGGGAGGAGAAGTTTTTAAAGAAATATTTGACTATGAAATAGCTAATTTGGGGGTACAGCAAAAGAAAACCACTGAAAATTTGTGATAGGGTCTCGACAAATCAGTGGTATACGTGCCTGTGCTAATAGCATCTCTTTTTGCAGTCTCTTCAGCATGTATATCACGTCATGGTGCAATCAATTATTTAGAACAGGAGCCAGCCTAAATAGGTAGGCAGACAAAAGGGAAGAAAAGAAGGACTGTGGGTAGGGCTTGCAGAGTAAATTGCATCTGGTCATGAAAGAACTCTGTGGGAGTATGTCTAGGATTGCACTAATGTCTCTACCTCAGGATCATGTTCTTGAAGCATATTTTCTCCCCAGGGTTCTCTATGTTGGCACATTCCGGGACGCTTCTCCAAGCACAATGAAATCTGAAATCTATGCAAAATACCTTTTTAAGACTGTGGCACCAGTATTTATATAAAAGTGAATAATAGACTAGGGCTTATAGCAAAACCCCAGACCTGTATATTCTATATTAATATAAAATACTGTACTTAATCTCTGTGTAAAAGTATCTGAATGGAAGCTTTAAAATTTCAAGTAGATCGCTCGTACTGAGATCTCTGAACTTGTGCTTTAGCAACCCTGCAACTAAGGTGAAGCTAGGCTTGCCCTTTTTCTAAAATAATCCTAATTCAATATTTGCCTTTTCAGTAAAGGATTAAAGAATGGGACACATTTCTAAGTTATATCTGCAGAGCTGGAATTTGAGATGCTGTCTACCAAGTCCAAAGGCTGGTTTTTATTAGTTAGCATTCTGTTGAGTGCTTGGACCTGGCTTGATGGTTTTTCTGTGACTCCTGAATACTTCTGTAGTAAACATGCTGGAATGTTAACATTTAAACTCAATTTTAGAAAAGGAAAAAAAAAATCGGTATAATAGCATCTGAGATTACAATGTATTTGCAGAAACTTTGCATCCATTAATCTTAATGCAAACTGATACATTCTAAAAGCATTCATGCTTTCAACAAAGTGTATTATTGAGATGTAAGGGTGTTCAGGGCTTGATCTGATAAATATAATGTAATTCTCTTTTTAATAGAAATAATTGGAATCAGGCTGGTGGACAGTGTGCTTCTCTAACTCTGGTTAGCCAGAATTTTTAAAACGCATTATGCAAATTGCTAGTAGGGTTTGTGGAAATACTGTTTTAAACACTTCAGAGGAAGGAAAAACTGGGGACAAAGTACTGTTGGTGAGGAGGTTAAGTAGCAATTTATAATTGCCCTTAAGGATTTACTGGTTGTGTGTGGTCTTTGTAAGAGTTGCTTATAGCTCCTGAGTTCTTCATTCGAACATGAAAAACTAGATCACTTGAATGATAGCTGTTTTGGAGTGAAGCAAGACTGTTTGTTTGAAGAAGCTCTATGTTATGTTGCAAATGACGGCCATCACTACCTCTTACCCTGTTTTATGGGAAGTGACTGAGCATGCAAAATGCGTAAGTTATCTTGGTATAGGCTTGATTCCAGTCTCTGAATCCTGCTTTTCAAATAAACATCTAATTCAGGATGCAAGTAGGAAAGAAAGAGTTCACAAGCCCTCTTGACTTTGTTTCTCTTAAGCAGCATAAATGTAGTCCCTGATCCCAGAGGTAGTTACGGTGAATGCCGTTCCCGGAGCTAAATATGCGAAAGGACGAGCACAGAGATGCTGTTAATCATTATGGTTGTCTCTTACGGCCAGATTTGTACAGCGCAAGCTTCCAGCTGATAGTTCTTTCTCTGATGTGTGCTTATTGTGAAACTTTGCTTTTAAATCAGTTGATTTATTTCCAGAGAGACAAGGGAACCGTCTTTGGCACACAAGTGACCCTTCTGTTCTCAGGTTTGACTGTAAGCAACTTACAATGCCAAGCGCTCTGGGGTGGAGAGACGACACCAGTTCTGGTGAGGACGTAGTTTCTTCTAATCCATATGGTACTCGGGTTCCCTGCCTCAGGAGTTCTTCCCGCTGCATTCAGCCTCTGTCTCAACCCTGAAGTCAATGCCCGGCAAGAGCAGATAGGTGTGGTGGCTGGAGCAAGCGGCCTGGGAGGAAACCAGCCTCTCTGAACGATTTCCTGTGGCTCGTCCTGGTGCAGAAGAGGTCTGAGGTGCTACAGCAGGCAGTAGAGGGGGTGAAGGACAGTGTGTTGCCACTTGCTTGTGTTCATTCTTGCCCATGGGCGCTGCCTTTTCTTCAGGCTGACGGCCGCTGTCGTCTTCCGAGAGGTAAGCTAGAGAAGGGTTCTGGCCTATTTATTTTCAAGTAGTGACCTCTCTTCAGAATGCCTTGGGCGTTTCCCTGTTGCTTAGCTGCTGCAGTTAGTGCAGAAAATTTTAAACTGTTTTTTTGTTTTGCTTTGTTTTAATTAAGCTGAATTAAGGGTTTTGGTTTTAGGTCAAGAAAATCTAAGATAACAATACGCTCGATGTTCTTTAGATTAATTAAAATCTGGGAAAGCCGGTTACCAACCTTGGCCTGAAAGTTGTTGGTTTGCAAATCATCCACTTCTCTTAGTAATGATATTAATTTGACAGTCATTGCTTAAAATTTTATTAGCGTATTTGTGCTGCTTTGCATCAGTCAAAAAGCACAAAGGAAGTAGCTGCTTTACATTCTTAACGTGAACATTTGTGCAATTTTCAAGAACAATACAGGATAGAAGCATGGGTGATACGCTGCCCAAAATAAATGAGGTTATTTCCACAGAAGTGAGAAACATGTCAAAAGATGCACTGTATGTCAAGTGTGTGGAAAGTTGTGGTGGTTCTGTAAGTGAAGTGAGATTATTAACTAGCACTTGTAAGTTCTATTTATTGCTAAAATTCAATGGATTTCTGATGAAGATGTCTATACAATTTGCTTCTATTCGTGCCTGACTTGTAAATATTCTGTTTTGCTTAATGGAAGCGCGTTTCTTTTCAATTCCAGCCTCCAGTCCCTTTGGAATTTACATCAACTGACTTGCATTAAATGACAGGGATTTTTCCAGATATCCCTTCAAAGCTATTTTCCTGGTTCTGCTTCTCGCAGCAGACTTTATCTCCTAGTGATACTTAAGATTGAATTGCAGTGCTGGTGAATGTCGCAACAGCCACGGCATTGAAACTACTGCTGTTCCCATCACTGCAGAAGTTTAATATATGGCTTCGGCAGACTATTTAAGGAGATGAGATTGGTCACCATAAACAAAGACTTGAAGGTATCAATTTTGTCTTTTTTGTTTTCAGAGGGTCCATACGGAATATTTGCTGGCAGAGATGCCTCCAGGGGACTAGCAACTTTCTGTCTAGATAAAGATGCACTCAGAGATGAATATGATGACCTATCGGACTTAAATGCTGTACAGATGGAAAGTGTAAGAGAGTGGGAAATGCAATTTAAAGGTAAATTCTCAAACTAGCAGCACATCTTTAACTTAAGAAAATGCTTTTAATAAAAATGACTGATTTGGGCTTGTGGCAGCTTTTAGAGAGGTGTTGACAATAACGTGAATAATGCAATGTAACTTTCTTGGGAAAAGACCAGGGATTTCGGGCCTTTCTTCCACAGAGGGGATTCCACTATATCCCACTGTAGCTTTTTCAACCTTTTTGTTTTATACAAGAAAGCTGTTCTCTTCTCAGCTCTTCAGCGCACAATTTCACTCTGGAATCTCAGGGTAGCTTAGCTGGTGGAATTCCTGCTCGCAGGTTGTTGGCTTTGGATGCCATGGAGTTGTAATTAGGACTGAGAGTTGTTTTGGCATGAAGGGTTGAACAAGTTTGTCTTGAAATAATTTCTCAAAAGTCTGGAAGTATGCCTCCGGAGGGAGGGGGAGTCATTTTTCACATTAATTGAAATCAAAACAGGCTGAGGGAATTTGGGCCGGTTTTAATAGCAGTGTTTTCAGCCATTGTGTGATAAAGCTTGCCTGATTAGCTGCGGGAGAATTGAAACAAAGTACTCGGAGTAGAGAAAGTAGTGAGCAGCGATGGTAGCAAGATTTGTTTTAGGAGGCTAAGCTTGCTGATAAATTGCCATCAATTTCTGTGATTCAGGTTCAGAACCTCAGTGTGTTGGAGAAAAAGTGAATTTGCAGCAGTGCAGGCTAACTGGCAAATGCAGCTGTATTTGATTGTAATGAAATCATAAATCTTTTTCAGAAAAATATGACTACGTAGGTAGACTCCTAAAACCAGGGGAAGAACCATCAGAGTACACAGATGAGGAAGATACCAAGGATCACACCAAACAGGAATGAACTTTGTAAACAACCAAAGTCAGGGGCCTTCGGAACTGCAACCTCTTATTCCCCATCACAGAACGTCCTGCATCTTTGGGTACAGTTCATCTGCTGCGAAAAACATTCAACAGGTTTTGTACAAGGAAAATAATATACTCACAAATGAAGATTTGAATACTAGACATCATTTGTGCTGCCAAACTTTTTGTTGCAGTTTATTTGTAATGTCTGGTTAGGCTTCATTAGTGAAGAGGGGCCAGGGATCTAAAGGCAAAAACGCTATTCCTTTTTATCGGTAAGCTGAAGCCTTCAAATACTATATATTACATGGTCTCTAAAAGACGTGAGTCTTCAAGCTCAGCGGAAGGTTTGAATCTCGTTTTGTGTGTGTCTTCTCCTTCAGCATTAAAGAAAGACGTACTCATGTACATCAGTATCAGTAGGTTAGACTACTGAAGCTGGTGTTAAAATGTGAATTTCCAATTTTGTTTTGTATGTGGGTGTTAGTAGCCCTGGCAGAATACTTCAGTTCTCTAAGAGAAGTCCATGTAGATTAGGATGGGGGTAAAATTCATCCTCTTCTCAAAAGGATTGGGTGAAACTGTTTCCTCTGCAACAGCTATTATCTGAAGCCTGCCTCTCCCCCCTTTTCCCATCCTCTAAATCAAATCAAATCAAATATTAATTGTGCCTTATTTCGCTTACATAGACTTGAATTGTTTTAAGGGACAGCCCCAAAATTGTGGTTTCGTAGTCACTATAAGCAGCATTGAGACTGAAGTTAGAATGTTCTGTTGACCGGAAGACCTTGATGTCATTCTGTGTATAGAATGTAAAAGAGGAATACTCAGTGTTACTGCCATATGTTAATACTACATATACTTAAATTAGCATTGTGATGGCCAAATGCATACTCCCATGCTTCTTTTTAAGTAATTACAAACACACAAAAAAGTCACCCTTCCTCCTCTTCCAGAAGCTGCCTAACTTTTGGGAGCGTAGCCTTCACACCCCTGTAGAGTGAAGGGGCGTGCGCGCGTGTGTATGTGTGCGTGTCTGTCTGAATGCAAGACTCGGGAGGGATTGTTTCTGCAGATATTGTAAATACGAGTACCATTTTAATAAAGCATGTACAATACCAAATGTGCTGTCAGACTTTATGTAGAAGCTGTTAAGCAGGGCTGGAATATGGTGGAATAGAGAGTAAGGGGAAGAAGTCTCAGATATGAAACGTCCACCGCTATTAATACTGTTCCTTGTCCTCGTGGTGTTATTTTTCCCGTCAAGGCCCAGCTTTTGAAGAATCTTGAAGACTTACTCAGGTAAGCTGTATGTAAGAGAATAAACCTATGCCAGTGCATTTATGGTGGGAAAAAAAAAAAAAGCGTCATAAATAAAGGAGAAGCATTTTAGGAAATCATGTAATGTACAGTAAAAGGAGTATGCCTGGTGGCACTAATAGGACAAGAATGCTGGAGATCTATGCGTCGGTATCGCTCAACATATCGTACAAATGTCACCGTCTGTTCTGCTAAATTCATAACGGTGACACTATTAAGTTCATGATTTGCAGCTTTATGGCTCACATCTGTACCTCTGTTTGCAGATTTCACCTGTGACAAGTCTACAGTAACAGATTTCTGTATATACATTCTGCTGAACTGTAAACTGTGAAATTCCAGGGACTACTTCCTTTTTATTACTATTTGACTGAGAGAGATTTATATTGATGTAAATGAAACAAATAAAATAAAAATCCTCCGTTGAATCATGTGTAACTCACGTGTCCTAGAAGGCAGGCTGGATTCTTTTCCTTGCATATCCACGCTTGGGATAGAATAGTTTTATCACAGAAGAAGTAACAGAACCGGAGCCATTTCTCTATAGGAGTTAGAAGGTTCCACTTGTGGCTTCTTATACAGGCTGAACAATCCCGTTAGGTGTGTGGCTGTTCGGCTGCTGACTGTTAATTCAGTAAAGCACCGGTCTCTGCTTAGGTCGCATCCTCATAAGCTGAGCATTGGTGCAGTGTCCAGAGTTCTTGATCTGGATGCTTCACTAGGGATTTTTTTCTCTTTTAACTAAACCTCGCTGTAGAAGCTTTTACACTATGCTTCATTTACAGTATGCCTTTCACTTTTAGCTTTGGCGCCAGCTGTTGCACCTCAGCGTGGAGCAGGAAGAGAAGGCTTACCCAACTATCGGATAGGACAGCCAGATACATTTTTTTTTTTTTTTCCCAGGCTTCCACGTAAAAACACACGTACTATGGGTTACAGCTTCTACTGTACAAAGTCATGGCTGGAGGTTCTTAGCACTTGCCGTGAGTTACTCTGCTTTTCACTCGTTACAGCTACTGGTATTGCTACATCTGGCGGAGCTGCAGCGCTAGCTGTTTATCAGTCATGCCGCTATCTGTTTTATGTAGAAACTTCCTACTGCAGAAAGAAGGGTAGGTTTGCGTATGCCGTGACTTCCTAACCCACGTGCAGCCTTTTCCTTTCCCTCGCTGTAAGAAATGCAGTGAGACTCAACCACAGTGAAGTTACGTGCAGTTTTGTTGTTTGGTTTTGTGGGGGTTTTTTAAATTGTTTTAAAAGAACAATACTCAAATTTTTCCTTTTATGATTTAAGATTGGTTGAACAGCAAGGTGGCTGAAGGATGAGTTTCGCTTTGAAGCAACTTAATAGTAATTGTGAAGAATAACAAAACTCTCATCCTATGGCAGCAGTACGTTGCATAGACTTAATCCTATATTTTGATGTCTAGTAGATCTAAATTAACCTCATCCTGCATATACAGTCACTAATGATTTAAAGCTGACAGCCTAAAAGAAGTGCTTCAAAGCACACTGCAGCTTTCATTTTTATAAAAGGTTGACACATACAAAGAATAATATAGAATAACATCAGATCCATCAAAACTTCAGAGCAATTAATATAATTTTTACAGAGGCGTTTATCCTTGTAACATTTGTGTCAATCACTCGGTCAAAATTCACTATTAACTAAAATGACAGACAGGTCGATACTGACAACGTGTTAAATTTTGTTTAAGCAACACAGGGGACTCGAAGGGAGTATTTCTCACCATCTTTAGAAACAAAGTACATTTCCAGTTTAATATATGACTTTTGTTTTCCAAGGCTACGCTTTGTGTTAAACTAGTTTGAGTAGTCATTTCTTTTGACACTTCTGCCTCATTTGTACACCGCTTCCAAAAAAATGCTTTATTATGGCAGGATATCTATTTTTAAATCAAGGTTTAAAAAAAAAAAAAAAACACAAAACACAAAACCAAAAAGTACCATGTTGTGGCTTGATCTGAACATCTTCAGTTTCCACTAAGGCCTACAGAATTATCCTTTCACATGCTTGTACTTGTTTGTTTGTATCTTTTTATTGAGCTAGATCTACTTTTCCTTGGCTAAGGTTTAAATTTTCTGTTCTTCAGGGTGAGACACAGCATGTAAAAGCAGTTTGGCACTCTGCTTCTGATCTTGTTTCACTTTAAATATCTTAGTTCTAAGCTATTTTCTAACATGTATTTTTTTCTTCCTGCAACACCAGTTTGATTTTACTATCTATCTTCAGTGTAAAGGTCAAGGAATAGTTAAACCTTACACTTTGTTTGAGTCTCCTTGGTAACTGTTCTCTCTACAATAAAAGTTTGGGGGGTTTATTTCCTCCAGGAAATACATGAATTGTTGTATAGAGTAGTACAAAATACTGATCAGGACCTCATACTTTGAATATAATGGTTTTCCTGGCTCTGCTTTGGGCTTGGTTTTATTTTTTTTTAGGACAAAGCTGCGTAGTTTTTCATGAACCGTAACTCGATAATTCAGCAACTCAGCACTGAAGCGCTGCAGCAGTTCACAGTTTACTAAGCTCAGAGTGGGTCTGTGATGAAGGCCTGTGGCCTTAGCATCCTTCTTGCAGGCTTGGTTCTCTCCCATGTTAATGTCACAGACTGAAACGTAGGCTCTGGGGTAAAAGCCTGCCGTCAGCTGACGGCTCACTCAGGCATGAATGGAATGATGCAATTGCAGCTGTAGATTTGGCTACTTACTCCTTTTCCTATTTAACACTACTAATAATGTAACTCTGGCCTTGAAGGCTTACTTGAATTTGGAAACAAAATAATTAAGGATGGATGTTAACTGGCAGATCCTTCCACTGGCTTCTAATTTATGGTTAAAGGTGAAGGCTTACTACCAGGTGTTTACAGCTTGGGTTTCTAAGCTTGCTTTTGATAGAACATGTGTGCCAGGGTTGGTTCAAATGCAGGTGAAGAGTTGTTTACCTGGAAGTTTAATTAAAAACAAACCCAAACAAAAAACCCCCAACAAACCCAAAGTGTTCCCCACCCTTTCTCTTCGGGGATTGTTGCGGTTTTGTGTATTTTTCCTCCTGTACCAAAGGCAGCAACTTTATTGTGTTTCATAGAGGTCTAGTCTGGCACTGCAAACTTCCTGCAAAATGAATGAACGAATTGTGTCCTTCCTGGTTACAAGGTTTACTTGGGTAGGTTGTTGGGGTTTTTTTTGTGACGATCCTATTTTACTGACCTGTCACATTTTCTAGGTAACTGGGCAAAGTCTCAAGCGTACACTCCGAAAGCCTCTAAAACCAAAGCCTTTTGGAGGTGTGAAGTTCCTGTGGCAAGTCTGGATTTGTCACTTCACCACAAGCATTCCATGAGTGTTTGTGTAAAAACTCCCTTTCTGCTTTCGTAAGAGTGAAATCACTGTCCTTTGCTTTTACATATCTGAAGGCATGATTTAGTGTTGTTTTTTTTACTAGAAGGAAACTTCACTAACCAGCTTTGACGGTACTAACCAAGGCCCTACCCTAGAACTGGTAACAAGAGATAATTACATTTCTTTAAAATGTTATAATGTTGCCATTTAAGTTGTCCTCTGAAGTTTCTTGTTACTCAGGTCAAAGAACACTTAACACCTTAGACAAGTTAAAAGTTGTAAGCCCCTTACAGGGTTAGGTTTTGGGGTTGGTGGGGTTGTTGCGTTTTCATAGTGGAGTTTGTGGAAGTTGCAAAGGGAACTGCATTCTTCCCCCCACCCCAAAAAAAAAAAACAAACAAAACCAAACACCCCTGTCTAGGCTGAAGCCAGCAGAGAAGAGAGCTTTTAAGATGATGGGTATAGCCTAGCATAGCTGTGGGATTTGTCAGTAAAAGAACATCAGCTAACGCTTAGTCTCTTCTTCCGTCTGGAAGGGAGGGAGGGTAGTTTGTCACCTCAGTACCGCAGCGATGCCTGAAGCAAAGCCTGCAGGGTAGAGGCTGCTATGAATACAAAGTGGTTTCTGTTCTTTCTAATGCTTTGTGTCTCCCGCAGAAACCCACATCCTTATTACACTCCAGGAGCATTGGTAGCGCAGACAGGCTACTGCTGCTCATCACAGGAAAACATGATCAGGTCTCCATCAGTAACGAGAGCCATCTCGAGCCTTCCCTTCCTTCCCTTTTAAAAAGCCTTTACAAGCCACTATTTTGAGCATGACAAAAGTCTTACTGAGTTCAGGCAGGGTAGCGTTTTGAAATATTTGTACAGTCATTTCTCAACGGAAGGAATGAAGACAAACCTAAACAAAATTCTTTAATAAGCACATGGGAGAGTTTTTAGACAAGGAAAGGTCTAAGACATGCTAAGTGTTTAGTAACAGACTACTGTTAGAACACAACCAGTCTTAAGAAAGACAAGCTGAAGGTTGGCTTAAATGGACCCAACAGGTATCGGAAAAGATGCTGGACACATACATGCGTGTTCAAAGACAAATTTATGGCTCTGTGACAGGTATGCCAGTTACTGAACGGTGATGAATCACTTGTAAGCCATATAGAGAAACAAGCTGCTTAGCCAGCAAGGTCTTTGGGGTTTATTCTAAAATTCAGTGGGTTTGGTCTCAGCAGTAATGCAAGTATCATTTTTTTCCACCTATCTGCAAAGGGACAGGGGGAAGATTCAAGCCCATGGTTAGTGAAAGGGGGTATTCCTGAGAGGCAGCCAGAGCTGTGGGTGGTATTCTGCCCACCTAAATGAAGGGACGCCGTCCGAGCAACTAGCTGTGTAGAGACCAACAGGTAAAGTATTCACTCTCTTTGCTTTCAGCCATATTTATCATTCACCTGTCATATTTCTCTTTGACAAATACCCAGTCATATGAACAAAGGGAAAAAAAAAAAAAAGAAGAGATCAATACTGAACTTGAAGAACGCTGGCTCACATTCTAAGAACCACTTCAGCCTTTACTGGGCTGGGTTTCCCCTATACCTTAGTGCACCGGAGGCAACAGAAAGTCACATGCAAATCTACAGCCTGACACTCTTGCAAGTTGTTTTTCTTCACACGTTGGGGGGGGGGGCAGGGGGGGGAGAAGTTGATATACAACACTAGAGGGTTTTTTTGGTTGTTGTTTTTATAAAATTTTTCAGGATATCACAAAATTACACACACTAAAAGCTCCATCTGCACATTTTCCAATGAAAAAGTGAAAGGAAATACCTTAAATCTATTACTTGTATATACAATTTCAATCCAAATTTACATTTGCATCGTTTTCTTGGATAGCAAAAGTCATGGATCAAAGAGAGGATTGAGATGTGTTACTTCAGCATATTTATAGGATATTACTTAAAATAGTGGTAGGCATTCATTTAAATTCACTTAGAACAGGCCACTTACAAAAGGCTCAATTTTGTATTGAAATTGTATTAACTGTTGGGAAGGCCACTGCTAACATCTACTGCTTTACAGTGCAAACATTCCTAATTTGTTTCGTTGAGATTCACAAGACAATGACTGAAAAATTCATGGACCTGTTATAACCTCTGAGATCTGGTTCAAGCTTAAAACCCCATACATGGCTGCGTGGTCAGTTAGGAAACCTTCATGGATTAAGGCATTTGTGCTAGATGTAACTTTTTAACTTTAAAAAGTTAACTGAAGTCTTTTCTGCAAAAAGCTGAAATTCTTCTCACCTACCTTTCGAAGAGGTAAGTTACCCACTCAGTTCATTTTGAGTATTTAAAAAGAAAGTAATGAAGTTGGTAAGAAATTACAGGATATAAACAACCCCATCTTTCAGCTACAGAAATGGATTTGTATTTGAATGATTTAAGATTCAGTGAAATTGTACTCAGACCTGCTTGAAATTATTTAGGCTTAGCGCTAGCACGATTTAAGCAGAACTTCATTCAGATATTGCAAAATAAAGCAAAAAATAAAAATTTACAAGGAATACTTTGTTTCCCTCCAAACTCATTTTTATTACTTGAAATATGCCACTTTTAAAAACTGTGCCTCTCCTGTGAGAGTACTTCATAATCATAAGAGAATTCAAATGAAGATGCCTTTCAAGCTGAGAATAATTTGAATAGTTTGCTATTTTAATAGCCTGCACAAACTGTAGATACTGCATGTTAATTTGAGACACTATGAAATCAACAGATCCATTTTCCCCTGTATTTTTCTCTTGCTTGAGTTACTAAGAACCAGTACTGAAGGAAATATCTGCAAAACTATCCCAGTTATGTCCACTCAAACTCCATACTTAATAAAATACTAACTATGGAGACCCTGAAAAAAATAGAAACTATGTCTTTAAATAGAATCCAGAAAAGCAGTTTCATATATAGCTGCACATTCTCAAGTGTGCTTTTGCACAAAAGCATACTTTTTAATAGTTAGATTCAAGAGCAAACCAATCACATGGATCCTTCCTTACATTTAAAATTCTGCATATAACAATCTTTTTTGTTTTGGTAAAATACAAATAACAGGAAAATCTGGGTAAAGAAAGCACAGTAAATAACGTGGGTATATCATACCTTTTTTAAGAAATACGAGCTGAAATGTAAGGCATCCCCAAAGTATTTTTTTGCATATGCAAGGAATGCAGTTCTTTGTAAACAAAAGCTTGAGGAAAGCAATACTGAAGCCAAAGAATCTTCCCTAGGATCCTTCCGATGATCCCAAAACCAAGAGCAACTCTCCTAGGGTAAGTGTTTTGGAACTAAATCCTGTGAGAAAGAGAATCCAATCCTTCGTCTTCCCATACATTTTTAATCACGTATTAGATTGGCTCGCCTTGAAGATCTCCAAATTAAGAGAGCGATGTAAAAGTTGATTCTCAAGGGCGCAAGCTCATCCTAAGTCTATTTTTCTGGTACATCACTTTCTATAGATTTTGTGGCAGCATTGTTACGGCCTATGGACACCTGCACAGTATTCCCACTGGTAATGTTCTCCTGTGCCCGGGACTGACAGGCAGCCGTGGGTTTAGTGGCAAGAAGCGTTTTAGAAGAATTAGCCTGATGTCTGCGATGACCTGAAGCCTCACCTGTTGCAGCAACCGGTCTCTTTCTGCCAGATTCTTCACTAATAGGAGGCTGGAAATAAACATTGGCAACCTGTTAAATGTTTTCCTGTAAGGCCAGGTATTTGCCTTTTCATATACTTAAAGGATCAAAAAAGACAGAGCATTCCATAATTAAGCCCTTAGTTAGGCCTAGTAATCTTAGTTATTCACAACTCATTGATGATATTCTAAAGCTTTCCCGGCCGTTGAGCTGGAAGTGCAAGTGCATGACGTACTAAGGACTTTAAACAGTCTTACAGCATTATTTAATCATCACTGCCCGCGTGTTTGCCACAACGCCTAGAAAATGGAGGATTATAGAGGATGACGGTAATGTAGCACACCACAACCGAGCCATGGAAAGCACGGCAGCACTACACTGGGGACTCACACAGTTTAAGAAAGGATACGCTGAATTTAGCATATAAAGTCTCAGCAAGGACAATGCCTGTCACAGTTCATTAAGAAAGGCCAGCTGGGCGTTAATTCCTTTGCCAAATTCTTAAGCGGTATAGAAGCCAGCAGTCTTACCAGATGACAAATAATCTATTTTTTGCTATTTATTTCATTACGCAATGAAAATCGATCAACACTTGTTACATTTTAGCCACCACATCTCAGCACCATACTTTGGTTCAGAAAAGGATGCCTAGAATAAAACTGTATTCTTCATTTGAATTTGTTTTTTTCAATCGTGCTTTTTCTAGTCATTGACAGGTTTTGTAAAGCTGCCTTTTTGGGAAATGAAGTACCGTTCTCAGTTTACCTTGCAGTAAAAATACTCGTACACCAAATATCTATTTAAAACAGGTATTGAAACTTACATCCACTCTGAAGTCCTCCAGTCTCTTGAATTTACTAAGGTATTCTTGCAGTTTGGGGTCAATGACTGGAGTCTTGTGCTGAGAGTATTTTAGATAAGCCCAAAATTTTTCCAGTCCGTACAGCTGACCTAATAATGGAAAAAGATAATTTTACCAATTTACAAAGGTCAGATTTAATTAGAAAATTATTCCCTGGTAACTACATGGTTAAGAGAACAGTAAGATAAAAGGAAGATGGACAAAAGCTGTTCTTGGGTTAGTTAACAAGTCAGCGCCAAGGAACTGGGATTATCTCCCAACTAAAGGTACCCCGGTGCGAGCAGTGACTGGCCTACGATAATTACCAGCTTCATAGTCTCTCTTTGTTTCTTCTTGGAAATCCTTGAATATTTCTTGCCTGAATTTCTTTTCTAGGCCATAGCTGTAAAATCTAAACAAGCATTCCAAGCCATACCTGTAACAGAAGAAAGAGGTACGAAAATCTTACACATACGCTCCTCATTCCTCAGAAGGATGCAAGTTTTCAGTCCTCTCCTTGCCTTTATGTAAATGGCATTGTCTCATTTTTACCCTTCTCATAAAACACACTTCCTTTTCACATCAATTTTTATCGATCTATTGTTCTGAAACATCTTCACAAATAATCAGTGCTGACTTAGGAAAATCAGGTTTGTCCCACGGTTGCAACTTACAAACTACAGGCACTATACACACATACAAAATGAAGACAAATGCTTTCACATTTTCAGTACGTTTGTATACGCAAACAGTTTCAACATAAAACCAACCATTGTGGGTCGGACCAGACGTCAGCCTAACCCAACACCAGCACAAAACCCGATGCGTAGGGCAGGACTCTGTGTTCCTTCAGCTCCCGCACACCCCAGCGCCAGGGTTTCTGGCTCCGTGTTTAGTAACACTCCGACTTTGGCGGCCACACTGTCACCAGAGCTGCCTTGGGCCTCTAGATAGCTGGGGCCTCCTTCTCCTCTGCATCCATCTGCAGCCACCTCAGTCCCCTTAAGAGCCTTTGGAAGTTTCTCCTGGTAAATGTATCCTCGGATAATCACACAGCATCAAGAAAGCTCGGAGCACAGACACAAGGTATTATGAAAGCCGCCTTTGCACCCTAGGGACTATCACTCTGCCATCTCAGACAACATATCCCAACTTCAGAATTTCCATAGCCAGTACTTCCAAACTTGGCATTCAAAACACTGGGCTACCTTGTCCCTTTGGCTAAGAGAAAGAGAGGCGGTGGCGGGGGGAACTGGGTGAAAGGAAAGGACTAATATCAAAGAGCTAAAGGGACAGCGGTAATTCCCTTTGTGGTCATTTTTCTGGTATTTTTGTACGGCAAGAAGCAGCCTGAACAAGCTGAATGAGGTTAAGGATGTCTTGACCTACAGAAGGAAGAATCTTAGGAGTGTTAGTAAGTATAGAGCTGACTTGTCACGGTCAACAAGTTACAAGATTTTGTAGAATTCAGGACCGATTACAAGTCAGGAAATGCTGCACGTTTAGCTATTCATCTGCAAAGCACAAATATATACAAACAGATTTTTTTTTGGTATTAAAATAACTTATACAGACTGCTATTTTAAAGATTTACAAAGAGTCAAAGTCAATACTAAAAATGTTCACTTCAGATACACGTAAACTTCACAGTCATTAAAACAAGTGGTAAGACCTCAACAGTTTTTAACCTCCAGGAAAAAGTGAATACCTGTAGTGTTCTTTTGCATCATCTAGAGCAAGTTGTTTGAATTCTTCATACATTTTCTTGTTAAAGTGATCTCTCAGAAAAAAGGACCAGAAACGAAAAAGTGTGTTCATTTCTTGGGACTGGCCAATTCCCAACCGTTTCCTCTCTGGAAGAAAAAAGAAAAGGAAAATAAAATAAGTTATTTTTAATTTTGCAGCAGAATTTTTTCAAGCACTTTTCCATTAGTAATACACACACAAGGTCTTCCAGTAACAAGTTTAAATTTGAGAGTAATTTTTCTGTCAGGGAATGTGAAGTTAAGTGGAAAGCAGAGTTCATAAAACAGAAGCATCAAATAAATTTTGCTTTCCTTTCCCACAAAAAATTAAGGATGAGGAACAATGTGGAGAAAACTGGTATGAGATGACACCTGGTAGCTTCTACCTAAAATTTCAGGAAGCGCATTTAGCGGCTTACCCATTAGACACCTTCGGCGATATTTGTGGTACACCTGTTGAGTAAAGCCATTTTCCTTTAACAGTTCGTGAGAAGGATGCTGAAATTTTGGAAGAGAATTTGGGGTACACCCATAACTTCCTGTTAGTGGAGCTCCTTCTGAAGGCGAAGCATTGGAACTGCTGAAGAAAAAGAAAACCAAACATACGTCTGTCCTACAAACAGTGCTTTTCTACAGAATCAGTTTTCAACCATTCTGATCTAGACAAGAGCTGTCAGAATAGTACAGTCACCTGATGACCACTACAGCGCATGCCTGGGGTCCGAAGGCATCTGTTTTCAGGTGCACCTCGAGAAAATCAGATTCTATGCTAATATGTGAAGAAACGGGCAGTTTTGGATGACAATAATTAAACATTACCATAATGCCCAATTTTAAATGGCCACTTAAAGGCAAAAGTCACTGAAATGAACATCAGTACCTCCAGTAGTATTACTGCTACTGTATCGTGGATCAATAAACAACGCTGTGACCATAGTCAGCCTAGCTAGCTTACTTCCAGATAGCCTTGTATTCTATGTTCTTTGTCTTCCTTGATCGCTCTTTTCTTGCTTCAACTGTATTTAGGAACTGTCTTTTATCACAGCCTGTTTCTCCATCAGCAGTGAGAACTAATGACATTGCAAACAAATTTTCTCTGAAAAAAAAAAAATTTACCTCACAGAGGAAGTTCTTGGCCTGTGGTCTCTGGAATCCATCACCCAGCCAACATGACATTCTAAGGGAGGATTTGTACTGTGTCGTGTTTTTCTCTTTCTGGGAGTCTAAGAAATTAAATGAAGGATTTATTTCCCTAATTTGATTTCATTCATTTGCTCCCTCTTAAAACAAAGTTCTAAAAATTTTATATTCTAACACATGATAAAGTCACAACACTCCGGTTTTGTAACCTAAAGATGAGTCTTATGTAACAAATTAAAAATCTTTAGACATTGCACTTTTTCATCAAGGACTTTTAAGAAATGTTACAGAGAACTCAGAAACCATTTTGTACAAATAGAATGAATATGGTAAATATTTTGAAGATAAAGTATGAGTGTTTAATTTTTTGCCTTTTCATTCTTGTTAAATTGTATGCACAGACATGAGTTTTATAGGCTTTTTCTGCTTTAAAAAAAATATTACGTCTTTCCACTTACCTTCACATCAATGGATCGTGCCTCTTTAACAACAGGGTAGAACCTGGGTGTTTTGTTGGGATCCTGTAGCCTCGGGGTGCGAGGTGTTTGTGGGGTGAAGCCAGGGTGAACGCAGGGCGAATCTGGAACTGCTGTTGGCAGCGATCGAGCTATTGCTGCTGTTGGAGGTACTTCGATACTTAAATTACAAGCCAGCTCCTCTGGTAAGTCTGAAGGCAGGAAGGAGGAAACATTCATTTTCAAAAGAGGATTTCAAAGCCTAAAGTCCCCTAGTATCTAGTATCTTAAAGGCCTGTTTCATTTCAAGTGAACTACATCATCCCCAAAGGATAATCAAACTAACAAAAGCACTTGGTGTAGAAGCAGTACAAACTGCTCAAAACTATGAAATACTGTGTCAAGCCTGTCTTTGCTAGAAAATTTAAACATACTTCTTTCTTACCTGCTTGTTCTTGTGTATCCGCACTAGCAAAGTAATGGAAAAACACCGGTGAAAGTCTGTGTTCTTGCTTTTTGGTGGGGTGGTTTTCTTCAACTACTTTAAAGATGCTATTAGCATGTATACTAATAAATGTTAATACTACTACTGTATCTGAAATACCTCAAGATAAGATTTGGACATTGTGACTGCTCAGAAAGGTTATGATACAAGTAGGAAATTCTTCTTATCTCACTTCATTCTATCCCCATTTCCCATAAAAACACTGGTTTCTAGAAAATGTTTCACAACATCACTAGCTATTACCTTACACATTGTAAATGCCAAATTACACAAAAAACACCTGGTGTTGGTATATGGTGACAACAAAATAGAACACTGCCTTTTGATGCTTATATATATATATATATCTATATATATATATATATATCCTGAAAAGCACTAGTACCAGCTCCTTCTAATTCCATGGAAACCACGCTACTGATAAGCAGCTGGCAATTTGAGAAATTAGCAAAGAAAATCCTCTCGCACTGCTGACTGAACCAAAATTAAAATATTACACAGGCAGAAAGAGTTAACACACCTACAGATATGTTTTTTATTACAGAAATTCTGAAAACAAATACATATCACTTACCTTTCTGTAACCCTGGAGGTCCTGGAGGAACTTCTTGGGTTGGATCAGCAATTGGTTCTGGTGCAAGATTATCAAATTCTTCCTTACTAATGAGATTTAGCTTCTTAAAGTTCTCAATCTCTTGCTGAATTAGAGAAAGCAAATTGTAAATGCAAAGCCCGATAACGGATATCACCCTGAGCAACAGGCGAATTTCATAAAAAAGAAAATAAGCAAGCCAGAACTGACACACAACTACCCATACAGAGACAGTACAGATTTCTTTTAAGGAAGATGGAAGGAGCCTCTAGCACACGTTGTAAAAAAGCTGCCACAAACACGGTATATAACTTAACGCAGCTCACACTGCGATAGCTGAAAGAAACAGTTATGCCAACAAATGGGCCAATGAAGGCAGGTAAGGCCATCTACATGCGAATTTTCACAGACAAATAAGAAACAGAAATGACTGAGATCCTGCCCCTTGCCAAGCCCAAAACCATTTTCCTTCTGCCATCAGCGTGCCAAGGGCCTAGCAATTCAGGGGAGCAGAAGAGGCCCTGCTCCCTTCCTCAGGCTACACCTAAAGAAAAGCCAGCATTTGTAAATAGAAGCGTTCAGCTTTGGTTGGGTTTTTTTTGATTGGTAGCATAAACTGCAAAAGGGCAGGATTTCCCAAGATGTGTGGCAGCATCTCAAATCACTCATGTCCCTACTCAGCTGAAGGTGGGGTAGGATGTGTGTGGGTGTGTGCATGCTGTGTGTGAAAAACCTTGTTTAAATCTTTGTCAAGAACATCACAACTACAGAAGAGAGAAAGTCTTTTCTCTTGCTGTGTGCTATTTCTCTCTGTCCTCTTCCAGTTTGCTGGTTTTCTTGGTCCATTTCCTTTGTAATAAAAGCTCCATATTCTGAATCCTACCTTTATTTCTTGCTCTTATTCTCAACATTCCTTTCTATCTTTGTCAGCTCTTTTTTGTACCCATGTTTTGTCCTTTAAGCTACTTTCCCCCTTCCCCCCCACCCCACAACCGACCTTTGTCCTTATGCACAGGTAACGCTCCTTCCCCTCACCACTCAGTGTTTAGGTAACTTTGTATTTCTGTACACACAGTACCTGCTAGTAATACAGCGGGATTGCCTACAGACATGCCGCTCACTAGGCTTGCTCACACAAAAGAAAAGGGTTTCTTAATAAACCAAGAGCAGAAAGTGACAGGACTGCAGCGTGCCATGTTGACCTCTGCCTATGCAGTGCTAGAGTTCAACTCACCTGTAATTTTACAACTTAGTACACTTAAAAAAAATAGTAATTTAAAAAAAAAAAAAACCCAAAGCTGACGATCTCCTTGCAAAGGTTTGAAAGCTTCAAAGATGGGCCCACATACAGGCCAGGAAATAAAAGGGTTTCTATAATAAAATAAGGCATGCCATCCAAATTTTCATTTGCTCACAGTGCTATCATTCTAACAAGCTACAAGGCAAACAGAACCTTAATATAAAACTACTTTTAAATGACTGTATGACCTTCCTCTCTTGTTATCTCATCTCAGAGATGTGCCCACTTCCCCTCTGGTAGGGGTTTGCAAATATTATGAAACAAGCTATTCATAGAATACAAAAACACTGGAAAAGTTGAACCGTCTCCAAAACGTTAAAAATAGTTCTAAAAAATATTCATTCAATGTTTTTGGTCAAATCTGTGATGAGAAAAACTTGCTGGTTTTGCTTTCAACTGTTTACAATATTATCAAAATAAAGATAATTCAATAGACCTGTAAATCCAACTACTGTCACTTTTCTTTCAAAAAAAGCATAGCATTTTACCAATTACGTAACAGATGACTGAAATTAATTTTGGAACTGTTTGGACAGGCATGGTTTTCAGGTCAAAAATGAAGACAGTTACCTTCATCATAGTGTCATTTTCACTCTGCTCCATCCACAAATCCTGTTCATAATAGTATAAGCCATCATTAATAACTTTAGCAAGTTCTGATGTAATTTTTGCGCGGCATACGTGGTTGCCAGTACGATCTCCACCAGGATGTTTTCTCATATATGGTGGTGTCTGTGTTACAATCAAGATCTTGTTTATGTCCTGATCATCAATTTCATAATCGGAATCGCTGTCTGACCAATCAGTAAATTTATTCTTCCGACCTTGAATTTGTTCCATCTCTTCATCAAACAAAAAATCAAGTTCTTCTTGTTCTTGTTCCTCTGGAGGTGGGGGCGGCTGGTGTTGATCTGATGTTTGATGAGGTATAGGAACACTTTCCTAAGTTGGAAAAGGTGATGCATTTTATATTTGAATGGGATAGTGATTATCGAAATGGGAGACAAATAGAACATGATAGCACATTTTCAATAAACAAATGTATGGGAATTAAAAACAATACAGCCACTTTCAGATGTTGATTAAGTAAATTACTGTTCTAAATAATTCTGCCATAACCTTTTAGAACAATTCTCGATGCACATTACAATACATTTTTCAATAATCAACAGGTACAACCGTCCCTCAGCAGAAAAAAAACAAAAAAAACCAACGACACCAGCATTTCCTTTCCTTTTCAGTGAGCTTTGGGTCAGGATTTTAAATGCACTTAGTCATTCTAGGTCTGGTAGAATGAGAAGTACACACCCTAAGTGTATTGCATTATCAAGCATCACATACATTAAGACATAAAAAAATCTTAGTTTACAGTATAATCTGAAAGTTAGCAGGTTTTGCATTTGTTTATTTAAACATAAATTAAAGGTTTTTGATTTTACCTTTAGTTTGACCGTGGATGCACGATGCCTCTTCTTCACTTCTATCCAAGGTTCAGAGTCCAAATCAGGCAAACTTGTAGACAATCCTTTAGACATTGTCTGAAAATTACTCATTTCAGTGTTTTCCTTTGGACTCAGCGTGCTTCCCATTCTTGGAGAACTTGGTGCAGACTCTAGCAGTGGAAAAGAGTAGTTCAGTTCCTGTTGTGGGTTGTTTCGGTTTTGGGTTTTTTTTAATTGTTTCATTAGTCTTTTTTTAACCACAGCTACCATTTTTCTACCTCTGTGGTTAAATATAACACTGATCAGCAGAATTTCTTTACATATTTAGGAGACAGCTTTTCACAGTTCACTCAACACTTTAGGAAAAGATCGATTCTAGCAAATTATTTACGTGGGAAGTTTCTAACAGTCTGAGAGAAATTATGCGTTATTTGGAAAACAAGAGCAGAATCATTAGGGACTTGTTTTCTCCACACCATCCTCTAGCTCTGTGGACCGGTGCCTAACTCAGTCTTCATTCTTCCCATTTAATTCCAGCCAGCATTTTAGTAAAAGATTTCCTTGCCGAGGGTTGTCAGCGAACAAAGCCATCTCCCTATTAATAATGTGAATGAGATCCCCATCTAAAACCGGGATGCACCAAATAAAGAGTTAATTTTCAGCTGCTACCAAAATGAAGCAGATTTTACGACTAATTCAAGATTACTATTACTACTTCTACTAAATTACTACTTCTACTAAAGGACTGTAGTCCATCATGCTGTATTCTAGAGAATGGCCACAGCCATTAACACATAAGAGACATTTTTATCTACTTCACATCAGCCATGCCAGCCACGTGACTTGGCAACTGCAAGGCTGATGGGCACATCAGCTGAATAAACTGTTATCAAATGTACAACTTCTATTATGAAATCAGTATGAAAAGGCAAACTTCCTAAGCTAGACAGACAGTCCTATACATACATTTCTATAAAATAAATCCTTTACCGGTATGTGAGCCAAAAATTTGGCCTGGTATGAATTCTGGACAATTGATGAGCTGAGAAAAGTCAGTCGGTGGCAGACTGCACGGAGGAGGACCTGGAATTGGCCACTTTTCTGGATCAACCCTTTTTCTTATCCTCTGATCCACAGTTTCAACTTCTGTACTATCCTTTAGGGCCTGTGTGACAAGCATATTATAACCTTAAAAACTTTACGTATCCAGCAACATTCAAAAAAATAATACTAAAAAAAAAAATCCACAAACATTGCCATTTATAGCCTCTTTATAAAATCCTTGTCATTGCAAACAGAAATCTTTCTTAACTTCATAGCACTGACTTTAAATGGCAGTACAAAATTAACCAAGCAACTTTCTACATACGTACTTCTGAATCATTTTACCTCCAAAATGAGTGCAGCGTTTGTAGTCAGAGCTTGCATCCGACGGAAGCTAGCAATCAGTGAAACAGGCAGAAATCCTTGTTGGTCCATCTTTCTCCTCAGAAAGAAGTCTCTTTCCAAGTTTTCTGTGCTGAAATAATACTCACTGCAGAAAAACATACAAATATGAGCCTATTATAGGTCAAAGAAAATCCTAAAATAGCAACTTAGAGATTCCTTGTTAAAAGTCTTCCATTAAAAACAGAGCATACTTTGTCATCAACAGAAAATCGTTCTTTCAACAGGTATATCGCTATAAGCAAGACGTACAGAACAGCATGCACGCTCAACATGTTAAGAAAGCCTTATGATCCAGTGCAGTACATCGGGGTATAAATCAAAGCCTTGTTACATTTGTGGATATGAGCTGCATAAGGAAAAACTATGCTCAATTTCTCTTTCACCCATCCCCTCCCTTATTACTTACATGAACAGAAGGAAACAACATTCTCTCAGCCTCCATATAGATGAAGGACAACTACTGCTTACAGTCAGGGCATAAGTTATTTCCCACACAGCAGTTATCAGTGCACCTTCATCCTGAACTGTATCTTTTCTTTTCCCAGTTGCCAGTACATTAGAAGGTTTAAGTATCCTATCTGAGTGTTGAGGCCCATATATGTGCTCTGAATCATTACTTCAAGCATGCTTGTGGGAAGATGAGAAAACAAAAATAGTAATGTAGTATTTGTCATGAAACTGTACCAAAAGGCACAACAGTTCACGGAGAAAAGTGAAGTCTAAAAGAAGAGATGATGATTAATGGATAAAGAGAAGAGGGACAAGGA
The DNA here is from genome assembly GCA_034782735.1 of Sagittarius serpentarius. Taxonomy (NCBI): domain Eukaryota; kingdom Metazoa; phylum Chordata; class Aves; order Accipitriformes; family Sagittariidae; genus Sagittarius; species Sagittarius serpentarius. The sequence continues at coordinate 14,938,082 of JAVKLA010000007.1, read as the reverse complement.
CAATTTCAGGAATCTGACAATACCACAGAACAAGAGAGACGAGGGACAAAGAAACAGCAGAAAGACAAATCTTCTTAAACAATGAAGCTGCTCTATGAAATGATCGGAGTGTCAAGATGTTTTATACTTAGTGAAGAGAAAAAGTAAGGAATTCAAATCATGATCTGTCACACAAAGCAAGGAAACAAGAAAACATCCTATGAGAAAGAACAGGAAAAAAATGAATTTAATCGTGACGACTAAAATCTAGCCCTTTCACAGAGTTTACACATCGTACCATGATTTTGCATATTACGTCCAAGGAATACTACTCCTCATCAGGTTCAGGAAAACGTGGGGAGTAAAATACTTAATGGAGAGCAATTAAAGTTCTATGACACAAAAACAGAGATAGTGCAAAAATAAAACAAGAGAGCATTAAAATGCTGAGGGGGGGAAAAAAGCACATGCAAATATAAATAAAGTTAATGCTAATTTCAACAAAGTATAAAACGCTAAGTGTCTCCACTGAAGTTGGGATCAAGGCCAAAGTTACCAAGAGGAGAGGACTCTGATGCCATCATTGACCCGAGGAGAAGCTTGATACCATTTCTTTCTCTAATTTTTTGCTGGCTAAAGAAATTCGAAGCAACAGCTCTCTATATGAAACACTCAGCGCCAAGACAGAATGAATATAAAGTCTCAAAGCTGGACAGTAAGACATACAACAAATGAAAACACTGCCATTAAATCAGAGCAAACAGAGAAGAGAACAAGGCTTTTGGAGAATTAAGCTCTTGCTTAGAGCTAAGTAAACTGATCAGTGAAGCAACTGTGCACAAAGAGAAGGTTTCTTTCAGGAATGTCCTATTTACTGTTCTGAACTGCTACATTTCTTTTCCCCCTCCCAATCTAGAAGATAAGCAAGCACAAAAGCCATATATCAACATTTTACTAATGTTACCTTTACAGTCATACAGTAAAGGTAAAACCTTGTAACGATTCACCTAGTTAAAAATTCCACAAGCAGAAATGGACAATGACTGAACTTGACTCAAACTGCCTCACTTGATGTCCATCACTCTAGAAAAAGGAATGTGAAAGACCATTAATGATAAATGAAGACAACACACAAGTTTGCTCCAAGTAGAGGAACAAACCTAAACACACACGCACCCCCTCCAGCCTTTCTTTTCTTTTTCCTCAGAGTCCCTTCGCTTATTCTTGAATTGATGCAGACTTGGGTGCACGTCTGAACTTCTATTTATCTCTATTTTTTAAAGAAAGAGGACTTTAAATAGGAGTTCTACTGCGTGCTGCAGCCTGAGGAGCTGCTACGCACTGAAACTTTTCAGGCTGACAACTTCAGCCTGTAATTAAAAACATTAAAGATATTTTTGTATGTAATACAAATATTACTCTCTCTTGTACATCAAGCTGGTTCTTGGGACAGCATGAACTGCTTGATAGCAGTGTATTTCTTACTGTAATTACACATCAACTCAGTTGGACACAGTCGCTAAGATTTTTCCCTATTAAGCAGTTAAACTGTTTTAAAATTCATCAGTTCACTAGGATTCGAACCAATCTCACTTCTCCAATATATCCTGATTTATCCTGGACTCCATAAGGAACTCTGAGACCTAAAAGTTCTGTGTAGCTTTATTCTGTATACACTTCCTTCTTAGGCATAGTCACTTTATTTTGTAACTAATTTATGAACGGCAGACAAAACCATCCCCATTTAGAAGCTAATAATAGGTAATTGATGAATAAAGTCTGTTTCCCATCATTTTTGATGTGATAAAAGAAGTCAATAGATAACAAAACCACCTTTTTTTTTTTTTAAGGAGCATAAAAATAGTGAACTTATGTTCTAAACCTGCTGAAGAATCTCCCTGTCTCTCACAGAAAGCAAACTCCATAATCAAACTGCCTTAGGAGTTTGTATCAGACAAGCAACCAATGGCTCTGGTTAGCCAGCCATGCCAAGTCTTCTATTGACACCTGCCAACCTCTTGTTGCTAAAATAAAATACAAATACAACCAGAAGTCAGATGTGACCAATGCTGTAACTGACATTTTTCTCAGCAGAGGGGGACATCATCATGTCCTACCTTAGAAGGTCTGGATTCTACACTGCATGCCCAGAAATCTGGCCAACAGTGGAGTGTCTGTGCTCCTCCCTCACTTGTCTGAGGACAGTGCAGGCCGATTATCCTGACATGGGGGTACATGTCCACTGTCAGGTCTCATAGGGGCCTGGCAGCAAAAGTAACAAAAAAGACTGCAATAGAAGTTTTGAAGTTGATAGCCACATGCCAGATACTTTCTGCCCTTAAAGAGGCTTTTTTCTTCCTTTTTGCGTCAACTGTAACAAAAGAAGCAAGAATAAAATAAGCAAGTTGCTTTATGGAATACAAGGGCAATCAAAAACCACCACAAAGGCATCGCAGAGAAATGCCGTTGCAAGTACAGAAGATGAAATATCTGCCAGTGGTGGAAACTGTCTCTTTAAAATGAACTAGTGGTTTCCAGGCCCTTTTTGACTTGTCTCCTGGTGATAATCAGTCTTCCAGATGGTTTCTCATTGCCTAATGGTGTACACGAGAAAGTAAACATTTCAGATTATTGAAAAATCAAGTATCATTGCAAAACTACTCCCTTTCAGTTAAATGCTTCAGGTGAATCACTCTGAAAACATAAAACTAACAAGACTTCTCAAAGTGAAACTGAGAGCAAATAAGGGAAACATCTAGCTACATCACCCAAGAAGAGCTTTATAGGCAAACAGACCAACAGTACTCAAAAGCACAAGCTCAGAGACATCCAAATCTCAGTTACATGACAACATAAAAAGAGGGCTACGTACCATAAATAAAGCAGGTATATGAGTTAGAGCCAGACTACAGCACAAGATGCAGAATAGCTTCCTTAAAATTCCTCCCCATCACTCAAGTTTTTCCACCCCACTGGTGAATAAACTCAAACTGACACCGGTAATGGTCAAATCAAAAAGTTCAATTTAAATGCCTTAATCTCCATCTTTATATGGAAAATCAGGATTAAATGCTGTTTGAAATTAGTTACTTTATCTTAACTAGATCTCTAAAAATATTTGTACATTAATCAATCTACTTACATTTGATGTTTTATATATTCTTTGAGAAGTGCTTCATCCACAGAATACATCTGCACTCCTGTTCCATCGCCATAGTAATACATCACACTAGCATTAAGGTCAGGCTGAAATACTTGGTCAGTTCCTTCGCCATACAGTTCTTGATAACCAACTGAATACTCAAAGTTCACTTCAAAATAAAGGAGAACATAAAAGAAAGATCATGAAAAAATATTAAGTCTAGCACACAAATATTTTAAGGTATGATACACACTGCTATTTTACTGCTGGTTTTCAGCATCTGATTTTAAAAAGACTCAAGCTACTTAATATAATTAAGCTACAGGATACATTTTCTGAGACAACTCTTACTTTGTGTGCAAACAGTAACATTATAAACATAGTTTTAACATTTTTGCTAAGCATCTACTACTTTGCATACTTCTAGGGTTTCCTCTGCCTCGTCCTCTTCCTCTGCCTCTACCTCTTCCTCTGCCTCTGGAGGATCCTCGAACACTGCCACCCTCACTTCTCACGCTGCACACTTCATCATGATCATCTCTCTTTTCTCTATCACGACGCCAATCTTCAAGAGAAAAAAGCATAATACTTGCAATCATAATTAAATATCACAGTATAATTAAGTAGTCTCTGATTTATTCCTAGGTATTAACCACAAAACATTGCCCTGAAAAGTGTCTCTCTCCATTTTCTGGATGCTCAGAATGGCTGAAGGAAATGACACTGCAGAATATATGATTAGCACCAAAGAGTCCCTTGTAACAGAGTTCTCAGCGTGTGCCCAGGCAGTCCACTGACTCAGTCATGCTGGCTGAAGCAGAAGGTCAGATCTAAAAGCTGCAAGGGTGAAATGGTAAGCTTTGCCCAGCCAGGCCTAAGGGCGAGTCGGACAGAAGCTGTTAGCAATAAACAAGAGTAAACGGCCTTGAGTGGCAGTCAATCTCAAATGCTTCTGAAGTAACTGACCGCTCTGGTGCCAGCTCAGGGATCACAATACCCACAATCGGTTTGGGTTGGGAAGGAATAATCACGCAATTCTCCTTCCAGGCACAATAATATCGTCTCCTCCTGTGGACAACTCCCAGTACCTAGAGAGCGCTAGGAAGAGCTGCTAGCTCTTGATGATCCTGCTCTGGGTTGGATTTCCACAGCAAGGGGTCTCTGGAGCCTTCCTTTTGTTCCCAGAAGGAGCTGTCTACTGCTTCCCTGACTCTGCCCATTTAACAGCAATCATTTATTCTCTGCTAGTCCTGCCCCAAAATGAGCTTTTAAGTTAAGAACCCCTTTTTGATAATAGATGCAAATCTAAGATGACTCAGAATCTATGTAAGGTTTTCATAGAAATACGTGGTCTGCACATATCAGAAGAGAGTAAGAGAGAAGAAGGACGGAAGGACGGAAGGAAGGACGGAAGGAAGGACGGAAGGAAGGACGGAAGGAAGGACGGAAGGAAGGACGGAAGGAAG
>JAVKLA010000007.1:14917271-14933395 GCA_034782735.1 Sagittarius serpentarius | reverse complement strand
GAAGGAAGGAAGGAAGGAAGGAAGGAAGGAAGGAAGGAAGGAAGGAAGGAAGGAAGGAAGGAAGGAAGGAAGGAAAGCAAGCAGTTCCAAACCAGACCCCAGGGACCTTGGCTCCACTCACCACAAAGCTTAAGGACAGGTGTCATTCTCACTTCACTCACAAGAGAAAATTAATCCCTCTCACACACACTCACATAATTTGTTTCTCTTTTCCTAACACTCTCAGACACTTCCATCTTCAGTCAGTCACCACTGCTTAAAGTTTAAGTTGTAATTGGATAGTCTTCCAGATCCCAGGGGACCTCTTTGTCAGAGGAATGCCTGGGAATACAGCCTGTTTGATCAAACTGAGAGTTGCTAAATTTAACACAGGACTGACTAAAGACATGATTCTCTGTTCGCATTAGAAATCCTATTTTACTAGCAACTATTTTTAATGAACCCTACAACAAAATATGTATGCTCGTATATTCAAGTTCCTGTATTTTATTTCCTGTCAAATAAGACTCTGAATTTATGAATATCATAACCTGTACGTGTGTCTCACTGGGAATTTGAACCTTAGTCTTCATACTTCCTACCCTCAACCTTAGAGATCCCAAACATGTAGGCATTATTTGAACTACTTCCCCAAATCAGTTTCATTTTTGCACTCAGAGTACACGTGGCTCAGACACACGCAGAAGTCCTACATACAACACCTTCATGAGCTAGTGTTGTATTTAAGACTGAAACAAGTTTTTTATTTAAACAGCCAATGTTCCTGAAGAGCAGATGTCTTATGTTCTCTCACACTGAAACTGGTCTTGAATCACTGCAGCCTTGAGGTAGAGTTCATGCTACAAGTTCCTGGTCATTTGACCATCAGGTTCCTGAGAAATAATTGCTGAAGAAAGTGATACACAAGTAAAAATCCTCCCCCTGCCCCTGTCCATCCCTCAGACATCCAGATCAAGTCCTTACATCAATGTTCCTAAAATGATTTCATAAATAAATCGCAACTCAGTAGCATCCAGCACTTATTATAATAAGCAAACATTTAAGCTGTTAATATATATTGCAATTTTAAAACTTAAATGCAAATACATAAACCAAAGAGTTACATTCGGCCTAAGATTTCTGCCATCTGGCAAGCTGTACACAGAACACCTGAGGACCAGAAAGAGTACCAGCTGTGGTGCACTTCTCCCTCTGTTGTGCTAATACAACTTTTTGCATGGCCACGCTGAGAAATAGGTTGGGAAACTGAGGGCATTGGTCCAACTCAAAGGAAAACACATCATCAGTAGAATTGCCAAAGCAGAGTTCAAAGTGTAGGTCCACAAGCAATTGCTCTGGTAGCAACAAGCTGCAGGAATAACAGCAGAGCAGGACAGAGCAGCCACCTCATGCGACCATTCCCAAACTTCCTGCGTCACAAAGCTGTAGCCCAAGACTCTGTAGGGAGCCATGAAAAGAAAAATATATGCTGCTCTGATTCAGAGCACCAGCACATGCTGTAAACATAGACTGTTTCCAAACTCAGTTACTCGGCAGAGTCAGTGACTGAGACATTACAACTCTGATCAATTTATGAGGAGGTTCAAAAAGAAAAAAAAAGACAGTAAGCTTTTAAACAAAACTTTCCAATTTCAAATTTGTTAAACTACAGTACAATTTATTTATTTTTTTGCTGGTTACTGGCAAACAGTAACACCAAGTTTTACTTAGTATAGCCAAGGTCAAGTTTCAACATAAACTGCCAATCTCATGGCCTACTCACGTGGTATTATACTTTATTTGCCACAAATAGAAAGACACAGACATTGAAAACTACTTACTTCTTGTCTCATTCCGTCTGTTGTTATGAGGTATTAACTTGTTTGTTTCCAGCAGAAATCTTGAGCTAGTTCGAGAGCCTGGTCTTTCTTGACTGTCTGACCTTACATCATCCAGGTGAAGTGGCACCCATTTCTGCTTGTTACCTTGAAAAGTTAATATATTCTCTTAATTGTAGTACTACTTGAGGTTTCAGGTCCTGAAAAGATCCTATAGAATTCTTCTTGTAGAGCTAGTAACAGTTAATTTTGAAGTTTAAAAACTGGGAGAAGCTTTAACATTGAAATTTTAAGATATGATGAAGGACTCAACAATAATAAATGCAGTAAACAGGAACTTCTCACACTGAAAGGTAACTTTACCTAAGCTTTAAATATATGAAAGGAAGGTGAGCTTTTTTATTTAATAAATTTTTAGATGTAAGCTCCATTACCAAGAATTTATAGCTACATAAGTGTTAAATATATACAGTAAATTCTTTATAATTTCACAACTTGCATGTGAAAAAGATAAAAAAACAACGTATCAGGTTAACGACTAAAATAAAGATTTCAATCACAAACCATAAAAATTCTCCTGAGAATTCAGCTATGGTACTGTATTTTAACCTCGAGATATTCAGATTAAGTTCATTCAAGTGCATCAAAAATTATTAGCAAAGCTGTACTTTGTGGTAGGCTGGCCTAAAATATCCACTAACTATTTATTTAATGATAGTAATTGTTGTTCTACACTCGATTGGTATTGTGGGCTTCATGCCTTTGTAGCCAAGAAATATAAGCAGATACATAAAATGCATTATCCACCCTGTGGGGGAAAAAAATAACTTGCACCTGTGGAATGCTTTGGTTTAAATTTCCGCATAGACTGAAAAAATTAAAAGCAATAAAGGATTTGATTTTTAATATATACATAGGGAGATTAAGAAATCTAAACAACAAAGTCTTTAGGATCTGAAGAATTATCAACAGGGAAGCAAGAAAAAGAAACAGCTGATGGCAGCAATATCTTAAAATTCTCTCAGCTGTTTCACCAACAAAATCAAGTCCAATGACCTAATGAGATACAGGTTTGTTTCTTATTTTTAGTGTAACAGATTGGATCAAAAGGAAATTAATAACCTAGTTTAGTTTAAGTGATCACATCACAGTGTAAGCTGATAGTAAAACATGAAAATTAAAATGTATATATAGTCACACACACACACATACATAAGAAGTGAAATTAACAGCGCTATCTAGTTAGTGAAATAAAGATGTGAGAGACAGTGATGGTTGGTACAGCCATGCTAAAATTTTCCAGAAACTGTCAGAGCTCCACCATCAGGAGGACAGGAGCTGCTTTTTCCCCAGGATTCCTGTTTGACTAAACAGAACACTCCAAAACCTGAGAAAGAAAGCCTGTTTTAAGCTTCCTAGCAGAAAGCAATATATCGTGTTATCGCTTAGAAAATGCAAACCAGAAAGCTTCATCGAGCCGTTCAACTGGAATTAATGTAACTGTATCAATGGTGACTTACCACATCATACATAGTGCCCAGACTGACCTTTTTTCCTTTGGTTATTACTTTGAGCTTCGTCTTCGCTAATATTATCTCCTGGACCATCTGGCTTTGCCTCCGGGTTGTCCTTGATTCCATTATTGCTTTTTTGATCAGATTTCTCCTCCTTTTCTCTTTTATTTGTTGGCTTCTTACTGTGACTTACAGTCTTACACTGCAAGAGATACCGGTAATTATTTCTGACAGTACCGCTGCTGACAGCAAAAGGTATAAGTTTCCTTTACCTATTAAAATTCCTTTATTATTACCAGTTCTCAGCCTCTTCAGTAGGGTGAGTTTTAAGAACTGTGTTGTTTTGTAAAGTCTCATTTTAAATAGTTCTATTTTTCGGTAACTTGGCAAGACTATAAAAAGAATTTTTAGACTAAGAAAGTTTTTGGTTTCTTTAACTGAAGATGTAGAATTGTGGAGGGCACAAGAATCATGTTTCAGTATCTCAGAACTGAAATTTATTTCATAGGAAAGAAAGGAATATTACTCACTAGTACCTACTGTTCAGACTCATTATCTTTAAAAAGCTGTGCTTACAGAATACTGAATGGTAAATCGGAAATTCCCATGATGCTGTACAATCTCAACAGCATGCCAAATGTTCATGTAAACTATAAGGAGCCATAGGTCTTAACTCTGACAATCCTGTTCCACTAAATCAGAACATGAACCAGAGATCAGAGGATGTGGAGGTGTATGACTACAGATTTATTTTTTTCCCCCACAGTAGAATATGGCATTTACTGGGAACTGTGTGCCTTTGAGTAGTGCCAGCATCCTGCAGATCATCACTTCTTCAAAATCCCACAGAATAACAGGTTTCAAAGAAGGCAAAATGAACAGCATTTTAGTGAATAGCAGAAAGTTTCACTTTTCCCCGGTATCAATACAGGCTGGGAGATGAAGTAGTAGCCCTGTGGAGAAGGACTCGGAGCTACTGCTGGATTAAAAGCTGGACATGAGCCGGCAATGTGCGCTCGCAGCCCAGAAAACCAGCCGTATCCTGTGCTGCCTCAAGAGAAGCGTGACCAGAAGGTCGAGGGAGGCGATTCTGCCCCTCTGCTCTGCTCTCGTGAGACCCCACCTGCAGTGATGCGTCCAGCTCTGGGGTCCTCAGCACAGGAAAGACATGGACCTGTTGCAGTGGGTCTGGGAGGGCCACAAAAACGATCAGAGGGATGGAGCACCTCTCCTACAAGGAAAGGCTGAGAGACTTGGGGTTGTTCAGCCTGGAGAAAAGAAGAATCTGGGGAGATCTTCTTGCAGCCTTTCAACACTTAAAGAGGGCTTATAAGAAAGATGGGAACAGACTTTTTTAGCAGGGCCTGTAGCAATAGGACAAGGGTTAATGGTTTTAAACTAAAAGAGGGTAGATTCAGACTAGATACAGGAAGAAATCTTTCATGATGAGGATGGTGAAGCACTGGCACAGGTTGCCTAGAGAGGTGGTAGATGCCCCATCCCGGGAAACATTCAAGGTCAGGTGGGACGGGGCTTTGAGCAACTTGATGTAGTTGAAGACGTCCTTGCTCGTTGCAGGAGGATTGGGCTAGATGACCTTTAAAGGCCCCTTCCGACCCAAACCATTCTGGTTTTGGATATAATACCTACCCGCAAAATTAAGCTTCGCAGACGTTTGTGCCTAACAAAAAATACTCCTCTGTTGTGGAGATACCTTTGAACCTGCTGAAGTACACACAGTAGGTACTGCAGTACTATGCCGTAATTAATTTGAATGCAAAGACTTCCCCTAGACAAATCAATTGACATTAAATACAAACTAAATGTTATTTGATTTAACTGACACTGCATGAATTTGTGTACTAAAATTATCACATACTTAAGTAGCAAAAAGTTAATTAACGTCTATGCAAAACAATCAAGACCACTGTCATGGTACAAGAAAAAAAATCTTTAAAAAAATACTCTTAAAGCAGACTATTTCAGACAGAAAACATCAAATGTGTGTAATTCTTATGAAATGCTACCTATGTATCCCTCAGCCACTCTGATTACCACTGCACAGACACCATTAATCACCTGAAAATTTGACATAATAACCAAGTAGATGCTAAAGACCTTCAGTACTAAAGAGAATGCAAAAGATACTAGTGCGTGTTTCAAGTCACTAAAATCAGTATTTCCAAAAAAAGAGAAAAAAAGATGCTAAATAAGCATATTCAAGACTTAGTCACAAATCAACATTAGCATTTACAAATATTATTAAAGGACATAAAATGTAATCCTTTCAATGCTATTCAATCTCTCAGATCTGAGCTCAGCAGACCCTCTCCTTTTCTGATCATCAGAACGTGACAGAAAATATAATTATTTTTTTGACACAGTTACAGAGTTTCTCTGCACTGTATCTCACGTGTTACAACAGTGGTCTCTGAAAAGTTACAAACAAAAAGTACTGCATAGCGGAACTGCCGCACAATCGTCACGAGCAGCATTTTTGAGTTATAAGACTGCAGCAAATGAAGAGGCTGTGCATCTGAGGTACAAAAAGCAAAAGTGAAATTATTTCTAATCTTATGAGCAGCTAAGGAAGAAGTCTGATGCACAGCTAAGAGTTATACACCTCTAATGACACCAGATAAATTAGCAGCTTTAGGATGATGCAAGTCACACGTCCTTCATGATACTGTTAAATATATCACCACTGTCTCCTCCTGAAGTGGTAGTCTCAGCAACTGACAGGAATATTGATGATGGAGAAGCTCAGAAATACTTTAAAAAAAAGAAGTCAAATCAAGGATCATGATGGGATGCATGCACACACTAAAGTATTCTAACTGGTACGTGAGCAACTGAATAACCATTCATCTATTGGCGTATAACCTATTCAGGTTTTAAATATTCTGCTAGCAATCTCAAATATGTTCTCTGAGATCCTATAGAACAAGCTATTAAGAGGAGGCAAATTCTACCTAGCAGTAAACATAATGTTGTGTCAAATCTATGGACATTTAGCATTTTGACCTGCAACACTAAAAGCCTGGTTAGACACCTGAAAATATTTTGTTGCTGACATGAACAACAAAGTTATGACAGTCAGCTGAGGGAGAAGGGAGGGTGTCAAGAAACTGAGCCCATAGGACAAAAGATTTGTGCCAAACTACCTTAATTAATACCCTTTTTCAGTTTTCATTTGGACACTTTCAATTACACAACGCACATTGTTGAACCCAAATCTTCTCATTTCCCTCACCAAGAAAACAGTAAAAGCATCACAGGGGTTCTGCAGAACTAAAGCAAAGAGTGAAACGGCACCTCATAGATTGCAATGATCTATGCTCTATTCTTGTTTTAAATAGCGTAAAGAGAGGTGTAAGATGTATTATGCACTTACCACTTGAGATAAAGTGAAAGGAAGATAATTTGATGGAACAGATGTTAACTGAAGATCCAGCAAGGGGAAAATGTATCAGAGGAATAGGGCAAGGATAACTAAGTTGTCCTAAGAGAACCTGCACAAAGCAATCTGAGCCGCAAGGGAGGGCAGCATGTTCACAACCCCAAAGGCCGCCTCATCTGTGCATAAACTTCCCAACAAGTAGAAAAGGGAAATAAAAGTTTTAAAATGCTGGAGTAAATATAGCACATTTTTAACTACATGTTCATGACACACCACTAACGAAAAATGGAGTGTATGTGTGGGCTTGTGAAGGGTTCAGAAATTCCAGTACCAGTGCAGACAGTTAAGCACAGATCAGTATTCTGAATTGCTGACAAAATTTCTGCTGAAACCCTACACCACCTAACGCACATTCTGGAGGGAATGCTATTAAGCAGAGAAGTCAATATGGTTTTTAAAAAAAATAATACTGAAGATAACATAGGATACTTACTTCACTGTTTGCTATTTCGCTTGGTGTTGGCCAGTTTGTGATATCACCAAAATCATCAGCCTGCAAAGGTGACAAACAGTTTATACTACCTTCCTAGATTGACTCCTTTTTAATACATGGAAGATGTCAGTCATGACTCATACAGCCAGACTACTTCTTTGAACAGAATTGTTAGAAGTAGCAATTTTTAAAAACTGAGAAATACAACACAAAACAAACACACAACTTTTGAAAACAGAATATGATCAACTGTAGAAACAACTATTCACTGCAGTGACATCCAAACCAAGGTCCAATACATCTTAGCTTGTAATTGGTGTAACTGTCTAAAGAATGCCTTCAGAAAGAATATTTCAAGTGGGCACAGCCAAAAAAAGATAGCAAGCAAGCAAAATTTTCTACGTTCTGTTACAAAACAGAGTGCTTATGATTTTTAGGCACAAATAAAACAATTGTCAGATTAAATGCTGCCTTACACATAGCTTCCTATGTGATTTAAAAGGCATCTACTGCTTAAAAGTCTTTTAGCTTTTAGAAGACCTCTGAGCACAGGTATTATTCAACCTCCAAAGGGGCAGCTGTACAAAATTTTAGAAACTTAATTTTTCAATAAAAGGATTCAGTGTCTCCTGTTGTCATAATGATAATTTCATAGCAGCACAAAAAGAATATACATCACATAATATGCAAAAAGAATTTCCAAACCCAATCTAGCATCACTTGTGCTCAAGTGATGTTTCTTTGCAGCCCCCTCATGTTTTTATATAATCCCATTGCTTTTTTAAACAAAAGTGCCTTTCCTTACCCCTCATACATACACCACTTTAGCATCCCTCCTAATTTTACACTTCCCTTCCTTTTTTACTTTTCTCTGTTTTCAAAATTAACCATTACCAAGGCCTAACATAACACTTCCAGTTGTAACTTCAAAATATCTTGCTATCTTTTTATTTTAGTAATATCAGCTATTTATTATATTGAATATTTACAGCCAGAAATACTCCTTGAAATTATTTCGTTTTCCTACCACATTATCAGCTGAGCTAAACGTCAGTTTAAATTAACAGGTTAGATTAACCGGGACTTCTAACACAATCAGCCCAGTAACTCGTAGCTAAATGTCCTTCTGGTAAATACAAACCTTGCTGCATTTCCTTGTCCTGGGTTTCGCTGCTTTTATAACTTTAGTGGAATTTTGTAGTTCTGAAAGGAAGAAAAATATTTTCAGGTGAAGAATTATACTGCACTTTAAAGGAGTGATGAAGGTATACCTTAACAACTCTGTTTAACAACCTATTGTACTACACCGAAGTTTTTCTGATGCCTTGGTATCAGAGTCAATGAACATTTCCATAAAGTAACTAATAGTACATGACATTGAAAAACTCACATTCATAATGACTGTAAAGCATCTTTAAAACCAGGTGTACAGGATACTGTATAACACAGTATTTGAGCATTTACTGACCTATAAGGTCAAGACTACCTCAAACCACTGGTATTTTAACCTAAGAAGTAGCAAAGAAAATGAGCCCCTGAAACACATTTTAAAAGTTATCCTATTAGAAGCTATATTTATAAGACGAAATTAATTTACAAAACCTATCATTATGCAAGCATAAAAAAAACACAGAAGCAATTACGTATTCACAAATTCCCAGTAATTTCCTTTTATAAGTACTTACTCAAATGCCAAATAAAATTAGCCATATTGCTCACAATCAAGCCAAAACAGAAAAAAAAAATTATAAGGAAAGGTGAAAAGAGATTACTACAAAAACTACATTAAGACTAATAAATTGTAATGCCCAAATTCCACAATGGATATGTTTATGACAAATATGAGCATTTGCAACAAACCTGACTCTCATACATTTTCATTACACTTCATCCTGAGTCAAGACCTAAATTTTATAAGAATGATCCCATCTGATCTCCTGAGCAAGAGTCCATTATACTTCTACCAGTAATATCCACCAGGAATTAATATAATGCTTGGAAATAACTCACTCTCTCATATATGGCAACATTATTGGGCCTAACAATCTAGGATCAATAACCTACATTAAAAAAAAAAGTATTTAAACTTACTATGTATTCTAGTACAAGTGCAATTACCCCTCTGCATATGAATTTGATTTTCTTATTCTGTGCAATTTTTCCCTGCCCTTCTCAACTGTGTTCTACTTCTTGCATTGGGAATTCAGGGGAAAAAAACCACTAGTATCAGGCAATTTTTCTCGGAGATTAGAACTGAGACAGGGGAAACCACCTCTTAACTTCTTCTGTTAAGTCCTGGTTCTGTTCTCCCAATGCGTGTTTTCCCACAGAGAAGTGGTCACAACCTTTCCCTGAAACTTATTATTCAGTATTTTATTGCAAGACAAGCTTGAAACATTGAACCTGACTGAAATCACTAGTGGATTATTATTTCATGCAGGGATAACATCACCTCCTCAACCCTTATCTCTTTCACATCCAGTGACTAATCTCCCTTATCGCAGCTTCACACTGGGAACCCCACCCTTGTGCCCCAGTGACTCTCGAAAAACCTCTCTGTCTTGCTTCCTGGAATACACTGTGAATGTTAGAAGCATAAGCTAATGTATATTCCACATTCCACTGTAAATTGTATTAATACTGCCACATACAACTTGCACATCCCATGAGATGTGAATTTAGAAAATCCCGATCGGTCTTTGACCTTTGCTACACCATTTACCAGCAGGTTTTTCTCCTCTCCTACAGATCTGCTTTTTAAAACAAAGACAAAACACACACCCCCAAACTGCCTCTTGTTATTCAGCCACAATTAACTTTAGACCAAGAGCTTTCAGAAACACAGTGACTGTGTAGTCCTAATTTTTACTTGTCATTGAATAGTAAACTAATTGCCCTTTACAAAACAAGACAAACAGCTGCAAATTTGTAATTTTCTCCAACAAAACTGCCCATTATCTGTAAACTGACTGGCCATAGCATTTGTCCTCCAGTAGTGTGTAAACACACCTCTCTCTCTAGATGTTCAATTACCTTACCGAAGCCCTTTTTCACGTCACAGCACTTCCACTGAAATTGCAGCTGAAGGACTGCTCTGCCAGAACTTCTACTCTGTGTGTCACCAGGGTGTAACAAGGGATTCAAAAATAAAAGACTCAATGTCACTGCACTTAGTCATGGGATATTATTCCAGGCAGCAGGAGAGGCTATCTGAATCGATAGAATGAGACCCAACTCGTTTTAATGAATCTCTCTTATCTGTATGTAGTAACCCAAGACTTGGAAGGTGCATTTTGCACGCTAAATGAAAAGAAGATTGGTATTAGGCAACACACCACCTAGTTGATGACGCCCTTTCTGAACGCGAAGGGCCGAGATCTCACCACACTCCGTACTTCCCTACCCTAAAACAACTCCACAGAGTTTCCTGTCCTCCCAGAAGAGCCATGCTCAAAACCAGATTTTACTGATCTTTCCTGACCAGCTTTCTAGGGTTTATTGTGTGGGAGTTGGATTTTAGTGTCATGCATGAAATGGAAGATAAAGGCGGGTGGGGGGGGTGGGGGGAGAGTAAAAGAACAAAACATCACATCACTTAGAGGTTTTACCCAGGTCACATCTGTTACGTTGTTACGAACAGGCCTAGAGCCACTGTTCAGGCAAAACTTACTCTAGAGTGCATTTAGACAAAAGCTCTATCCTTAACATGACTCCGGTGTTTAGTTTCAATATCACGTAACAGTGCTGAACACCCAGAAATGGCATCTTTAGTACATTACTCCAGCAGAACCCAGCAAGCCCTTGCAAATAAACTATTTCACTTATTGTTGTTTCCAACCTAACTGTATTAAAATGGTTTATTCAGTCATATGCTACAAGGTAACTTGTTTAGTAACGGCATGCTTTGTTGATAAAAATTCAGTTATCTTCAATTACTTTACTTGCTGGGTTTCAGCTAAGTTTTGAGGGAGGAGGGGAAAAAAAAAATAAAATCAAGGATGAGGAAGTTTAATTGCTAGGGATCATCTTTCAATCCCTGAACTCCATCCAGTAATGATGCCATCCACATGAAGACAGAAGTCAGCCTTCAAAGCCTTTTTTATTATGGTTCTTCCAAGTCTCTTAATACACCACATCCTAACGTGAGGTGTTTTCTGCAGAAAGACATGGATGTGCAAACATGCCAAGTGCAGTATGTCAAGATACATGGGATGACGGTTCTGAAAAATGAGATGAATTTTGGAACCACCAACACAGCAGCAATCCTCTGGGACAACAGCAACAGAATAGGAAAAGCAGACTGGATGCTGTGCAGAGACAAGAGAAGCGAAGTTTACGTACATAAAGATGTATCACCAAAGTACCACTGATTACAAGACAAATTACGTTTTCAGTAGTAGTACTTCAGAATGAATTGTTTGAAGTTCTGCAAATAACTAGTCAGCAAGTAATTTTTTCTGATAGAAGGGGTGGGATGATATTGCCAATTTCTTCTGAAAGCAAAGTCTATTAATAAAAGGTGGAACACATTCTAACTTTGATACAAATGTGGTTTATGCTGTAGGGATTTCTAGACAATACTCAAGTTTTGGTTTTTTTGACTTGGACTGCCTCTGTATTTCCTTCAGTGAAGGAACAACATCGCATAAATACCAGAAGTGTTCCAGGAGGTGGCTGAAATCACCCAGCAGAATAGCTCTTCAGAACTTCAGCGGAACATGTTTGTTGGATTTTGTACAACAGTTTCCTTTCAATGCTCAGTTTGAAACTCCACCGTATAATCCATTTTTAAACAAGGTAAGCGATACTTAAATCTATTAACAGATACACGTGAAAGCTTTGCAAATGTGACAAAACAATTCCTCGGAGTATGTCATAATTTAAATCTACAGCATGGATTTGGATCCAAGATTCTGGGAAATAAAAAAAAAAAAACCCAACCCAAAAAAACCAAACAGTAATTACGGTCACATCCTTTCCTACAATAGTTCTAGCATTTTATAGCAAAACTACATCAGATTGACCTTCTTCACACTATTTGAACTAACCAAGGCAGTGAGTTATGACACCTGCATCCTTCCACCTATTTCCATTCAAAACTAGTCAGTTTCTCAATACAACAAGCAACAGGGAAAAAAATCCCCAATACATGATTGATTAACCTTATACTATTTATTCTCCTTGCATTTCATTTTTCATCTCATTTTTTTTTCTAAGCTTATTCCTAGAAAACTGCAACCTGTGACTCAGTTTCTACAAAAGCTTTCACAGTCTAAAGGGAACATGTGCTAGAGCACAGCAAGCCAGTACTGTGTCTTCAACTCCAGGCAGCAGGATGGATTTCTCTCTCGTAACAGGTCTCCAGTTTAGAAACAATAAAAAAAAAACCCTACCATACAAAATTAAATATGCTGTTACATACAACTAAAATACAGACAGCGTGTTTGCAAAGATAATGTTTTTAATCCCTTCAGGGTTGGGGTAACTGTCAATGTTCTACCTTCTGATAATTCTTAAAATAATTTTCAAAAGCCGCTATTAAAACACTCAGTGAATTCATAAGAACTAACGATAATATCTGACTTAGATGCACCAAAAAAAATTTGACAATCATAATTTACCAATTTACTAATCAAAAGCTTGCTATTCCTAGTAACACAGTATACCTTTACTAAACTGTACTTTTACAATCTGTTTTGCTATAGGACTAAAGCAAATTAATTTATTCAATAGCACTACAGTGAACTGGTTCCACTACCAAAATATCAATCAGATAAAAGGTGTTCTTTGATGCCCAGAAATAAACGCAATGAAGAAACACAAATGGAGCACAATACAAAAGACTGAAATGTGCAGTTATTTTAATTAACTACATCATTCAAGCACAGTAGGAAGCAAACCCACTTCAACCACTTAAGCAGTACAGGTATTTTGTTACATTGAATACTTTCATAAATTTCATGAACAATTTTTGAATAATTATCTAATGGAATCATTGCAGATCCACATCAGCTATACAAATCACATGAAGACTAGAGAACTTGTCATTCAGATTCCCTTTTGCAAGCTTACAAAAAGGGCAGCACTTTTAGTTTTCATCAAACGCAGAGGTGGGAGAACTTTGATAATAAAATTATTTCAACAACTCCATCTTGGGCAAGTTATTTGTATGGAAGAAGGGTAACTAGCCTCTTCTGTGAGGGCCCAGCTCTGAGGGGTAGCTGAGGAAAAACAAGGAACACCGGACTAACACTGGGCTGTTCCGCAGCTTCCATATGGACAAATCTTGTCAGCTCAATTTAAAAAAAAAGCTTGTTACCTTGTAAAAAAATTACCGAGATTATAGAGGACTTCTTCCTCGCAACCATTCCTCTCTTCTTACTCACAGAGCTTCAACTTGAAGAACTGAAGACTTACTGCAACATATTGGCTGGGCGCCACAAGGGAAGGCAAGGGGAGGAAGACACATGGCAGAAGTAGCTTTCATTATTTGACAGCCTATACTAAAGCTAACTAACTCCCTGCGTTCACGATCACCGGCATTAGACAGAAGGCTATTAATTTCACTAGCAATTTTATACTGCTACCAGTCTTTCTCCATAAGTTAAATGCAGATTAGGATGTAAAAGTAGCTGTATAATTCTGAAGTTACTGTGTTTAAAAGCAAAGTTTAATAAAAGACTTAGTCAGAAACACCGAACTGTGGTAACAAAAGTACCATGAAAAATTCAAGTATGTTTACATTAGGTGTTTGGTTCACTATAACATGATTAAAAGCTACTAACGTGTCCGAGACAAAAATATAATAGGTCATGGTAACAACACTTTGACCGAATACTTTCGCCAAGAATTTTAAGCCTTTTACATTACTTTTTTGCCTTCTAGTGTCAGGTGACGTTAACAGTTTCTTTCAGTAACAGGAGTCAGGTTTGCCTCTATTACAGACTAATACTGCGCTAAACTGAAAGTCAAAAGATGACAGACTAGGGTCAATTTTCTCAAGTGTGTAACTATCACTGAACATACCATAAGTGCACGTCTCAGGAAACTTTCAACAAATTAAGCCAGGATCAACAAGTCGAACAGGATTCAGTCACTACTTTGATGTGAGATTTTTTTACGTTCTATTATCCTCTTTACAGATAGTTTTACATTCCATCCCTGTAGTATTTCTGCTCATCTACTTATTATTTCACATGACTAATTTCCATACTACTACATTCATAAGGACCTAGTGTGACTGATTTTGCTTTGCCAACACGCAATTAGTTACTTCAAAATACATCCCTTGTTGCAGATGGAGGCACATGGCAATTCCTTCCTTCAAACAGCCAGGAAAGATCAGTTGCTTTGTCTTTTACAAGAGAAAGAGCGCTGGCTCCTTCACGGTGCTTTCGGTGGTGGCCAAACCAAGACACGCACCCTGGTATATGTTCTTCACCGATGCCATTACCAGCAATGGTGACTCCCGTATTTGCTCAGTTATACACTTGCCACTGAAAGAGATGTTCCGGTGCAACACCTCAGTTTAATATTAACTTGATAAATGGTAAGCACAACTTTTACGCAGAAGAAAAATAATTTACCATTCTCTGAAATCATCAAATTAAGCATATAATGTGCACAGTGTATATGAACTCACTGCCTCCTTTCTGCTCCTTCCTTCAACAACTATTTGTGTATTCTATCTTAAGTGGAAAAGTAAACTTTACAGAAGGTGAAGCACGAGGTGCTAATGCAACAAAAGAAGCTTTCGCAATGATTCGGCTGTACCATTATTATTACTGCCACAGCAAGGCAAATGAGTGACAAATTCCCTTTCATCCATGGACAAGATCGCAAGCTGCTGCCCAGCAAGCTGGATTGTAAAAGCTACGCATAAATAGGTATTTATGAGTGCGTCAGTACACACAAACAAAAGACTGGAGATGATAAAGATGACTATATATGTTGCCAAAAGGTTTGATCTTCAGCTAAGTAGAGATTCTGTGGTCTGGAGAACTCCTCTGGTTGCATGACCTGTATACTTGAAACTATAAATTATGTATTTCTCTTTATGAAGGAAGTACATATTTAATTCAAGGATAAAAGTGACCATGAGATCACAAAAAGGTTTGTCAGGTGCCTTTGGGAACGAGCACCAAGATTGAAATTCTCAGGAAACACAGGCTGAAATACATATTTTGAGGTCAGCGGTTTACTTCCAGCCAAGAACAATACTCCAAGACACTGCTAACTTCTAGGAACTCTTTGCTAGCCTAAGCATAAAGCCTGGCAATTTCAAGTCAGGTCTTTGATGATCAACTTTGTAAAGCCATCTGCCTGTTGGGTCAGTACGGGGCCTATAAAGCAGCTTTATCTTACATGTAGTGTTTAAAGGCCAAAAAACTATACCACGGCTACTCTCGCTCCCTCTCTTTCCACATAAACAGTCTGAACCCTGACAGCAAGCAAACCGACTACTTTTGTTAACATTTAAAGCCTCCGCAATCCAAATCGTCTGGAAAGCAAAACCAAGTAACGGATCGTACGGAGGGCCTTACTATACAATTAGACAAAAAAGACCTGCAGTAAAGCAAACGGGATTTAGCAATATTTCTAAAATAAAAAAATAAAATAAAAAAAAAAAAGCAAACCGAGACGAGTAGCTTACCAGCCCTGTTTGCCAGTACCAGAGCCTGGCACCATGCGGGGCTCGCCGGCGGTCACACAACCCCCCATACACGCACAACGGGGGTGCCCATGTGCAACCCCCGGGAGCCGGCAGCCAGCACAGCGTCTCCCTCACCCTTCGTCGTCTGTCGCGTCGTCCTCCCCCGCGCCCGAACCGTCCCGGCCGGGCCCGCCGCCCGCCCCGAGCCCGGCGAAGGCGGCGGCCGGCCCCCACCTCCCCTCGCTCG
>JAVKLA010000007.1:14886363-14908864 GCA_034782735.1 Sagittarius serpentarius | reverse complement strand
GTCTGTCCAGATCCCTCTGCAGAGCCTCCCTACCCTCAAGCAGATCAACACTTCCACCCAGCTTGGTGTCGTCTGCACTGGATCCCCTCGTCCAGGTCATTGATAAAGATGTTAAACAGGACCAGCCCCAATACTGAGCTCTGGGGAACACCACTCGTGACCGGCCACCAACTGGAATTAACTCCATTTACCATCACTCTCTGGGCCCAGCCTTCCAGCCAGTTTTTAACTACTCAAACATGTCAGAAAATAGGTCAGAGACACAGGCATAATTTATAATTTTTTAGCAACTGTCATAAAATAAGGCTGAAGTTTTAAATAACAGTAAGCTAGCGGTTAGCATACCTTGACCCAGTATATTGCTATTCCTTTTTGTTGTTGCTTAGACTTCCTAAATGGGATGTACAGTCTTACCAATTCCTTCTATTTTAAAATTAACAGCACAAGTATTTAACTTTTTTAAATTAAGGAACTGCATTTATGTAACGGATTTATATAACTGTCCTCAGAAAGCCAACGCCTAGTATTACTAAGGCAAGAATTCATGCAAGTACTACTCGTTCGCAGTCAAGCTTATATTCTAATTCTCATCTTCAATTGTGTGGGTTTTTTAATCCTCAGGAGACAGCATTTGCAAAAAGACAACAGCTGCACAATACAACATAGGCAATCACTACTTAAAAAATATTTTCTAGTGTTCACTGAACAAACTAACTAAAAGCTTTTATCTGAAAACAAGAGTGAGAAGGATCATTCTTTTGCCATTGGCTTACTGAACGATCTGAGCTATATTGCACCTCATCTTTGCTCATAAAATGGGAATGCTGACATTCTCTTTAAATTATTTCAGATCCAATAACTTGTTCTTCAAAGCAGTATTTGGTATTTGTTGCTTTAGAGTAATTATAGACTTGCTCTTAGAAGAAAAATTATGCGTCTCAAAGTTATGGTTTTAAGCTCTCAACTATTTTTAAACTTTCCTGTTTACCTTACCTAAAGAGTCCTTGTTTGAAGAGGTAGGCGCTGACATGACCTCCATCCAGATACCTAATTTCACATCCGGGCCAGATTTCTTGAAGACTGCGCACCCCAGTTCGAGGAATATATGCATCCTCCTTAGCTTGTACAACTATGATTAAACTTGGGTCAACTGGAACTAAAGAAAAACAAACAAAAACTGAATTCATCTATGGTAAAAAAATAGAAACACATCAGCTGAGATTTATGTTGTAAAAATGCTATTTCTAAAAAAATTAGAAGTATTCTAAGCTTTAACAAAATCGTATTTTCTAAAGTCTCCAGCAGAATTTACCTGGTTTTTGACATTACAGTACTGAGGCCATCAGTAGACAAACAAACTAATCAATCCCCTTCCCTCCCTTAAAGCAGAAAACTTCACAAGCTTTGAGGAATGATAGGAGAAGTGTCTTTCCTCTTTTCAACAAAACTATAGCAGTCAGGTCAGTTGTCCAAGATCTCTTTTTTTCACTGAAAAGAACTAGGAGACATCTGAAATTCAATAGAGCAGAAGCTTCATATGATTTTTTTTCCTCAGGGAGAGGAAAAAAGACAACTTTCCATGTGAGAGGTCAGACAAAATGCAGTATATGTTCACTTTCTTTTCTGTTTCCTACATGTTTTAGTTACAACATAAAAATCCCAACATATTGTTATATGTATTTACTCCTCATAACCAGAATTGTACCAATCAGATTACTAACAGGAATAACACCAAAATGATGTTGAGAAAAATAACACCAAAATGATGTCGAACACAGAACAGTTCTCTCTTCACAAAGAATATATGTGGTATAGTAAAGAGTGACCAGCCAAGATGCTTGACAACGGGGTGTCACAAATAATTTAGACCCTCTCCTTTCATATATACTAGATCATGTATAGAGGGTATGTAATGCCAAGGTAGATTCTAGTCCTCCATTTAAGTTTCTACGAAATCTCAATGCTAGGCAGATTTTCTGAAGCTCCTCTCTAGACACACTCCAAAGACACCCTGGCAGGGGATGCAATGTCTCCCAGAGCATGAAGAAACCTGGGAGACAGCTGACACGAAGGACTACATCACTTTGACAAGTGCATTAGGATCACAGATCCTCTTAAGTTTCAAGAAAGGTCAATGCTTTAGCTAAGTGATACTTGGATAAGCATCTAGATAAACAAGAATGTCTGTACTTAGAACAAAGTTTACAGGTTTTTTTCTGTCTACTGAAATAATTTTTAAAGCTTGAAGAAAAGCACTTCACTGGTATTTGTCACAAAATGTCCCAGGCTAGCAGTGATATGGGGCATTGTCCAAGCCAAGAAATCTACGCTAGTGTAGAAACCTTCGGATTTTTTTTTTTTTAACATTTACCAAGGAAGTAGTGAATGCCAGAATTAAAAAATGAGATGGCACAGGGTCTCAGTATCAAGAATGTTTTGACATTCAAAGACCACTCTGTTAGAAACCTGTCTGAAGTCAAAGTATGCTCTAGGACATGTTGAGAGTCCTCAGTGGGTACACGCACAGGCAGAGAAAAAATGAGCAAAGATACTGAAAGGCAAATTTTTAATTCACTTTATCATTGGTTGGCCATTAAGAAGAAACATAAAAACGATTAGGAAATGGAGTGGCAAATAGATGCTACTGAATAACACTCACGATATTTTCATATTTTAGCTAAGGTGCCAGCAGATTTACACAATGGAGAACGAAGAAAATACCTTTCCTTCCACGGTATTTTATCCAGTTTTCCAAACTGCACATTAAAACAAATAAATGCATACCTGAGAAGTTAGCTACATGGGTACATTCATCCATTACTCCTTTCATGAACCTTAAGGATTCTCTCTGTAAAGTGTCACTCTTTCTTCTTTTATTTATCCTGTGTCCTTGTTGGCTGGTTAAGTTTTTATTGCTATTGCTACTGGTTGAAAATGTTTGATTTATGCACTGCATTTTAGGAGTATCTTGTATTAAGAGTCTTTCTGATGAGGCACTTAAAGTACTTTTATTTGTGGTAAAGCTGTGAACAGCTTCTTTAGACACAGTCTTGTTTGAGGAATCAAGGTCAAACATTCTGGAAGCCACATCCACATCCTCCAGACTGTCCACACTGTCAGGGAAGTTTTTAACAAAGTCTTGTCCCATCTTGAAAGAATCCGTCTAAACAAAGACAACAGGTCATTTATTAAGGGTTTATCTTTTAAACCAGTTGGTTAATAGTATTTTTAAGATCAACTCAATATTAGAAAAAAAAAGATACAAACAGCACTGCTCACAGTACCTGTTATTTTCAGCCTGCATGTCACTCAATTAATTAAATCCTGGTCATCATAACCTCTTGATAATTTAATTTTACATTTCTGTCAGCTTAAAAAATGCACAAAGTACTTATATAGGGTACCTTATGATACAAACATTTGTCTGTTTCTAACTCTGTATTAAACTCTGAATTTATAGTTGCAGTCATTTAAGCTTAATTTTCCGGGCAAGTAACTCATAAAAGCTATGCACTTCTCAGATTTTTTTCCACTCTCAAAAGAGCAGTCATATCTTTTTGGCACGGTATTAAAAAATTAACACTTACAGCAATTTTTCACAGACATGAAGAAAGATAGGCAATAGCAATCAACATATGTGACCAGGTCTAACCTTAGGTTTAGGACTGAAAAATTTACTGTCTCTAAATATTAGGAAGACACAAGCTGAACATCTTGAAATGTTACTTTTTTTCATTTTAGAATCATAGAAGCATTTAGGTTGGAAAAGACCTTTAAGATCATCGAATCCAACCATTAAGCTAACACCGTCATGTCCACCACTAAACCATGTCCCTAAGTGCCACATCTACACTTCTTTTTAATACCTCCAGGGATGGTGACTCCACCACTTCCCTGGGCAGCCTGTTCCAATGCTTGACAACCCTTCTGGTGAAGACATTTTTCCTAGTATCTAATCTAAACCTGCCCTGGTGCAACTTGAGGCCGTTTCCTCTTGTCCTATCACTTGTTGCTTGGGAGAAGAGACCGACTACAACCTCCTTTCAGGTAGCTGTAGAGACCAATGAGGTCCCTCCTCAGCCTCCTTTTCTCCAGGATAAACAACCCCACTTCCCTCAGCCGCTCCTCATAAGACTTGTGCTCTAGACCCTTCGCCAGCTTCGTTGCTCTTCTTTGCACACACTCCAGCACCTCAATGCCCTTTTTGTGGTGAGGGGCCCAAAACTGAACACAGTGTTCGAGGTGCGGCCTCACCAGTGCCAAGTACAGGGAGACAATCACTTTGCTAGCCCTGCTGGCCACATTATTTCTGATACAAGCCAGGATGCTGTTGGCCTTCTTGGCCGCCTGGGCACACTGCCGGCTTATATTGAGCCAGCTGTTGACTAACACCATCACGTCCTTTTCTGCCCGGCAGCTTTCCAGCCACTCTTCCCAAGCCTGTAGCTTTGCATGGGGTTGTTGTGGCCCAAGTGCAGGACCCGGCACTGAGCCTTGAAGACTTCTGTCTGCTCCATCAGTGTTCCTGGAGTGTATTTTACTTAAAAATGGCAAGTGCCTAAGTAACTGCCTCCATCTCAGCCCCTCTTCTGTCGTAAGATATTTGAAAAAGGACTGTCACAAAGCAAAGAATCTTAGGAAAAGCATTATTTTATCAGAACTGGCTAGAAGACAGGGTTGCAACATATAAGCAATTCTCAAAAAGTTAACACTCCAATCTAGAAGAGCGGTAAGGCAATGAAATTCCCCTTGGGAAGAGTCTTTTAACCATAGTCAAAAAGAGTCAAGAAGAAAGCAAAAAAAATATGCAGACAATAAATTATATTTGGTAAGGAGCAAGAAGCTAACTACAAAAGCTCTACCTCCTGTTTATCCCAGCTGCTTGTGCAATAAAAGTCTAAAGCTGAAGGAGGGCTAGCATCACACACAGAAACAGAACTAGAGAGACCTAGCGCTCTAAACAAACTAGAAAAGTAACTTAATGTTGCTACATATTAAAAATACTCTACAGCATTGAATATTTGGAAGCAATTGCTTCAAAGGGCAATAAATGATGTTTTTGTATTTACACGCCAGGCTATTGGCTTTCCAGACCATAAAGTCAGTTACTGGGAAATATTATCTACAGTTTCCATGTTTTGATTGAATTCGTTTTACGTTGCAGATTACGCTAAGTGTGGTCACAGAAAAAACTTATAGCAAGGGCCATACTTAACACACATTATACAACAAAAATATTAGCTTCTGTCTTTCAGAAGGTCTTCCTTCAAAGATTATGTTTATCAAAAGCATAAGGAAACAAGAGGCAAGCATGCTTTAGCTAACAATTGG
Organism: Sagittarius serpentarius; assembly: GCA_034782735.1. Classification (NCBI taxonomy): domain Eukaryota; kingdom Metazoa; phylum Chordata; class Aves; order Accipitriformes; family Sagittariidae; genus Sagittarius; species Sagittarius serpentarius. The sequence goes on along the minus strand of JAVKLA010000007.1, from coordinate 14,903,533 downwards.
CTACTTTTACTGGAAGTAAAAAGAAGTTACATTATTTGTTAGATTTGCACATGTAAATATTATCAAAAAGGGAAAATAAACTATACTTACGCCACAGTATTCAAGCATTTGAATGATTTCTTCTTCATAAACAGTTTGCGTAAAATACTGTTTCTCTAGCTCTCTCCAGTTCACTGCCTTGCTCAACACACCCTGAGATTATAAATACAAGAATCCAGTACGCAAGTAAAACCCAGAGATCATCCTAAAATAATGTTATACAGAGAAAATTGATCTGTTTCTCTCTGAGGCTTGATTTTTCCAGTGGAATTCTGCCCAAGTTTCCAGATAACCCTTAGAATTATTGTAATCAAAGCATAAGCACATATTATAACACAGGACACAGAAATCCACCTCCCCTTAAAAAGACAAAAAAAAAAAACCAAAAAAAAGAAAGAGAAAAAGAAAAGGAAAAAAAAAAAGAAGACAGAAAACAGTCCCACTCAGGGTTTGCACACATTTAGACTGGGCTAAACCCATGATGGTTGTCAAAGCCAGCCTATTCATTCACCTACTCCGGCAGCAGTAGTGAAAACGGGTACCTCTCACGGTAGTAGCAGCATTATTACCCAACCATTTAAGCCAGGCTTTGAGCAGAAGAAAACACGTTTTCACAGCTTGCTTCCTCTTCTTCCCACATTCAGACCAGGACTGTAATCATTGCCCCACAAACCAGCCCCAACACCTAATTTGGTACATGACCCACTGAAGTAGCTCAAAGCTCTTTCCTTATGGTATGGTGTATATCCTGAGCAGGGAGGGTGGGGTTTGCCACTAGTCACTAATAGAGGCCAAAGGGTGATGAAATGCCCTAACTGAAAAGGTGAATGTGGCCAACCAAAACCTTTTAACTTGCATATCTGATTACATTCTAGTGTATTAATAAAAATATGTTAATTACCGTAGTAAAGACTGCAGAAGCTGTTGACCAGGAAAGACACGGAATCAATGGTAATGGTTTCGGCCAGTTTGTCACTGCCAGTGAAGCCATCTAGAATCAAAGGCACTTATTACATATTGTAATATTGAAGTCACAACATGGTAAAAAGAAGTCTCTCACCTTCAATTTATTTGTTTATACAGTATCAAACAGATACGCAGTGCCAAAGCAGTTAAGGCTTGCGGCAGTTGGATATACTTTCACCTATTTAGAAGACACAGCCTGTTCTTCAGTGATTTCCCTGACAATTAACATTGCTCTGGATAGGACTAATTTCAAGGCTGAAAGGGTTTTTGTTATAAGAATTCCCAATGGAATATTTATTCTGACCTCTTAGTTGTTTAAAACCATGAAAAGCACCTATAAAGCCTTTTCATCAAGCTCTTGCAAGCTTATTTCAAGGCAAAATGAAGGCAGTCTATAAAGAGGACTATTTAAAATTCTATACTTCTTAAATTTGTATACTGGAAACAAAATGTGGAGGAGAAGTAATTCAGCGTGTTAAGTAGACTCTTTCTGTCCTTCGGAGTTTAAATCATTACTTTTACATCAGTTATCAGAACACATTTTTGTGAATATTCTGTTTATCCCAGGAAAAAAAAGAGAGCAAAGAAGCTCAACGTACAGAAGTTCCCTATATAGTATGTTCTTAACAAGTTTTATTTTATTGCTCGAACAACAGTGTAAACCCTGCAGTATAAAATACCCCATGTCTGTGCCAGATGTTCTAATAATGAATTTATACAACTGAACTATAATTCTATTCTCATTATTTTTTACTAATAAAGTTACAAGAACACCACATATCTATGCTCTGATAGCCAGAAAGTCTGACTTCCTTCTTCTTAGTTCCAGCTCTCCCCATCAGTAGAAATTGAATTAATGTTACCTGCCTTCTGTTGTAAAACACATTCTATAGATGATGAACATCAAATACGATGTATTTCCCTGGTTTTAAACTGTACCAGAAGTCCTATATGTAAGTAAGGACTAGCCAAAAACGTATCTTCCTGGACTAAGAAAAAATTTCAGAGGAGTTTCCAGACTCACTCTCTCAGACCTTGCCTCCTTTTATACCCACACTGTATATGACCATTGGTATAGGATACAGTACTCAGTTATCCCCATAGCATTTGCACAGCATTTGAAGTGTCCTGCACAGTTAGTGGTGCACATACCAGCCTGAGAATTCCAATCCAATTTACAAATAAGACAGGGAAGACATGTTTAACACAAAAGTTGCTGTTTCAACAGGGTGTTGTTTATGTAAATCAAAGGTGCTTTGGACATTTACAACATTCAGAGTTATAAAATTGTGCTTTGGGGGAAAATTATTTTCCTTTCAGTAGACAGTACCGTTACCAACATTATTTACTTAGCTCCTAACAACAAACAGACAAGGATCAGCAAAACAGAGGTAAGTTGTTTTAATAAGCTTTGTACCTATGTCTCACAGACCAATTATTATCTGTAGAGACACAAGCAGTAATATTTTAGCTGTGTATTAGTCTTTCAAGCATCTTACTAATACACTGCTGTTTTAGTTTGAATATGCACAGTGTTATACACAAAATGTTATCTACCTCACCACAGAAATCTTCTCTAATGAAGACCAATGATAGGGGAAAAAAAGGCGAGTTGAGAACAGAACTGACACCAAAAGTCATCTCAATTACAACATGCCTACAAAGAGGAGGCATTTCACACAATGCATTCAAACACAAAAGTTTAAGCAAGAAGGAAAAGAGGGAAAACTAGCAATTGATCAGTATAGACCTTCTTTCAGAAAACATTTCTCCCCCCATCTTGTGGAAAAAAACATAATTATGTGAAAAGCTTATATTCTTATTAAGCCTGGCAGGAGATGGCTGACAAAGGGCTCTATGATTTGTCAGTACTTACTGAGGATTACACTAATTCAGCACCACAGAACATAAGAATTGCCAACCATTTGTTTCTTATGACTCTAAATGTTTCTTTTAAAGTATTTCTGAGAGGAACGCTATAAAACAAATCATTTCTGTACGCTAAATGATCAAATGAGACGTTAAAACAAAAATTACTGAACAGGAAATATAAAAGCTTACATGTCCTCCCATGGATATTCCAGTCATCCCTAGCGGTCCATAGCCTTCTCTCTCTAGCCAGTGCAAAAGAGCTGCCGATTCTAGAACAAGAGCTCCTCCCATCACAAACAGGTCCGAGACATTTTTTAAACATGACCGTCTTTTCTCCCCAGAAAAGGAAAATATAGGATTTACTTTCTAAGATTAGATTTTGACAGTTCTCATCATTCTATACATACTTTTATACAAAGCCTGATCACAGTCCCAGAGAATTTTGGAGCTGAACCCTTGTTGATTCAACAGGAGAAAAAGCAAGTCCAGATTCTCTGGCACTTGTACTTTTTCATCTAAATGAGGACTAGAAATAGACACCTGCTAAGCTTCTAATGTAATATCACTGACAGCCTGGTCTTCTAGAAACAGGTATTACCAACATTAGAATCTTATTAGCAGAAATCTTCTGTCCTGTAAAGTTATAACGGATCTTTTAGAAACAGAATCAAATTGATACAGTCCTAGACATACACTATCTCATTTGCAGAAACAATCCTTTTTTCTTTTTTTTTTTTTTCTTATTTACCTGGTTTACATCATTGAAAAATTGCACACAACATTTGAAGAGCAATCAGTACGTCAGCTTTGGAAGCACTCATCAGTGTCACTGTAAGACTAAAATTGTGAAGTGGGAAGTTTGTCACGGTAGTGAAAAATTTGTGTAGTGTACTGCAAAGCATTAGAACACAGAAGAAACAAAAAAAAAGTAGAAAGCTATTCAGCTGAACCATCAGAGGGACTCTAAAAAGTGGAAAAAAAAAAGTATTTTACAGAGCAATTAATACACCTCTAATATGGGGAGGGGGACTGTGTATTTTCAGTATCACACAGTCAGGTTACAAAAGATTATCGGCCTCTTCTGCCAGCATACAAACACATCTGAGACACTCTGAAGCACAAGGACAAAGCTTACTGTGCAAGCCACAGAAGAAATGAACATAGCTGCTGCAGACCAGTATTTATAGGCGAATGTAATTCTTTCCTACAGCATTGTTACGAGATTCCTCAGCCCTCTCCAGCTGCTCTATTTATTAACACTGTTACTAGCATATTAACTAAAGCCACTGCTGCTGCTGCTTTGTAACCTCGTATCTAAGAGTGACAATTAATGGTCAGGTTATTAGACTGAGCACTCCACTTCTCTACATCATGCATATACTAAGCTGTCAAGCTAGACAACTGAGAACAGAGTTAGAAATATCCTCACCAAAATATTTAATTTATTCTTCTGCATTAGATGCTTAGTAACTAGAAAAAAACCACCAATGGATGTATTCCAGCACACACTCTCTCCTGTCACTTTCCTATAATCTTACACTTTAAAATGCAATAATAAATATATACATATGTTTAAGCAGTTTTCCTATCAAAAAAGCAATTTTACAACAATCGTCTTAGCTGGTATATGTAACTCGCTTTCTTTAAAAAAGTAGTTTTTACGTCAAAATAAATAAAATTCAGCATCTGCTTTGGAAAAAAACTAGAAACTATTTTTGAATTAAAATTTTCTCCTTAAAAGTAATTTTTTTAAGCTTCTGGATTTAGGAAATCCAAATGCTGAAATCTAAATAAAATCTAGAAAACCTAAAATGCTGTAGTGTGAGACAGTGCTCCTGGTGAAGTCCTAAGAGAATGGACAGGCTTAAAAATAAATCACCTTCGATGCGTCTTCTACTCATGTTAAATGTCCAAGTTAGGATTAAAAAGGATTAAAACACCAACTTATATTTGGACTTTAAGAAATATTGGTAGACTAAAACCACAGCTTTGCCTCAGACCCATATCCTGTTGAATTCTGTTTATACTCCAGTGGATCGGAAAATGTGAAAAGCAAAAAACCAGGACCGCATAATTAGGCTTCTAAATTCACATTTAAGAAACTGACTGAGGCAGCAAGTCCTGTAAAATACTGAATATTGCATAGTTTCCACTGACTAACAAACAAGTAACACCAGATTTATTTACATGTCTGACTGTAAATCCTTAAAATATTTTGGAAAAGCAAAATCTTAGCAATTATAACAGGAAAATACACTATCTGACCAAAGATTATTCACAGTTGACTGAATTGCAGCATTTGTACATGCACAGTTGTGAATCAGGAAAATAAACGTACTTGCTTGCATTCACACAACTTGCTTGCATCTCACTCTATACTGCAAGCTCATCTCGTGCAAACTTCCCGATCACTGTGATCTCTTAACACAGAAAATGACAAAGCAGTCTAGCAAAGGGTAGACAATTTCATATTAGCAGGATACAAGCGATCCATGCTTGGGATTTTTTTTTTTCCTAATAAGCTATCAAAGTTTATACTACTTTTTAGCTTCTTGGGGGGGGGGGGGGGGGAAGGTATTTCAAAAGACAGCATCCATGAATGTAACAGCAATACTTACAATTGATCCTTAGGTTTTCTACAGCCATGTAGAAGACTCAAGTTAAAGAAAGTAAAAAATGTCTATATAAAAACTGGCAATTAAAACAAAAAATAAAGTAAAATACCATAAAATAAATCACATAAATAAATAGCATGGATTAATTAAGATTTGGAACTTAAATTCCAAATGTTTAACTGGAACTAAATCAAGTTAAATGTAGTTGATGATGTAGTTTGCAACATAAGATTTACTTTTGTCAGGTATACGGGTAGGAAAAAAGTGTAACCAGTGGTCCTATTTAATAAAATAGAACAACAGTGCTATAGAAGTTACTGATGAGTTGATGACAGGATGGAACTTTGGGGGTTTTTTTAAGAAAACAATGGTAGAAGTAAGTTTCTCAAAAGTACCTGAGGTACCAAAGGGTTGCATTTGAGAAGGGAAGGCAGGACAGGCAACTTTCTTTTCTGTCATTAATACATCCAGAAGTCACACAGTATGATGTATAATGAATGGTTTTCGCACTGTCGTGGCTAAAGGAATCGTATCAGTACTTTGATCAGTACACAGATTCCTATCAGAACTTTTACTTTAATGACTACAGTAAGAAGCTGTAGAAAACATTTTCCAAAAAAATCAGAAAAGCAATACTTGGTGTAAAAGTAGCACATTATATTAACTGTGTTCCACATTGCATTTCATGCGATGGTCATACTTTGCTCTTTGCTTCTATCCACTGAAAAGTCCACTGGAAATTGATCCACAAAGCAGATATTAAACCAGTGTGATAAGCCTTCTACCTCTGGTGAGAACGATGAGAGTAAGTGTCTTGCTTTCCACAAAAGGATATAATAAGGATTTTCTAGCAATAGGGAAGCCATACAGGCTTCTTTAATCATTGGGCGTGCCATTAATGTGCGTCTCCTCCAGAAGTGCTAAAGATAAGATGTACAAACATGTATTAAGATATAATCTGATTATTTAATTTCTCAATAACAAACAATTTCACAGTTTACATACTCACATGATCTCCAGTGCCTGCTAAATGAATGCACACAGGTCTGTGCTTGCTATTCCATCTTCTGGGTATGATGAACTGAAATCTATGAGACACAAACACCTATTTTAGCAAAGCAAGTATATCTATTTACAAGCTGCACCAGAGAAATTAATCTGAAAAAAAAAAAAAAAAAAAAAGAAAAAGACAGAATAAAGCATTTTAATAACCCATGCAGGCAAACTGCCAGCAATTCAGCAATATCATTTTTCATAAAAACATCCAGCAAGGAAAGCAATCCAGAAGTAGGACAGAATAAACGCCAAACAAGAAAAGGAGCCAAGCTGAAAGATCATGTTCCTAAAAAAGACCACTACCTCATGATCACAGTTTAAATTTTGCAGAGTGAAGAAATGGAACTTCAGACGAAAAGCAGCCTAAACAAGTATGACTAGCTCTCCCAGGGCAGCATTGCTATTTTTCTCCTGAAGGCACAATGACTGACATTGAAGATTAAGATGAGCAAAATATTCAGATTTTAAAAAAAAAAAAATCAAAAACCCAACATAAAACCCACGAAACTATTCTGTACACCCAACAGCAATCACTTAATGTCTTCTGCTGCTACTCAAGTTATGTACAGTCTAACTACTACGAAAAAAGAATCACTTCTGAGCCACTAGTATTTTCACCACAAGATGGAGCACTGTTACCTACAATGGTGTTACACTTCGGAAAAAAATACTCACACAATGCACAACGATCTTAAGGGAAATTTGTAGAGCATTTCAAAACTGTAACAATACTGTCCAATGTAACAATTAGCATAACTTGACTACAAACCGTAAGAGAACATAGATAGGGAAACAATCAGTATACTATAGTTTCCACTATGGTACTAATGAGTCCGATAATGTTAAGAGACAGTTTCTATCTCTAACCAATGGAGAGGTGGAAGAGAACTGATATTTTGACTATCGAACTTTTTCTGGCATTCCTTAGTGTTACATGTTTAAGTACACATAAAAACACCAACCAGTAATATTGATAAAATTGACAATGCCTGTAACAACTTGAGCTGACAAACTTTTATGTTTGATTTTTAAATTCTCAAAGCAAGCTTGGAAAAAATGTTCTGTCATGAAAGTTTAGCTCAAAACTAAAAGCAAACAGAAATTATGCTCCCTCTCCAAACCCATTCCTCAACTGCAAAGCAGTGTTAGTGTGAAACCAGCAAAAATGCCATTAGGTTTCTTCTGACTATTAGGGATCATACAACTTTCTGTGAGGACAGGGGGTTTTTTTGCGTGCCAAGTAAGAAAGGCACCAGATTCTCTTGTTACAATTAAATGAACTTACTACTTCAGTACATATACAATGGTTTTGTATTCAATGTAAATGAAAGGCTGGAATGGTTCCTTCAAATACAATATAACATGCTTCTTTCATATAAACAGCTTCTCCTGCTACGTTTAAAACAAACAACTACTGTCCTAGTTGTAGTATCCTTCATTTCCAGCATCCTGCTCATTTGGAAAAACCCAAACAAATAATTTAAAAAAACCCAGGGTATTCCATAGCTTTGTGCAATATGATCTCTACACTCAAAAAATAAAAGTCCCCTAGCAAAGGACATACTTTGCTAGAGGCCTATTTTTTTTTTATTTACACACAGATTAAACTATCACATGAATAACATTAGTACAAAAACCAGTTTGAAATATTTTACAGGTAATTTTTTTACAAAAAATTAGCTTCACAATAAAACTGCTTACAGACCATTCTTATTTCTCTGCAGTACTAGTTTCAGAAAGGAAATACCGCTTGGTTTCTCCTACCTTGCTACAAGAGATTCGACTGGCAGGATACCTGGGACATAATGAGCCAACGGGGAAATGAAGTGCCCCTCAAGGATTTTACAGTCGGATTGCTCCTCAGCCTACAGAGAGAATGGGATGATAGCAGTATATTTCATATCAGTGTTTAACTTGCTTTGAAAGCCAATCTCTTGAAGTAGAAGAATTTGTTATAGGATAAAAACATACTTAAAAAAACCCCAAAGCTGAGGTCTATTTCAAATATAGGGATTTTATCAACACAGTCAAAACATTTGTTTCAAACTTTGCTTTTATTAAATGACCTATTAAAGGAATCAAGGAATAAAGTGTAATGCTGTCCCATTTTAAATAACTTCCGTAACACATACTAAGATTTGAGCATTTTTTGAGCCTTAAGATCTGACATCCCACCCCCAACTACTGTATTACTGGGGAAAAATAAAACAGTATCTGTACAGCCACTGCTTTATTTTCTGTTTCCTTCCATTCTCCACTAGTAGCCAATGTGACTGCTCATTTTCCCATCCCTTCCAACCCTGTTCTGCATTTTTGCCATTGCCTCCTAATTCTATCCACAGCAGCTCAATTAAAAAAAAAAATAAAAAAAAAATCAAACCAGCAAACTGTTAGCTTGCACTTAGCTTGCCACAGCATTGACCACCAATATGTTTATTTGACTTTAGAACTACTCCTCATTTCTGACCCCCTATTCACACTTTCTAGACTGAAAAGTCTCCAGGGCAATAGTTACTTCTATCTGCACACCTCACTGGGAAGCACTGGGCCTCCTTTTTCCAATCAAGAGCATTTGAGAACTCACACGTTGATTTCTTTTGCCTCTACAGTCTCACTTCCTCTTCCCTCACAGATAAATTCTCATGTCCTTTTCTTGATACAGAGCAACTGGGAACACCAGTGAAGTCGGTTAATGCTACCTGTTAGAAAACTGGTGATCAGCAAAAGCATTCACCACTCTATCTCTACGTACTCCCTAACTCAAGTCCCCAGTTCCCAATCCCAGCAGCAAGTCATGCTGTGATAAAGTCAGACATCAGGAAAACGTAGATTCACATGACATCAAGATTCAATTCTTCTATAAAAGCAGCCTGGTAAGTACTAAGTTGATTTTACCTTCATATACCATCAGGAAAATAAATTTAGTTAAGCTGCATCATCTCTTGCTTTTAAGTACCTTGTCAATGAACACTGGGTAATCTTTCGAAACCAGCGTCTGGCATTTTTCCCTGTTTCCAATAATCTTTCTGAATTCAAATATTCTGTTGAAAGGAAACAAGTAGAGAAGATTCAACTTTTAATCTAAAAAAAAGAGAAGATAGATATATATAGATATATAAAAAATTTCAGGAGCTAAAGTAAGCCACAAAGAAAATAAAAGTTATAAAGCCAGCTTTGCATTTACAGATTAATCAGGCTACCATAGGGCAGGTATATAAGAATGTTTTTAAGTTAAAAAAAAAAGTCTCAGGTACATTGCTTGTGGTTGTACAGCTCTTAAATAGTATTTTACACCTGATACGTTGAAAACTTATGTCATTTGTCAGGGCCAGATTAAGACATAGCAACCTCCTACACTTACACATCCTTGTAGCCACACTGGGGCAATACAGACTGAATAGGTGAAAAACAGGCTGGACTGCCAACGTCCAAGTGTAGTTCCCAACGATCTGAAGTGTAGCTGGAAACAAGTTAGGGAAGTTCATCAGTGATACAAACTGGAGGCTGAGGTCCATAGCTGGAAGGTAGGGCTACCATTCAGAGCAACCTGGATAAGCTAGAGGAACAGGTCAACAAACATCCTAAAGCTCAACAATAAAACTGCAAAATCTTGCACCTAGGACAGAACGGCCCCATGCAACAATACAGGCTGGGAACTCCCCAGCAAGGTAGCAGCTCTGCAGGAAAAGGCATAGGGTTTCTGGTGGACAGCAAACTGAACATGAGTTAGCAGCACACCCTTGCAGCTAGGAAGACCAGCGTCATACCCTCTGCATCTAGCAAGAGGGCAGGCAGCAGGTCAAGGAACCGGGGTTTGCATTGCCTGGGGAACAGAAGGCTAAGGGGCAAATCTAATTGCTTTCTGCTGCTACTCACATGGGCTGCAGTCTTACAGAGAAAAAGAAACAAGACTCTCCTCAGGGGTATACAGTGAGAGGACAAGAGGCAATGGTTGCGTGTTGCAACATAAGAAATTCCTACTGCAACACAGTGAAAGATTTTATTCACAGTGATCCTGGTTAAGCACTGGAAAAGATTGCCCAGAGAAACCATGAATGATCTCCGTCCTCAAGAGACTTTCAAAACTGAAATGGATGAGGTGCCAAGTGACTTGAATCAATTAAGAAGTTAGCTTTGTTTCAAATAGGAATTTGGACTAGATGCCCTCAAAATGGCCCTCTCAACCTTAAATACTCTATGCTAAGAATACCTTGCTCATTCTTATGGTTATAAATACACACAACAATGTTACATGACCACCTAAACCAGCAGATTTGGGTGGAAAGTACAGAACAATAGCATAACAGGAATGATCTGTTCACCTTCCCAACACCAGAGAAAAGCAAACCAAAAGGATGGAAAGAAAATCCAGTTTACCACCATACCCTTTGCTTTTCTTATACAGAAGAGCAAGCACATTTAGTATCTCTGAGAAAATAAGGGTAAAGGTATGAGGCATGAGTGTGGAAGGTAAGCTAAATGAAGAGATGTTTTCCTTGACACTAAATCCTCTAAAAATACTGCATTTATGTATTTCCTCTGTAGTTAGGAGGATACGGAAGGCTAAATCCTGCTATTGAGTTAAGAAATTTCAACTCTTGCTAATGACTTGAGGATAAAGCGTTAGGATATGAAGTCCTCACATCAAGGGTGTGCACATAAAACTTCAGATTACATCTAGGCAGGGCAGTCTGTAATATCAGTCAATCTCAGTTAATGCTTGAAGTATAAGAACTTCAGTAATTTCTTCTAATGGAGCTTCACAGTGGTCAGCTGAAGAAAAAGAAGACAGACAACGCTCACGCTGTTTCTGGCATGACAGGGCATGCATACTAGGGAGTGGCACTCCCTCCTCCCACTAGCCAGTGTGAGGAGTCAGGAGGAGGTGGTATTCTTCCTTCTTCATCCAGGCGAAGCCAGGCTGCTGGGGAACAGCTCATCTTTTTCCATTCAGGAGCAATACATAGCACAAATTCTTCCACTTTTCATACTAGCAGGCCAGCAAGCCTGCCTCATGTTTCCGCAACTTTTGATCTCACCTGAGAGGTTTTTTTCCCCTGCTATGAAAAAGGAAGGGCCATAGCTGATACCATTATTACTACCAGCAATGCTTCTTTATTGCTGTTTGGCATTAGTGTGACTACCCTTATAGACCCCATGCAAAAGAAAAGCCTTCCCCAGCATTGCAACAGCTAACAGTAGAACTGGTCAGATGTTCCCCTTGTACAGACAGCAATTGTGTCAGGGGTAGATGGGGGAGTGAAACTTCATCATGTCTCACCAAGAACCTAGAAGCTTTTAAGAGAGGGTTTTGATAACATTAAAAATTCCCATTTCAGATATACACACACACACATAACAGAATACAGAAATGCTTCAATCAAAACAAAAACCATTTTGTTTTGCTTATTCCAACAAAAGTAAACTAAATATTTTACAAATCCAACATTCTCATTTTGCAGGAAAGTCTGCTACACAAGAGAAAAAAAATCAATGGGAGACATACATACAAAGCAATCCAAGTGCCATTTCAAGATGAGAGGTTCCACTTGGACTTAAACACAAAAAACAACTCCCCAAATAACTCACTGCTATTCACAGTGAACGAAATTTTATTTCAGTATTTTTGTTTTAAATTTTCTTTATTGATTTTCAAATACATAAGAATTAGCTTATTAAATGCAGATTAATAATTTCCTATTTAAATACTACATGATGCAGAATATATATATTCAGTCACTTAAATTTTAAACTTAAAAAATGCAAGTGCCCAACCTCCAGGTGTTACTCTTAATAATAACTAATAAAAAAATCAGCAAATATTTAAAAATTAAGAGGTACTTCTGTTTTTTTCTTGTTTTCAATACAACTAAAAAGAATGAGTTTACTACTTTAGGCTACGAGAGAAACTTCTAATTACATCTTACACTTTTAAAACTCATTATTATTAATAAGTTACAGAAAACTAGCAAGATCCTCTTTAATATTAAACAGAACAATTCCTGTGCAAAAATTCAGCAAGGTTTGTTTTTAGAAAATACTTGAAGTATGTTATCATATATGCATAAGTGAAAAATGGACACACATACATTCTTTCAAGAAGAGCCTCTTTCAACACAAACATTTAGCAAATCCCTTTAAGATTTCTTTTAAATCCAGTTCCTCCCTTGGTATGGAAACACGTGATTTCCTGAACAAAACAAACTTTAACACTTTTTTTTTTTTTTTTTTTAAATACAGGACAGTAAGAACTGTTGGTACTTCCAGGGTTGTTTTTTTCTTTTACTATAAAGTACTGTTTACGCTGGGTTTTTTTAACAAGTCACCTTTTCAGGTCCTCTGGCTTTCCCCATCCTCTGATGAAAAGTTTAGTAAGGAGAAGCTTTCTGTACAAGACATCTAATTTACTTACACCCATTAGCAGCAAACTGACATCTAGAAAAAAGAACAGGTAAAAACAAAGCTGTTAAAGGGGTTAACTTGAGTGGCAAGTTCATCAATAGTAACACAAAGCAGGTTCTTATTCTGGTATCTGTATTAATGAAAAGCCATACCATTTTATTCCAAGGAAGTTAACCTTGACATTGGGGTCAATTATTTTCATTTTAAGCAAAATACAAAGGCAGTTAATACAAACTCTAGTTTTTTCAGGAAAATGGAATTTAGGAGTAGGAATTTAACATGTCTAGTATAGCCAGAAATTTATTACATAATTGATGACAAGCCAACTAAAGAGGCACATAAGGTCACAGAACTACATCTTCAACCAATGCTAACTGTATTTTACTTGAACCAATAAAACAAAGAATGACATTGATCTCTATCCTGTCAACATAGCTATGAAGGCAAAAACTTTTCAGTCAACATGGGTTTTCAGAAACACATCTCAGAATGGAAGCTTGAAACTGTATTTGGTCTTAAACAACTAGAAAACTAGATCTCTAGCTATGTAATTACTCTTTTATAAAAAAGGTAGCTCCAGTCACTGATGCAGAGAAAGTTTATTTTTGTAAACTTGTCTTCACTGGTGTCTTAAACATATATCCTAACTTATTTTATCCATTTCTTTCCAATTTTCAGCAACTCATTTCTTATGGTTTTGAAAATGATGCTCCTACTCCCTTCAGGGAAGAAATCACACCATCAAAATCCTTACCAGTACTATTTCTCTTTCAGCAAATACACTAGCTCAAATATAGCTAAAGCCAACAAGATTTTAGGGAAGCTGAGTATTATTTTTGAAGCAATACTTACTGAAGTGAAAAGGGAGCCACTACTGTGCTCTTCCAATGAGGAAGGAAGGGGAAAAAAAAAAAAAAAAAAAAAAAGAGCGAGAACTCAAAGAACTCAAATCTGGTTTCTCAATCAGCAGGATATAGGTTATTAAATTAAAAAAAAAAAGTCCAGGATCTGTGTACACAAAAGAAAAAAAAACAGATTTAATAATAAGACTTGGTTAGTAAGTTACCTTCAATTATTTTCTAGTATTTGCAGATCCCTCCATACTAAATGGTCTAAGTAACTTCACCACACTCCAAAATAGTGAAGTTTAATTCATGGGATTTTTTTTTTCATTTTAATCCAAAGTTCATTTATTCTGCCACACTTTAACATGATCATTCTTAAAATAAACTTGTCTGAATGTAACAAGTTAAAATTAGTTATGGTCAGATTAATAAATACATTCCTTTGCACTTCTAAAAAGCCAATACTTAAGACTCAATATACGGAAAAAATGCTTTAACACCTAGAGTAAGTTACTATCAAAACAGACATTAGACAACTTACGGTACTTGAATACTAGAACAACCATCCTAGAAAGCCACAATGGTTCTACGTTCAGTCATTACAGGGCAGAAATAAATACCTGAAATTGTCAGAAAGCCAAAGTGGGGACCTTCTGATTTAACACTGTAGAAAGTGTTAGCTCCTACTCCACCAGTCCCAAACAACTGACTGTGTAATCTTATTATTCTGATCCATATCTGCTTGCTCTAATAGAATCACAACCGTGATACAATCTTCTTCCTTCTCCCCTCTGGAGATACCCGTTGACCTCGTGTGCTGTTGGGGTGTTGGACAGGGGGACGTTTGCTAGCCTCTCCAAGGTCCCTCCTCTGCTTTTTGGAACAGGGGGACAGCTTGGTATTTTCCTGGGGCTAGAAGAGAACTGGGTGGTGGAGACAGGGACAGCAATACAGCAAGGACCCTCTACGGGGCTGGGAAGACAGTTCAGAGTGAGCACACACAAGAGTTAAGTCTACGCTGTCAAAAATATACTTAAACTAGATTTGCAGTTCTATTGGAACACTGCTTACCAGTAATTGTGAGAAGAAATTTTAATGAATGTTTTGATGCTTAACAAAGCAGCCTTCCATGTTTTGTTTGGGTTTTGTTGTTTGTTTTTTTTTTAAATCCTCTCTAAAATAAAAGCCAAATAAGATAGAAAACATGAAGATGTTGATTTTGCTGAGAGTTCGAAGGCTGGCATGATGAACTCTCTCTGTTGCACCAAAGGAATACCAAAACAAGTTTTTAGACAAGTACATTATATTTAAATGCAACATTGATTGAGGTGAAAGAGTTGTCTCATCCTGTATTCTATTTCATTGATTGAATAAAGACTCTGAAGTAATTCAGGATATTTCAATTAATCAGATTCAAGATTAAACCACTACTGGAAAGAGTACAGGAAACACTACAACAAAAAAATATTCTAAGTACACGAAGTATGTTGTATAGAACTTCTCAGAAATATTACTGAGATAAGCAAAGTGGGAGGATGACCCCTATTTTATCTTACTAACAAAAGGGTAGGAGATGATTCAGTCACTGCCCATCAGTGTCTACATGGAAAGATAATTACAAACACTTTTACTATCAGAAAAGGCAAATCTAACTGTTGGAGGCTGAAGTTTTATAACTTCACAGTAGAAGAAAAGAGTGTATTTTAGCAGTGAGAGTTTGAACTTGAGAAAAGAATCAGCAGAGCTTGTTTCGGAACATGACTGGATTTCCACCACTTGATATCACACACGTCACATCATGATCTCTTTGTAAGCCAGGTCAGGTGGAAGCAGTGACCTGGTGAAGATGCTGCATAGTTGTGTAGCCCAACAAATGGTACCTGTGTTATGAATAATCAATGAGTATATTGTTAACATGGTAAGCTTTACTTAATTGTAAGTTGGGAATAGAAATTGTAACAGATACAAAGGCCCATTAAGAAGTGATCCACTAAAAGCCCCATATATTTTAAAATAGTATTTTGCAGAGAAGATGACAAGGAAACCTAGAGATAAAATTTAACTAGGCTCTTGCTCTAGGAAGAGCGTTTTTCTTTGCTTCCAGAACCCTCACACTGCACAGTAACTATAAATTTTTGGTGTGTACATTTATTTCACAGAAAGAGACACAAAAATTCATCCAAAATCCAACACATAAAAGGTCAGCTATTCCTTTTTATACAGTGCATGCAGCTTCAGTTACAAGAAAAACACAACTGGAAAGCACATGAAGACTTTATTAAAGGCCCAGACTACTGCTTCGTTAGATGAATATGAAACAGCTCCCACCAAGAAGTCAACCTGAAAAAGCCAAGAAGATATATCTAATTCTGAAGACTGACTCCTTAACTCCCCTGCCCTACTACTTTTTTTAAAAATCTCTCTTCCAGTTAATGTCAGCTCATGCTTTTTTTCCTCTTTTCCCTCCAACAGAACAAAGATGGCTTAAAAAAAAAAAAAAAAAATCACAAGTCAGCGCGACAAGTCAGAAACAAGCCCCACAATTTCACACACACAATTTCACACAGGGGAGCCTGCGGATAAACAAAGGGGCCTAAGCCATTAGAGTTAACACCGCCCTGCCGCTGCCTACCTGCCTTCCCTCCCCTCGCTCTGTATTAGGTTATCAGGGGATGGGGAGCCCAACCCGAACATTTACCGGTCCAAAGTGCAGGGCTCAACAGACGGTGGCCTGCCCACCCGAGGCCGCAGGTGGCCCCCGCAATCTCACCGCCGGCTTGGCGGAAACTCCCCTCAGGCCGCCGAGCCCTCGGCCCGCCCCGAGCGGGACCCAGGCGCTCCCCTGAGCGGCGGCGGGAAGGGGCGGTGGGAGGCGGGAGGTACCCAACGGCCCGTTAACGCCCCCCCCGGCGCGGCGGCGACACGGACGCCCGCGCCGCCCCGGACATCCGAGTCCGTCCCCGCTCCGCACCAGGAAGGGGGTCGGCAGCCCGCCGCGGGGCGAGGCGGCCTCAGCCGGCGGCGGGGACGTGCCCGCAGCGTCCACTGGGGCTGGGCACAACCGGGAGGGAAAAGTCCCGGCAGGGCACAGCTCCTCCTCGCCCTCAGCTGAGGGCCGCACGGAGACCAACCACCGCTCCCCGGGCTGGCTACCTGGCTGGTGGGCGGGCGACTCCCCTTCCCTTCCCGTCCCCTCCGCCCCGGGAAGGTCACTCACCCGACGGTCCGGTGCTGCCGGTGCTGGGCACCACATGGGCGGGCGGGAAGAAGGAGGGGGGAGGAGGGAGAAGGGCGGGGCTGCCCTCACGCGCGGGCAGGCGCACGTACGCAGGCGCTCAGCTGAGGCGGGTGGGAGGCCGCTGGCGGCGCCCCGTG
>JAVKLA010000007.1:14853018-14886168 GCA_034782735.1 Sagittarius serpentarius | reverse complement strand
GGCACTATACGGGAGCTCGGAAGCGGCCGCGGCTGGGTATGGCGGCCGCCGTCTCCGGTCCGGCGGTGGCTGCTGAGGGGCAAGAGCCTTTGCTGAGGCCCGGAGAGACGGAGGAGGAGGAGAGCAGGTAGGGGCTCGTTCCTTCCCGCGCCCCTCCTGTCTGAGGCGGTGCGGCGACTCCTTGTGCCGCGGGCGGAGGGGATCTGCGCCAACAGGCGCCTCCCGTCCCTCCCTGCTCCGGGGCGGAGGGGGTGGGGGGTTGAGGCGACACCCCCACGAGTCACTAGAGGAACCACCCGTGGGTGGCGAGTCCCTCCCCCCCGCGGCTGCGTGGGTGCTTTACCCCGCAAGGAAGGCCCAAGCTTGAGAGAAGCTGTCCGCCTCAGGAGCCGGTGGAGGAGTTACAGACCCAGCCGCCTTTCCGCCGGCGCTCCGGCAGCCTGGATTCGCGGCGCCGCCGCCGCCGCCGCCGCCTCCCTCGCCCGCTGCGCCCTGCCGGGGTCTCGGACCGGCGGCGGCTCTTCAGCCCGCCCCGGGAGCGGCAGGGGCTGCTGCCCCGGCGGGGCCTGGTTCCGTCTGTGGAAAAAAAACCCCGAACGCTGTTGCTTGGGAAGTTTCTAAAAAGCATTAAAAAGATCGATTATTGCGGTGGGGAAGTCGAGGTATTTAACAGCACCCTTGTTGTGTGGGCAGCGGTTGATCGCCTGTTTTTTTTTCCTTCTGTCAGGGAAACAACAGTGTCTTGAATAGTGAGGGGTGGCTGCTGCTGCCGTCGTCGCTGAAGTGTTCTCATGCTTGAAGCATACCTCTTGATTTAACTAAAATCTTGACAGTAACCAAACATAACATATGCATAGCATATACAAGAGTTTGACGGTCTTTTTCCTGTGCGTGGTGGGCAGTAGGATTACAGAGTACCTTTAAAAACATCGTCAGTGTGGTTAAAGTTTCACTGAACCGAGACACTTCCATGGTGTAAACATTTCTGAAGAAATAAGTGTACAAATTGTGCTGTGGAATAGCTATATTAGCTTTAAAATGGCACGTATGCCTAACTCTATGTGTGACCTATATAAACAATGTTTATAAACTATGTTCAGGCATATATAACCTAGGTCTGCATTTTTTGGACAGAGATTATTTTGTTTAGAATACTGCAAAACCAAAGGAAGTGAAGAACCCTGAAATGTGTTCTTGCTTCTGAAAAAGTACGTGGATCTCGGAAGGTGCTTGTGAATTTTGGAAAGATAACTTACTGCTCACAAAGTTTTTAACTTCTATTTTAAATTTTTTTGCAGCCCTTACAATCTGCAGCAATATCTTTTACACACATCTTTTACATTTTATAGTTATTTTCTCATGGTAGGAATAGACTGGCCATGCCCTTTAGTCTAATCAATAGTTGTTCATATTTGGGGTTGTTTTGCTTTAAAGTCACAGTTCTGAGAAGATGTCTGGGATTTTATGGTTTAATACGCACTTCTTAAAGCCTTTACATGGTAGCTGTGATGCTCCAAAGTGTCTATACAAAGAGACTGCAGAATTGAAGATCTGTCTAGATAAAGATCTCTTTGTGTAACATTTGAATGCAGTGGTACGTGATAGCATTTCTATTAGGTTTTTGATTTGTCAATCTAGTATTTTTCAGTGAAAAATTAGCTTACTTCTAAAGTAGTGTTCTTTGCTGTGTGGAAGTCCATTCGTGCATAACAGTTTACACAATTGTATTGAGAAGTTTATGAAAAATGTTTTCAGTGTCCTGTGGGAACAACTAGAAGAGAATCTGATAATGATTTCTTTCTCTTTTGACTTCTGGTTCAAAAACAGGGATGTTGTGGAAACACAAGAGCATTATAAGAGCAGGTGGCGATCCATCTGGATTATGTATCTTACTATGTTTCTCAGTAGTGTAGGTGAGTAAACAGAGGTGGATTTCAAGGTTATTTGCTGAATGAATATATTTTGGTTTGAAAATTACAGGGTTTTCTAGATTGCAACTACATAGCTCCTTTAATGCTACTGTTCTTTTTAAAAAGGTGCATTTTCTCATTCTTCAAAAGAGAAGATATGACTAGCAAATCAAACAAAGTTACATTTAAATTAAATAATGTTAAATTTAGTTGCAGTTAAATAATACTCTGTTTTGAGACTAAGTAGCATATTACTAAAATCTTTGTTTTATGGCTTTGTAATAGCTCGGGGTAAAAGGTGGTGGCAGAGTAAGGTTATTGCTCAGAACCAAACAAAACAAAGGTTACACTTTTATCATCCAAAGTGAAACTTGAAGGGAATAAAAACAGAGATAATGCTGAGTTCTTAAGAGGTAAGATCTTTGTGGGAATGTAAGTTATCTATTTAAAAATGTGTGTGAGAACTTGATTTCTCCTATGGGATTTTTCATCTCCGCTGCAGAACAAATTACTGTTTTATTCCTAAATAACTGCCCCTGGAGACAAGACTCCGGTTGATTTTTGACTTCTGGTGTTTTTCTGTGGGCCTAGAAACGATCTTGAAAATTGCAGGATACTTCAGTGATGATTTTTTTTTAATTTGATGAATTAAAATTTCTTTGATAAATGTATACAAATATGTCAATATATCAAGAAATTCTTTTTACTCTGGGGACCTTGTTGTCTTTCCATTGGGAGGAAAAATCCCATGCAGTTTGCTTGGCACATCAGTATTCTTTTCATAGGAGTGTTTTTGTTTAGGGCATACGCACTTATAAAATGTCCTTTTAAAAATAGTTCTTCCTGTTAGGAGGAATTATTGCTCCTTAAAAAAAGCACAGAATACATAATTTCTTCAGATGACAGACTGATGCACAGTTTTAGACTATAATACACTTAGGAGCAGAAGAATGAACCTGTAATAACTGTTTCAGTAAAGCGTATTGCTGCTAAACATGGCAAATAAAGTAACTTCAGTTATGTTTTCACTGCATTGCAGGTTTCTCAATTGTAATTATGTCTGTGTGGCCATATCTCCAAAAGGTTTGTAAATATGTTGGGGTTTTTTGTAATTAATAAGAACAGAAAACTGCTCAGAAAGTGTGTAATGCAAAACTTGGCATTTTATTTAGGAAAAGAAACAGTAAAGGGAAGTGTGTGGTTATAAAAGACTTATTTTGCCATCCACTTAGACAGCTTTCATTCTGTCGTGTAAAATCTGTCAGTTGGTTTCCTGAATTGATAAAGGTACATCATAATCCAGAAATGTTTGGTTTTCCAATATAATTTCACTGTTTTCTTGGATAGCGGATCAATAGAAATCTCTTTGTCTGAATGCATTTGTAGTGTTAAATTGTCATACGCAAGGCTTGTCTGCATTTTGGGGAACAACAGAAAAAAAGGGAAGCTGAAGGTAGAAGCTGCTCTGTAAACGTCAGGTTGTTGCACGTAGACCTTCTTGATATTCTGAACAGGGAGTTGCCTGTGTTCCCGGATAGTGTTTTTTGTTTGTTTGGGTTTTTTCCCCTCTTTGTTGCGGTCTTGTTAAAAGTGGTGTAAAAGGTCTCTAAAACTTCAATTTAACCTGTGCTAGGATTTTACTGCTCCTGGAATTTCAGAAGGCAGTTCCAAATGCAAATTTGGAAGAACACATCCTGGGCAGGGTCCTAGAGGTATTGTTAAATTCGAGGCTGGTGCTGAATTCTTGGAGAAGAAAAGAAAAAGCATTGTCAACCTTTTAAATCAGGACAGATTCAGGCATGTGCAGAGGTGACTTAAGTGATTCCTTGCTCCTGGCATGTAAACTGTCTACTCTAGTGCTTAAGTTCTGTCTGTAGCCTATAACATCAGCAGTGCTGTGTAAAAACGATTGGAATTTGCTGCAAGTGAGCCATTTCTAGTCTCAGAAGCAAAGCACTTTTTATTGGTTTGGTGCATTGCTGGAGACAGCCAAGGTTTATTGCCCCAGACAAAGTACTATGTGAAAACAACTGTTTTTGAGACCCAGGGTGGTGTATTTGTATTAAACATCGCACAATGCCATGCAGACACGCTAACTTGTTTAGTGACAGCTTAGGTTTGACACTGCATTGCATAGTGCCATATACCCTCAGAACTGCAGTGCAGAGTCTTAGGTATTCCAGGTACTGGTTCTAAAATGATTTTGTTGATACTATAAAATACTGTAATACTTTACTGATAGAATTGATTGATTTGTTTCTGCAGATTGATCCGACAGCAGATGCAAGTTTCTTGGGCTGGATTATAGCTTCATATAGCATTGGCCAAATGGTTGCCTCTCCCCTGTTTGGCTTGTGGTCCAATTACAGGCCAAGGAGAGAACCTCTCGTTGTTTCAACTGCTATTTCAGTAGCTGCTAACTGTCTTTACGCCTACGTCCATGTACCTCATTCACACAACAAATACTACATGCTGACCGCGCGTGCTCTTGTGGGATTTGGAGCAGGTAACCACAGCAGAATTTACATTTCTCAAAATTATTAAATTCCATGTCTTGTGTTAGATGGTTAACATGGTATTTTAGTACCCGATTTGCTATTATGTGAATGATAACTTACTACTTAACAAAGCAAAGAGTCGGCCAGTACTGGTTTATAATAAAACTCTGTAATTGTGCAGTTATGTATAAATACTAGGAGTGCTGGGTTTCATCTCCTTGCAAAATAAGAAAAAAAAAACCTAAAATAAATGTAACTGGATAATTTAAGAGTATAATTTAGTGTTTACATTAACATTTTCTTTTGTTTTTTTGTTTGTGTTTTTTTTTTTTTTAAGGAAACGTGGCTGTAGTTCGATCATATATTGCAGGTGCCACTTCTCTTACGGAAAGAACAAGTGCCATGGCCAATACCAGTGCCTGCCAAGCAGTTGGCTTCATATTAGGACCAGGTAAAGCATATCTTCTTTCGTCACTTCTCTAATACTTTTTAGGATGAGATTGGGCATTGGAAGTAGGAATGCTCAGCCGCTGTATGTTGGGGATTTTAAGGCATAGTTTGTCAGTGGTATCAACATGGAATATATGGGATCCACTCATATATACTTGTGTATGCCAATATAAATGAAATATTTTCATCCAAAGAATTTCTGTTTGTCATTAAAAACTAGCTGGTTTGGATTGCTGGCTGCAGGAAAAAAAAGTTCCAAGATGTTCTCTTGCAGCAGGACCCACTAAATAGTCTAGGACCAATTGCAATTCATTCACAGAGAAGGAAATTTAACATTACTGTACTCGGGCAAATGTTTCCACTCTTCTGAAATGACTGAAAATTTCACCTTGCCTCACATGTTGCAGAAAATAACATCCAACAGATCCTTCTGATCTTGTAGTGACAATCACAAAATCTTCATATTGGAAAAAATTTTAAGATATAGCACACGTATTAAATCTAAGGGAATAAAGAGCTCAAGGGGTGTTTGTTAGAGCAGGCATAACTGTGGCTCCTGAGGTACTGCTTCATGGGAGAAATGCATTAGACTTGCCTTGTGTTGTAAAGGGAGACCAGCAATTTTGTCCTAACTGCCTCTACTGATTACTTGTCTTCTATTGCTGCAGATTAAGATGATCCAATTAGTAGAGCTGAAGTGCTCTGTGTATGGTAATATAATGAGGTGAACGTTTAGGGCTGAAAGTTTTTTCTCCTGTTGATTATTACTAGTGCGGTTGATAGAGCATTAAACGGTTTAGAGCAACCAAAAATCTGCATTCTTGGGGTGATTTGCATAGAGTATAAGTCTAGGTAATTCCCTTTCCTAATTTGATAGGGATTCAGTCTGTTTCCTGACAGTAATAAGCAAATAACCTGATCTTACAATCTTTTGCTCTGCACTAATTTAAATTTTAATTTAAAAAAACCCCACAAGTTCTTTTTTCTCTACCTTGTCCTTAGCAGGAAGGATAGCCCAGTCCCAGGACCAAGCTTTTCCATGTAGGAGGAAGAGGAAAAAGAGTAAATCAGCTGTCTGCAGACAGCCAAGAAAATTAACCATTGTTACACTGAGAACTCAGTTCCAGTTCTTTAAGTGTTGTGCTGTTATTTATACAGTGTATTTGTATGTAACCAAGTAATTTTCTGGCCAGTTGAGATGCTGCTGGTATCCATCAGTTGATTTAGAGTAGGATTCTCAAAATGTAAAAGGTTTGACAGGTACAACATTTAAATTTTACTTTGCAATTAGAACAACTTTGCTTATGCAGTTTTATATGTTTATTCTATATGTGTTCTAATATTTTCTTAATACATTTATGTTTTTAAGTTTTTCAGACATGTTTCACGCTTATTGGAGAAGAAGGAATAACGTGGAAATTAGTTCATCTTCAGTTGAACATGTATACGGCACCAGTTTTATTTGGAGCTCTCTTAGGAGTAATTAGTATTATTCTCATCTTCGCCATATTCAGGTAATCAAGTAAAAAAAGAGAAATATCCTGCCTTGTTTTAGTGGGTGGCTTGTAACAAATACTGTGCTGCTTAGAAGGAAGAGTAATAAGCCTGAAAACTGGCGCGCTAAAACTATAAGCTGTTACTTATTTTTTAGGGTTTCTACCTTCTTTAATACGTATCTTTGTCATTGTGCTCATAAATTAATCCAAGTGATGTTATGGCTAGAATGTAAACTGATGAAAAAAGTTAGAGCTGTTAGATTATTAGCTTAGCCTTGGTATATTTTTTTATGTTGATGGTTTCTGCCCATGTTTTTTCTCTAAAGAGAAATAAGGTTAGCTTTTCTGTAGGGTTCTCACTGTCTTTTTCTTTAAGAATCTCAAGGCAGGATTTTTATGCATTATCTCATTGGTGGCAGTGAGGGGAGGGGAGAGGTGCACACAGATATGTGTTGCTCTCCAACTAGAATATATCCTTTCTGCAATATGGTGGTGTTCACTGCAGTCAAATGTAGACTACACAGATGATGTTTAAAGGAGCTAGGAATAACTAGAATATAAGATTATGCCATTTAGAAATTTTTTTAATAGAAACTTGACTCAATAGTAGATCAAATAAATATGTGTATTAATGAAAACAGTTCTAAATTTCTAGAGAGCATCGAGTGGATGACATGGGGCGGCAGTGCAGAAGTATCAATTTTGAAGGAGAAGGTATCTGTTTTCTTGAAAACTTACTCTGTGATGATAATTTTGAAGTACTCTGTTATTATATACGAGCATTTAGAAGTATTCTAAAGTCTGATGGATCGGGAACTCAAAGTGGAAAATAGGCTGTATCTCTAACTGGTCCAGAAATTGCTTCATGTCCATGTTGTGTCCATGTATGTCCATAGTGCTGTTTGGTAGCAAAGAAGAAAGAAAAAAATAAATCATATGGCTCCATCCAGATTTTCACCCTGGAACTGTCTCTTCCAAGGGACAGGATTAAGTAAATATGGACATCAGAAAAATCTCCCTTAGCTTCTACTCTGCAGTCATACTTCTCTTTTGTTTTGTATCACGCTGAGTAATACTGTTACTGCATATCAGCTTTCACATATGGCATCTTATTAAAAGGTGTATGTTGTATAAGTAAATTTGGTTGGTGAGACTAAAGTACAGTAATTGCCGTGTACGGTGCAACAGCTTATCTTCGATATATACCCCTTTTGTTCACAGTTCAAATTTTTTAAAATGTTGTAAGTATCCTTTTCACTTGAAGAACAAAAAGAGTATGAAAGGTGATTTTAAACCTCTTTTAAAAATCTCTGGAAGTCACCAGTTTCAGTATTGTATTCGTTTTCTGTTTAAAAAGGGAACTGTATGTGCACACCACACATGGGTGTGTGGTGTGTGAAAACGCTATTGCCCAGGTTAGAGGAACACAGGGTCTGTGGTGGCGCAGAGGATCCTACTCAGGTATACTTTTGACCTTGCAAGAGGAACAGCAAGTCTTTTGGTTTCCATTGTTAAGATATTTAAAGAAGTTTGCTTATTTTGCTGTCACTCAAGACTCGTCAGTCCTAGTATTACAGTGGGACAACAGATGGTATAACCAATTTGGAAATAATTTTCCCTCATCGTCAGAGGAGTTGAAATTTCAGCAATTCCATTTTGATTTAAAAACATTATACTTAGGTTGTCAAAATGTAACTGTCTATCCGCCCACCAACCTGCATGTTGAATACTTGACAGAGTAAGGAAGTCCTTATTGTTTGTAATTTGTGGTCACATAAAAAAAGCTCAGTTTGCAGTTTAGATTATTCTTTTGTTTTGTTGCAGAAAGTGGCGTTCTGGATCAGGACGCAGAAGGAAACGTTGACCATGTTGCTGTGGTAGCAATCAATTTTCTTTTCTTTGTCATCTTGTTTGTGTTTGCTGTCTTTGAAACGTAAGTTTGTCTATTTTCTCTCAAAATACTTAGATGTGTAATGTAGTTAGACTGGGTGTGCATGTAAAGGTTTTTCTGTTGCACTCACTTTCTGAACTGCGCTCTTCAGAAATAGAAGTCCAAAACCATATGCAATCAACTTGATGTATACTGATATAGAGTAATGAATTAAAGGTCAGTAATAACTGAAAATATGTAGCATACAGTTTGTGGTATATGAAGCACGAAAGTAAAAGCGTTTGAATGGATGCAAACCCATATTCTCAACTTTTTATGTGTTTAAAAAAAAAAAGTAGCTTAACTTGGGCTACCTAAAATCTTCAGAGAAAACTGTCTTCAGTTGAGTACCTTGTTCTATACTTTCTGTTTTAATTTTGTATAATTTCTTAGGGTGATTCTGGTTAGCTCCAAAAGCTCCAGTGAAGCTCTTAGGAATGATTATTTCAGTAATGATGGAAACAATCATTTGATATAGTTAGTGCAGTTGTATTCTTAAATACACTATTTTATATGACCTTTTTTTTTTTACCTAGAGGTATGTTACTCACTCCCACATTTTCTGTGTATAAGAAAATATGTAAAACATAACAACATTACTTCAGACTGAAGTATACTTGGTTTTTTTAATTTATAAAATACTTGGAAGATATAAGATTTATTTTTGTAAGCTTTTTGAGTTCTAATGTAGCTAAAATTTGTTTTAACGATATGTGTCTGTCTTAATTGTGTTATTTTTAGAAAACTGAGTTCCTAGAGACTGGTTGGTTGCTAAAACTGAAACATATTAAATGTTTGTTATTTTTGTACTCACAGAGCCTAATTTTTTTTTTCTCTATTACTATTGCTTTGCTTTAACTCCATCTTTTCACAAAATAGATTAGTGGTGCTTCAGAGTATGGCTGGTGTAATGCAGTTGTGAATTTTGTCTAGTGGATTTATTTTTAATAAATGATGCATGACAGAATTAGTTTATAACTAGCCTGTGTTTTCTGATATGTCTGTCAGGAGAAAAGGCTTCTATACCACTGTGTTTGATGTTTGGGACAGTATATGTATGGAATTGGCTGTATAGAAGAAGATTATTTTTTTTAATTAATGTCATTCTGTTCTGTCGATTTAGTATAGCTACTCCACTGACGATGGATATGTATTCCTGGACCAGGAAAGAAGCTGTTTTTTATAATGGAATAATCCTTAGTATGGTTGGCATTGAATCAGTTATTGTTTTCATGGTGGTTAAAATGCTATCTAAAAAGTAAGTTTTTGGAGTTTATCGGAATTTTGTTATTTATGTTAGCTAAGTGTGAGAAGCTTTATGGCAACATCAAATCTACAGTACTTAAATCTTTTACTTGTTAACGAATTTGGGTTTACTATGACAATGAAGTACTTCCAGTTTTGACACAGCCATGATGCTGTGGTTGTTCTTTATTCTGTTAACATAACCCCCTTCCTCGTCTGTCTTTTACCCTTGAATCACAAGAAAACCAGGGTTTAAGTTACTGTGATTTTGCAGTTTTTTGTTGCAGGTGTTTTGGTCAGGCATCTTTTCAACAGACTAATGGGCTATGTCATTAGCACCTTCATAAATTTTACTTTCATTAAATGGTAATATTGAATTGTCATTTCATTGTTTGATAGGACTGGTGAGCGTGCTATACTCCATGGAGGCTTACTGATAGTCTTGGTTGGATTCTTTATCTTACTGCCTTGGGGGAAAAAACTACCAAATATCCAGTGGCAAGGTATAATTCAAGTCATACTAAACTATCCTCGTAATGTTTTATCGAAAGCTTTTTATCATTTTTTTTTTCTTAATGGTACGCATAACTTGTTTTTACAGAAATAAAGAATAACTCCATTCCCAGAACAACTTCCACTGAAATGTTAATGCCTTTTTGGAGTTTGCAAGCAATGCAGCTTCCATCCAACCACACAGTGGAACCCGTAGGCTGCCCTGTCACGCAGTCCTGGTGCCTGAATACTCCTATGATCTATCTGGCCCAGTATATCAGCTCTGACATACTAATAGGCTTGGGCTATCCCGTTTGTAATGTCATGTCCTACACTTTATACTCAAAAATTCTAGGACCAAAGCCTCAGGTAAGTATGATGCCTAAACAGTTTATTTCATTTGCTCTCCAGGACTTGGACGCTCTTTACTAGAATGAGGGATCTGGCTGAAATTCCCTTTGCCATTAGCCAAATAATGGTACGTTTCACCTAGGGCAGAAGTTTCTAGGAACTGTGATCTTTTTTTAAAATCCAAGGCAAGTCCCTAGAGGAATTAGAAAGCAAGGCTTGTACTACAATTTATGACAAATCTTACAGTGTGAAAATTTCAGAACAGCTAAGGCCAAAGCTTGTGACTTCCACGACTGTTCCGGAAGAGTCATTTTTGTAACAACCGATTACATATTTGGAATATAAGTATGGAATAGTGTTCCTCTTATTAAGTACATTATGTGAAGACTACAAATGCTATGATACCTCGTTACTGGCATTGATGATACCACTGCTTAACAGAAGACTTTCTTCCTTTTTCACTGCGTATCTGATTTTTTCCATGTTATATTTTGCTGTAGGAGACTAAGTGCTTTGAGCCAGAATGCCTTTTTATTAGAAAGCTATAGAGTATGTAGCTCAGTGCAGCCTTTGAATTAATGCTTAGAGAAGCTGAGCAGTACTCTTGGAAGTGAAGTACTCGGTATCTTAACGGGCTAAGAAAGATAAGCAATTGCTTAAACACTTCGAAATTCTCTAATTAGGATGATTGGTGGGAATTAACTGGCAAGCCAAATAATTCCTGTATCACTAACATAAGCTTTTGATCTTCTGTAGGGTGTCTACATGGGATGGTTAACTGCCTCTGGAAGTGGAGCACGGATACTTGGGCCTGTTTTTGTGAGCCAAATATACACTCACCTGGGACCACGCTGGGCATTTAGCTTAATCTGTGGAGTAGTTGTAGTCTCTCTTTTACTCTTGGAGATCGTATACAAGAGACTAATTGCATTTTCTGTCAGATATGGAAGGATGCAAGAAGAGAATTGTTAAATATGTATTTGAAAAAAAAAAGTAAAACCAACCAGAAATAATACTTAGTTTATTACTACTTTTTAATGAGGAGTACCTAACCACTGACCTTGTTGGCTGTATGCTAGGAACTGTACACCTACACTTACACATTGAGAGAACGCGTAACTTGGTCATATCCTAATACATGGTTACACCTGCTGCAATAGAGCTTCTGTATTCTGCTTTTCTAGCAGCAGAGGAAGGGATGTGAACAAGTTAGATCAATACAATGGCACATTTGAAGTGTGTACAGCTTAAATGATGCACCTGTGTACTGAACGCAGCTGTGAAGGTCACAGGTTATGTGCATCCTTTCCAGAGAGAAGTAAAAGAAATATTATCTTGATTCTGTGAATCAGGATTAGTAACTCTTTTGTAACTACAAGATTAGTTGAGCCGCATGCACTTTGTATGGCAACGTCACTACTGAAGTGAACCTTCTGATGTTCCGTTTGCTGGCTTGTAAGCGCTGATTAATACAAAATGTCTGACTTTGGAAACTGATGTTGCATACCAGTACATCATCTCCCAGATTTCAAATGAAATGTGACAGAAATGCAGAGGAAGGTAGGTGCCTACCTCACAAGCAGTTTATGTGGGGGACTTGGGTATTTAAGGTTGTCAAGAGCCACTGAAAACCACAGCCTCCATGGCTGTTACTTGAACTACAGTGAACCATATGTGCAGTTTTTCGTCTGTTTTGCTGAATGCCTTTTTCTAGCAAGAAAGATGACCTGCACAGAGTTGAAATATGCACAGCCTTTCTTAACTTTACTACAGGAAGGAAATACTAAGCATGATAGTTTACACTTTCATTATCATTTGTGAGAATGAATGCACTGTGCTGAGCAACCAGTGTTGGTGTTAGTTAGCTAAAAAGGAGGAAACTGGTTCCTCAGGTGTTGACTATTATCTGTAGACTTATTTTTTTCTGATAATATGGTATGAGAAACAGGAATTTACAATGGTTGAATCATTCGGTGTTTATTTGAAAAAGTGAAATAATTTTCCTTCATAATGGGGCCTAAGCTCATCTGTACAGGTTTGTTTTAGCTGTTTCAATACTACTGGGGAAAAAAAGTCTGGAATAACTCTACTATGAGAGTTGTAGCTGCTGTTTAATGTGTCCAATATTTGATGCTTACTGAATTTAATAAATGTAATTAAGTATTCCTAATGTAATCAATTGTTCAAACACTAGAAGGCTACTGAATTAAAAGATTGTTTTTTTCAATACTGACTGAAGGGAATACAGAAGTTTTATTCTCTCTCAGGCTTTCCTGCTGCAGAATCACAAAGTGTTATGAGAAAGAACTTTGCTTTTATAAGCATTTCTTTTATATGCTAATTAATAATAAATAGTACCAGAAATAGTGTTCTGGTGAAGAAGACAGACTGTAAAATGAAGCGCTTAGAGTTACAGCAACCAAAATTTACTTCGGTCATGAGAAATGGGTGCTACTGCAGACCTGAGAAATGCAAGTTTTGAAAACAGCTAACATAGTTAGGACTTCCATGTTCTACACCTCAGTTTGTGCTGAAGGTTAGGACAAAGTACTTCTTAATGTTGTAGGGTTTTTGTTACTGTTGTTCTTCTGGTTAGCTCACTTCCAACTTAAGAGTGAGAAATGTTTGGGTACTTGGAGGGATTATTTTATCTGTAACTTGTTTAAAGGATTAAGGGTAAAACTAGATTCAAGTCTCTTCTGCAGCAAATACCTGTAGAATACAGAATATCCCTAAAAAGGGGTAGCCCATGCACATTACTATGTTCACATAATGATTGAAATAAGAAAGCAAGGTTTAAGATTCTTTGGCCATGAGAGTTGTTTTTATTTTCCTAGGTCAGCTGTGTTTTAAGCTGTGGCTTGCTTGTTACAGATTATCATCATCTCATTCTCACAAAACATGTTCTTGTTATCCACAGGTAGGGCTTGTTTTTTTCTTTTTACTCTGGTGGTTAGCAGTGTGATGTAGTTGTACTTCAGTCACACCAGTCCTTATAAGCTAGCTGGTAGTTCTTTCTAAGCATTTAAGCCTTTCTGCCATTAGTGTCTACCTCTTAGGCTTTCTTCAACTATTTAATTGCAAGCATTTAGCTTGCACATCAAACTAGATTATGTCTGAAGATAATCAGCGTGGCTGATAATGCAAGTTTTTAACATGCAGTGCTGACCCACATCTTAACCAACATTGACAAGCTACTTTAAAATTCAGTTGATTTAAGTACTAAAAAGTCTTCTTCTAAACTGTATTTATGTGCATGGGCACATGTTTATATCCACAGGTATATTCAAAAAGCCTTGGAGTCTGCATAAGAGCTATGCATACTACTTGGTTTATGAAAGACTTAATAGTTACTCATTTTACCACACAGTTATTCCATCCGAGTATTAAGGTCCAAGATGAGAAAGTACACGTCTCAACCTGAAGAGCAGTTAAAAAAAATTCTTTTGGAGAATCATTTAAGGTTTTGGGTTTTTTCTTGATGTTACTAGTGCCAAATTCTTTATTTGTCAGCTATTTCCTTGACTTGGACATGACAAAATAATCAAACTTGTGTCTATTAGAGACTAGATGAATAAGGAGAACAGAGTTGAAGTCAAGGCAAATGCAGCTCTAAACTGAGCCTGCAGCTTCAGAAAGGCTGTATTAAAACCCTCAGGAAAGAGATGTTCTACAGCTCAGTGTATGGTGCCTGTAACCACATAGGCAAGCCCCCATCAGCTCCTCTTAAACTCTCCATCATCCCTGCCACTGCCACCTTTTTGGATCTCACTCTTCCACTCAACTTAAGCCTTTCTCCTACCTTATAAGGAAGTTGGAGTATTTATTTAAGTATGAATATAAGCACTATCACAGGTGTTAGCACACCTGAACTGAAACGCTTAAAAGAAAAAGCTACCATTAATGCTACTTCATTTTGTTGTGTGATTCATAATCTGTAAGACAAGATAAAAAGTACCTAAAGTTAATAAAATTCCTACAAAGTAACAAACTGAATCGGTTACAACAGTATGTGTAGTTCACTTTCCTATTGAACATGCTCCTGGTTTTAATCAGATGTAGGCCAGAGGTAAGTTATTGAATACACAAACCACAGTTTCAGCAAGTTCAAAGTAACTTTGAGCAACAGTTTTACACTGTTTCTCCCCAAGCTTCACCCAGCCCTAAACTCCCAACATCTGATGCTCTAAAACGCCAGGTCAGGTCCTGTTATAAATTGAGCTTAATACTTCAGAGGAAAGGGCTCTCTTAATAAACCATCACTTGAACATGAAACAAATAAATAGATCTGGGCGATTACCACTGCATTTATTTTTTTTTTTTTATATAAAAATGTTTGTGCAGGGAAGTTAATGCTGCTGCTACAAAAAATAAAAACAAAGTTATAAAACATATACATATTTACATATATTACTTGTAAGATGTAAAAATATAAGTTATTTACAAATACAAACACTTCAACAGCACAGATGCATTTTCATTGATTGTTGGCACTGAGTAAGCAGTGGGTGAAGAAAAAAAATAGGACAGATTAAGATTATTTCCAAAAAGTTGATGCTGTATAGAGCTAAGTTGCTCATGGTTTTGCTTGGGCAAGTTTATCCATCATTTTGAGGAAAAATGTGTTTTGTAAGATACTTACAAGCAATTTGCTACACGTGAACAGAGCAACCCTTCCCTTCCTCATTTTTTTACCAGCTTTGGGAAGAATTTCTGCATAAACTGAGTACGATCTGTCACGTCGCCTGAAAGTCAGTGAGTGAGTTTATTAAGCTCTTGTGTCCCGAGACCTGCTTTGCTTTAGTCAGTGGGGACCAGCTGGATTGGTAAACATCACAAGAATAGAAGACAGACAGTGCAGCTTCTCTTTGATGTATTCTGGCAACTTAGCATTTTCTCCATACCTAGAAAGGTAAATAAGGATAGAAAAAATACAGATGCTTGCAATAATTTGTTCTCTTTCAGGACAGTATAATTATTTCAAAACTTGCCTGTAAATAGGCAAACCACTAAGTCAAGTATATTTTAAGTATATCTAGACACATTAATTGGAGCTTGATGGCTTAAATCTAGGCCCCCCTTCCGTATATGTATTTTAACTGAAAAAAGTGTTTCAGATTAAAAAAAGAGTAACTAAACAGTGTTTAAAGCTGCAATAATATCCAAGCAGACTGTATATTACTGTCTCAAACTTTGCACAGGGAAGAATGTTACTGAGTGGCTGTATTTGTATGGGAAGTGCCCAGTGTCCAAACGATATGTAAAACTTAACCTGAGCGCTTCAGGTCTATGCATCAATGTTGTCATGCTATCTCCCTAATCTAGCAGCACCTTGAAAAAAAAAAAAAAAAAAAAGTTTTAAAACCTTACATTTCTCCCCCTCCCTCTTTTAAATACTATACACAAATCATGGCTATACTCCAGAGACCAAGTAGATGCATTCCCAGCATTTTTTAATTCGTTATTCAGAGTTCAGTCAAAGCTATAGGTGTTTCTCTGTATTAAGCTTATAGAAGCTAATCAACTGGGAAGTGACTGAAAAGCTAAGTTTTAATATTTACAAAACAAAACAAATAGCAGCTATGAAGTTTACTTTACATGTAACAGCCTCGCACTGACAGTAAGCTGAATTATTTTTACAGCAGCAATAGGCTTACCTAGTTGTCTGGCCATCTGGAGATGTGTAAGTGATCGAAGAAACACCTGCTTGGGCTACCAGTTGGGATCCATCATTAAACTGAACCCATACTGCTCCACTGGTCAGCTAACGAGAGAAGTTGCATTATGGTTTGAGGACATAAAACACAAGATTACATAGCTAGAATTTTTCTAATAATTGAAGCTGAAAGTTTTCCAGAATTGCTGAAGCGACTTGGATATCTTGGTCAGTCTTTTAAAGATAAAGATTGCACGTATACTACTTTGGAGTAAGCAGTCTCAAGAATCAGACTTCCTAAGGTTTCAGATACTCACCTTTAGTCATCCTCTTCCATGACAGTTAAATAAAGAAGTACCTTTGGCTTAACCACTCCTAAAGAAATTTTAAATAGGACCAAACAAAACAGAAGGTCCATTTGTGAGAGTTCACAGCTATATACATTTTAAAGTCTACATATACAAAGCAAACTTTTTCTGTTAGGACAGGAAGCTTACTTTATCTGCATTGCAGAGAACCATTTTTTAGACCTAAAGCTGGTCCCACAGAAAAGCAGAGGAAAAATTTCTCTGTAAGGAAACAGCTTTTCCTGTGGTACAGGCAGATTCATTCTTCTTGTACAGATCTGGTATATATCTCTTAAAAACACTTTTTCTTGACACCTTTACATCTACATCAGTGAACAGCCAGAAGTTTAACAGCTTCAGTTTTTTACTGGAGTCAAATCAAAACGGCAAGACACTGAAACAGGCAATAACCACCACAGGAAGATGGTGGTAACTGAAATAAGAAACCAAAATAATAGTTCAGTATGTAGTTCACCATGGTATTTATCCAAGACACTTACTTGGAAGGATCTTTCCACGTACCAATTTTCAGATTTAAACTGTAGCAGAGCACAACTGAACGTATTCATCACAAATCAAGTTTAAAGTTAATGACTTAAAAATATGTACCTCAGGTTTAATAGGAAAAAAAGAACAGACTTCCCTCCTTTATCAGTATTCATTTCTCACCTGAGAAGCCCAACCAACATTCTTCACAAAGACAGATTTTAAAAGTTGGGCTGAATTTGGACTGCATTCCGTTTGATGAACAGAGGAGCACGTAGTTTCAGCAGTGTTCGTCAAAAATGCAGACTTTTCATATGACATCACCTAAAACCCAGAAACACACAGTATTAGCAGCCTTAGCATTAATCCAACTGATAATATACCAACTACAGTGCTCAATTCCCACCTGTTTTCTCATGTATACAGGCAGATTTAGCCCACATGCTTCATTTAACAGCATTACATTATAAAAACACCACAGGATTTTGTATGACTTTCTCAGTATTATGA
The DNA here is from genome assembly GCA_034782735.1 of Sagittarius serpentarius. Classification (NCBI taxonomy): domain Eukaryota; kingdom Metazoa; phylum Chordata; class Aves; order Accipitriformes; family Sagittariidae; genus Sagittarius; species Sagittarius serpentarius. Next base: position 14,868,797 of record JAVKLA010000007.1, on the reverse strand, counting down.
CAGTTTTTCTACCACTTCCCTGGGCTCACAAAGGATTTGCTTTCCCTAAGCACATTTTTTCTACTTAACCCCCATTTTTCCTTATTTGACTGTCAGATAACCCCATCCATCTTCAGCAAAAATGTTCAGCACATGTTAGATTATAAACTAGCCCTCATTCAGGTGACCACTTGGCCAATATTTTACAAAAATATGGACATTGCTATTAATTGGAAACTAGAATATTAAACATTAATAGAAGAGTTCTACAGCACGTACAGTGTCTGTTACAGGTTTAGACAGACAAAAGTGATGAATTAAGAATAACAGGATCAAACATTGGAGGCCTTTAGGACAACAGCACCACTACTGTCTAGGAGGAACACGTCTGCTTCTCTAAAAGTTCTGCTACTCAGATACCTCCTCCCATAGTCAGAGAGATGACAGAGATGAGGTGGTGTGCTTAGCAGTATTTAAGATTCAGGGTTCAGTGGAAAAGATGCAAGTTGGGGGATGCCTTGGAAATAGGAGAGCTTGGTCAGGAAAGAGATCAGGATCCAGATAATTACAGGAACCTGAAAGAAACAACAAGCTGCACCTCAGGGTATACGGATCTAGTTCAAGTATAAACCAACCGACAAAGAGTCAAGAGTAACATGGAAAGGCAACCAGCTGTTGTGGTGTTCTGCTTAGAAGTACATACTTCAGAAGAGAAAGCAAACAGTGGAAGTCTTACAAAGACCTAAGTGTTTGCTATATGGCAAACAATGAGTTTGAATGATGAACCCTCAAGTTAGAACTCTGGTGATGGGTAACCTTAAATCAGCATAAAAATCAACACTAGTACTGAAGCCCTAAGGAATTTCTGTTGCCAGGTTCATTTCAGTCAAGCAGAAACTGGTAGATCCTGCACTAAGGATGTGTGCTACACAATCAAAGAGATGCAGACCCACATAAATTCAAGAAAGTTAAGATGATACAGACTCAGTGTGCCAAGACCCCAATATAATTGAGTCAGGTGGGGAAGTTGTATCAAGGCTGCGAAGCAGGAATTGAAGCTTGGCAGGTCTTTTAAACAAACTAGATGAATTTGCACACAAAGCCTTGTTGGCTATATGTATAAATATATTTACGCTTACACTTTTTTTTTTAAATACACACTAACACTTGATTATTTCAGAACAACAGCCTCAAATGCTACTACCCTTTGTGACTACCATTCAATATACAGGCCTGAGGGCACACCAGAGCTCTCCAAAACAAACTGAAGACTGTGCTGTATAACATGAGTAAGCAATTTTCAAACTATGTTCCCAGGAGGCACTTGTGGTAAAGTTTTGGAGGATTTCGGATTTAAGATCGTCTGAAAAAATCAGATACCAAAAGTTAGTTGAAATCAAAGTTAACATTTCTAGTCAATATGCTCACAAATGGCCAATAAAAGCCTACATCCACACAAATGGAATTCCATTAGTTCAAATAAAACAGCAACATCTGAATTCCTGCTGGAGAGCAGTCTCCACTGTATGGTCTTGTGTACTTACAGGAGTACAGTTTGGAGTCTGAACTGGAGTAGAAGCAGCAGCTATATTTCTATCCAGTGCCATAACTTCATTTGAACAGTCTGTATTGTCCAACAGTGGAGGTGCTACAGCCTGTGGTGATTCAGTATTGCCAGGTTTTCTGAAAAAAATGAGACAAATTGGGAAAAGGTCCAAAAGGGACTAAAACAAGTGAGGAGATGTAGCTTCTCCTTCAGTTTACTATGGACTATACAAAGCACTTGATGGCACTGGTCTTCTGCAGAACTGCTTTTACACATGCTAATTGTTAGCCTGGTTTAGTCTAAATCCACAACTGTATGTTGTCCTAGCATCAAAAGGAGGCTTTGCAGGTCCAAAATAAGGTGTTCATACATGCTATCAAGTTAATATTTATCTTGCTAATGACTATAAGCCTCTATTAAACAACCCTGGCTTCTGCAAACATTAGCTGCATAAGGCTGCTTAGTGGGAATATTCAAATGCGTAAGTATTTGAGTGAAAGATAACTACCTTCCAACAATTATTGGAAAAAATGGAACACTTTCACTCCTTTTTTCTTCTTCCAAAACAGCAGATTCCAGTGCAAGGCATATACGATGTCCCTGGAATTAGAAGGAGCTTGTTAAAGTTTTTAATTGAGAACAGTGTAACTATTTCATACATGCTTAGTGTGCCAGGTGAGCCTACACAAGGAAATGCTTTTTTCAGTGGTACTGAATATCGATTATAGCTGCAGTCACATACCACAGAGGCGATTCAAAAAGCTGTCCTACAGCAAGACTTCCTCCTAACTTCAGCACATCTGCAATTATGCTCTTAATAATCCCATCTCCTCTCCTTTTAGCAGGACTAGGTGAGGGACTAGAAGACCCCTGAATTCTCTTCCAGAAAATAACAGAACACAAGGAAGACTGAATAGGAAATTTGTACTATATTTTTATTGTTTCCTAAGTTCATAAACAAAAAAAATTACCTGTGACTGCTAACTGGGTGATATAAAGCAAGAAAGCACAGCAGGTAGGCCAGTTAAACACCTGGCAGGTTTTTGTGTTGTTTTTTTTTTTCAGGGTGGGGTTTTGTGTGGTTTTGTTTGGTTTGTGTTGGGTTTTTGGTTTGGTTGGTTTTTTTTTTTTGTTTTGGGGGGTTTTGTTTGTTTGTTTTTAAACTTGTATAAAGCAGCTTCATCTATTCTGTTTAATCCTTTCGCCGTACAGGCAAACCTGCTTTACGCACTAGTAAGACTTTCCTCTAACAGTCTTCACTGTAAGGCATTGTTACTGTTACCTCTACATTGGTATTTGCTCTTCCAAAAAACACTATCATCCCTCCCAATTAGTGTAATGAAAAACAGGAAAAGCAACATCAGAAGCACGTTTGTGAAAGAGAAACTGAATTTTCAGCAGGTTGCTTTGCACTGGAAAAGGTCTTTATAAAACAGTTTACCTCATTTGCATGATCCATATAAACTTGTATTTCCTTCTTCAAACCCGCTTCATTTTCTCCTTTCAAAGTGAAAGATTTCCCTGATTTTTCAATCACACGAGTTATACCAGCTGTCTTGTGTATCTTTGCTCCTGTAAAAAAAAGGGTAAAAAATTTCTAGCGTGAATTGTGTAATATACCATCTATAAAACGCAAATTTCTGCCCTTATATTCTACTCTAAAGTGTATCTCACTGACTTAATTACTGCAGGAAAAAAAAACACTCCCCCATAAGCTCCATGCCTAGCAGAAATAAAGAGCCACTTAAATTGGGACTGTGATGTTAACAGAAGGCCCTCTATGGCCAAAGATCATACTTAAATGGGTTGAATAATGCATTTACTACATATTTTAAGAACTACCTTTCTAAACATTAATCTGAGACAAAATTAACATCTCTAACAGTATTGCCAAAAATTGGTTAAGTAGGGTCTATTAGTATTTGAATACAGTTTTAAAAAAGATGCCCATTCTTTCAACAGCAGTTCCACACTGAATCACAGAGCTGTCAAGTCATCTTTTTTTTTTTGTCAAATTCTCTTTGGGAATATGTATACATGTGGCAAATCAAATTAGTTGACAGTCATCTATGGTGACAAAACAATCGTCAGTGCAGGCTAGTTTATGAAGGGTAGAGTTGGAAAAGGCAGCCAATCGCTTTCTCCAGTGAGCGTTCTTCATAGTACTATTGCCTCCATTAATGGAAAACCTGGAGTAGGGATGCACGTTTCACTAAGTAGGTTAACTATCAAACGTAGATGCAAAGAGCTCATGAATAAAAACAAGGCACAATTTAAATAACATTTTTGCAACATGTGCTCCCTGAAGAAGGTATCGGTAAGGAACTAATGAATAATAATCTGTGAGTGTTAGAATAAAGGCAGAGTGGCAAAAAAAAATGTTTCTAGTATTTTCTTCAACCTGAAGTGTTCATTGTTTAGTGTTTGGCAGTATGTTAGTGCAGCTTTAATAACATGATATAACTATTTGCATAATTGCAAAAATGAATACATACCATCATAAAAACAAATTTCAACATCTGCAGCGGGTGAATTTTCCATCAACATGCACTTGGCATATCTTGTGTAGAACGTAACTTTGGGGGTTTTTGTTCTTACCAACTGCACAAACTTGGCTGCATACTGGTATTTTTTCCAGTACTTTTCTAAAAAAGAAAACAAAAACTTAATCAGATTAAACACTGCGCACCAGCTTGAAATAATTTAAAAATACATATTTGATAGCTGAAAGTTGTGAGTAATATTTAAGTACTTTACAGAAGTATGTTCAAAGAAACTGACTTATTTCCACCAGCTTTTAGAAAAGCGTGCATCTTCAACAGCTTCACTTGAATAGCTTCAGTTAACATAGCTCGGAACCTAAAGAACATAGTGAAGTGCTGCATATATAACTAGATACCGTGGTCCAGCTGCTTCCAGGCTTTAGGTAAAACCTGTCTTTGATCTCTAATTAGTAGAGAAGTCTGCTTGTCTCTTAAAACCCTACAGGTAGCTTATGTTTGTTCTTCAGCTGTCTACATTAAATACTCTGTCAATGCTTTAAAACACGTATTTTTCCCCTTCCTCCCCAAGTATTAGGAAGCACAAAGTTGCTGTTTTAAACATGACTTGATAATATTTCTTCCACTCATTTAAACAGCTTCCAATATGAACAAGAAGATTATGAAAGCTTTAATTTTAGTATGCTATGTTGTAAAGGTGTGACTCCTTATACCTTCCATACAAAATGAATTAAAACCTGGGGGTTTACACTTTCTTGTGAAGTTTCAAAATACAGTCTCCAGTTAAACTGCAGCGTGAATCTTATTCTGAAAGGAGTTTTATCTTCACAGTTATCTGAAAAGTAGTGGCTAAAAGCCAGAAAGTCTCAAACAAGATTCACTTAAGAATCACATTAATCATCATGATTTTAAAATAAATTTCAGGTTACCTGGCAAGTTGTCAAAATCATACATACAGACATCTTCAGGAGGAGCAGGAGGTCTGTCATCAAGAAGGAAACCTCTTCCTTCATTTGGGTGATAAACTACAATCTACAAAAAGGGAAAAAAAGATGTGTTTACAGTTACCTCTTACTACAGCACTCCCTACTTTTAACAGGTATGGAAGTAAGTCACAGTTTAATTAGTTACTGTAATTTACCATGAATGCTCTGTTCCTCTAAGTAATTATTTAACAGCAGCAGTTTTTTCAACATTACTTGGCCTATTCCAAAAGTCAAGTCCAATTTTGCTCTTAAATAATTGCTTGCTACCTGTATTTGTATGGCTGTACTATGGGGGTGGCAGGGGGAAGGAGTTTATCACTATGCATATGTAAACATTGCATTTCCAAACAAATAATCATTTAAATGAAAATAAAAAGAAAACTCTGAAAGAACAGAATACTCTAAGCCCTTTATACAACAGTGAAGAAACTGAAAACATACTCACCACATTTCCATCACAAGATATTCTGAGAACTTCTTTCACAAGTTCTTGTGAATGGTGTTCTTTTAGAAACTCCATACACACTTCCCCAGTATCTAGAATGCTCACCTAAAATACATTAAATATACAAGTTATACAAAAAGACCTTTACTTTCTGGCAAGGTAAGTTATCATTGCATTCCACAAATGCTTTTTTCTTCTTCCTCGAATGCACTGCAAACTCATAAATGCTTCTTACAGTAACTTTTGCTATCAGCGCTATTAAAACAGAACACTTCAACATGACTGAAGGTTATAAGCCTGGTCGGTGAGGGTGTGGCTTCTTAAGTGACAAATCAAATGAAGACAGGTCAGCTCTATTATGTTCTTTTTTTAAAAAACAAATTGGGGGGGCAGGGGGAAACATGACAGAACAAGCAGGACTATAAGAAATGGAACAAAAGGTGGTACCAGGAACAAACCAACCAGAAAATTTATGTGATCAGTAAGGATTAATGGAATTTGTTTTGCTTTCCCACCCACAAAACCTGGAAAAAGCCACACTATAGGAAAAAGAGTCAAGTTTTTACTTGAGAGCAAGACCGTTTTCATTCCTAATCCAGTTATTTATCTAATCTGTAAAAGTGTTTGATGTGTTTGCATTTAAGATTTCAGCTATGTCAGCTGTGCAGCTAAGCAGTACAGAGTTTTAGAACTGTAAGGAGTATACATGCACCTAGTATTTGTTATGTCTACCTAGAGTTTCTTTGCTTGTCAGCTAAAAGCAATGCCATTTCACTACTTGCAGGAAATCATTGTGAGTATTCTGTATAGAAAAACTAAGATGCATCTTACTAATGTAACTATAAATTAAATTGTTATAGATGTAAGTTTTCTAAAAACAAATGCTTCTGGTTTACCAAGTGATTTTTAAGAGATAGTCACACTATATTTAAGTTGTTTCCATTTTAAGAACTGATACACACCACTGCATTTTTTGTTTTTTGCCTGATTGGTTTTAGCCTGTGAGCGTTGAGAGGTGACACTATACTTCGCAGTGAGGGTTTCTGATGTGCTGGTGGTTCTTTGCCCCACGTTTGGTTTTGTTCTGAAGCTGTCCAAAGGCCACATGTAGAAGAAGATGGTTGAATTTTGTCAGAATTGCAGAGGACTCCAGGGATGTATTTCTTTGTGTTTCTCTGGTTTAAAGAATGAGGACAGTCGATGGATGCATCATGATTCCTTATATCTTTTAAGGTGTTCCACGCATTTCTTGATGCATCTTGCTGCACATCCAGATGATACCGAAAACCTCCATGTGCATTACTGTTGCCAGTTAGGTCTGCAGGTGGTCTCAGTGGAACTGAAAGCATCATAAAGGTACATTGTAGATTCAAAGAGTCCCAGTCAGAAGAAAAAAATGCTCTTATGTCTTTAAAAGCTTTTAAAAATATCATCTTAGAAGGCTTACTGAAGTAGAGAATGGGATTTCTTTAATCCTCAGTCCAAATCATTAGGCTACAACTGTAGCACCAGTCAATACGCGTGTTAACAAAATTCTGGTGCTACTTAAAATAAACTGTTACGAGATTTCAGTTATGATGGCCTTCAGTCTTAACATACCTCAAATCATTTTGCAAAATCATTTCTAAACAAAATACTGAGATTTCAAATACATACTTAAGAATTAGTTTACAAGAATTAGCTTAATTTGTTGAAACACAGTTTACTTGCCATTCAGATAACCACTAGTACCAAGTTTAGGCTTCAACTCAACTAACTACTGTTTTAGCATCAACCAGAGGTTCTAGTACTCAAGATGTTAAAGGCATGCTCCAAAACCCTTATTTTATTTCCAGTCACTTGTTGAAAGACAAAAACCTCTTTTTATATTTAAATGTCCTATAATTGCTTCCCCAGTTTTCATATTTCAGTCCTTGATCAACTTTCATCTCACCCACACAAGTAATGCACTCCTCCTGCCATGTTGCAGAACAGGTGAGAAGGGATCAAAAATTAAATAGGATTATGCAGACCATATGTCATGATTCCAATTCCCTCTAGACAGGAAGGGAAAGAGTCCAGTAATATCAAAACAAAAAAGGCTAGAATGGATTTAGTTTAGTGATTAAATTACATTATTTGTAAATGATGTAACATGATACATGACAAAGAACACCTCCTTCCCTTCTGTCTCTTTTGTCCTTTTCTCCACCCCTCCTTCTGCAGCCTCATTGTCTCTCTCATTCACTGAGGTCCCATTTTCTCTTAAGGGGTATTTGCACAACTACATTAACAGGGCTTTTGAGTCACCTGCCAATCTTTTGTTATGTATTTATACTTACACATTTCAGGTCACAACTGAATAATTATGGCAGGTTCTAGAATTGTGTTTTCCTTTTTTTTTTTCTAAAATACTAAAAGAAGAGAATCACCTCATTTTAGGAAGCTAAGTATTCAAATTCAGTGTACAATTTCTTCATTCTTATGAAGGCAGTTACATACAGTTCGTTATACCAACCCAACAGCTTAAGAGGAACACTAACTACAAAACCTTCTGAAATTATTTCCTACCTCAGGAAACTAAAATGTTACAGCTTAGTCCAGAAAAGAAAACAAAACAATGTTTTCAATGGGATATTTCTTGCTTAAGAATAATTCTACAGATTACTGATGCTGGAAATCATTTTGCCGGTTTCAATATCTGTGTCAATTTTTTGCAGTGACAAGTCAGCTTAGGGTCTCTCGTGCTTTTCATTCAGAAGAAAAAGTCTGTCTGCAGTAGCCTCTGTTAACATCCAGTCACTGCTATTTAGGATGCCAGCGTTATACTCTGGTGTCACAGTTACTTGGCCATACAGATACCCCTTCTGTCACAGGTTTAAAGAAATAAAATACAGAAAAATCCACAGAAACTGTTAGAAGTCACTACTCCAACTTGAGTGCAAAACCATACAACTGATTAGTAACACACCATTTGTCTGCATGCTTCCAAGCCACTGCTGCATTGTTTCAGCCTGGGACTTCTGCTCTAACAAACCAACCTGGGGCTTCATTGGACAGAGATAATTTGAGCTGCAAAATAAAAGTTATACATGTAATCAAGATTACAACAAAGACACTTGCACAACAGAAGTTATGTTACAGCTACAGAAACCACAATAGTTTTAGAACATTTAAGAAATGCAGGTGGCATCTTGCAGCTCTAGACGGCTTGGAACATGCCTCTTTTTTCATGGGCAATGTTCATTGGGTAAAGCATAAAAAATAAAAAACTGAGAAGTTACTACTAATTTTTAGCACAAATTTAAGCCTGTTAGCACTAACTGGTAGACTCTTGAAACTGACATATATGAACAAAAAGAGCCATTGATAAGAACAGCCATGACCCCAGTGGATCCCATTCAGCGTAACAAATATGCAGCTGAAATACGCAGGCAATCTTACCACCTAAAATAACTTGAGTTTATATAAAATATACTAAAACCTAAAGATGATAAAGATTTTTTTACCAGCTTTTTAGACAATGACATATACGTAGTCACAGGTGAACTCAAGCTGTAATCCACGTTGAAGAACAAAGAATATTCACAAAAACAGTTACTGCAGAATCACTGATCGGTTGTAAATTCACACTAAACTCCTGTGAGGTTTTCTGTCTCTGTAGCCTGTACCTGTCTGTACTTTCTTTTTGCAACGATCACTACTTCAGAGTTGGCAAGGACTCAGTTATGACAAAAAACCCCACCCCTCAGAATATTAGCATCTGATTCGGGTCTTAGAACCTTCCATTTAAGATTGCTGTGCAGGCTAACTATAATCAGCCATGCAAAAAAAGTAGTAACCATTCAGTTAATCCCCACACTCATATTAACATTCTGTCACATTTGCATTCAGCATGTCTTTACAAAGTCATGGGGAATACAAGTAAGCGTTAACGCTTGCATACATCGTGGCTTGTTTGATTCATCAAACATTTGTTGAACTAGAAAGAATGCACATGCCCACTGAACTTGCTGAACAGAGGCTTATGTTGAACACTTCTGCATAGTCAAGAAAAACCTCTTGCTCCATTTACTTTTTCTACAAGGCAAACTAGTACTCATTTGCATTTTCCCTGAATTGTTTTGCAAAAAGAAAAACATGAAACCATCACACAAAGTTGCCACTTCTCAATGGTGAGAAATGCATGAACTAAGATAGGCAACAGTCCTTATATTAAAATAGGAGAGTGTTCTTTGATATTCAGCTGATGGAAAAAACAAAGCAAACTTCTGAGCACAGACAGATTTAGTTTATCACAAAGAAGGGCTCTTGCTGCATAGCAGTGCAAAGGTGGCCTCCAACAAGACAGAAAACGCCCGAGCACCCCTTATAGATCTGGCACCTGAGTTGCTTTGTATCAGCTGGGCAAGTCCGTCAATGTATAGAAAGAAGCCAGGATTTTTACTCAAACTACAACTAAGGACAGAACTAAGTTTCAGATAGTTGTCTTCGAGTCTTATTTTCCTTTCTGGTTATAATCCATCACCTAATCTTGTACTTTATTTGTTGTTTTTTTTTTTTTCCTTTATCTCCCCCAAGCATAACAGAAAAAAAAAAAAAAAACAGAGCAGCAAGTATAAATGTTAGTAATCACACTCTGAATGCCTTCTAATGTCTCTTCTACAAAGAACAATTAGAAAGGCTCTCTACTACAGTTACTGTGGGGAAAGAAATACTCAACTTGCTGCACATGGAAATAAGTCAATAATAGAGTATTACCAGGATAAATAAAAGCTACGATCTAGCTAGCTGATGCACTGCATCTATAAACTTTAAGACAGGGCCAGTAGGGAGCTAAATCTCTATATTGCAACAGCAGCAACTATCACCCTCTCGTATTTGGTATTCAAGCTACAAGTGTGGAGACTTTGGGCACTTACTACAGCTCAGTTACAGGAAGAATCATGCATTTAACCTATAAGGCAGCTCTAAATTTCATCTTAAAAACTGATTCTTACTGTGGTTGATCTTTCACAGGTGGAGATATTTGCCCTTCGAAAGAACCAGAACTACCGGAAGTTTTCTCCTTAAATATTTCTCCTATATCAGTATAGCTGTTTGCAGGTGAAAAGCATTCTGTATTTTCCCTTGTTCCTACTTTAGGCTTAGAAAGCAGTTCCATAGAGTGACATCTCTCAACAATATTTGAGATGCCTTGAGTCTGACTATGGGATGTGCCAGACCTATCTGAAGAGTGGGCTCTTCGGAGGTAGCGCGAATGTGGTCTCTCTTCAGCAAGTTGCATGGTTCTTCCCCTGCCAGTTATGCCAATTTCTTTTCCCTGCATTCCCCACTGATGAAAAGAACCACTTTCATCTACTGATGAAGTATTACTGGAATTCTTGGTTTTAGGAAAAAAAGTCATTTTATTCGGGAGCGGCTGTCCAACTAACAGCTTCTTCTTTTCCTTCAAGCAACCACTGGTACTGATGCTGGAAGAGCCTGTGAAGGTTGTAGAGATGGTAGCATTTCCACTGTCCATGGAATCTTCTGAAGTTCCCGAATCTTTACTCCGTGCAGAGCTACACCTGGACATAAATGGATGATCCAACACTGAGGAAAGACTCAAGCGATCGGCTGGATTTTTGCGAAGTAACCTATGTATAAGGTCTTGCGCCTCTCTTGATAAAAAGGCTGGCATTTCATAGTCTGCTAATACAACTTTATTCAGCGTGTTCTTGACTGTGTCAGTGTCGAAAGGTGGCTTTCCAATAAGAAGAGTGTAAAACATACAGCCCAAAGACCACACATCAGATTCAAGTCCGTGTGGACTCCTCGTGGCTATCTCTGGAGAAATGTAATTTGGAGTTCCACACATGGTGTAATGCTTTTCATGAGGCATTTTCAGCTGAGTTGCTAGTCCAAAATCAGCAATCTTGACATTCATATTATTGGTGAGTAAGATATTAGAAAGGGTGAGGTCCCGGTGCAGTATTCCATGAGAATGAAGATACAGCATACCCGTGATAATTTGATGCAAGAAGTGTCGGGCTGTCAAAACACAAAACCAGATGATTTACTCATATAACTGAAATCATAGTTGTGAAAAATAACTTTTTAAAGTCTGCTATTGCTCTTGCTTTTTTCTTTTTTTGAATAATGGGGATGTTACAAGGATGTTTAAGTGTCATGCTAATGAAATTGGAATTAACTCTCCTTTTTGCTTTAAGCAATATGGCATGACTATGTTCTAAGTTCACAAAAAATGTTCTGTAATGCAATAATCAGATTTGTTTCTTTGTTAACAGAATAACATAAACAGGACTGGAAATATTTTCAATTGGCCTAAACTTTTTTAAATTAGGTTCTTAAGGATTAAAAAAGTCAAGTCGTTCCTCACTTTCAGAAACAGCAAATACACAAAATAAAGCAGCTTCACTATGTGCAGATTATAGAATATAGGAAACAATTTGGATGATATTTGTTTTATCATTAGCAAACTGGCAAGGCTAGTAGTAGTCAAATTTCTCAAAAACTTCGAAGTTCACAATATTGGGATAGCCTTTCTGTTCTATTACTTTAGAAATTCAGGGAATATCCAAGAGTTTTAGCTTACAGCAGGAATAACAAAAACGCATCCGTGCTGAAACAGTATCATTTATGATGATGTTACAATTACAGCAATGTTAAGAATCATTCTTTCTAGAGCAAACAATTTACAGCCCTCTTTCTCTTAGTAGAGGGCAAAGACTGGTGAGTAACAAATGTTAGTAGAAACCACTCCTCAAAGGAAGAGACTTCTTTATCCAGGTCAGTGGCTTATCAGCTTTTAGAACTAAGGTACCATCAAATGAACTCTCTTTGCTGGAGCTGATGAGTTAAACAGATGATGCCTGTATAGCAGCACCCCTTTAATCCAGTCCTGTGATCCGAGTTCCAAAAAATCCATATCTGTAATAGCTTCACAGAATTAGATTAGAAACTGATAGAGAAGCAGGTAAACCAGAAGAACTGTGCAAGAGATGACCAGCACGGTAAGCCTGGAAACAGCAGAGGCAATAACCACTGATCCAGATCAGCTGAAACCAGAAGAGCTTGTTTGGCTGTGCCCTCAAACATGATACACTGCAGCTTGCTTTGCTGTCTTTTTTTTTTTTTTTTCAATTGCACTGTTCTGGTTAGGCTTTCAGTGATCCACGTTCTAACTGAAATTCTGTCTTTCAACTGTAAAAAAATAAAACATTAGCAAATTCCTAAGTGAAATTAATCTTTTTTGCAAGACTTTTCTCAAAACACTATTCAAAAGAGTAACATAGCCAATTTCAAAAGTTTTAGCATTACTCTAACAATGAACTCTCAGTGAAAGACAGGATTTTCAGTGCTTTCCATAAGAAACAGAGGTAAAACCACAGCAGAATTTCTCCTCAGCTGCCAGTCCCTCAAAAATTCTAGATGAAGTGTCAAATTGGCTATTTCCTTGTTAACTCAGCCCTTAAGCAACACAGTTAACAGCATTATCTTCATTTCCACACACCTTGGAACACAGTAAATATTTCCAATGATACCACATAGGGCAAACTATAATCTGGAAGGCTTTCTAACTGGTGACATGTAATACAGTAATACTGAGGCAAAGAGGTGCAACACAAAGAAAGCAAATCTGTGGATGTGAAGTTGCCAGTTTTCCTCTGTGGAACTTCTCAGTCTTGTCCTATACTTCAACATAATTTTATGTACAAAGGTAAGCGCTACCTTCTAAGATGACTGTCTACATTTTTTTGAACCCCAAATAGCACAAACTACTGTAAAATGGCATAAACAGAAACAAAAGTGTACAGAAATTCAAGTGAATATGTGTAATAATTAATCTCTAGACTACCGCTTATTGCAAGCTTTTAAGCTATACAAACTGGTTCAGAGTGATGGCAGTTTTAAATATCCTTTCACTAGAATTAACTATTCAGTAAGCCAAAACATTAATGCAAAGAGAGCTACACAGAAAAAAAATTCTCACCTTCTTCTTCTGAAAAGGGTTTCTTTCTGTTCTTGATGTATCTGCTCATTTCACCATTGTGACACATCTCAAGTATCAGGTATACATAGTTACTATCTTCAAAATAGTTGTAAAGCTAGAACATAAAACAATGAAAAAATCAAAATACCTTTTGTAGACTACACAGCAAGTCACATGTACAGTCCTCTACAAAAACATGATTCTTACCTCAAGTATAGATGGATGCTTTAACTGACAATGTATTTTCACCTCATTTTGAACTCTCTGTACCATCCCAACCTTGTGCATGGCTTTTTTATCTATCTGTAAATGGATCACAGAATATGTTTCAAGCACTGCAACATTATGTACATGTTTCAAGTGAACTTGACATTCTAGATGTCCAATGCATGTTTGCCTGAAAACTTCTAAATGTAAGCAAGTTTTCACATAGTTTAACCTACTGTATGCTTTTAACGAACAAGTATCATTGTTAAATGGAGGAACACATAACTATCTGAAAGTAGACAAGTGTTAACGTTTTCAGTATGAACACTAGTTAAAAAGTTGTCTGAAATACTGAAGCAGAGAAACCTAGTTCTGATTTTGCCAGGCCAATATGCTAAATATAGTTAACATTAAAAAGGTGGCTAAATAGAAGTATTGCAGATTCTAAGTAAATCTGGCAAAACACCTGTGAAGTGCAAGTTTCCTTCACAAACGGAGCTTGTCCTGGCAGTAAGGGAAACTTTGAGACATTTTTTTCCAGGACCTCTCCAGCCATATGGATTCTAAATGAAGTTTTTGTGATGAACAATTTCTGAATTAGAATTACAGAGCTGACTGTCCACGCAGTGTTGAATATTTCAGCTTAAGTTCTTTTCATAGCACTGTAAGCATTTCTATTAATTATCAGTACAGCCTATTTGGTTGTACTGCATCTTTCAGGATCAAATCCTCATCTAAGTTTCGGTTATATACAAACAAGCAATCCAGGCACAAACGTCCAACCGCAAAAGCCCAACCTGTTGCGGCTTGCCCTTGTTCAGTCTCTCAAAAGACTAAGACTTCCTTAGCTGGCTGCCTTACCATTTTGATAGCCACTTCCAGACCGGTTTTCAGGGATACTGCTCTGTAGACCCCTGCGAAGGAGCCCTTCCCCAGGAGGTTCCCCACCTTGAAGTCCTGCAACACGAACAAATCGTCGACCTCAGTCCAGCCCAGGCTCCGAAGCCTCTCTCCCGATGCAAAGCCCTCCCGCCCGCCTTCCCAACAGATTGGGGGGAGGCCCACACCCCCGGACGGATGCCGGGGCAAACCCCCAGGCGCCCCCGGGCTGCCCGGGCGGTACCTGGACGGAGCTCTCCGGGGCGAGGCGGCGGTCGGCGGTGGGACCGCACAGCACCCCCCGCTGCATCGTCCTCCCCGCCCAGCAGCCGGCTTGCACTGGCGCTGCCGCTGCCCGGGACGGCGCGGCGGGGCCACCTTCCCGCCGTCTCTCCCGCCGCTCCCGGGGAACGAAAGACGCCCGCCCCCGGCTCCCGCTGCTATGGCAGCGGCTGGGGAAGCGACCGCCGCCCGCCCCGCAAACACAGAGCGCCCGGGGTTTTCAACAGCCCAGCTCCGTGGCAGCTCCCCGGGGCCCCGCACGGGCCAGCCGCCGCTCGCAGAGGCGGGCAGGGAACGAAAAGCACCGCGGGGGCCGAGCTCCCGGCGCGAGGTCCGCGCCGGCGGAGCTGTGGCTCTCCCGCCAGGTGTCATGGCCCGGGGCGCTCCCCCCGCGTCGTGGGTCCCGTGTCCGCCCCCCCCGCTCCATGGGTGGGGAAACAGGGCTTCACGGCTCGGCCCGGCCCGAGGACAAGGTGGCGGGGGAGGGCGCCGGGCCCGGCTCACTGACCCCCCTACGCCCGCCTTCCGCCAGCGGCCCAGATGGGGAGGCGCCCCGGGGTCCCGCCCCGCCACAGCCCGCCGGGCCGCGGTCGTGGGGCGGGCCCGGGAGGAGCCGCCCTCGGCTCTCCGCCGGCCGCCTCCCACACACACACCGCCCGGAGAAGGCCTGGCCTCTCCCCGCCCCACCGGCCCCGCGCCCCCGGCAAATGGCGGGGCGGCCCCAGCCAGACCCGCGGGTAGGGGGAGGGGACTGGGCCCTGCACCTCTATTTTCTCGCCGATGCAGGTCGCCATGGCGCCGGTCGCTCTCCCCCGAGTCCCCCTACGGGTTCTCCTCAGGACCTCGACCGCAGCTCCCCATCACGGCGCCCTCCGCCGCCCGCCTCGGCCCAGGCCTTCTCGCTCCCGGGCCCGGCGGCCGCTCCCCTCCCCCGGCGCCTCCATTTTGAAAAATCGCGCCGTTACCCCCACCCGCCCCG
>JAVKLA010000007.1:14830540-14852918 GCA_034782735.1 Sagittarius serpentarius | reverse complement strand
CACCCGCCCCCCCCCGCCCCGCCCCAGGTCGAGGCTGCGTCTGACGCAATCGCGTCACGCAGAGGCGCCCGTGATCGGGCCGGGAGATACCGCGCGTGCGCAGGACGGCGCGTGCCCGTTTCCCCGGCAGCCGTTACAGCGCATGCGCTGTTGGGGGCCTTCCGTTGGCGGCCAGGTGTGTCACCTCAGCCCGGCAGCTGAAAAATAACCGCTTCTGACAGCCCCGGGTGGTTCCAGGTATCTCTCCTCAGAGGAGGGAGAGCCTCCGCGCTGCCTGTGGCTTCGGTGGTCTTGGCGGAAGCCCTCAGGTCTGGAAGATCGACCCAACCGAGCTGGCAGGGTCAGCTCCTGGTTGATTGTGGATGAATGTGGGCTCTTCCTAATAAAAGGAACAGTGCTGCTACCCACTCGCGTGGGTATCTCCCTCGCACTCACCAGAGAAGTTTTGTTATTTTTATTATTTTTAAATAGCTGAACTAAACTCTCGAATGAACTCTCACGAAATTCAAGGGCTTCCCTTCGGCTTGCTGCCTTATGTATTAAGCACAAAGTGCAGTTCTTCCATCTTACCTTGTCTGATACAGTGTCTAGTAATGGAGACGCAGGGTGTTTGTCTCAGAAGTACGGGCTAGAACCAGCGATGGGCTTCGGTGCGAGACTGCCAGTGTGGCCTAGGCTGGGTGCCCGGCCTTCTCCTATAGTGCATCCACAGGCAGCAGCAGCTGCGTCCACTTGGCACCCTGAAGAACGTACAGCTGCACAGGAAACGTGCCCAGAGCTAGCTGAGAGGAAGAGCTGTCAATTGGGGTGTGTCCCAAATCCCCCTCTCGCAAGTGTTTAGTCCACTGAAGGAAGAGGTGCAAGCTGCAGCTTTAAGTCCTTGGTTCCCCAGTCTTTTTTTGAAGGTACATTGCTGTATTTTTTTCTCTGAATATCTGAAAAAGCTTTGGCCAGTGAGGTTTTGCCAGCTGATGGTGGTACTGTGTGTGGTAGACACCTGCAGCACTTGCTGAGCAACGGCAAAGTCTGGATTTAATTCATTTTTCTGCTTTAGGAACCTGTTGGAGGGTCCTCTGATTTTGGGGCTGTAGTGCCAAATTAAGTAATGTACTGGGATAGTAGCATAGCTTCAACATAAACCCAGTGTAAGATGGTAATTTGTTTTATCACCAAGTGCACTATGGAGCGCTGAGCTGAGAGTGGTGATTCTTTGTGTCTAATACCTGCTTCTTGATTCTTTCTATACTGCTTTGTATGAAGTATAGAAGTTTTTGAATGCAGGCTTAAATATGATCGTTAATTAGGACAAAGAGGAAGTATTTTTTGTATTGAAATACTACTACTAACGTGCTGTAATTGAAAGTGCTTTTAATAGAAGAAATAGTGCCGCTGGGAGTGGATTATGGTTTGTGATGTTTGTCATCAGGTTGTATTTCTCATATAAAGTGGGAGTATGGTATTTTGACCTGCATATATTAAGGGGCATGGGGCATAACATAGATTGTCCTCTCTCAGCAGGTACGTCAGTTTCTTACTAATGGCAAGTACGCGTGTGCGCTGAAAGATGGTTAAAGTCGCCTGTAAAACAGAAGGGGGTGCTGTCAGCATACCAGGCAAAGAAGAAGGCGCTCCGTACAGATGCGTAAGTTTTCCAACCAGAGAAGAATTCCTCTTTTTGCTCTTAATGGGAGTTAATGAAGTGTTCTTTTCTCACCATCTGGGATTGGAAAAAGGATACTTGGTACTGTAACGATCTTGCACAGTGAGACGTTTAGCAGTAAGAACTCTTTCTGAGGCAATCTTTTCTATTAAGGGACCAGGTCAGCATTCTCCTACTTCTATTGATCTTAATTCTTTATCATTAATAAGTGAAAGCAGCAGGTTTTGCCAGCTTCTTGTGATGTCCTTTAAGAGGCATATCTCTTTCCTTTAATTGTCTGTAGCATCATCCCCCCAAGACCTTATTGTTCTTCTGGCCTTCGCTTTTATGATATATGTAACTGGAATAACAAGAAGTTTGTTTCTCGTAAGTGTGATAAAATGTTGCTCTCTGCTCATTACACATCTTCATTTGCATAGATAACGTTCTTGCTGGGTTACAGCTTAGTTAGAAAATTATCAGTCAAATGGTTTTGAAAGTAGAGCCAGAAAGATTTTTACGTTGCCTTTAATGGAGTAGAATCTAAGCTACAGAGGAGTAGTCGAATTTTTTTGAACATTCATTTGGAAAGGGAATGGCACAAAAGGGAGAACGGACCTGTCGTATATAATTTCATTATTTAAATTTGGTTGTTTTCCTTGTTGTGAGGTTCTGCTCATGTTTTGGTTTCTTTTACTTTGAGTAAAAAGCTTTAAGTAGATCTGGGACTGTTCAGTCATTCCACAACTATTCTACCAGCACCCTTATTCTCAGCTGTGTTTCTGATCTCATTACTGCTTTCAGCTGCAAGCCATGCTTTTGCAACCAAATTTGTCTTGGGTCTTTAACCTTTTTCAAAGATCTTGCAACTCCCACTTATCTTAGCCTGTTCCACTGACATGAATTACGCCGATTGTACAGCAGTGGTTATTCTTGTAATTATTGTTAAAATATAGCACAGCTTTTCTTTTTATTGTCTTCTACCACAAGAAGGTGTGATGAGTATTAAGTACAGGCAGAACTGAGAAGCAAAGGCAGAGCAGCTGGTTTAATCCATTTGTGGGTTTGGTTCCTGGCTACATTGGGTTATTTTCCAAAAATGCTATTTCCAACTATTTTCCTGCTGAAATAACTTCTGAACTGTGAGTCAGATTAGAGTTTTAAAAAAAACATGAATGAAGAAAATCAGGAGTGAACCTCATTCCATCACTTGTGCTTAGCATGCTCTTCTTGACATAAATCTTTCTTTAACCTGAGGTACTAATGGGTTATTGGGCAGAGCCCTGAGTGATATGCCTGTTGGCAGACCTCCAAACCTACAACTTAGTAACAAACTTGTCCTTTCTATGGCTTCGAGTCCCCATTAGCTCGGATTGAGTTTACTCAGGGCTGCCATTGTTTCATCTCTCTTCTCTCATGTGCTGGCTGTGATGCTTTTTCAACTGAGTGGCAAGCCGTTTTAAGAAGCTGAAACAGCTAAAAATGGGTTCTCTTTCAGGAGGGTTAGGTTTTGCTCAGTGCCCTGAATTAGGTCAGTGGGTGATTGTGCCAGCGGTACTGCCGGTGCAGTGGAAGGGGCAGACTGTAAAATGGGAGCAAGAGGGAGGGTGGGACAGCAGGAGCTCTCTCTTGGATGGGCTGATGTTGCTGTGGAATTCCAGCTGTAGGTAGAAAGCAGTGAGATGAGGTTAAGCAGGGGGAAGAGCACCCTGTATTCTTTCCCTTGTGTTACACCATAGAGTTGGCTGGTAAGTCTGCTGTTTCCGTATGTGACTTCAAAACTATTGAGTCACTCTCATGTGTTGTGTTTTATGCAGAACATAGGACAAAATAAAATTCTGTAGCTATGTAGAGAGAGATTCTCACACTGCCTGCATGCTTTGGCTCCTTCATTTAGCTTTTGTTTATTATGTCAAAGTAGCAATTAGACCTGGTCAACACCACTTTATGTCTAATGCGAAACAGCAACATTGTTGTAACAAATTTGTTTTTATGGGCTAGCCGTCTTTACCTGATGCCAGGCATCACTGACGAATTTTGTTTCTGTAGTTAAGGTCAATTTAAAATGTGAGGGAACATCTTCAAGTGCCATTACCTGACCAGTTTGTTTACATTCTCATGTGCTTTTCTATTCCTAGCTACTCTATTAAAAATGAAATTCATCTTTGGGCAAGCACGCCCTCAAACAATATTTAGACTCAACCCCTGTAGTGAACTGGTGCAGGTCCCTTGCACAGAATAGATTTTCCCCAATTTTGGAGAAGATACTTGCTTTTCCATTTCTTATTTTTCAACTGGTAGTTCAGTTGTTCATTTATTTCTTGCTTGACATTCAGATGCACTACTGTTTAAGCTGGCTGAAGCAGACCTGACTATTTGTTTCTACCCTCTGTTTCTTCCTCTGTTGTGTGGCAGGAGTGTTTGTGTGGCTACACAGTGAACCAGATCAAGGAATTGGTTTGGGCTTGGAAAAATTTTTGTTTTGTTTTTTTTTTTTTTATTAGTTTGCCCTCTGAATCACTCCACCTCATAAACCGCTTGCTGGCTACTTCTGTACCAGGGGAGCGCTCCTAAAGAGTTACTACGGCTAGGGCAGGCTAGCATCCCGGATGCAAGGAGGTGCACCGATTTAGCACTTTGACTTCTGCAGTGTTTGCCAGTTTGTGACTATAAACTTAAACAGTTCCCCCACTGCCTGCCAACTTTTATTGTTAGAATGAAATACAGAGGTGGCTTGAATCAAGCTGCGCTCTCTCCTTCAGAGAAGGAAGCTGTTGGGAAGTTGCATGCAGTCACCCACTCCTTAATAGATATAAAATGGAATCTGTATGTGTCAATTGTTGAGAATCCTTAAATGTAAAACAGAAGCTGTGTGACTGATTAAATAGATCTGGTTTGTGGAGCTGTGCAACAGTAAGAGTTATCACTGGTTTGAGCAATTAGGGTGGAAAATTAGAAAAAATAAGACTTTCAATTTAATTTCAAGGCTAGATTTTTAACCTGAACGGTGATGAGAAATGTTGTATGAGTGAATTCGTGTGCCGAAAGTGTGACCGATACATATTGATGTTGGGGGCAAACTAAATAGCTAACAGCATACAAAATATGCTGCATGACTATACAGAAGACAAAATTTGTAGGTAGAGGTAATACTTTTTTATATTAGACACTGCAGCTGGAAAAGTGTACGTGCTTTAGGGCACACGCCCTGGTTTCTCTGAATTTCTGTTGCATAGTGTGTAGCATATTTGGGGTTGCATGGTAGTTAGGAGGTTATAAATAGGAAGTCTTCTGAAGATGATCATGTTTCTTGCATAAGATTGGGAGGTAGATATTACTGTTTAGTTTGGCTTCTTTTTCTTTCATGTCACATAGTCCCCATTAAAAGGGGAGCCAGATAGTCTTTGGACTTTCAGCAACTGGGTAACTGCTCCTCGAGCAATTGTCAAGCTAGCAACATGCCAGTGAAATGATACTTTCCTCTGTCTGATTAGAAGGAAAGTTGAATCCCTGTTCTGTTGTTGGCTCGAATTTATGACCACAGGGGTCAGCATCTGATGTAAGCAGAGCTTGCGAGATGAGCTAGCAATGTAATAGATCCCTTGCTAACTCTTTTTATCAGACAGCAAATACATATCTAATCTGATTCTCTGTGCTTAAGTGTTGAAAGAAATGCTAGCGTATAGTTGTCTTAAAATAGTTTTAAAACAGCAATATGACTCCCTTTAAACAGGGAATGCAGGCCTTCTTTCAACTTTATTGCATGAACCAAATGTGAAGATTTTGAGGGTCCTTCATCAGTGGAGACGGCTGATTAGCCACAGAAGTGAAAAGAAACTGAGTAAGAAGGATGATGAAAAGCAAAACTAGAGTACTCGGAACACGGAAATTGGGAGAAAGAGGGGAAATCATCCTCCCTTCCTGCCATTCAGCTTCCTTCAGGTGTCCCTGTAACCTTCTAAAGCTGATAGAGCTCTTCCAGCCTTCCCCTGGAGAGTAAGGGAACAATAACAGGTTTTTGAGTAGAAGGAGAACAAGAACTGTCAAGAGGGCTGTAGCTTGCAGCAGTGGTGAAGGTTTAGCCCATGTTCCGAGCACTACGTGTGTGGTGGTGCGTTGTGTCTTAGACACAGTATTAATGCAGTGAAAATGGTTATTTTAAATCTGATGTCTCTTGGCTGCACTGGCTAATTTCATGGATAATTGTCTTTGCTATTGAAATCCATCTGTGTGTATCACAGATGATGCAAATCAACTTTGTCCTTGAGCAAAATGGCAGAGGTGCGGTGTCAGTGTGTTGCAGAAACGTCCATGCAGGTAGAGCTCAGGTCTTTAATTAGCTTGCTTGTTCAGAACATCTCCTGATATCTGATTTGTTCTCATTAAAAAGGGCAGAATTGACCTCAGTTTACACTCTCACTGAGTCAGAAAAGCTAGCAGGAAGCTTGGGTGATAGAGGCTGCTTGGCATGCCATGCCTAATACTTATTAATTTCATGGGTATATTGTTAGGTGAGACCGCAGTGCATTTGGGCTGTGGGTGGTTGGTATCAGTTGTTCTGTAGACTGATAAGCAGAGTATTATTCTTACTATGATCTTGTAACTTGCAGATACAAGTTCTTTCATACACACAGTCTCTGGACTGTGTGTCATCTGATTGTCATGAAGAAAAAAAAAAAAGATTAAAGATCCTGTGGCTTTGGCCTGATCTGTTTTGCACGGATACGTGATCAGGTATATGCAAAAACCATCTTATGTCATGCAAACAGTATGATCTGAAGTTGCTTTGTCTGGGCTAATTATGTTGTTCTGACCGCTGATTCCAGTACTCGGGTATAACTAATAGTACGTACGTGATAGAGTTGTCTTTCCGTGTGTTAGCTGAGACGGTAAGCAGCCAGTAATTAGACAGTTTATGGTGAAGTATTTCATAGTCTAAATGTGAAGATGATCAAATTGACCCTGTTTTTATTTCTGACATTAAGAATATAAAAGGTTTTGCTGGGTCAGACCAAGGACAAACTTTCTATTTTAATTTTCTCAATTTAAAAAAAAAAACCCAAAAAACACCCTCTTGGATTTCCGGTAGTAACTCTTAATTTTAACAAGCCGTTTAACTAAGAAAGACCTGCTTGTAAAGCCTGGAAGCAGCCAGGGCATTTGTAAAGGTGTATTAAGAATATATGGATACACCTGTGGGGTTCATATAAGCAAGAATATGTGTTTATAAAATAAACATGTTTACACACCGACACTGGGAACACTCTCAGAGAGTGCTTGACCACAGGGCATAAAGTTACAGTTTACAAATGATAATCTGTCATCTTTGGTTGTTCTGCAGCTTTGCTTGTATCTTGGCAACAAGGTTCAGGACACTAGTAGTTTCAGGTAATTAACACGTGTATTTATTTATTTATTATTGCTACTTTTAACAGATGCAGGGAAGCGTTCTCAGATGTATCTGGTAGTGTAGTGCCAGTCTAGACAACAAAAGTTGAGCCTTCTCAAAAACATTGTTGGTGTATCCTGGGTAAATGATGAATTGCGAGCAGGTAACGATCCATGAGCTATGGCTTTTGTTTGACAATTAGGACTAAATAAAAAAATCCACCTGGCTTTATGCTTTTCTCCTTCAATGACACTCAAGTGTAACAAAACATTAATTCTTACTGACATTTTTTCTTCTGTGATGGACATTGGTCCCCGGTGTTATTTCCAGGTTGAATTTGGCTCATTGTTTTGTATAGCAAATTGTTTCAGCAAATCATATCCCACTAAACCTTAATAACAATGGGTCATTTTTGTCAAAGAAACGGAAAGGAAGGGGTAGTTGGAGAGTTTCTAAAAAATTAAGTTGTGATATTTCAAAGGTTTCTTTCTTGCTCGAGGAGGAGAAGGAAAAATTTGAATAAGGCAACCAATGGCTTCATAGACATATTCCTCCCCTCTGCCCCTTCCTGTCACCACCCTTGCAATACTTTTGCCAAGACTTGATTTCTTTAGACAAGCAAACTAGTATTAAGGCTGCTTGACGTGTGCCTTTGTAATCTGAGCATCGTGAAAGCTGTTAAATGAGAACAGCGCTTCCTGTTCACTGATTTTTAACTGCATTTACACTGCTCAGGTAGTTAAGCAGCAGGGCAGTGGTCAGGCTAATGCTTTGGAACTGTCTAGTTTACTAGTGTACGTGGCACTAGTGTCTATTTCTCTAGCAGCATACTTATAAACAACATTTATGACCTCCTCAGTTCTTTATTTTGTCACTAAAAACAAGCCAAGCTTTTCTACTCTCCTGTCATGTGATACGCTCCCTCTTCCCCAGGTCAATCTGTAGCTTTCCTCTGCACTTCCTATGTAGTGAATTAATCTTTTTCTCAACATGAGTTGTTAGGGTTGTTTCTGGTATTAAATTAACACTTAGTAATACTAATCTTTTTCTTTTACGAGAAATACTTTTCCTGATACTTCAGAAGATCACATTTTACTTTTTCAGTCCTGTTATATTGACAGTTTATAGTCTTTGTGAGATCAGCTATTGCATTCAATTCCTTCCTTCATTGTCATTCTTCAAATTTAGGAACATCTTCTAATAGCATAACTGTTTTTGATTAATCCACAAATGCATGACCCTTCACTGTGTATTACTGGATTTCATTTCATCTCTGTTACTGAAATTCTGAGGGTCATGTAATTCATCATCCATGATACTCACCCCTCTGTTTTTATGATGGCTTCTAATTCTGTGTTATCATTAAAGCTTTTTCTTGCATCCATCATGCTTTTATAATGGGGCCATTGATGGCCTTTTCAATTTTCAATATTTTACACCTTTGATGAAAAACAATTCTAAGCTTTCTCCATACTTGGGTTCCAAAATCTTCATCCCAAAGAATTGCATTTTTGCTGAACTGAGACATGAGCAGTAGTTCTCTGATTATATTCTATAAACAGGTTTTTTTTTAATGGTGGTTTTGCTGGTTGCCAGTCCAAATTTCAAGTAGTGTCACCCCTCTCTGGCTCAGTGTATACAGGGCAAGGACTTTGACTGAGCTTCAGTTTCCTTTGATCTGTTGAATTGTTTTCTCATGCTGACACTATACTCTGTAATATTTCTCCTTCTAATTATACAAGAACCCTTTAGCCTTGTTAAATCTGCTTCTTTCCCTTGCGGACTTTTTACCCGACCCCAGAGGAGTATCTGAATCCCAGTTTGGAATCCCCTGATTATCGGACCTTGTTTTATTTGTAGTAATTCTTACCTTATCAACATGTTGTACAGACTCAACAACAAAATTAATTGGGTTAGGATTTCTGCATTAATTATTAAATGATATTTGTCTTTTGGGATCCGAAGGTTATACCAACCTTTTGCCAGACATACGTTACTGTAAAATCTGCTCAAACCAAAAGAGAAAGAAAGAAATCTTTCCACATTACTCTGCTGCAGCTGCCATGAGAAGAACTGCTCAAACCACATGGTTTTCTACACAGAAGGGAAGGAAGAGTACTGGTAGTATGTTTGCCTGAGAGGCCCTCACAGCTCTGCAATTCCATCTCCAGGGATCTCATTTCCATATTAAACATGACAGATGACAGTGACTCTGTCGTGCCTTTAGCTAGGTCGTCTCAGTGGTTAGTTACCCCCACTTTAAATGTATATTTATTCTAGAGTGATTTTACCTAACTTTGGCTTCAAGCCATTTAGCTTTGTGTTTCTTTTCTGCTAAAACACAAATCACTACCATCATCCTGTTTAAACAAGATGTTAGGTGGTATTAGGTCCAGTGCTTTTCAAAAGTCTACGGATATGATGTTGTATTTGGTTTGTAATAGGACTTCTGACTGAATCAAGGAGTATAGCTGCTGCGTTTGGTGCCTTTTCTGTGACGTTGTGTGACTGGTATTTGTGGTGCTAATACCCTTTAACTCACATCTTCTACTTTGGTCTGCATTGATGTCAGATTAATCCATCCATATCTCAGGTCTTTTCATTAGCCCTTTAAAAATATTATTACAATATTAAATTTTTAGTAGTTATCTGAGGCTTCCCCAAGTTTCAGCAGCTTGGATCATCTCTTCAGTAATCTCTGTATTTGAAAGAATGGAGAGGTGGAGTCATTTAGATAATAACTTTTGATTTATTCCCCCCCGTCCATTTTATTGCTTCAGAAAAGTGCCAATCTTTGTTCTTTATTTTGCTCCGCTTTAAGTCTAGAGCCAAAAGAGATGCTTAGTTTCATTTTAATAATAAATTAAAACCATACAGTCTGCTGGATAGGTATTTCCCAGCGAGACAAATAGACTGCTTGCAATTTGTAA
The DNA here is from genome assembly GCA_034782735.1 of Sagittarius serpentarius. Classification (NCBI taxonomy): domain Eukaryota; kingdom Metazoa; phylum Chordata; class Aves; order Accipitriformes; family Sagittariidae; genus Sagittarius; species Sagittarius serpentarius. The sequence goes on along the minus strand of JAVKLA010000007.1, from coordinate 14,842,960 downwards.
TAAGCACTTTTTAAAAAATCTGGCTTGTGATTTAAGTTAACCTAAAAACTGTCCAGTTTTGTATGACAATATACAGGTACATTCTGTTTTATGATGTCTTACTTCCCAGACTACCAAGAGTGTATCAGTAGAACAATTAGAAACTGTACATACCTTTTTTCATAGAAATGTTGCACTCTACAATAGTCAGTGGCACTCTGTTGAAACTGTTCCTATTACTGTATTTAGTGCCAAGTGTTACAGAATAAAACTACTTTAAATGTCTGTAGCTTTTCTGGCGTAATACAGAGATGGTCGAGCTGATGCCTTGCATTTAGTAGACGTTTGCTGGCTATTAACAGTATTCTACTAAGTATTATTCTCTAACCCGAGAAGGCACAAATGGTTTGGAGAATGACTCAGTCGTATCCTCCATCGTCCCCTGAAGAACTGGGAAGATGGCTGTGCTTTTGAAGAAAGCTCATTTAGACAACGTGGCAAACTTTGATGAGTTCTTCATTACTTCAGATTTAATTTTTTTGAGTTTGCGTAACTTCTCTCACTTATGACTGCTTTAATATGCAAGAATGCTAAAAATAACATGTTCAGCTCAGGTGAAGAGAGGAAGGAAAGGAAATAAACCACATAATGCATCATTCACTCTCTTAAGACAATTAAGGTGTAGCACAGGAAGTTGTTGAAAGGATCCCTGTCCAGATCTGCTTTGATGTGTTAACTTTATGTTCTAAATACTAGAATAAATGATGCCTTAACTTCACAGGCATACGCACAAGAGATTGCTGTGACCCGCCAGGGAGTGAGCTCATTGGCAGCATGCTTGTGTAGGGCATGTATTTCAGCAGCACTGCAAGCTGTTGAAGCAAAGAAGGGCAAGCAAAGCAATCCAAGCACCAGGGCTTGTCCTACAAGTCTGCCTGTGTGTGCTGGCAACGCGATAAAGTAAATGCAGTTCTGCGAGACTTCTTCCCTGGAAACCAAGTCCAACAACTGTCAAGAAGAAGAACAACTTATTTTTAAAAACTGAAGTTTGTAATTATACAGTCACAAAACTTTAGTGGGTTATTTTGTGGCCTAATACCGCTGAAATGCCTATTTTGTTTCCCTGTTTATCATGACTGACCTGTGAAGGAAGGGCCCCTTCCAGTTACTGTCTCAGTGACACCACACAGGCAGTTTTCTCCCATTTTCTTCATTTTGGATGGTAACGCTAGAAAAATTGGGCAGGGAAGAGGACTGATTTACCGAAAACATACAATTGAATCAAATCCAGCTTATGTTTGCAATGTTTTTTTGTTGTGTATTTTTTATTCATTTATTTTATTCAAGGGAAGGTACGTGATCACGGAGGCCTGGATGCCTCTCTCTCTTTCACTAAGTAGAATTATGTGTTTCTATGAAGAATATCAAACGTTATCAAATGAAAATTTTCTTTGTTTTGCTGCCCACCCACACAAATGCTTTCAGAGTTAACCTTTCAGCAAGAGAACTGAGCTTTGCTTTCAGAGACGAGAAACCTTGCTCTTGTTATTTAGAATCATCCATCTGATGAAAACTTGAGTGGTGAAAAGCAAAGTTTCTGTCAAGAACAATTCATTAGTGGGCGCTTGTTTCAGTCTGGCATTTCAACAGTGTGATCATTAATTTTGGACCATACTTTGCTGGATGTTTGCTCCTTACACTGGTCTGCAGCCTTCACACCGTGGTTCTTATTTTAAACATAGTAGTGGAATAATTGCAATAAGTACATCTTACAGGTGAGCATAAAAAGGTCTTGCCACTTACATGCTTTATCTTAAAAGGCACCATGCCAAAATTTGTGAGAATCTTGATTATACTGAAGTTTGGAGCAAATCTCATTAAGTTTTGGCTCTGACTGTGCGTGATTAGGAGCATGTGGCCTATTCCTTATAGTTATTATCCATGCCTTTGGTGTATGTAAATTTATTTTGTTTTCTAAGTTATAACCTGTACAAAAAATCTAGTGTTCTCCTATGACTCAGAAGGTAATCCGGGCGAAGAAACCCAAACCAAAGCAAAAAACTCTTACTTTTTGGCTTATGCAAGGGGCATTCCAACTCAGACTTTATCTGTGCTTAATTCAGCCTGCCAAAATGCCTCGAGGGGAATATTGCAGCATCAATTTATTGCAAATGCATTTTATTAATGTAAAGGCTTCAGTAGACAATTTCTTTCTCTTTCCATCTTGAGCATCCCAATATCCAAAGGTGACACTAGCCTCCAGTTCATACACAGGTGGAATTTTAGCTGCTTGTCTTCAGCTCTGTAAACCATTTCATCTCGTGTTTCTTTACCTTTTCTCTTGACAGATGAGTGACTTGGTACACTGGAAGTGCAACTCCACAGATGCACGTTGGCTGATGTATACGCTCAGTGTGGTTTGGTATCTGAGGATTCTCTAGTCTGTTGTTTTTATCCCTGCCCAATGCCAGCATCATTTCCCCCCTCCAGATACGCTGCCTAACATACTAGTTTATTTAAATGTTCACTAGGGGTTTCTTTGGTCTTTCTTATTGAATATTCGATTGCCAGCGGTGGGTGTAACTGCCAGTGTTGACAGCTAGTCTTATTTGCAAATGTAGACTGCTCCCTTAAGGCACAATTCCTTTGTCAATGATGTTTCCAAGCCATACGGAATTATGCAACAGTCATGAGAGTTACTACTGTCTTATGTCATATTTTAATCCTTTTCCTAATTAGCATTTGTCCTTATATATGTTTTCGGAACTCAGATCTTTGCACTTACCTGTACACTGAGCTTACGGTAAGCGGATGAAGTTTGTATCTGTTTCTAGAATGCAAAAAGACCACTGGATAGAAAATAACTGGATTTTGAACTACACTTTAATGCCTCCATGCAGGAAGATAGGATCATAGTAAGCAATGCTTTTGATAATAAATGGAGCATTCATATCTGAGCAGCCTTTCAAAGTTAAAAACCCCATCTTAGCGAGTATAGATAATCTTTTAAGACATCATGGGTAAAAAAGAGTTAATCTGCCTTTGTAGAATGTGCTGTTTATTTTGCCCTTCTGTCAAAAGAGAATGGGTGGATTTACCACTGTCTTTATGTTTCACGCTAGCAGTAAAGCTAACTAAATTGTAGGAGGAAAGATATGTGCCTGTCATGCAGCGTAGTAGTACTAGGCGTATTTATGTGTACTATGAACATTTATGATCATCCACGGAGGCATCAAGCATTACCTTCTGTCACCTGAAGTGCAGAAGTGCTCTGAGTTAATGAATAATCTGAAGTGACCATTGCTGTATTCCTGGGATCCAAAACAACCTGTGACATTCATGCAAGTGCAAAGGCTTGCCCACCTACAGCATCCTCAGCTTCCTCTAAAATAAGAGGGGCATAGCAAAAAAGAAAACAAGATTTCTGTCAGGTTTAGGAATAGAACTGATCACTGACTAAATGAATGTGGTTATTTTCCACCGTCTTGACTGAAAATAAATTTGAAGTGCCTGCTTAAACCATGCAACTCCTCTGAAACAAACAGGACAGTGCTTTCCAAGGGCAGAAACTGGTGGACTATTTTTGGCTCTAAACATAAGCAGCTGTAGTTCCACTGAAATTAGAGAAGTTGTATTGCTTTGTACAAAGGTTCAATTTGATTCCTAGGTTAGGGTTTAAAATTTTCAAAAACTGTGAAGCTGCCTGTCCTCTGTGACATTTCTAGCTAAGTTCACTCATAGTGAATAGGAGGAAAAATAAGAATTATGTTGGTTTTCACCTGTAAAATTCACATACCGTCAGGTTGGGGTTTTTTCCCTGCGTGTTCCAATCTTGGGAATATTTTAACCTAATGGCTTTGCACTTCCCTACAAAAACACCTGCCTAGTTTTCACTAAAGCCTGAGTTTCGGCCTGTGTGTGAGGATCAATAAGCCTGTGTGGAGCTTTGTGCTGATTTAGTATCAAACAAGGCAGTTTAAAACTGGCAGGGGTATCTTTACAACGTGACTGAAGTTTGGAGGTACATGAAGCAGTATGTAGGCTTATCTTTGAAAATCCTTTCTTAAACAAAAGCCTATGCTCAGCTTTAATTCTTGAGCTTAGTTCTCCTCCCTGATACTCTCTCCTACCTTTAAGAGACCAGACTGGTTTTCCTTGAGAACCTTCCACGGCATGTTTATGCCCATGATACTTTGTTTGTCAGCCTTAAGCAATAATAGTGTTGCTACGGTTCAGCACAGTCTGTTTTTTCCTTTCAGTAGCCCAAGCTTTTTTTTTTTATTTTATTTTTTTTAAATGTTCTCCACTTCAGATTCCACATGTGGCTGCTCAGGAGAATGACATTTTTCTCTTGAGCATGCTCAGAGGCAATACGTGAATTTAGATGTCAGAATGTTTGAGTTGTGAGAGACTGGGATTTGAACAAGTATCTTGAGACTTGCATAATTTTTGATGCTTTGCCTTGCACAGGAAGGGGCTGTGATTCTTATTTGTCTGTCTGATGGTGAGTTCTCCAGAGGGAACGTCTGTTTCAGGCAGAAAAAAGAACTGAAAACTTCATTTTGTAACTGACCCTGCCGCTGCTTTGCTGATCAAGGAAAAAAAACATGAAAAAAATTCTTTTCTCACCTACCCTACTTCTGTGCTGGTGAAAATCCATTTATTTCAGAGAAGGAATGTTTTATTTAAATCTGTATCTTTAAGAAACAAGTCAAACTTGTCAGGCATGTGATTTAGTTTACTCATCTGTAAAACTGACATGTTTCATCCTTAGCTGAGGAGTGTGGGTGGAGGGGAGTTATTTGTAATGTAAGTAAAAGAAAAAAATAGTTTGTGCAAAGAATAATTGTTTCTGAAATACTGGTTATGAAACATATTCTGGTTTGAGTAAAATCCTTGGTATGTCATAACGCTTTGTTTCAATGACTAATACATTTTTATGGACGTTCCAACTTTGAACCCTCCTATCAAGTTACTGGCCCTGCAGCAATGTCCCTAAGTTTATGTTACAGGAATATTATGTTGCTTGTATAAATGCTGTCAAAGCCAGGTGGATATTCTGTTTTTGCTAGTTGTGTTGGACTACAATGCCAGCATTTGGTAGTCCAGTGATAGCACTCAGTGGAATTTCACTGTCTATGCCAGCATAAGCTTTTTTTCCCTTCATCTCTTTTGTATGTCTTAGTAATGTCACTGTATTTGTAACTTTGTGCGATATAGTTGAGTCCTGTCCCTGTAGATACCAAGTGTGAGATTAGTCACTGGTTTACCGCTAGAGCCAGGCTGACGTCGTGCTTATAGTGCTATGGAAACAATTAAGTCATTGGTATGTTTTGCTAATTTAGCTGATGCCTTGGTTGTAAGTGTCTGCCATATCTGTTGCTGTATGGAACATGATACCAGATTGTGCCATGTTCTTAAGCAGGACATGAATCACTGGAGGGAGCTCTTTTTATTGTCTTCTCTGGAAGTTCAGTGTATGTTCCTCAGTCAGCCTCTCAGTATGTTAGTCTTCTGTATTTGGAAGTCATTTTTCCTGATTTGACTTCCCCACTCTCACTATACTTACTTTTTTGCAACCTTCTTTGTAACTCTGTCCATCAGTGGGTATCATCAGTATGGGATAGATGCATTGACTATGGAATGATCTTTGTGTCGTTGCCGTAGAGCAAACACAATTGCAAAAGCAATTATTATTAGTTGTGATTTACAGTGTAGTTGTGTTTCCCCCTTCTTCCCTGTTCATCAAACTTTGTAATGGCAATCAAGTGCCTTATATGCATATTTGTGTATGTTTTGAAAATGTAACATGATTCTAGATGAGTTCAAGATCCAGCAGTGCTCAGTGTTTTGCATATACATACAGAGTATTTTCCCTGCACAGCTTAATCTACGTAGACTTGCTAAAAAGGAGACTTGTTCATAGACTGGAAATTTGTAGCAGAGCTGGGGGCTGCGTTGCTAGTTCTCACTGCTGACAGTAATAGCTAATGCCCTATCCCTTACCATAGCTATAAAATCCATTTAGCAGGAAAACATCTTTAAAAGCTTTTGGTTGGGTTTTTTTTGTGTGTGTGTTCTCTGTGAACCTGCAAATACATTCTCACTATAACAGATTATCTCCTGAGATTATGAAGTCCATCATTTTCAAGAAAAGCAAAACACACATTTGTTAGGACAAGTACACCTTTTTTATTTTTATCTTAATGCACTTAGGTGGACTAGATAACCTGTAAAATTTCTTTCCAGATGCATTTTTTGTGATTCTTTTGATTGTACAGTACTTGTGATCACTAAGTGACGGTTTCTAATAGAGGAAACTTTTGCAAGTCAAAATAAGTTCTGTGAGAAAGGGTGGTCTCAGTATTTGAACTGTTTCTTAAGAAGACCTAGCTTGGCCTAGAATTATCATTAAATTCGTCACACAATCTTCGCAAACCTCGCTTACATCAGTGAAAAGAATTCGTCACACCAAAGTGAAAATAACATCATCACAACACAGATGAAGGAGTTTCAAATCAGTGCAGATACTTAGGGGCTAGCACTTGCATTGTGTCCCCTTATGAGTGACGTTCTGCCTTGTAAAGTGATACAAACTTAAAACTAAAGGACAGATTTTCCTGTGCAGGAACACTGCTATTTAGATACCTAGAGCTAATAACCAACTTAAATAAAAATCTATTCAGTATTTTCCAAGGCTATTATGTCAGAAATTTTGATTGACTCTCTTTGAAGCTATTTTTGTAGATTTTTAGTTGTAACTAGCACTTAAGTAAATGAGCAAGCAGTCAGATTTGCAAAGAAGCTGAATCCCTTGGGTAGTAATATCTGCTAAGGTCATTCAGGTGGATTTGAAGAGTGTAATAAAGGATGCAATATGAGATTTGAAAGCTTCCTCAACAAAATATCAATTACATGGTAGTATACCCGACTGGAATCCTAATAATATATTTTTTTCCTTTTTTTCAGTTCATACTTCACCATCCGGGCATGTGTCTGCCCCTTTGGCTTTGAAAATCAGTTTATGGACATTATCCATGAAAACAAAATGTCACCTGAGCATAAAGGTGTGATTTATGCATTTGTCCAGTTGTTTACAAAGGATTTAGATCAGCAGTTTAGCATATTAACACAAATGACATTTCTCAGTGCCCTTTTTGTGGCAAACAGGTTGTTGTGGTGTTTTTTTCTGACATGGTACTAAAGGAAAGCAAGACAAAATACTTCTCTAATGGCTTCTTATATCACTGAGATGATGTAGCAAGAAGTTCCTTGAAAAATCAGCTTCTGTTGTCTGAGTTCAGTTAGTTTGTCTTAAAAAGCACTGTCACGGCAGTTTAGCAAACTGGACCGTGGTTGTGTATTTCCTTGCGAGCACAGACAAATGCAAATACTGTATTTCTGTCATTTAAAGTTGCAGGAAAATAATTTTTAAAATTTCCATAGTCTTGGCAACTTAGTGAAGTTAGATACATTTTATATTTCTACCTGTCAAATTATATTTATAAATGTGTATTTCATACTTACCGTAATGGGGAAGAAAATGAAACTTTCCCATGATAGACCAGGTCAAATAAATCCCCCTTGAGCATCTGAAGTCTTAATGTGGACTTTTAGATGCCTAAATCAAAACCTGTGATTTCTAAACCCACCAATTCTGCCCGGTTCCAGAGGTAACTGGTTTTGCTCTCAGATTCCCAGCCCTCAGTTGTTTCATGTGCGTACGCGGCACTGTCTCAGGCCAGTAGATCTTGAGCGGCTCCATCGCTAGCTCAAGCCTGAAGTCGCAGCAGGCGGAGGAGACCAGGTGTCCCTCTGCCTGTGTCTCTGAACGGCTCTGTCCCGTAGGCCAGCCTGGAGTGCACGCTGAGAAGGTTTTGCTCTTTAGTAAGTGCAGTTGCTCCCTAATCCTGCAGAGTGGCTGAGGTATGGGTGGCGGGTGCCTTCCTCTGGGAACTGCAACGGAGAGCATCCCGCTAGCTGGGTTTGCAGAGGAGGAAATCTGTGCTTCCATTGCATGAATGGAAAACAAGCTCCAAGTACGCAAGCCTGGAGTTCTTAGTTGGCAACAGTTTTTTTTTATTTTGGGTTTTTCTTTTACCTTATGGCCAACTTCAGCTTGCCTTTTTGGTGGTAAAGCCTGTCCAATAATATTCTCTGTCCTTTAAAAAACACCTGTATGGACAGAGCAGCCTGCCTGGAAGAGAAAAAATAGCAAGCTGGGGCTTGTATTTCCTGTGTAGTGTCACTTGGAGGTTTTTGAGGGACTGAGCTTCTCAAGTAAAATGTTCTGCGTTTTGCTTCTAACGTGTTTTAATTGTGACGACTCCTCTTTTAAAATGTGCAAAGAGTTCAAAGACTACTGTATTCATGAAGCAAACAATATTTCTCTGACTGCCTGCAGGATAGAAATATTAACGGGTGCAGTTCTTGTGCCTATGGCTAAACTGATGAGTGACTAACATCTGCCCCTTTTTGAAGTGTGTGCTGGGACTTGACAAACTCTGACTTGACTGAGTCACAAGGAATGTCAGAATCCATATTTTCACATACACCTGTTTGTTCCTAACATCTGAGAAGAGAGCACAGAGTGTAGGTGCTTAAGAAGGGGCTCAGAACTGAAGATCAAAAGCTGTGTTTGGACTGAAGTGAAGGATGTTAGCATACAGAGCCCTAAAACACAGTTCTGTTTTGGAAAGCGATGGCAGCAAGTTTCATGAGACCTCTTCCTTGGAGTGTGAGGCTCAAATCTGGTGAAGAGTCACACCTGTGCTCCACACTCTGTATTGCAGGCAGCGCTGTTGACATCAGTAGGATTAATCACACCGTGTTCATGTAAGGATCTGTGTAAATCTTTGCAGAATTTGTCAGTGACCTCCATTTCAACTTTACATGCCTTATAACTACAGAGTTATTCTTGCTGGCTACGTAGAACCTCATTGATTTGGGAGTCAAACTGCATGTTTGTTTGGGTTTTTTTTTCATTTGTAAGGATAATAAGGAGCTCACACTAAGCCTTTATTTACACGTTTGTAAAGCCATTGCCTCCTGGGAGAAAGCTGAGAGGAAGCTAGGTAGGGGTGACAGTAAATCACAAGAAGTAGCAGAGGTTAGCTCCTTCTGAGATAGCTCTACAAGATTTAGGTAAGTAAAAAGTTAGGAAAAATGTGTTTCTGTTTTTTCTCATTTAAATCGGTGTATACAAAAGTAGTTTGCAAAATATGCTAAGCTATGAAAACTCCTCTTTCCTCCTACCTAATTCTCTGTGTATGTAGATATCACTGCAGTACCTATAAACTTTTTCTGAAAGCCTTTTCTCCGGTGGTTGCAATTGTTTTGGCTACCTGTACGGAGCGTGTTCAGAAGCCTTACAGCTCTCTTCAGTCATAGCTTCTACTTGATTTTAACATGTGATCCTGTTCTGGAAAGTATAAGTAGAAATGGAATTGTTTTATTAAATTTTTTGTGTTGACTTACTGAAATGTTTGAGACAAACAAAAATTTGCATTTACTCTCCTTTTTGTTTTTGTACTCCAAAGAGAGGAAAATGTACTGCACTTTTGTCTCTAGGTATTTATTTATGTGCTTGTAAATGCTGGGACTTTCTGTTTTCCCACTCTAGCTTTGAGGTTTGGGATTTTTATTTTTATTTTTTCCGAAAACCTATGTTTGACTGTCAAGTAAGTATAATATCCTCTTGCCTCTGGCTCTTTTCTGGGGAGCTGAAGGTTGTTTGGGTCAACAGTGCTGGTCAAAAGTAGAATTATGAAAATGCTGGAGAGAGAAGAGCTTCTCTCATGTACGAGGGAACGGACGTGAGGCAAAGTAGCAGGGCTGAAGGAGTGGGCGGCTGAGCACCTTATATTCTGTATGCGAGTAATACACTGAGTTTTCTGTTCACTCATAGAGGGGTAGTCACTGAGTACACTTTACTGGGGAGAGCAGTTTTGATCGCTCCCTGACTAAATCTGTGTTGCATTACTTTTCTCGTACTTCCCTTGGAGAAAAGACCTAGTTTTAGAATCACAGAATCATAGCAGAATTTAGGTTGGAAAAGACCTTTAAGATCATTGAGTCCAACCATTAAGCTAACAGTGCCAAGTCCACCACTAAACCGTGTCCCTAAGCGCCACATCTACACGTCTTTTAAACACCTCCAGGGACAGTGACTCCACCACTTCCCTGGGCAGTTCCAGTGCTTGACAGCCCTTTCGGTGAAAACATTTCTCCTAATATCCAATCTAAACCTGCCCTGGTGCAATTGAGGCCATTTCTTCTCATCCTATCCCTTGTTACTTGGGAGAAAATCCCATGTTTCTTTATGGATACAGTTCTCTAGAGGAAAACAAGTGGGGTTTTTTTCATAACGGTAGGGAAAGGAGTGACGACATGTGCCTGGATGTGGTGTGTCGCCTGGACAGCACATGGAGTGCTTTGTTGGAGAGGCAGCAGGCTTACGGGAGCTGGAGAGGAAGGAATGAGAAACCGGTGTTTTCTCTTGGACGCTCTGCTTTCTTCTGTTTGACGCTGAATAAATACTTCCTCCGCTGTAATGTTAAGGCCCAGAGATGTCAGCCTGGTAAGCTTTATCAGGTGTTTGTGAACTGCTTGATGTTAGAGGGAAGTGCTTCTGAAAAAGCAACAGTCAGGGCGAGTTGTTGATTTGAACTGAAGAACTTCGATGGAGTTTATAAATAAATTACTAGGAGAGGGGAAGAAAAGAAAAAAATGTGCAAAAAGGGAGTATAGTTCATGGGCATATTAAGGAAAACGGACAGTTCAGAGTTAATACCACCAGGTGTCTGTGAAACTGGCTGTTGCTGCTGTATGGATGTATCTACTCATACAGTTTACTGAGCGCTGTGGGTGGCAGTAAAGATAGGTGTTTGGTCCCTGTGGGTAACTGTTACAGATGGGAGCAGGGTTCTTCTTTATTTTTGTTTAGATTTTGTTTTCTGAGTATTAAAATAGCCAGATCGTCTAACAGAAGCCTGCAGACTTCAAACAGAAATTCATTAGGTGTAGGGTAGGTGCATGGAACTACTGTTTTTCTACTCCCTCGTGCTGTTCGAGCGTCATCTGCCTGAGCTTTCCAAGAGCATTAGTCTCTAATACAGGCAGGAGGCTATTTTTATAATGTGTTGGGTTAGATGAGTATAGATCACACAAGCAATAGATAAGCTGAGTTGTTTATTCCTTGTAAATTAACACTCAAAAGCAGCAACGGTAATGCTGCTGACTTTTCTGAAATATCTGGTGAGCAGGTTGTTAATCCTTACTTAATATGAACTTGCAAGATGGAGCTTGTGTGGTTATTATTTCTTCAGTGACTTTTCAAAGCACGGGTCTGGAAAAGCACTCATAAATAGGATGACCTTTGCCTCCCAGGTCTCATGTCCATCTCTGCTTTCTGTGCTAAAATTGCCATCTAGAATTTTATAAGGATATTTTGACCTGCCCTGGTATCGTAGACAATGCAATGCAGGTAGATGATGGAGTAGGTGGGGAATACTTACTGCAACGAAGTCCTGAAGCATTTGAAATATGTGGAAAGAGCAAGTAAAGTGGGAAAGGTTATTTTTGGTAGAGAAAGGAAACTTCTTAGGCTACATCTTCCTGTAGTATTGTCAAGACAAATGCTTCCTGTTTTGCTTTGTCATTTTAATTTCCAGGAATAGCTCTTGTGCTGGCTCCCGCCATGCTCTACGGACGGAACGCAAAGCTCTGGCCTAGGATTTTTACGCAGGTGTCTTGCCTTCCTGGTATTGAGGATGGCTGCGGTCCTGGGAATGTAATGTGTTTCGCCATTGTCATAGGTGCTGGGTGATTTGAATGAGTCGCTTTACTTTGCTTTGGAGGCAAAGTAGTAATGCACATTTACCTTTGTCTGTGCAACGCTTGTAAAATGTCCAGCGTTATTTCTGGAGCCCCCCTAAAATGGACACAGCGCACGCAACAGATAAACATCCTAACCGAAGGACGTTACCATTTCAGGGCGTACGTGGCGTTTGCAGGACTGTTAAGACTATGCATCTTTGCAGCCACTGAGAAACTTTACATTGTTACGCAATTCATCTGGAAAATCACCCAGCTGAGGGGCTATTGTTCATTTTTTATAAGCTTTAACTTTTTTGCTAAGACTATGGGCTACCACTTTAAATTAAAAGACCTTCATTGCAAATAGTGCTGTGGACAATGCCTGCTGTTTCATTCTTCGCAGCATCCAAAGCAGATGAAGAATGCAGCTGGCTGAAGGTGTAGGTAAGCAAAGAGCACGTGTTTCAGGGAGCCCTTCAGCTCAGCGCTGAACACCGAATTCTCCCATAGTGGCCCTCCATTTGAGAAGGAAAAGGTTAATTACAGGTTCCTGCAGAACCTGTTGTGGTTTGGAAGGGTATGGAAGCAAGGGGGGGGGGGGGGGGGGAGCAACCGCAAGTGGAT
>JAVKLA010000007.1:14795895-14830440 GCA_034782735.1 Sagittarius serpentarius | reverse complement strand
GGGGGGGGAGCAACCGCAACTGGATATCCCTCTGCAGGTCTTGGCTTTATTTCAAGATTAAATTGAAGGTGAAAGTCTTCAAGGCAAGTCAAAAGAAAACAAGCAAACAAAAAGCAAGCAAAAATCCCTGCCACCACCACCTTTAGAAACTGGTGTTTATATTCTAGACAGAATAGCTGCTCACTCGGAAATGTCAAATACTTCTATTAATAAAACTGAGACCAGTGCTCCTGACTTTATTTTTTGCGGGTGATTTTTGGAGAAAGTTCATGGGTCCTACTTCTCCTCCTCAGTGTGTGAGGCTCTGGGGCATCGGGGGAAATGTTTGCACAGGCCAGACTCTGGGAACGGCTGGCCCTTGTGGATCAGCTTCCACTGCAGTGTTTGTTCCTGCGTGTCGTGCTACTGCTACCCATGCCGTGGGAAGCACCAGAGTTTTTACAGGCCTCATCTTGTAAAATCCGTGTCCTCTGATAGCTGGGGGATTTTTGTCTTTTCTGTGGCTGGTTAATTGCTCATCATTGACTCCTCTGAAGGGAGAAGAGACGTTAAACTGCTGAGGGGTTAGACTACCGTCCCAAAAATCGTCAGGCTGGTGGGGTTTATTACTTAAAATCCTCTTCTTTAAACTTCTGGTTTTAATGGTATTGTTGTACCACACAGAGGAGGGCAAGGAAACTTGTTTGGCTAGTGCTCAGGCAAGATGCGGGAATAGAAAGGACACATAGTTGTAAAGTTATTTAAGAACCTGCTTTGATAATTTAAGTACGTTTAAAAATCCTTTTGCTCGGGTGGTGTGTTTTTCTTATTTCCTAGCTGGATTCAAAAGATGCTTGTAAAAAAGTAGCCTTGGGAGACTAAACCGCTGGTGACGCGATTCCGGGTGCTCCTCTTGCCCGCCAGTACCAAAAGGAGACACGGAGAAACACGAAAGGCAGTCTCGGGGGCGTGCGGTAGGGCAGGCAGGGTTTCTTAACTTTGCTGTTTACGGTGTCTCAGCTGAGAATATTTTTCTCCTGAAGAGCTATCCAAGTTCAGTGCTGCAGCAAAAATATGAGAGAAACAAGGATCTTCAGAACCCTCGCATCCGTTTTGTGATGTTTTGGGGAGCTTTTAATCATGTCTTGCAGCTAATGGAGAATTTTTTTTAAAGGAAGGACCTTTCGCCACCCCTAAATCCCAAACCCTGCCTGTGAAATTAATTACATTGTTGAAATATTTTAGTAGACTCTATTTATTGAGATCCAAGTATGCAAAGCCTGGAAGAACTGCAGACTTTGTGAAGCTTTTGAAGGGTATTGAGAAGGTGGATATAAACACCTTGAGTCACGTTGTGTTTTGATACATTCGTATAGGTTATGCAGATACTCTACAGCCATTGCATACTGGTGGAGGATGGAGGGATTCCTGTTGCACCACTAAGACCTGGAAGAGCTCCTGGAGTAAGCCCCTGGACTGCTGCTTTACTGCTGCACTTCAGGATCCTCCCAGAGGACCGACTGCGCCCAAAGCCATCAGCCTCCCCGAGCGCTTCTAGGACACAGGAAAACTGCTTTGAACTTGGTATGTCGCAGTAAATCACTGGTGAGAGGTGAATTACTTGAAATTTGGCAGTTTGTGCTCATCTAAATGCACCACTGTGATTGCAGATGTGAAAATGACGGGAGTTCCGCAGAGGCACAGCAGTACTTTGTGTTGGGGCTGCAGCAGAAAGTCACAGTGTTTGTAGGTAATAATTCATCTGGTAGAGTTTGTTGGCAGAGGAGAGCCTGCAGCTGACTGGGACGGAGAAGCACGAGAGAAACCACACCTGACTAAAGCAAGCAGGACAGGGTGAGCCACCAAAAATGCCTCTTTCTTACCTGGGTTTTTTTGGACAAACATCCACTGTATCAATCCAAGACATCAGACAAAGCTTCTTTTAAGAACACTGATGTAAAAACGAGGTCTTGGGTGGTCATTTATGGTTCAAATAGCAGTTTATATATTTATTAGAATTATACACAACCTTGACAATCTATTTTGCCATTCAAAAATAAATTGCAGTATTGTCAATTTGCACATGATCTGTCACTAATAAGAATCCCATTTACATACATAGTAAACATTTTGCATACTTAAAACACCGCTTTAAATTCTAACACTCCCATCTCTTCCCTCCCCCCGTCCTGTGGCATTATGTTTAGACTATGTAAACAAACTTTTCCAACATTCAGGGACTACCACCTTTTTTTATTAATTAAACCATTTCAGCACTTTGGAGAGGTGGCCGGTGGGTATAGCTCTTAATTGCATTTTTGTTTACAATGATTCTTCACAGATCACGCTGCAGTGATTCCTGCTTTTCATTGCTTGATGTAGTTCCTTCTGACCAGGAAAGATGAAAAACAGGGTTTAGTACCTGTATCAGGTAAGTCACATGAGCGCATTCCCAGTTTAGTATTCTGCAGTGCTAATAATCACATTTAGTCGTTTTCACTGTTATTTACATGTGCGATAAGTGGTTGACATCTTCAGATTTCAGCTGTGGGGAACTAAGAATTCAGCTAAGAGTCAGCCACCACAGACTTTCTCTAGCTACTTAAGAGTTTGTATTTATACTCCAAATGTTATCTTGGGAGTTGAAATTAAAATTTACGAGGCATTAACTGCCATTTGTTAAGCAACATGGTTTTTACTACCTCTTTTGACAGAGAGCTTCTGTCTTCTGGTGCCTGAAAGGCTAGAAAACTTAGCATAACAAAATCAAAGAGGCAACATAGTATTTTTCCATCCAGTTAAAAAAAAAATCACAGCTAGTGGTAGCTAATGTAAGCATCCTTAGAGCATATGGATGCTATACTGACCCACAACTGATGTTTCAGTATCTAGGCTTCAGTTTAGAAGTACTCACGGAAGTCAGCATATTGAAGTAGTGCAGTGTGGTCACACACAAATGAAAAGCCCTATTTTGAGCGATGAGGTTTGTGACAACACAGATCTATGGGCATTGAATTTAGCTTCTTTTCCTACAGCAGCAGTGTATTTGTAAAATGGTTTCAGGTTTTTGAAAGCTAGCGTCAGTCAACTGAAAGGCATGGATAACCAGAGCACTGAGGAAGTGTGAAGATTCCAAGGTTTGTTAAGGCTGTAAAGTTCTCATACTAGCATCAAAAAAATACTTAGGAAGGAAAGTCTCCTGCCAGCTTCTTGCCTGTTTCTTAAACGTAATCTTTACAGGGAAAAACCCCACCCAAATATGCAATATTTGAGAACAGTTAGTAGTAACAGGAAGAATCTGTAGCAGAGGTTGGGTGTTCAGTGCACCGAGATGTGTCAAAAAATCGTTAAATAATTTCAAATGCTGAGGATACAAAGGAATCTTATCAACAGCCAGGACTGGATGCTTTAGATTAACACTTGTAAGTGGAAGAACAAAACAACTTCACACTGCACACCACAGCAGTGGTGCCCACAAGGCATACGCGCATACAGGATGCTGCAGTTGCAGGCCTGTACGCTTCAGAAGTAGCACTGCAGTAACTGCACCTTCCCCCTCGTTCTGCGAAGTTGCCTTGTGGTAATACACGGTAGGTGCTTCACCCAAATGGCTCGGAGGATTCGGGATCCAACTGCATGCATGCCCCAAAGGCAGCGTTTAAACAGTGAAAGAAGGACGCTGCCAGAAGCAAACGAGGGAGAGGATTCTTCATTCAAATTCAGACCAAACAAGGCAGGCAGCCATACTGGGGTTATTTTATCCTGTAGCACCCTTGCCAGTTTAAAGGAGGAAGAGTACAAAAGTTTAGCTTCAAGGGCTTGTTAAAAATCTGTTCATGTTACATCTGAATGAAGTTCAAAGAAAATTCCGAAGTTTAAATTACTGTAAAAAAAAAATATGTGGAAAGGAAGCCATGAATCAGTTGTAAAACAGCTAGCAGCAACGTAGTTTAGTAAAGCAAATTAATTTTAAAGCCATTTCTTAGGCAAGTCCATTGATGCTCAAGACGGAAGAGAACCAGTCCTCTCTAAAGGAAAGAAGATGTTACTGGTAAAATAAAAAAGTATTTAGGCTGTTTTGTAACTAAACTTTCACATGAAGCTGTAGACTGTGATTAACATTTTTTTTTATTTTTTATTTTTTAAAACAAAACTCTACTGCCTTTACAAAGAGTGTTGCTTCCTGTTTTTTCTTTTTGTGGGATGGAAGGAACATTTTCAAACATCAGAAACGTTATCTTGCCCTCAACAGAAAGTCTCAAAGAAGACATTAGCAACAAACACCTGCTTTTAAAATACACAAGATGCAGAGTAGCATACTACAAAACTTGTTAATTTTATGTTGCAAGATACTCAAATGCTGGTGCTGTCAGGGTAGCCACCAGCTATCTCACTTGTTGAGTCCAATGCACTAAACCTCATCTTGAAGTTGCGCATAGCTTATGTTTTAAGTACTTGAGAACCTTAAATCTGCATCCTAGTAAACTTTCCTCTTTGTTCCCGAAAACAGATGACATGTGCACAAGTCCTGTGTTCACAGGTTTGCGTTGACGCTTCCTGTGGAAAGAACAGTTTTGCCCTTCCAACTGGGATTCTTAACGTGTACATCAGCAACCAGTTGCTATCGGCAGCCTGTGGGTAGCATTCCTCTTCACCAGGGATCTAGAGACAGAGCACAGCAAAAAAAAACCAAACCCCTATTCTAGTAAGAAAACCTTAACTACAATTGCTTGTCTTAACCATATCTGCTTTTAAGCTTGCTGCAAGATTATTCCAGGCTTTATGCATTAAGAATTGCCTCACACATTTGTAATGTACTATTAAGCATCTGATGACCACGAGCAGAAGACGACTTTCTGTTCTTACACATGACCCGTTAGCTATTGGAGAGCTTACGCTGACGATGTCCGCTGTTTGAGCTCTTCTGCCCAGCATCAGGAAGTCTACTAGACTAACATGTAGATGGGTTTTAAGAAGCCAATACTTAAGAATGCTACTCATTACGCTGCTGTGGTAAAGGCATTAAGATATTCATGACGATAAAGCCTATGGGACCAAAGCTAGCTCAGTCATGTACTGACTTAAACTTACGACAACTGACACTGAAGTACAGTCACCCCCCTCAGTGCCAGAGGTGCATGACTACAGTGGCCGAATTCAAGACTGAGGTTGCAGAGTAGCTGCAAGCTCACTTCAAGGTCACAAAACAAGGTTTTGTTCAAAGGCTTTAAATACAAAAACTCAAGGTGTCAGACCATCCCCAATTGATTGTGCAGACAAGGAATAGCAGAGCAAAGCACGTCCATCTCAGGCACTTGATGTCAGTCACGAAGATACAATTCTAGCACTTGAGCTAGTTTAGCAGGTTTACATGCAGCTGTAAATGATGCTTCCTTTTTCTGTAAAGATACTTGAGAAGTACAGTTCACCTCTACCAACTCCAGCTTGGGTCACAGACTACTCTTTGTAGCATGAACAGGGGTGGAACACAAAGGGCACAGCTGCAGATAAAATGGCTGCCACAGCCAGAACCAAGAGGAGGGGCCTTCACTTGTTGACAACTGCAACAAGCTTGTACAGGAGAAGTGCTGCAGGAATGCCTGCTTTAACACCTGGACACCTAAATGCATTTCTGCAATGGAGTCCAAGTCACAGAGGTGTTACACTGCAACTCACCTCAGGCTCTTATGCTGACTTGACTAAGAAACCACCCTTCACAGTTAGAGCAGCCCATTCCTATTCTGCTAATAGAAGTGTTGTTTAAAGCCAAAAGAAAAATGACTTGCTCTAGCAAGTGCTACAGAGTACCTCGGTGACTGACAGAAGTGTTCAGAGTATACAAACGTACAGTGGACCTTGACAATGTCTAAGATGATGTATCAAAGAAAACAGTGACTCAACTGTGTAATATATCATAGACGCTTTCCCTAGATCAAGTAAATGACCAAAGATGATAACTGGTAAGCAATGCAAGTTCATCAAGTAGTTTCCATCTTTGGGGTAATAACATCCAGTTTGTAAGCTCTTTCGTTTAGATCCTTGACCAAAGGTTTACGGGCCCAGTACCAGGGCTTAAATAAACTCTCAGTATTTCTTTCAAGTTTGCGACAAACAGCATTTAAGCAACTTCAAAATCTGGGTGCTGGTATCCAGCTTGCACAGCACCATCTCTGTTGTTTCTCCTTCCCAGCACAAGCTGTGATCAAGATGTGGATTTCATTCAAAATAAATGGATATAGTAACATGTGCATAAGACCTTTTCAGGGGAAAGCTATGCAACAGTCCTTGTAAATTCTACCCCTTCATACTACTATCATTAGCATCATCCTATCGTAAGCACAGTACGTTATGTACAGCAATGTGCACTGAGACCATTCACTTCGTTTCAGCACATGGCAGAGCCGTTATACTAGCATTTTGTAACTAAGATTTTAGTTAGTGGTATGGGAATCTAAAAAAAAAGTTTAAGCTTGTATTATTCAGTTTATATGAAAAAGACCATACAGTTCTCATGGTACATCAACAAGATGGACTAGTATGCCAACTAACCTCTATTTTTAATATTTAAATTATAACAATACAATAACTAGAAAAGGTCAGTGCTTCAAGTGACAAGTTTTGCCACTTCAATTCCAATATTTTTCCAAAATAAAGATGCAATTAGATCTACACTTGAGCATCAGTAGTGCAATACAGTATCCTTTCCTGAATAAAGGAGCTGAGGTTTATCCACAATAAAAGCTTTAAATAAGGTAGATTGTTGCCATTTATATATCAATTCTGTATGTTTGATATAAAATATATTGGGAAAGCGTAAACTGACTTATACAATCTACATTTGGCTAAAGCTCCACATAAGCAGCATGGGTGGAAATGAACATCGGAGGTGTACTTAATATAAAACACTTTCAAAACTACTCAGCAACAAGTGACAGAAGGTCGGCTAAGAATAACTGAACATCCGAGGTGTGTACCACACAAAAAGAATGGACCCTGTGGTTACTTGCACTATTTTAATTCAGCAAAAGAAACGCAAGATCTAGTCCACTTCCATTTCTCCAGGTGGTTTGGTCTGCTGAGAATTGTCCTTCGCTGGTTCAGGTTTTGTTTCAGTACCGCTCTGTCCGTTCACTGGTCCATTGTGTTCACCATTAGCTTTTGACTGCCCATCATTGGGAGGTTCTATCTTCGGTTTGGGCTTGTATATAATGGGGTTACAGAAGCTATCCAATTCCTAGTTGTAACAGAAGTGAGAGAGCAAGTTCATTTGGTGGCACAGCAATTGCATTAAACTAGAATGTCTCAAACGTGTTTCAGGTTCGTAATGACCTGGAATGTAATTTTCAAGGACTAGACTTTTCCATTCTATCAAGTCTAGAAACTTGAAATAAAGTCTTTCACTAGCTACAGGGCTTCCGATCTGTTAGAAGCCTATACGGTAATCCATTTTCTAGCAAGCCTGGTGCTGTAACTCAGGATATTTTAGAAAAGGTTATTCAGCGGTACTGCTGTAAATCAAGAGCCAGAATTGAACGTCAATAAAACCAAACTGCTCCCTCTGTATGGATCTTTTCACAGCTTTAAAATCCCCACAGGTTTAATACTCTAGCTCAACACAGAGGCCAAAATCTTGTTAAAGAAAACCTTATTAGAATGCAACATGTACAATGATTTTTTTTTTTTTTTACCTTTGATTTTGTCACTATTTCTGCCACTTTGACAACTGGATCCTGAGTTAGGCTTAGTTTGTTCTGGGCATTCATTTTGCTGTTCAACCAATTCATAGCCTCACTAATGTATTTTTCAACTTTTTCCATCTCAGCAGGATCTAGGTGATCATATTTTTCATCCTAAGGAGAGAGATTTTATATCGTCAATTAATAGATGCTTCTCACCCAATTAAGAATTTCATGGACATATAATAAATAGGGTAACATTGCTACAAGCCACAAGAAAGTTTTTAACAAGCGTTCAGTATGAAGAATGACTGTAGAACAAGACACAGGACATTAGTTTTAGACATTTGAAATTCTGATCGTCAGTACGCACTGCTGAAGTGCGGGTTCGTAGTGAGGCTGCACAGGAAAAAAAAAAACCCAAGCACCTGAGATTTACTGTAGTTTGATTAACTAACCCCAACAGATAGTCTTGTAAGTTATACAAACAATGGTAACAGCCATCACTCGGGATAGCCATTTCAAGTGGTACAAGTCACCACAAAAAGTGTGACTATGTTTAATTCCTGTTCTCATGAAGAAACCATTTTTGCTAGCAGTCCAGAAGAGCGCTGGAAGTTCTCAGGAGCAGAAGCACAAGAGCCGCTTTAAAGCGGCTTAACCGGTAAATCCTATAGGATTTCTTTTTTAACACGACCAACTCTACTGCCAAACTCAGACACCTGTAATAGTTCACTCCCCTAAATAATTTGCTTCTACCTTATTTTTGTATGCTTCTACTGCTTTCATAAGGAGCTGAATCTTCTTCCCCAGTTCATTTAAAACTTTTGGTCTCTCTTCGTGTTCCATGTATCTTTCCTGAATAGGCTGTCCAAATTTCTGGAAACGTAAGCACAAAGATCTTGACAAAATACAAGTTTACTTTAATCTGGTCTAAGAATAAAATGCAGTATTGGAAGGAAGGCTGCCTTTAACTCCTTTTCTCACTCATTCAAGAGCTTAATCTTTGCATTTTACTTCAGTGCAACAAAAGAAAAAAAAAAGTCCAGAAGTTTAAACACAGGAGTAGTGCCTGTCCTCGCTAGGCTTAGTATTTTGCAGTTATTTTCAGCAAAAAGAGCACTTGGAACAATGCATTCGGGAGAGAAAAGAGACAGGATTTACACGGAGGGTTTAACTTTAAAGCAGTTGATCTGAAAACTTCTTGTTTTACCCTGTCTGTTTTTTTTTCCCCTTCTCTTGAGTACCAGTATCCAGGCAAGAAGGCAGTTGCCAGGACCTGCGTTGCTGTTTCCATCAGTTATCCCTCCCCCAAAGGAAATCTGAGTTGAGAGAATACAGTTGGAGCCCAAGAGCTAGAGACAAACTTATTACAAACAGAGCAGTTAGTCGTTCATCAGAATTCACATTTTCCCATGAGATTATTAAAATCTGAAATATTTTAGGGTTTTTTGGTCATTACTAATCAAATGACACAGCGGAAGGTACTGTTCCAGCCTTTCATTAGGTATTAGACCAAAAACGCAGTTTTATGATACAACTATAGAAGACCACTGAAAACAGGAAAACCAGAGCATCTATTCTGGAATGTCATTCTGAATACCTGGGAGAGCAGTCAAACCACTCGAAAGCCTCCTTCAGATTGTAACAAGACTGACAGAAAATTCCCATAGCAATTAATTCTATTGTCACTAGTGACAGTCCACTTCATTTTGACTGTTTTCAAGTTAGGAGCAGAACTGACATTAAACCAAACTGTATTTCTAGTTCTAAATGTTACATTCGTTTCGTAACTAAACTGCATCCAGATACAACTTGAATGTCCACACTTAAAAGTACACAGATTTACAAAACTCACATATGGGTACCTACACACACATCCCTCATTAAAAAAGCCTTGCTTACTTACCCATATATATTTATATAAATGCCCCCACCCCCAAACGCACACACGATTTTTCTAGACAGTAACTGAAAACCTTACTCGTAATTCCTGAAGCTTATCCATGTATACTTGTTTTGGCTGGTCCTCTCCATCTTCATAAAGCCAGTTTTCTGTGTCCTCCAACATCAAGGTCAGCTTGTTTGAATCCTACAAAGCAAGTCAAGGACACTCTCGTTCAGAAGGAAACACGACAGATGAGACTTCTCCCCCCTGCCCCCAGCACACAAAGAAACCCCCCTACTCAAAAAAGGCTGTTTCATCAGTTTAAAATACTCAAAGTGATAGCGAAAGAAACCAGTAATTAACAGACTTCAAAGCCAAGCTTTTACAGAACGGTAAGAGAGGCAGGACAGCCCTACTAATCTGATTTGCAGGTGAAGTTTATGGGAGTTACAAAGCCTCAGGATTGATTTTGTAAGAAAGCACATGCATCTCTCAACCTTCTTGCATATTATCTTTACGTGGGAAGTTCTGCTTCTCAGGTTCTCTGATACAGCAAGATGGAGGAAGAACAGACAAATCTGGGCAACTATATAAATAGCTGAAGTTAAAATTGTTCTAATTGGACTCTAGTGGCTATAAACAAAGATTTTAATTATTTAGAAATGAAGATCTTATCTATCTCCTAACTTATGTAAGAGACAGTTTTGAAATTGGTATGGGAAAGGCAGCCTCACACCCTTGAGTTTAGAAGGGCGTCTGCTGCATTGCTGGGTTGACGACCAGGTAATCCAGAGAGCAGACCTCGAAACTGCTGCTGCTGCTGCTGGACATTTGTTGTGTCAACAACTGGTTGCTTGTGTACCAGCCACTTCTGTTTAGATGGCTGTTACAGAGAAATGGCTATAGGACAAGTGTTCTTTAGATACTGCTTTTGGAAAAATCCAGTGTGCAGCTTTCTTCATCACCTCTACCTGGACTTCAGCACCATGCTGAGTTCAAAATACTTCAAGTGGGGAAAGAATCACATTTCTAAGTTAAACACTGAAACACCGAGCTACAGACACTCCATTTCTGCTCATTTTTGTTTTCTTCCTACCCACTCGCACCATTTAGGAGCTCATGGTGATCTCTCCTGCTTTCCACAGGATTTTTCTTTTCTGCCTGCATCCAGAATCTTTCCTTGGCACTGAGAAACTTGTCAGACAATAAAAAACTCCACATGCTTGCATGCCAAATGCCAGGTGTAACTGTAGTATGAACTTCACATCCTAGTTCATCCTAACTTCACATCCTAGCTAACTGTACTGGAGGCTGAAATAAGGGAATGAGTGACAAAACCACCCCATTGCAACTGGCCCAGAGGCTCCGTGCGTCCTTGGCAAAGATTCTCTCAGGAGAGGGTATTTCACAGACCCAAAAGGGTACCAGTGGGCCTTTGGTATAGCTGCCTTGCAGACGGAGGAAACTGAACAGCTGTCCACCTCTTCTCCCGGTCTCTCAGAGAACCCTCCTGTTGGGGGGGTCGCTGAGGGCTGAAGAACAGCAGGTGCCAATCGCTACCACAACGGTGCGCCAGCGGCAGTATCGCACCAACTGGGACTCCCCGATTCCCATCCGTACGCCGATTCCAAGAGACCACTGCAGCCTCCACATAACCCACGCTCCAAAGTTATAAATACAAAGGAATTTCTTCCAACAGTTGAAACACATAGATGATTCTTACTTCTTCAGTGATGAATTTCTCAAAGACTCCACACAGTTTGTCTCTGAAGTCATACACGTATTCTTCAACAGCATTCTTAGCATCATTTCTTTCTTTCTCAAGCTTGTCTTGCATCATCATCTTCCCCTAGGGTGGAGAAAAGCTTATTTAAAACTAAAAGCATTTTAAGTGCCAAGCTTAACGATTACTCTCTTGAAACTGTACCACAGATCTTTGCAGAAGCCTGCTAATTCACAGTACCGATTAAAATTTTCACCTTTGTGCAAGTCATCTTCACTGCAGGCAGAACTGGAACGAGGGAAAAGTGAGTTCCTATTTGGAAGCTGTCTGGCAAGTGCTTCAACATAAATGGATCAGGTATCAATTATGATCTGACCACCACAGACAGGACTAGAAGTAAAAAGACAAGTCTTGACACTGGTTTGAAAAGTCACTAGGAATCGTTCTGTCCTACAAAAATTATTTCCTATTTTATTCTTCAGACTGACCATCTTTCAGAGAAAAGCTTATGCTGGCGGGGTCTTCACAGACGTGATACCTAGGAAGTTCAGAAAGGATCCTCTGAAAGGCACATTTTCTACATGTTGTAATACTTTCCTGCCGACATCGGGCTTGAAGGGCAAAAATGTGATATAACCAAGGACACAGCTTCCGTAACGCACCAAAACTCGTGCTAATGCTACTCCTGACCTGTATCAGGCCAGTCAGTAACAATCGGTGTTCCTGTAACATACTGTGCAACCTTTCCTGGCAGTCCTTGGCATTTCCTGCCTAAGAAGGGAACTGATACTTGGGGCAATGACAGGCTAATAGATAACTACCCAGATGTCTGGGTTTGAAGTCTAACGAAACTGATTAATTACACCAAAAATCCCAAGCAAAACAAAACCCCTTACAATTAAGGACACAAACCCCTAAAGAATTCTAAATTTGACAGTAAGTTTACGGTTGCAAATACTTTCTGGATAATTATTTACGGTGACATTAATTTGAGCGGTCATCTGTTTATGCTGCTTACCTCATTTTCTATATAGCAATTGATAAGATCTTGTCCCAGTTGTCTATAGAGGCTTGCCTGTATAGGTAGGTCAATACTCTTAACTTTCGCTTTAGCCTTTGGCTGGGAAGGATGATCTTGCTTGTCTCCAGAAGCAGCCTATAAAAAGATTTACGCTATTAAGAAACTTCCAAGAACAAAAATGCTATTACACTTATGCTCAAAAAAGAGAGACAAAAGAAACTAGTAAGACAGCTACAAATTAGTCACATGTAAATGAAGCACCTAATTATTCCTCTGCTATTCAGGATCACCACTACCTTAGCTTTGAACCAAACTGGCAGAATTTAATTTCTTTAAACATAACGTGAAAAATTGTTGAGACAGCTTGTTTAAAAGCTGAAGGCACTGCATATTCTTCTTCATAACATTTCCCAAGTTCCCCTAGACTCCATCTTCACTATAAAACGATGTTAAATAACAGAAACTTACTTCAAAGCCTTACTCATACACTATGTTACTTCAAAGTCTTAATCATACGCTATGTTGAAATCTGAAGTGCCAAGTTAGGTCCTAACTTAACCATTTCAATATAGCTGTACTCCTCTAAATACAGTCCCATGTTCTGCGACTAGTAAGATTAATGACTTGGAGAATACAGGGCAAAAAAAAGACTAAGGGAAGCAACATTACATTTCCTTATCAAGTGAATACGAACTTTTGTTTCAGTTCCTGCATTTTCAGTTTCCTCATCTCCTTGGTTCTGTTGATCAGCTTGATTTTTCTGAATACCTTCGTCTTGATCAACCTGCATTTTATCCTAGAAAGAGAGTTACATAACTGAATGCAAAGCTTTGCTGCACCATTTAAGACTGATGTCAACTACAGTAGATCACAGACAATATATAGACTTAAGAATCAATCGTAAGAATTTTTGATTCACTGTGTTTAAACAGGCATTTTGATATAGCACTTCTATTTTCTCAAATCAAATGAGAATTCTGTTCTGCCTGTCCCCCTTGAAATAATTATGATGTTGCCGTCTGTCCCCGTTACAGAATTACACTAAGCCTTGTAAATACTCCATTTTAAATTAGAAATAAATACATACAAAATGTATGCAAAGAACATTCTAGAAACACGCCACTAACACAAGCAATAACAGTAGGTTCTCTATGGAACAGCCAGAACTTCGACCTCATACCATTTTTCACCTGAACTTTAAAGTTCGTAATCCAAAGCAGAAGAAATTTAGTCATCGTAATTATTACCCTGCATCTGTCTCACAGGACCATTAAAATTTGTTTCTGTAGTAGCCTCTTGGAGCACATGACCAACTGTCTTCCCTCCCTGCCACGCAAAATTAAGAGTTTCACTTCAATTTACCTGTAGTTCACCTATCCCTTATTCTAAATTTAAGGATCTTAAAGATACCACTAATTACTAGTGCTGATCACTTGATTTAGTTTAAGTAATACAATTCCCTGTCATCAGTGCAGAAAACTTTTAGTAACATAGTAATGGGCAAGTCTAAAGTTTTCAGGATGACTCCAGTACTTGGACAGCCAGGGCGTCAATAACCAACGAGCTGTAGCCAAGGTCTGAAAGGTCTAAGATCACTTCCGTTACAAGGAATTAAGAATCCTGGATTCACAAACTACGTATGCATGTAGAATAATTTACTGTTAGTTCTGCAAAACACAAGAAAAAGTTATTGTAAGGATTTCAAACTCTAGCACAGGTGTGTACGTTGCAGTTTAGCTATCTTAATTGATTCAGCAAGTTTTTAATGATAAACATTGAAAACAAGAAGGCTACTTTTACCAAATTTAAGTTTTCTCACTTGAGAGTAGGAAACAAAAAAAATAAAAAAACTTCCTCATTTACTGTTCTTACTGTTCACACAGAAAAGGCAACAACTGGAAGGAACTCTTCTGCCTACACAGAAAAGCTAGGGGGGGGGAAATAATACATATATACACCACAAACCTCCTCCTCAGAGTCGAGGGTATCATCCTCAATAACGAAAGGTAATTGCTGACAAGCATCATTGTAAAACAGAAGATGTGTTAGATGCACGAAGTACTACAAACTGAAAGCCTGAGGATGGAAGTGGTTACTCCCATACTAAACACAGCGTACTCATCGTGGTAACCTCCACGTGCAGTACGCCTATTACACTAAGTGCCAGCTATGTCACTTCCAACCGTTTTCCCCATGTATACAAACATCAGATGCAGAGCACTTGTCCACCAGGAACTGCGTTGTGTTTGGCATTTCAAATATGCTCAAATTCCTGGAAAGCAGTATAGTATTTGAGAAGCTGCTTATATCAATTATGTAATGCTAATTGTGCAACTACTTGCTCTAGTTCCCGTAGTATATTCAACTGAAGTGGGAAAGCTGCTAAGGACAAATTTTATAAGACAACGACGGGAATCACATTCACCCCTTCCTCCACATACAGCTGCCCAGTGTTCGCTTCCTGTCCGACCTGACTCCCTAAGGAAACCCTCCCTCAGTGCGCCTGGCAGCCTGTGAGACCCGTCCCTCTGCTGACCACTTTGCAATCTCAGAAAGACAGCAGGCGTGTGAGGCAGCAGCTTGCCCGCTGCTTTATCCTCTTTTTCTCTACCCTATCATCTCTCTTCCCTGGGAGCTGTGACATAACCAAAATCCCAAGCCACAGAAGGGCACAAGTTAAAAAGAAAGGCTGCCGAGGCCACCGCTGGTGTGCCATTCCCAGCTGCAAAGCGCTCCCTGGCACCAGTCCTCAACTCT
This sequence comes from Sagittarius serpentarius, assembly GCA_034782735.1. Classification (NCBI taxonomy): domain Eukaryota; kingdom Metazoa; phylum Chordata; class Aves; order Accipitriformes; family Sagittariidae; genus Sagittarius; species Sagittarius serpentarius. The sequence continues at coordinate 14,815,396 of JAVKLA010000007.1, read as the reverse complement.
ACAGTTGTCAAATGCAATAGCTGCGTCTCACTGCTCTCAGTGACCTACTTTCAGTACGCAGTGCACTATCAAGGAAGCTGGTCCTCCTTGCACTAGAAGGAGAGAACCTAATTTTGTTAATTTCTCAGTATTAACGACAAAGCTGTTGCACATTTATTTCCACTAATTTTTCCCTATGGGCTTACAAGCCAATTTGTAAGAACGACCAGTACTGCAGTACCTAAAGAAGTGCCCTTAGTGAAAGAATGTTTATGAAGGACAAGTTTTCCATATATAAAGAAATACCATGTATTTTTTACTCAAGGAAAAGGTAGTACTTGAAGAAAACGAAACCTTTAGAATTCATCATCAGATCTCATTAAATATGCTGCCATTTCATAGCAACACCAGATAATGCTAAGACTAGTAGAGAGATTGTAAAGAACAATGAAAAAATTATTTTCTTTAGAATCTGGTTTTACGCTCTATTTTGCTTTCTTAGTGCCATATGTCACAAGTACTTTTAATAGTAAAGAAATGTGTTAATTAACTAAAGAAATAATTTAAGGGTGGAGAAACAGTAATTGTCAAAAGCGATGCGCTATGATTTAATCTCTAATTATTGGTGCTCTTGTCAGAATTACAAGGAGTAGTAGATATTTACAAGTTTACATACCAGCTCATCATCTCTGCCTTGGTTCTTACTTGATGATTCAGTGTCCATAGGTGTGTCGTTGTGATCTCCCTCTATGCTCTGCTTCTCTATTATAGAAGCATTTGCCACGCTGAAAAGGCCATGAATATTGACACGAACCTTAACCTTCACTTTGGAATTGTCGCCATCATGTTGGGGACCAACATTTTGAATAGTGAAACGCCCTTGAAAAAACAACGATGGTTTTAATTGTTGTTCCAAAAAATAGCAAAAGAGGAAAAAAAGACATAAATCACATTCCTTGAAGGGTGTTAATTTAAATAGCAACTTCCTGTAAAATAAACAAAGTGGAAACTTCCTGCTTAGTTGTCAATTCTACCATGTAAGCTGCAGCTAGATGAACTAAAACCTGGTTCCCCAATCACTATCAGGTAACTTGTAAGTAGTAAGACGTTTCTGCTTTATCTGTATTTCCTAAAAGTCAAGATAACACTTTATTAGGTGTTCTACTTCTCTGTTGCCTTCTCTAACCATCACACTACAGAAATTGCTCTGATTCATCTCGAACAGTTTCTTTCATCCACGTTACTCAAACTTTGCACTAAAAAATAAAATGCTAACAGAGAGAAAAGACTCTTTGAATTTGGTAACATGGATGCACTACACTGAACAGTGCTTATCAAGGCTGCTGGAAGCAGTGCGGTCGATACTTTTATTTTGCAGCTTGCTGGAAATTTGAGTTTAAATGATGTCGACTGTGCACATGTAAAGGAGAACGTTCCTTCCTAAAGATGACGGACTTCTTGCATAGGCAGCTAAATAGGCAGCACCAAGTTTATATCAGATTCCTAAATCAGTAAATAAAATTGTGAATTAGTTTAAACACCCTGCAGAGTCTACTAGTAACTGCAAGTAAGGTAGTATTAAGGAAACTTATTCATACCATTGAATACTTCAGTCTCTACTACAGATGCTTAAGTTCAGGAAATGCCCATCTTGTACATTCTCCGATTAACAGGACGACACATGACAGATAACTGTCTAGTGCTAACAGCTCCTTTGATCCAATTTCTTTGAAAAAATCCAGGCTGGTGGGCACATAAGATCCTTATCCATTTTAGAGAGGTTTAGAACCAGACAATAAGAGCGCTAAACCCTTTGTACCTACTTTTTTTAAAGCACTCTCAGAAGCGGTGAAGACGGATAGAATGAAGAAAGTAGATTTTTTTTTTTTTAGGAACTGACAAGATGCCAATACCATTTGATCACTGCGTCTAAACTAAGGCGACTGTGCTGAGACTTTCTAAAGAAGCTAGGCTTTTCTATAACCTAGGAAATATGGAAGTAACGTATCTTAAAAAAAAAAAAAAAAAAAAAAAGGAGAACCACTTTTCCCATTATCAACAGGAGTTTGGCCTGGGGTTTTTATTCTCATGGCCTTACCTATTCTGGAATCAGGATAAGGCACTTCATGCGGATGGGTATAGTAAGCTTCCAGGTCAAAAGGCTCTTTTTTGTGAAAAGTAATTACTTTTGAGAATGGAGCAGCATGGTTCTTGCTGAAGACTTCACACTCCCTAAAGCAGTAAAATATTAAGTCAGGTTAAACCACTGAGCATAACATAAAGGATAATCAAAATCAAGGTATGTTAATCATCAGCAGCCGTGCTAACCAAGCAGCTAAACAATTTAGTTTAAGGCAGCTTATGACAAGAGTTGCCAGCTGAAGGCGTGCAGGTCTCAAAGCTGGACTACGCATTCTATGTCAGACTTCTTAAAAATTAAGCAACTTCACACCAACATTTTTTAATTAAATGTATTTCCAATTATTAAGCAGTTAATTGGAAATCAAGAGGTATAATGCAAAAAGAAGAAAATTAAAACCGCCCAAGTGGACGACAGCTTCAAAGTCCAAGGCCTGGTCTTTCTCATAGCTCAACATTTTCCTTTATATACACAAACACACACTTTTTAGTAGGCACCATACAACTTACCCTGTTCCTTCTTCATAAGATGATTTCCATCTTAACGTTACAGAATAAGGAACGACATCTGTGATGGAAAATTCACGCACTTTAAAAGCTGGGGAAAGAATTGCACACTAGAAAACAAAGACCAAAATTTTATTATATCCACGTAGTCAAATAAATAGCAAGTGCAATAATACATACCTAAATGCAAAAAGGCTGCAATTCATATGGGTCACATGGAAGTCCCGCTTATCACAGAATGTTTAACAGAAACTTCCTATGCTTAGTAGTAGAAAGTTAATTGAACTGCAAGGCCAAACTCAATTAAAGTAATAGTAACAAATGCTACTTCCCCAGCGACCGTCAGTAAAGACACCCAGCAAAGCTTCGAAATGACTACACAAAAGTGGAACAGTGCAATTTGGCTCATCAAATTTAACAGGTCTCTAACAAGATCATCCTTCTAACATGACACAGCAGCAAAATAACAAATGGAATACAATCATTTCTGACACAGTCACTGTCACCAACTGTTGAAAGAACGAGCAAGACTACATCTTGTTTCAGCTATAGTACCTTTTGCTTTTGGTTAGTGTATTTCATTAGTACATGATGTTAAAGAAGCAATACTGAAGTTCAGTTTCAATAACTATACCTGCAAGGCACAGCCTCTTGCAACAGCTTCATCAGCATTTAGCGTGGTGCTTATCTCTTTACAGAAAAAGTTAGAGATCTGTTCCTTCACTGCTGGAATTCTAGTAGCCCCACCTACTATTTCTATACTGTAGATATCTTCACGCTGAAGTTCTAGAAAAGAGAGTGCATGGCCTTAAGTTACCATCAAGATACCAAAAAGCTGTCTTCGGACAACCAAATAAAAAAAAGAAGGACAAGAGGTCTCTTATTATCTAGACACTGTGACAAGCACTGAATATATTCAACGGCCAACAAGATCTTTAAAACCAGATTTGTCATGATGTGTCCTATTCAAACTCTTTGTCCCTCCTGCAGGCTACAAAGTTTTCTAGTTGCATAAACCTGGAAAATGCAGAAGCCAAGCATCAGTGAGGACAACTGTTTAAAATGCGTTGTCCATGTGCAACCCCTTTCTGCTGCGCGTAAACCCAGGAGTGTGAAATTGGGTTTTCCTTGGCAGCCCTGCACAACTGGACAATACCTCACCCCTCCCAAACAAGACCAACAAAATGAAACCCAAATATACCTCATCTTCTGTCTGGTTTAATTTGGGTGGCCAATAAAGAAAAGCAAAACCCTTAACTAAAAATACGTAACAAATATTAGACTGTGCTTGCAGGGTAACTTTTGAACTCTGAATTCAAGATATGTATATAAAGTGATCTCAAACAACTGTCAGTCTGTGAACAGCTCTGCTCAGCAGTTATGCAGGTTCTTACTTCCTGTATGAGCTATCCAGCCAAGTCACAAGATGAGCAGAATTCTTCCCTTTTAGTTGAAGATGCTGGAATTGGGGTTAAAACCTTTTCCTATGAAAGTCTAATTCTCTCCTTTACATTACATTATGGGGTGGGGGGAAGGGAATTGTTATTTGCACATGCTGCAGATCATTTATTTCAAGAATATACTGCCAAATTCTCAGGTCAGTGAGGACACGTATGTGTCACACATGGAACAGGCTGGCCAGACAGTTGCAGTAAAGAATAGAAGTTTTTCCCATCATAAGTTTTTGGTTTGGTTGTTTTCAGTTTTTAAATAAAATAATCTTTCAGAGCGCCAACCTTTTCCATTACACAGGGTGAATGAGGGTCAGTAAACCAAGGCTGCCGAGTGGTATGTGCACTAAATGAGGCAGGAATGGGATCATGCATACATGACAAGCATATGAATGGAACTTACATTTAACTTCTCAGTACTTAGCTTTGCAATTCTAATAAATGCAAAAATATATTAAAAAGATAATCATTAAAGAGATCCAGGGTAACTGGATTACTAGTTACTTTCTTGAACCAGAAGTAGTACCTAAATTAACTCCTACTTACTAGCTTGATCCATGGCTGCTCTTAGAGGAGGTTCCACTCTGGACAGAAGGGCAGCACACAATTGCTCAAACTGAGCTCTGCAGGAACAAGGAAAGCGTTTCACGTTACAAGACAGCTTAGAGACCACGCTTCGCTGCGCTTCAGTGAAAACGGTGCACAGTACCTGTTCATCTTACTGGAGACATCAAGGTCATTCATGAAGCACTCAATATTGAGTGGAAGGTCAGAAGCGTTTGCGCTCATAAGCTTCTTTAGTTTTTCGCATTCCTGATACAATCTTAACAGTGCTCGGGGATTCTCTTTTACATTCAGTTTGTATTTTGTCCTAAATTCTTCAGAGAAGTAGTCTACCAACGCCTCATCAAAATTCCTACCACCTACAAAAGGGTCAAAGGTAGTAGCCAAGACCTGCACAGAAGTGAAAGAACCAAGATTACAAGTTAGTAGACAATGTTTGTTTAGATATAGGGATAGCTTTCATACAGACACTAGTTTGGTAAGTTAACACCTTTAAAACCAGGTTTGATACGGTAAAATTCTTTGTGGTTTTCTCACCATGTTTTATGCAGATCCCAGACTGAACAACTTAGAAAGATCACTCCTCAATTATTTAGTTCCTGCCCTCCCCAAGTAAAATACTATTATATCTACCATGCTGCAGCCCCTATTCCGTTTTCTAGCTCACCAAAGATAAAGCAGACTAGGATAGCTATCTTGTCATGCTATTACCAGTTTTGTGTCATTCACTTGGAACAGAAAAACTCACTATCATCTTCCACATGACTTCAGGTGACTACATTTTGCTACCAAAGACAAGTTTACAAAAACATTCAGCCATCAGTAGCCCACAGACAAAAATCTCCAAACCAGGGAACAAAGACTGTTCAGTTTTACTACACATCCTATTGAATTTAGATTTTGAACCGTCATGGATGGGAGAAAACAAAAAAATCATCATAGAGCAATTCAGGGAGTTCCACAATTTTCCATAGTTAACTCAGCTGCACAAATACAATGCTTGTGAGACTACCAGAATACGCAAATATTTCAGTGATATAACATGGCACAAAAACTTGCGCAGTACACTTAATTGTCAAGCACTTTTCGAAACACACTTTGGGATACTTCATTTCTGCTTTTTATAGAAGTGATTTGCCAAAAAGTAACAGGAAGTTTTTTGTATTCAGCGTTTCAAAAATACTGGCTATAGACATTTACTTACGTTTTAAAAGGACATCATCTTTCCACAAAAGAGTATTTCGAGCATTGTTCAGTTAAATACTTCAGAAATATGAGATTTTACTGTAAGATTTGAAAGATTACCTTCAGTTTTCCCTTGTTAAAAGCACAGATTGAAACCTGATACGCAGAATGCCCCATATCTACAAAGACCACGTTTCTTGGCTTCTCTTCCAAGGCTGGCAGATCTTGCTTGTATATCCCATAGGCTAGTGCAACTGAAAAACACCAACCCACAGAAGTTAAGGGAAAGCTGTATACAACTGCAAAGCACGCATTAAAAGTGCTACCAAAAGACAGACACTACTTATGCTTACTCCTTCTAAACACCTCCATTATTCTGCTCAAGTAGAACCTCAGGCTCAAAAGGGTCACAAGTTTTAGACCATTATGAGTTGCCACAATCTTTATTTTCATTTCTTACTGTTTGACTTGTAGTTTTACTAGTAAATTACCTCATGTTCGTTCATGTGATTGACATGTAAGTATTCTGTATAACCTTTCCAACAACAATTGCATGCCGTGCACCTTCAAAGCACTAACTTTAAAAGTCAGCAGCATATGCGCCATATAAATTTAAATGTTTAGATCCAGGATTCATCAGATTGGTTATTTTTGCTTCTGCTTAAGAATTACTGTTCATATATAAAGCAGCTCATCACAAAGAAAGCTAACATGTCGAAAACACATTTTTCGCTGACAAGGGAGGAAAGAGATGCCAAGTGAAGGTTTAACACTTCTAAAGCATCACCTTGTATTTCAGTTTTCCTTGTAACCAAATCTACATTGTCATTTGTGAACCTGCACAGATTAAGTCTCATGCCTACACCTCTCCTTTGAAATGCCTTACTTTCAGTATTTTTTTAGCTCAGCTTTGCAAAATTCAAGCATACTCAAGAGAGAAAAAATGTTTTAGAAGGCTACTTTATACAAATCTAAGATTCCAATATCAGCACTCATTTGGAAAGTTGGTTGAGACTTCCTAAAAGCAAAGAGAATTTAAAAAAAAAAATAAAAAAAATTACTGGTTTAAATGGCTCTACCTTTAGATCCCACAAAGTGTAACGTATTTCTATACTCTACCCTAGAATTCACCAAAACCAGAGGAGGACAGTAAACAAATTACTTTGTAGAAACAACAGTTGTGCCAACGCTACAGCTGACAGGACTGCCACAAGTTTAAACTGTTATTATCCCACAGACTTATGCTTGACTTTATTTGGGTATTTTGAAAACTCCTACAGTTCAAGTTGTTTCTAAATACGATCAGCGAGTCGGCTTTCAGAAAAAGCTCCATAAAAATGCAGTTTGTGTAGAAGCAGCTTTTAAAGCATACATTTTTAAGTAGTTAAAAATGAAAAATCTTTGCATTACACATTTTAAAGTTTCCCTTCGATGTATTCACTTCAAATATATATTAGCTTATGATAAAAAAAACTATTTCTCCAATACTTCCATGAGATTTGTTTTTACTCCAGCACACTCATCTTCCAGTTAGCTGGGAAGAAACATCAGAAGACCCCACTACACACCTATGTTAACTAGTGTATGTACTGTCACCTTTCAGACAGATGCTGATTACATCTGATAATACTGTACTATACTATCATTTAATACAACAATTGAGAATTTAGGTCAGGTGCACACCCCAGCTGGATCATTAAGAGATTGTGAAGCTAGAACAGGCCTTCCTGATACAGCCACTGTAGCTCCGTGGTACAGCAGAGAGGTATGCACAGATACAGCTTTATTTCAGAAGCAGAGTAGCTATTTTCAAGTGGCACTGTATGCAAGTTAGCGAACTCGAACTCTCATCCCGTCTTCTAAGTGAACACCACCCCACCGAAATAGTTGCTGTGCTTCCAGTTCCCAAGCTGGACTGGGCAGTTCTAGCTTGGATAGCTTTTTCCTAAGCTCCTAATTGTGTAACGGGGGCATGTCATCACCCTCACAGATTCAAAAGCCTGAATGGGTTAAAAAAAAAAAAAGAAAGAGAGAGAGACATAGAGAGAGAAAATTGCTGCCCTTTACCTGCTGTAGTTTCATTCATCAGCTTCAGACAATTTAATCCTGCAATCTGTGCAGCTGCCATTACAGACCTTCTCTCAGCATCAGTGAAGAAACTGGGTACCTGTGTCCAAAAAATAATTACATAGGATATTATGAAAAGTGGGCTTTTTAAACCCTATAAATTTCAATACCACAAGAAACTGTTATAAGCTAACCTCAGATTAATAAGGCAGTCCGAATAAAACAGCTAGGTAATTCAATTTAGTGCAAATTTTTAATTAAAATTTCAAACTATGACAAAAATGAAGTGACACCGGGAGCTGTTTTAAACAAAGTAGATTTAAGCACCAAAACAACCTGAGAACGTTTTCTCAGATTCTTCCGATGAGTCTTTGATCTTAAAACCATTACCAGTTTCTGAAAACGTTTGTGCAGCACAAAGTCAACACAATAAATATTCATACATAGCCCCCAAAAGTGTTACTGCAGAAGCTCAACAGTGGTGCTGGAACTACACAGTGCTGAACTCAACTTTGTAACAACTGAACCTGTATCCATTTCTCGGTTATCACCTCTACCACAGTGCCAGCTTACAGTGTGCTACCATACTCAGTTCCACCAAAAAGAGCCAAAGCACAACGAGAGCCCATTTAGAAACTGGCTGCAGTCAGCTGGCATACCTTCGACTTCAGTCAATCTTAAGACACAGAACTACATTCACAGTATAGTTTGTTAGCTACCATTGTGGTGTATTACCAAGGATCCTTGTATGTGTGGGAGGTATTATCTCCAAGTGTCTTTGTATACCATAAGGAAGCAAGGAAAAAGATCAAAACAGATTTCTAACAGCTGAACTACACAGAGACATGGAAACTGGAAAGCTGACAGAAAGGGGATAACCCTTATACTTCATGCTCAGACTTCTTACCAAAGCAAGAGCAGAAGTGAAGCAGTAAACAAAGACAATGTGAAAAGCAGACATTTAGGACTTCATATTGGGAACAAAACCTTGCCTTCAAGCTGCCCACCCCGCTACTTCCCTGCCACGGGTGAGGACACTAGCTAAAAAAAAAAAAACCCAAACACAAGTAAACCAGCCAAATAAAAAGAACTTTTCAAACAAATGCAGGTAGTTTGGGCTTCTCAAACTGCCAGCATGACCCTCAGATAAAGCCATAAAGCTCAGGCAACTCTCAACTGCATACTACAACCCAACAGTGTTCAACTACGTAACAACGAGTAAATTCAACACGAATTTGGGAAGGCTCTTTGGAACTGAGGAAGATATGCTTACACATAGACAGTTCCCATTTATAACAGAAACTACAGTAATCAGGATTACTATATGTAGCACTTGGGAGTTAGCCAGTCTGGATCGGCTTAAGTAGTATGTTCTTTCCGAAAACACACTTGATTTTACAAATTTTCCACCTTCTCACACATGATTACAAAAGCATTCTCATTTGGAAAAACCTACAATAAAGGCCCATTTTTGGGAGACGTGATTTTTATCCACTTCTTTTATCTCTTCCCATTGCACCATGACACAAACAGTAATAGGTTACATAAAGTTATCTGTAGAAAGAATTGCAATAAATATATTATAACTTACTGAAATCACACAATCTGCCACTGGTTTCTTCAAAGCACTTTCTGAAGTCTCTTTAAGTTTGGCCAATAACATCCCTGTAATCTGTTCAACTGCAAAGAGTCTCTCTTCATCTAGGTATCTCACCTGGAACAGAGAATTGCAATTTTGTAATAAATCACCTCAGCTTTTCTCCAAGATGTGCAGCTTGGACACTTTTTGTAATTTTGAGCATTAAGACCCAAGTTTAACGCCAGCCTGGACACAAATAACTCTCTGTATCAATTGATGCTATGGACTTGTGCTACCTACGACAAATCGTAACAGTTCAGTTTAGCCAAAAATTGTTTTGTGGGAAACTTTTAACACCCGAGTTATCTCAAGGGGCTATTCACAACGCTGCAGTACTTTTGCTGTTGGTTGGTTTTTTTTAAATTTAAAAAAAAAAACAAACAGAAAATGCGTAATACACATAGGATCACATTTGTCGTAACATGAGCTAAAAATAAGAGGTTTGGAGCAAACCCGAAGAACGTCGTCTTCCTGCAAGGGTCACTCAAGCACACGAGGCAGGGAAGGGGCAAAAGAGACAATTCTCACAGCCCTACCCTGCTCGGGAAATGCATCTGCATCTTCAGCCTTCGTGTGAGGTTTTATGTCCTGAATTCCTGACAGGCTGCCATCTCTCTAGCAACCCCAAACACTCCCGTGCAGGGAAACACGGAAAGATGAGCAGCAGCTACATTTACACTGGGAATTAGTATGATACGAGCAAGTATACAGAACAAAAGAAACTCACTTTGTGTGGTAAAAAGAAGCCCTGCCAGAAAGCAACCCAAAGTGCACTAAGTGAGGATGACTGGGAGATTTGCCTCAGAAGTGCACTCCTGATCCAAATTAAAATGCTAAGAAAGAGACAGATTCAGAGACTGAAGCCAGAAAGGCCAAACTTTGAGAACAGCAGTTTCCAGCCATTCAGTTTAGAAACAAATTAAATATAACTTGTTTGGACTACACCTTCAGAGCATTATCTGGTTTTCCCAAAACTTTGTCTCTGCATGTCTGCAAGACCTAAATTCATATGAGACTAATAATCACACACTGTAATTATACGTATTTGAAGGTAAATCTAGTAAGGTAAGGTGAAAAACTACTAATGCAACTACAGAAAGCTAATACAATTGATGAGAAACCTCAAGAGACTTTTCGGAGAAAGCACAGTACTGGAGCAGATGTTACTGCAGGGAGTAAAAGGCTCTTCGTCTGTTGGTAACAGCAGATTTATTACAGTCAATTTTACTGAAGGTGAGTAAAACAAACAACCTTTTTTGGGGCGAGAGCTATTAACATTTTATAGCACACCTGTATGGGAGACACCACCATACCTTTTTTACACTACTTTATTACTAGAAGATATGAGTATGTAATACAGAGCAAGTACTCTAGATCTTCCTGAACATCTAAAGAAGTGAATTACAAGGAGAAATGAGAAACACACCAAAACTATGCTAAGGCAGGCTCTGTGAAAAATAAAGGGTGTTACTGCAGTGGTAATCACCTGACATGTCTTTTCGAAATGAGTAAGAATGTATTTATAGTTTTCTTAAGGAAAATATAAGTCAGTAGGCAGTTAAGTGACAAAGTTCCAAAGTGCTCATCTCTACCACTAAAGATACTCTGCACAAAGCTCTACGTCACCTTTACTCCTACGGAGCCATTCGGCATCTTCTGAAGTTCATAGGGAAGTTTGGCCCTCTCAGCTTGTATGTAAGGATCTTCAAATGCTCTTCCATGCAGTTTTTTGAAACCATGTAATGTATTTTTTACATTTGTGACAATCTGTGGAAAAGATATTTTATTTTAAATTACCCATGACATGCAGACTATAGACGACCATCCAGAAAGGAACTCTTGTTATGTTGAGCTTAAGGCACATACCCAAAACCCCTGTCAAGCCCCACACATTTACTGGAAAGCAAAGTGTGGGGGGAGAGAAAGAAGCATCTATTTCTTAATTTATGGTCTTCACTGAAAAAATTCAAATTTGCCTCTTTAATATCCATTAGCTTGCTGCCGTCAACTTTCACTGTACTTTTTATTTTAGAGAAGCTTTCTGATACAGCACGCAGTATTTGAGATCACATCACGTATTGTTGCAATGGCTGTCTGCAGAAACAGATGAAGTTATTACTTACATTAACCATAAATGAAGCTTCAACAAATTAATTCGTTTCACTTCCTTTAAATTGCTCCTCTAATTCCAGTCCCATCTGGATATAAAGTCTCCCTGCACCTATTCTCTCATCAGTGTTTCAACCTAATTACTTTAAGGACAGACTTTTAAGTAAAGAAAGGACCAGAACAAACAAATCCCAACAAACGTAATATTTAAGCCATTGAACTAAATTACTCCAGGGCAACCTTTTCCAAGATAAAGTACCCTAGTTTACTAGTCTAAACAGCAAACTTCATTCCTGGGAAGAAAACTGACAGCACACCTTCTCAGCAGCAAAGTTCAGGGGTTAAGCTCAGATAAAAAGTGTAAGGTTTCTCAGAATGAAAGTGATACAGCCTCTGCATACACTGACTGCTCACGGTGCCACCAGTGGCCTCTATTACCTTCACAGCCACCTGGCGAATTTCCAGTTACCTACACTCTACACTAAGGGGAAAGAAGTCCTCAGCGTGCTAACATGATGCACAGATGCAAAGAAAGAGGGTAAGACCCTATCTATTTTGAATTTGTAGATTCACGCTATTATGAATTTTACCCGTTGTCCTTCCAAAAGCAGGTTTTCCTAGGTTGCAAGTGAATTTACAGATGATTAGAGAAATTTTACTTCCATTCAAAGTTCCAAATTAAGACAGTAAATTACTAAGACGGATTCATTTCACATTATAAGCAACAACCTATATCTATACCAAACTTCCATTGTTCAACTTCAGTTTCAACTTTTCTAAAACATAAGCACAGTATTCCTTCCCATCCCAATGGTGATTTAATTATGAACTCTGTTCTTGCTGTCATGAGTATGCAAGGAGAAAAAAAAAAAAAATCTTTTACTGGGGAAGAAACAAGGTTTTCTGTTTCTTCCCATTTTTTACTCTGAATGACAAAACAATGCAAAAATACTGTTTCAGTTTTAATACAGGGAACTTATTGTTGAAGTAGTAACTATTACTGTGAAATGTACACTTACTGTAGAAAATTCACTTTAAAACAGAAAAATATCAAATTTATTCATTACTTTTCTTCCCACACTAGACAAGTCAGGTAATACAACAGTTTTTGATCCATTTACCTGGCTCTTTGCTGCATTCCCAATGGCCCGGGTCTTGGATCCTAAAGATATACATGCTCTAAATAAAACAGAAAAAAAGAAAAAAATTCAACTTTAAAAGAAAACATCATAAAATATTTCCACGGTACTTTAAAACACCTAAAATAATTAAAGTAGCAAAATATGGACGTGGTATTTAACAGCATTGCTGCGTGAAGGACCCGAACTTGCAGTGGAATTCTACTTATTTTGTTCTTCGCAAATTAGTTTAGAAACTACAAGCAATCAACTGTTTTCATTATAATTGCATTTAAGGAATTCTTTAAAAGCTAACGTGTTCTACAGATCTTATCACGAAGGTAAGGAATTACCAGTTACTTTTGGGTCACCGCGTATAACCAAAGAAGCCTGTGACATTTCATTTAAAAACCTGAGTTTCACCAGTCACATTTTCTTGACTCAACAACCTGAGGTCTGATAGTACCCCATTCACACTGTAATAGCCATTAGCAACACTAATCGTAAGACAAAAAACCAAAAAAATCTAAGCCCAAGGTAGCTCAGCAGCCCAGTTCTATAAACAGTTGAGGACCTCCTATGACTGAGGACTACCAGGTACACACTGCGAAGAGCCAAAAAGGGAGATGTCTGGGAATGGCTCCCAGCCACCAAGGGCTTGGGAAGCTCTCGAGCAGCCCATGGCCCCTTCCAGCTTGCTTCTTCCCAGGTTACCGCTGAGCACCCCTCTTAGCCTCGCCTCTGGCTCTAGCAAAGGCTGCCCCAGGTCCCCAGCCACCATCTGGCCACCTTGCCACTGCCTTTAGAAACCTTTTTTTTTTTTTTCTTGGAAGTTACCACACCTTCCCCGTATAGACTAGAAATAGAACTCCTTCCCCAAAAGGGAACTGATCTGGCTAAAACTATTCAGTAGTAAATAACAGACACAACTCAGATTTCGTACGGTTCACATTTAATTGTTTCATGAACGCATAAAGGTCACTGTACTAGATTGCTTCCTGCCTCCTCTCCATCATCACTATAAGGGCACTGTATGTTATCTGGGAGTATCATCTAGCGACCTCTTCTGCTATAACACCACACTAAACATGCAAAACCTCCTCCAGATTTAACTGCTGCAAGCAGACAATGCGTTGCCCTACATTTTCAAGTATGTAGTTCAGCTTTCACCAACAGCTTTTGCAATTTTTTATGCCGTTAACACCACAGTTCCAAATTATACTTTGTAATAACGAAGAACAGACAGATAAAAGAGCAATTTAGAAAGGGTGCAAATGGTTTGCAAGACATTTATTTTATTGATAATAACATGCCAATGCTATTACATCACACCTTTTCACTGCAGGGATTTGACTCTGCTGACAGACAGCATTAACTGCAAGTACCCCCACGCTGAGCACAAAGCATCAAGACAGAAGCTACTTAGCCCACCAGAGTTCTTGCCATGGTTTACTTCAGTCACTCAGTTCCAGCAAAAGGGGGTGGATGGTTTCTCCCTCCCTTGGCTGGGAAACAGAGATGTCCAAGAAGAAAACCTGCTCGCTTTGGCTCCAAGCACTTCAGTTGTATCCAATACAGCCCTTTCGGAAGCACATTCACTCACCATAAGGATACAACCGTCTCCCCGCTTTCAAGTGAACTTTTGAACTGTGCGCAGATTTTTCTAAAGGTAGCAAACTCTCCTCACCAGAAGGACGTTTCAATCCTCTCCATGCATTGTTCTGAAGAAGGTGCTGCCTCATCATTTTAATTACAGTTTGTGATTACGCTAGTTACACATCACCTAGGAAAAAAGCTACTAAAAAATTACGAGCTATCAACAATCAGCTGTTTTTCCACAAAACCACAGTGGTGAGGCACAGCACCTAAAAGGGCTATTTGCCATGAATTTAACAGGCCCAGCGTGCTAGAAACGTGTACAACAGACTTGCTGGAGTTCCCAGTTCAGGAAAAGCCAAGTGTCATTTACATCCAAAGAGACACTGAGACCAAAAGCCTTAAAAAGTACAAGTTCCACTAAAATGGATGGCTTAATGGCAGAATCTTTCTCCTAAAATACTTGTGTTAAAAGCTCTGAAGATGATACGCATTTTACAGATACTAACAATCCCATGGCTTAGATTACAGGATGTAGGTTTTAGGCAAACAGTATTAATAAAGGATCACGCGAATGTTTTCACGATAGGGACACTGGATTTATGACTTAAGTGTGCTGTATTAAATTCTGATAATGCATATCTTCCACGAGTCTATGCTGCTTTTGTCTGCAGCGCTGAAGCAGGGTTACACTAACACTGTACTGTTCACAGCGGTATTGCAGAGATATCTGAACCGGTTCCAAAACTGGAAGCTGGCTGCACTAATTAGCCTTGCCCAGAAAGAGCAATTAGCCCTGCCCAGGAAGAACAATTAGCCCTGTAGAGCACAGTCAGGACTGTCCTATCTTTAGGACCTAACCCAGTATCTTTACATGGCTTAATAACAACACATAGGGCATGAAAGCCTACTAGCTTGTCCAGAGCTCATGCACTACAAAGACAAAACATCAACACTTTGTATTTCTGGGAGTAAGTCTCAAGTATTTGGGACATATCCAATCAATGTTAACTATTGGCTAACTTCAAGCATCTACATGATGTACCTCTGTAAGAAATGTATAAATAAAGAGTTCATTTACTGTGTTGCTATGCATAACAGACAGCAAAGTTCTGATGATTTAAGAGTTAGATCTGCCTAAATCACTCAAATCCTGTTTGAAGCAAGGTTTCATTACTATGATAAACTTCCATAACAGTAATAAACCTGTTATATCTCTATTTACTTTTTTTGGTTTGCCTCAAGATAACAGCATTAGGAAGGAAGTTTCACATATTCTCCTGTATTACGTTTTGGAGAGAGGGAGAAGAAGAAAGGCAGGAAAAATGTCACTTTAAGTGAGATAACTACTGGCTTTAAGTATCCATGCACTCCAGATGCTATCTTGCTAACTGTGCTTTAAACCCCTTTCATAATCACTTCCCAAATGTCTTGGAAGTCCAGTCAGTCAGACATTGCTGTGAAAAATATTAAACACAGGGACACAAACCTACGTGAAGCCTACCTGCAAAGAACACACTCCAAGAACAGCTAAGACTTGGAGTGCTCTTCATCATAAGGGGGAAAGAAACCGCAGGTCCCTGAGGATTCTGTGAGCAACAGTTTCAGGGGGTTCCTCACACAGAATCTGAAAGGTCCCAGAATTTCAGTTCTCATAAACACGCACAAGGGTAATGCTTTCTTGAGAGTTAACGAAAGAAATGTATTTTTTTAAGTAGCAAAAAGAATTTTAAAGAGTATCCCCATTAAAATAGACAGTATGCATTTTAGCACTCAACTTCTTTGTAGTTTTAAAAGAACTTTTTAGAAAGCAAAACAAACCCTACCGTTCTCACAGATCAAAAAGACAGCAACGCTAATGTTACTATGGCCTCACGTTGCAGAAACAGCTTTCTGCTGTTGGCTACAAATTCCTTTTATAAAACGAAGACCATCCAGACCCCGATTTTTATGAGTATTACCCGAATTCCTGAATCCTCCTTGAAAATTATGCACAGATGGAACTCTCAAAATCCTAGACGTATCCCATAGAAACAGAAGAGAAAAATCTCCACCTACTCTTGCGTATCCCATCGTCAAGGACGTTGCCCACTGTCGTCCCCCCTCCCCTTCCTCGCAAGACCTCGGTATTCCACGGCCAGCAGACGCAGCGCGGTGCAAGTAAGAACAGGTTTAGGAAGAGGGAACTCACCGCGCCGCTTCCCTGTTTCCCTGGTGAATCAACCTCCTCCTCCTCCTCCCCAGTCTCACCACCACTCCATCATAAAATTGTTAATGAAAACGCTTCAAGCCCTGGCAACCCTTCTAGAGTTGGGGAAACACATGCATTTAACCGAGATCTTTGCCACACGAAACGAAAGTGTTAGAAGGCGGAGGGAAAGGAAAAAAAAATAAAAATCCATTGTGCCTTCAGAGCCGTGTGGCACATGCAGCACAGCGCGGTATTTCAAGGACACAGAGGAGTCAAAAGCTGGGGAGAGGGGGGAGGGGGGAAGTGTTTCTCGGACAGCCCCCTGCCCCAACACACGCGTGTCTGCGCCTGCTTAAAACATTTCCCGTGTTACCCAGAAAGGGGCACTCGCCCGGCAACAACGGCCGCGCACGGCTCCTGAGGGATGGCCAGGCCCCGGCCGCCGACGGGGTCCGGGCGCCGGCCGGCAGAGCCCCTCCGCTCCTCTCCCGCCGACGGAGGGAGCCGGGCCGGGGCGTTACAGCCGCGCCAGGAGGGCCCACGGGCGGCGGAAAGGACGAGGCCCTACGGGGACACACACGCCTCCGCCACCCGCCCCACAGCGCCCGGCCGCCTCGGGGCGGGGGTGAGAAGGAAGAGGAGAAGAGGGCGGCCGGGCTCGCCGGTGCGCGGAGGAGGAGGGCGAGCGCCCCGGCGGCGGGTGGCCCGGCAGCGCCGGTACTCACGGGGTGCAGCGGTCGCTGTACTCATTGGCGATGGTCTCGATCCCGCCGCTCCGCGCCACGCCGATGTAGCAGTTGAGGAAGCCGAGGTCAATGCCAACCACGGACATGGCTGCGCCTGGTGCTTCCCGCTTCCCGCTCCCCGCCGGCCTGTGACTACAGCGGCAGCGGCGACCGTCTGGACTACTGGGACGCGGCTCCTCGCCCGCCTCTCCCCCCACTGCGGAGCACCAGCCACCAACCGGCAGTTACTCTCCTCTGCGCAGGCGCGCTCTGCCGGCCGGCGGGGAAACCGCCAGGCGCCGGCTACGGCTTCGGCACTTTCCGGAAGCGCTCGGGCCGCGCCGGCTGCGGGCGGCGCGCGTTCGAGAAAGATCTGGAAAGGGAGGAAAAAAGCGTTATCTAGAGCGACACCCCGCGCCCCGACGTCAGAACTGCGGCGGGCCACGCCCCCGCCCCCCTTAAAGGAGCCGGCGAGCAGAAGCGGCCGCCTCCTTCCCCCGGGGGCAGTTGGCAGCCCAGCGGGGCGGCTCCCCCCACCCCCCGCTTGCCTTACCGGTGCCGCGGTGCTCGGCGCTGAAGGCTGCTACCTGCCCTCGCCCACCGTTTTTATAGAAAAGCCGGTTGCCACGCAGTATGATTTAATGTGACGATAGCAATCTAGCGCAATTACTGCTGGGCGATGATCAGGCCGATTAATACAATCGGCCTCGGCTCAGCCGCTGTGAGTCAACGGCGGGAGCGGGCTGCGGGGCCGGGCGGCCCTTCACCCGCGGGTCCCGGCCCTGCCGGCCCCGCCGCGGGGGGAGGAGAGGAGCCGAAGGCCCCCGGTTCCTGCAGGAGAGGGATGGCCGGGGCGGCTCGGGAAAGGCCCGGAGCCCCGAGGCGCCGGGGGTTAGGCCTGTGTGGGAAGGCCAAGTCGGGCCTTGGGCTGCCCGCAGAGGTGGGGGGTTGCTTCTGGTGCCAGGGCCAGGCAGAGACTTGGGCCCTTCGGTTCCTCTTTCTCCCTCCCACCACCACCACCTACGGAAGAACTGTTCCCCGGCTTGTGCCTACCCGTCCCCAGAAGCGTCCTCATCTTTTTTCTTTTTTCCTTCCTAGAAAAAAAGATGTCTGGGAACCTGAGTACCTCTACTGCAGTCACTCCGGTTTATAGGGGTGTCATTTTAAGTACAGAGGACTGAAATTCTACAAAACATACCTACAGGCTGGAAAAGCTCCTTAAGTTTTTATTTGCTTCTAAAAATGACATCTCACACAGCAATATGACATCTTTCTGACACAGCATGTGACAGGGCGCCGCTCAGTTTTGTTATACTGGAGGGACTAAAAAGTGCTAAACCACTAAACTAGATTCGCATCCTTGTCAGGAACTGTGATTATTGTTTCAACAGTCTACTTCACAACTCAAAATTTCCTAGTGAAGATGACAGATGCCATTTCTCTCTAAAACCTCCAGAAGCAACAAAAGCCACTTGTAAAGAGAGTTATTTGTAACACAGCTACTATTTGTTAGTACAAGCAATTAACCACCTCATTTTCCATGCTAGCATTAGGATCAGGAAGGCCAAGCGGGTCCAGTCCCACCCTGCAGCAAGTAGCCGGGGAGACAAACCCCAACTCGGGTTTCTGCTCTGCTGTTTCACTCCCTGTTACAAAACCAGTTCTCGGTGATTCAAGGCATTGCAGCATCCCGCTTCCGCAGCACCACCTGAGGCTAATTCCTGCCTGAAAAGAAACCTTGGGCCAAGAGATTAGATGCAAATACTCTTGCGTAGCTATGCAACATTACTAAGCCGGGCCGGGAAGAAGTTGTGCAACCTTGCAGCAGGGGGACAAGCTATCGCTGCAGAAGTGCTGGCACCTCTCGCATCTCGGCAGGACAAATCAGCCCGGACGCAGCTTCGTGCCGCCGCTGCGGTGTTGTTTCTGGCAACCGAGCCAGCTGGTTTCAAGCTGGAGTCAGGAACACAGATGTGTAAACATTCATGACAGCGACAAGAAAGTGAAAATGGACTTTTTATTTGCTTTGTCAAGAGTAAGACTGTTAGGACTTAAGAGATGAGATTGTAAGCGGCATAAGCCAAATTCTTATGGGATACTTTAAGTCTTGTTTGCATGCTTCAGTGTCACACTGATTGCCCAGTCTGAGTGTGAACAGAATTCAGTAAAATCAGAGGAGCCACAAACTTGCCTGAGCATATTCCCCCCCCCCCCCGCCAGTCATCTGCTGT
>JAVKLA010000007.1:14776196-14795795 GCA_034782735.1 Sagittarius serpentarius | reverse complement strand
AATTTTCCCCCCCCCCCCCCCCCCGCCAGTCATCTGCTGTCACTGTAACAATCTTGGAACCAGTCTTGTCTGAGTCCTTCCAATTCTTCGTCTGTGGATCACATCTGATTTTTTAGCAGCTAAAAAATTATTTGTCCTAACTCAAGGGGCTAGGGGTTTGGGGTGAAACTTCATGGTTGTGGAGAAACGTCAGGAACACCGCTAGCCTTAATTTCTTTGAAACCAAACATTTAAATAAAGGCCCCCTAAATGCTTTCTTTGGTCCCTAGGTTATCAATATTCCACAAGGTTTGGCTTCTTTTTCCTTTCCCTGTTGAAAATTATTACCTCAAATAAGAGTCTCCTCATTTCTGTACACTGTAAGATTTATCCTCAATACTGGGAAGAATCCTCAGCCATTTTAAGTTTCCTCAAGAAATAACGTATTAAGTGTTCTAAGTCTCTAGCTGCTTGGATCTCCACACTCTCGGGCTATGTTTTGCCTTAAAATGCTGCCAGCCAGACTACAGTCTTCTCAACATTTGGGGGACGGGACAGAGAGAAAAATGAGTTGCTGTTATTCCTTAATGCCAATTATATTTTAAAAAAAGTAAACTCCTTTGCTGTCTTGACTTGTGCTATAAAATACCATGAAAACACATCAACAGGCTAGAAACAGGTTTTCTTTTTACTGTGGTTCATGTAGGAGCTGTAGCAGGCTGATGAGTACACATGGGCTCTGCTGACAGGCTGGGGAAACTGCTGTAACCACAATATATTCAGGTACCCGCCGTAATTTAAAACTCAGGATGTGTAACATTTAGTATGAATAAAATTGAAACACTGAGAGTTTTAAACAAGAGGCAAATATTTTCTTGGATTCATTTCTTGAATGAAATGAAAACAGTGCTTTTTAGTTCCCCGAAAACAAATTATTGGATTTAGTACATGCTTTGTCACAAAAACATCCAACAAACAATTTCTTAAAACTATTGTTTGTGTAACATTTAAACTAAAAATATGCTATGCAAACAATGAGAATTCTATCGTGAACACTGTACAAACAAATTAGATCTTCACTCACTATTGTAATCAGATCCTGAACTCTCTGAAACATCGAGATTAGAAGTGCCCTTAATTTTGTCATAAAGAACAAGCACTAAGGCACCTTCTGTACCATGAAGGGATGTTGGAGAACTCTCCACGGAAGAAAGCATTAAGCCCCTCTCGTTTGTATATTTTCATTAAGCAGTCAATGGTTCCTTTATATTGACATTCACTCTCCCTGCCCTGCACACAAATAATAAGGACAAACCATTCTTGCACTGCACGGAAAAAGAAGCGTAGATGCCCAACAAAATTTGTCTGTCTTTACTAAAGAACACTGAGGAACTTTTCCCTAATGTTTCACTTACTGCAAAGGAGTGATTTTTTTAATTAATGAATATTTATCTGATTTAATGCTCTGTTAGCTGGTTCCAACAGCTAAATTTAGAAAGGTTGTGATCCTTCTTCTGATGCTTCTTTTAAGCTTTACTGGGCAAGTAGAAGGCTTAGGAATTAAATGAGGTCACTCCAGTCCTAAGGGTGCTCTGAATTGTTTCAGTGCTATTAGAACTTCCACAGCTCATTTTCTTCCTTCTTTAGTACCACTGAAATATTTTTATACCAAGTAGATTTCAGTTCATGAGTAATCAATAGAGTCCTCTAAAAATGTTACAGTCTTGACTGGCACGATCATGTAAAAACATAGGAAGGCTAAGGAAGAGCACTGTCCAGTTTTCATCTAGCCCACCCTGTTTCTGAGCATTCGTTTGCTTGACAAACAAAAACAAAGCAAAAAGGAGGATTTGTTAGTTAGAGACCTCAGCTCCACATTCACTAAAACTTGCTTCAAGTGCTTACAGGTGGAGGAAATAAAGGATGACAAGCAGCAAATGTTCCTGTGCACACATATGACCATTCCTGTATGAGTCAGAGCGAAAGTACTGAACCCTCCCTTCAGCTTTTTCCCAGTGTAGTATGACTGAGAATCATGCCAACTCCTTTAAGTTCTGAAAATTTCAACAGCGGAGTAGAGACAGCCCAGAGGAACGTCGTCGTAGCCCTTCTCTGCGCAGCAGAGCACTTGGGAAATGCTCCTGCCTACTGTGGAACTCGGCATAATGATGACAGCAGATCTCTCAGATACTCTGAGTAACAACACCACAGCTCTGACAAAGCGGTTTTTTGTATATGTGCTTGGTGAACTGTCAAACAATTCCTGTTTTGGAACTGCAGTCTCTTCAGGATTTGAGGCCTGTATTAGGAACTGACACTGGTTTTTGTTTTCACTAGCAAAAAACAAGTACACTTTTCTTTTGAGGGATTAATCCAAAATCCATATCTTTATGTGAAATTCTACTGGAAAGAAGACACTAGATTTTTTTTTTTTACTTAATGGTGAGGATTTGACTTAAATCAACTACGTCTCGAGTCAAGTCCACCTGCAGTATCAAGGTAAGGTTCCAGACTCTAGAATGGCAGAAAGATAATCTTGTCTACTTCAGGCCTTTGTGATATACTCTGCAGCTAATAAAGTGACCTTTGAATTTTCTGATGAAGGCAATGTTACATTTTGTTACATCTTCTGTTAGGAATCAGGGTATGAGATCACTATAGATTTCCTGAACATAATAAATGCAAGAAATATATCTATGATAAATATTCGCATAAATCAATAGAAATAAGCACAGTGACATAGCTAAAAAGCACAAATATATGCAAATGAAAGGATATTTGGTAATGGTTATTACTGCTTAGCCGACAGAAGTCGGCTTTACTGAAAGCAGTAACTGTACTGTGCTCATTATTTCAGAAAGTCATCCCATCTGGCAAATATACTTTTAACTGAAGAAATAAAAGGTGCTATATTTAATTCAGGGCTTCCTCTTGGATCAGAATAAGTTTCATGGTAAGAAATTAACAAAAATCATACTAATAGCTTTATTTGTACCTGAAGCTTTAGAACTACATGAATGAAACAAGGACACCACATGAAATATATTTATACATCCACAACATATATACATCCTTTCATTCTCATCTTTTGTGCTAGTAAACCTATGACCTTATTTCATATGATTATAATTTTTGTTTTTAATAATCTTGATACTATTCTCCATCCTAGTGGTAAGTTAATTACCAGAAATACAGGCAATTCTTTGGTAAGGCCTCAAGAGGCACAGCACTTAAGAATAAAGGCAGCATTAACCTGTAGGCTTACTGCCGATTAAGCAGATAAAGCAGAATCTGAAGACAGCGAAATCATACGTAGTCCGAAAAGAAGTAGTCAGTAGTGCTAATGGTGTTTGCCCACTGTAAGCATCAAGGTTTCTCTTGCTTAGGACAGATTACCAGAGGTATGCAGGCATTACGTAAGAACCTAAGTATCCCCTCCGATTTTTTGAAAGCACCTAAGCAAGTTCCATGCCAGCATTTATTCAGATTTTCTTTTGATTTTCTGGAATACCAGGAGAAAAGAAGATACTCTTGAAACAAAATGTAGAGACACTTCTTTGGAACTAACAACTCCTTTCTATTATCAGATGGCAAAACCTCCTCAGGGAGGCAGGGAACAAGGTCCTGATTTTTCAAGAGCATTTTTGTGGGTTATTTTATTTTGTGTTTGAGGATGATCTTCATAGCAAGAATTTATAGTATTAAATGTACTTCAAATGCTACTGAACCGCCTAGTAAAATTACCTAATAGCTAGCAACAAGATCCAACATTAATTGCTAATAATACACTATCATACCGATCATATGCTGAGAAATAATTCTCAGCTTGTACTGAGCTTTGAAGATTACTGATTCTACCTCACACCTGAAGAACAGCTGTGTGCCACAAAGATTATTTTTCTAATTGCATTAGCTGGGCTAATAATGGATATTATTGTACCCACAAACCTGTCTTACTCCAAATATCTGGCTTCTGAGTAGGAAAAAGAAAACAGATCCTATCTTTCTACTAAAAGCTCTCACCAAGCCGTGAACCGAACATACTTTTACCAGACTCCCACAATACTATAATTTAATTTTTCTTCTTGTCTTTCTGGAGATGTTTCCACTTTTTTCTGAATAGAGTCTCGCCTGCTGTAAGGCTATACAGCGCTTCAATTGGCACATCAAACTTCAAAAACCTAGTAAGTAGTTTTCAGAAAAGAATTGCGAGTTAGACTCTATCTGCATCATCGTGCGTCTCCTGACAGCGTCAAAAGGATACGACAGCATTCCTGAGCAAGTAGTCACAACCTGGGCAATGAAAAAGGAAAGAACGAATGGAGTTTGTTTTGGATTTGGCAGTAATTCCTGCAAAATAAAACAAAAATGGAAGCCTGTACAAACTCTGTAAAATGTATGTCAAATCCAGCAGAGATCAAGTATAATTTTGATCATTTCTGTTGTTAAGCCTATTGTAAAATGACTTGGCTCTTCAGCAATATACTCTATTGAGCACAAGAACTGTAAAGACAAAAGCTGTAACCAACACCCTCATTAGTTTATAATAAATGTCTAAAATATGATAAAGATTTAAAACGTGTGCATTTTTATTTGTAAAAGCTACCTTAATGGTGTCATAACACCCAAAATAGGAGGCGTGGTATACAATGATTCCCTCTACGGAAACACCAAAACCCTGGTACAGGCCAGGAAGTCCATCTGTCTTTGCAATTCTAATAATACAGTCACCAAGTCACTGGAACTGTCGCTCAGCAGCACCCAATATAAAAGAAATTTATGCACATTGTCATCCTTTACAGAAGCCCTTCTCTTTAGTACAAACTACTCCGCATGACTAAAACACTTAACTTTATCAAAATTATATGAAAAACATCGTAGATCATCGTTTCCTCCACTTAGGAACAAAGCATAAAGAAGAAATAGAGAGACATGGATGGATGAAGACAGTTCATTCAAACAGATAGTGGTATCCAATTGCTGAAACACTTTCAGGTCAAATAACTAAAATTCCAATTTTGTCCTCATTCAGCAGAATGCTTATGTATGAATTCTCTTACCCTCTCTCTGAAAAGAATTTTTTCTACGTAATACCATGCTTTCACTTCCTCTGCACACATTCATAGCCAAATTTATTACAAGGGTTACTTGTTTCAGCTTTTCCCTATAGTGGAACACTAGCCACAAGCTGTGACAAAGAAATCCGCTTTTTATATCTGTAGGTTCTTCATCTCTTCCCGCATTCCGCAGGTAACTACACCCAAGCTCTTAGGATTCCCTACAGGTGAAAACACAGCAAGCAATAAACCGATCTTTGAAAGAAGAACTTCAAACTTTACACCTTCTTATAGTGAAGGTGTCATGAAAATATTAATTCAGCCCAAGTACAGGGCACAGAAAGCAACAGGTAGAGTCAAGCAGCCAATTCCTGGGACAACCCCGCACAGCACAGACAGCAACTAGAGTTAACTTGTCCCATTATAGGCAAATCAGGAAAGCCAACAACAATATGGAAAGCAAAGATTTCTTTCTCTCTGCTGCAAAGCCTTCCACACACTGTTTTCAGACAATTACTTTTATCTATCTGAATGAATGAAACATACATCTAGAGACATATACTACCCAAAATCTTTGCTGAAAATCTGCAGTTGATACTCTTCATATAGAACAAGGATGGTCATTAGCTTTTAAGTGACACCCCATAGAACTATAGGTTAGCAAAAATTAAACTCCTCTAGCTTCTGGCATCCAGAGTTGGCAAAATTCGGTTTAACTTTTCCATACAGAATCTAAAAATAACGCAAAATGTCGAGAGCTATGCTGTAGCACTGTTTCCAAAGAATCCTCTTTCACTCACCTTCATCCTCTCCTTTTCAATAAAGATCTTACATTTCTTAATACTTTTAAGTTTGTAATTGTGCAATGGTAAATTTTTAAGTAACAGAATTCTAATACTGTCGAATATTGGTCTGCCTCTAAAATGAAGTAAATCTATACAACCTCAGGCACATCAGATAAAACTGGACCTGCCACTGAAGAGATTTCACTACCTTTCCCAATATCAGCAGCTAAACAAGTTCGCGCAAAGTCTAGCAGGTACACTACGCACATGGATGTTGCTCCTGCTGCTCCACCAGAAGCAAGGTTTGCCAAAAAGTATTTCCAGAACTGAAACACAAAAACCGCTGTATACAGTTATGAAAATACAGTATTACAATGCTCTAATACTGACTTTTGTTGTAGATACTAAACAAAACTTTAAAGCATGCGGAGTAAGATCTATCTAAAACATTGTATTACTTACAAAATAATAAAGGGACATGGCAGTCTTAGAGTAAGACCTATAGTGGGGTATTTAAAAATTTCCACTTGTAAAGATTCCCTGGCTATTCTTACATTTATTAAAAAATATTTATAAGCTATCTTCTTTTTCTGTTTCTGAATTATATGGTGCTTTTGTGATCCAGATAGCAGATAACATCTTTCTCATCTATAATCATCCAGTTCTCCATAACAACCGGCCTGTGGATCTCCCCAATACAACAGTTATGCATCAGCTCTCCCGGATGGGGGAATGGGGAAACAAAAATCCATGTACTTACTTTCACTGTGGCCCATACTATTTACTGAACACGAAAAAGCTAATCACAGTAGAAGAAACATTTTGCGTAACATTTTTAGGTGGTGATATCCGACATAGCTCTGTTGACTTACACAGCATCACAGGTACATCTTGTGTAGTAAATGCAGACCATGCAGACGTACCCAAAATCGCTTTTTATTTGCTGCTTCAGTAACAGCAACACTGCAGCTGTAGTAGTATGGGGTCCAGCACAGCTTAACTGCTGTAATATTTTATTAGTTGTACAGAAGGCTTTGCAACCTGCCCCAGCTCATGTTGCTTCATAAACTGTTGCTAGTTGTAGTAGCGAACAGGAGAGGGGGCAGCTGCCATGTGAAGATGCTTAACTGTGCCAGTATTACCTTCACTACCAAGTATCTGGCACATAGATATAGCTTGTCTTCTTTAACAGAAGTTCGTTTGCACTTTACTTCCCACAATCTAAAGGTTTTGTTAATTTTTTTTTTTTTTAAAGATAACCCAGCTAAGCAAAAACTAACACATATATCCATATCGGCTTCCCCATTTCCTACCGTGCGCAAAACATGCAAGAATGTATCCAAAGACCCTGATCTTCAACGATGGATACGCAATCTGCTAAATACTACACTTCTAAAGAAATTAATCTCAAGTGCTATTCATGGAATGTTTCTAAAATTTGAGTTACAAGCTCATACACATGTAAGCCATCTGGAAACACTTCTAGGAGATGGAAAGGAGATTTGAAGAACTATAAACACTGTTATTTACATCATGCATGTTTTACTTTTTCCACTGTAAGAAAGGAAAGAAAACAGTAACCTTAAACTCTTTACATACAAAGTGACTGTAATTGAGAAAGGACTGCTTAAGAATTTGCATGCAATACAAGGAGATTAATCAACCTTTAATGACTGACAGCATTCCTCCTGGTCAGCACCACGAGAAAAGCCTGTGGCAAGAAAAGTTTCTGGCACGGCAGTAAAAAATTGTCAACAAGAAAAAGCACAGAACACTGGATTTTTGTTTAAATTATCAAAACTTAACTCAAAGAAATCCTAAAACAGATAACCTAAGACAGACACAAATAAAGCAGATTTTCCAGCTATTTTCACATATAACAAATTAGATATGAAGAACTTATTTTCCGTTCTGCTGATATGAATGAGTTTTATGTAATTTGTCAAATGCCAATATCAACATTTCACATTCCAAGACCAAGATTTCTTGTAATTAATTCCATGGGTGTAGACCTCTGTCTTTCAAGTATTCATCCACATTAAGGGACTTTCTCCAAGTACACAGAATTGCAAGGTAAGGCAGCATAGCCCAAAAGTATAATTGTGTTTTTGAGCTGTACCCTAAAACTGTTCCTTTTCTGGTGAGCTGTACAAAACTAGGTTCTTAAAATGCATTAACTACTGATAAGTGTATTTCTAGCTTTACGTGTAGCAAGAAATCAGTTTTCAGTGTGAAGTGTCAGTTATACACAGCAGTAATACGCACTTTACTATCTCTAAGGTTTTTTTGACACTTGTATACTAAAGATTAACAAGAAAATAATGTGAAAAAAATTAAAATGAGAGACTCCTGCTTGAGGGACACAACTCAAGAACTTCACACATTAGAATAAAAGCAGCTGTAATTTCACGTGAGTGAAATTACAAACATAAATGTTTTTGAGACTAGGGTACATGTTAATACAATCTGAACTGTGAGAATGTAACTGGGGTTTTAGCCAAAGCCCAGAAACATAGGTGTCCGCGTCCAAGATTTTTAATATCCATCTTAACACTTGCATCAATTAACTCCAAAAGAATTACAGGTCTTGAACAAAGAAATTCTGACTGCGGTTACAAGCAGTTATTTACATGCCCCTCACAAAGTCATTAATCATTAAAGATCAAAACCCAGATTTCATTACCTTCAACAATAAGCTACACGCTAAGCCATGATCGCGCTTCCTCGTTATAAAATAAGTTCATTACAAAATCTTATCAATATACCAGCACTAATTACCAACCACACTGAAACCATCCCACAACTCTCAACCAGATCTAGTTCATTAACAGAACTAATATGCAAGAGATTATTTACCTGTTTTTCTTTATCCACTTTGAACATGAAAATCTTTTTGTATTTGTCCTGAAAAGCAAAGTTTAGAGCCTGTGTTGGGAAACACTGTATAACATTTGACGAATTGCCATGCCAAAAGCTGAAAAATCCTACAGAAAAAGAAATGGATCTTTAAAATAACATTTCCAAAGTTTATACTACACCAAGTATATTATATAGTATTCCTTCTATTGTTTCTACTTTGGTATGAGCTGTAACAAAGGCCAAAAATCTTCCTTTTCAGGCATTTGGTATTGGAAATCTGGATTTATTCTGACACCTACCAACAGATGTATGCATTCGGTGTTAGCACAAGAAAATCTAAAACTGCAAGTGAAACATCAATAACGCTGAGAATAGGTTAAGATTTTCAACATCCTTACTTCATACATTTCTAAGACTAGGGATACCTATGAAAACTGCAATCCGGAAACTGCAGAATAGTATTTCACAGAACTGTCTGGAAATCGTTTTCCTGAAGTAGCCTGCCTATGCATTTTCTCTTCCATAGGGGGTGCTCACACTCTGTATTAAAGCAATGACAGACGGTTTTTACAGGTACCGGAAACTTGGTAGCATTTTTGTAATTATATTCTTCTTCTCAATTGAAGAAGGAATCCCTTTGGACACTAAGATAAATGCGTAAGAAGCTAAATGGAGGTGAGGAGGTAGTGCAGGAGCAAATCTTATGTGGATTGTGAGGGGAAAAAAAACGGTACGTGAGGATGTTCACAGACATCGGACTGGCTGGCTGTGTTAGACTTAGCCAAGCAGCGACAACAAAGTGATCTCTCTAATGCGCAGCCATCCTCTTCGTTCAGACTTCTTATTACTGTGAATGAAGGCAAAGACTCCTTGAAGACAAAGAAAACTCAAACCTGGGTTTTCATTTCTTATTTTGATCATGCTTTCCTATACATTAACATGAGGATGCCAAATAAACGCTGCTTTTCTAAAATTATCACAAGCAAGACTTTAAGGCTATTTTACGCTGTCCCCAGATACCAACGAGCACGACTTTGCTACTACCAAATAAACCAAAAAAATCCTGCAGGGACATACCCAGCAGTAACCCCCTCCTCACCACCTCCTCTGCCAGTATCCGTACTCCTTTGAATGCCCACAGCCCACCATGGATGCTCTGTCGCTTCAAAGGTGTTTCTAAAAGCTTTTGTTTTTACACGGTTTGGGAGAGAGAGGGTAAGGCACAGAGACGGGGAAGCGGCCCAGGGGACGAGGCAGCGGCCAGGGGTCCCTACCTTGCTCCCTGGGGATGCGCACAAAGCAGTCCACCATGCTCCTGCACTGCTGGTCTGCCCAGATCTGCTTGGACGAGGCCTGCACCTGCAGCAACAGCTTCACCTGCTCGAGGGGCACCACTGCCGTCTTGGAGATGGCAGCAGCCACCACGCTCGCCAGCCAGTAGGTTCCTCCCGAAGGAGATGGGATCGTAGAGGTCCTCGCCCTGTGGGGCCGCCATGGCGCACAGCACTGCCCTGGCTGCCCCCCTGCTGTTTCCTCTTCTTCCCCAAAATCACACAGCCGGCAGGCACCTAACTGCCTTTTTTTTCCTCAGAAGTTAAAAGCTGATGGTCTCAGGGTACCCAGGAGCTGAGCCACCTCTGTCCCCCGCTGTTCTGGGCCCAGAAACTGCGCCATTTGCTTCTACTACATGGATCCTTCCAGGCAGTGCCACCCCTCCCTGAGCTGCAGGCAGCAAGATTTCCAGAGACCTCAGGAACTTTCCAGAAGCTTCTGTCAGCTGTGGGAACCGGCCCCTCTCCCCGACCAGCAACTAGAGACTAGAAAACCAGGTAACAAAGGGTAGTTGTTGATCATATCGAATTATGAATTAATAAACTTTATATATGACAAGTAAATGAACTTTAGACATGTTAATTATACCCATTCCATTCCAGGTCAGAAGTACCAATTCCTTCTAGATTCCTGATAGCTTTTTTTTTTTTTTTTTTTTTGCTTTACCTCCCCTGCATCTCCTGATTCTATGATTAATGAAGGCATGAAGCACCATATTTTTCAGTGAAAATGTTTTAATTGTTGATGTTTTTAAGTGCTAACTTTTGTTTCTTGCATTCCCTTGACATTAGTAATTTTAACCCTGGTACTCCTTTGATTCGTTGTACACCACATTGCTTTGCTAACAGTTTTTATAAGTAATAATTTAAAGGCAAAAGAAATTAATTTCTCTTGAGCCTTGATACCATCATTTTAACTCCCTTTAGTAGCTTCTCCATATCTATTCCTTTTAACATTAATTCTATACACCAATTCACAGCTATAATCCTCCTGAAAGTTACAAAGCTACAAGATTTCTATCAAAGATACCTAAATCTGCGTTCTGTAGGAAATGAAATCCTATTATCTTTTAGGGCTCTTTTTAAACGTCCTCTTAAAAATCTGCAAAATACAGTCTCTGCTTGGGTGACTAACAAAGTAACCAATAAAAATCTCCTCACATGTAGTATCAACACAATTAATGCAAATTTTGCCATGTTTTTTGCCGATCTACACTGTTCAAAAGTTGCACCGTACTCAGATGCCCTTAATTCTGTTTAAGGTACGGTTTCCTGTGAAGGAGCAAGCTAATCTAAATAGATGGTTGGTACTGAAGGAGTCCCACCTTCCTTCAGTCCTTCTTTTCTCCACGCACATCTACATGCTCTGTTTCTTCTGCACTGACTCAGTTATGGGTTCGGCCCAGCTGAGTCAACGGAGTTTAACCTACTACACTGGCAGCGGAGTAACCTCGCTCTGACTAAACACAAGGATCTAGGTAAAAGTTAGCTGTCCTCTTTTTAAAGCATTCAAAGGTCTTCTTTTTTAGCATTCAAACCCAGCCTTTAAAAGACTGAAAGAAGAGACAGACACCAGCAAAATTACCCTTTTCCATACAGATACACACTTATGTGCACAAACACACATGTAGGTTCTGTAAAAGCTGTTAAACCTGCTAAAAGCAGTGCATCAAAGACTCCTTGCTTTTCTATGTTCCTTCTTCCATCTACAACGAAATCTAACGTTGAAACCGCACATATTTTAGACTTCTAAAAGGTGCTGTTCAGATGTCACCCATACTATCACATATTTTTATTTTTCAGAGTAAATTTCGTATCACTAGATTTACAGATGGTGAACAAATTTAATCAGTTTTGTATGTCTCAAACTGAAATACTGTCTCTCCTCTTCTAGGAACCGTAAATTCTAGAGATGGCCAGTTAACAAAACCTGCAATCATATGCTTACACTTCAGGCTAAAGACTTCTACTGCTTGGAATTAAAACAACTGTTGAGTGATTCAAGACAAGCTGTGAATCACTCTGTGAGAGTGGGCAGTTATAAGCATTTGATTGACTGTTTTAGAACTACTCTAAACAGTGCAATTTACCGGTAAAAACAAGATCTAAAGATTTGATCATAAGAGCCTATGGAACTGAATTTACTTTCCTGAATACTTAAACTTTTTGATCCCATTGTTTAAAATGCAACTTTAGTCATGCATTTTATGACAAGCACTCATGAAAAGCAAGTAGAAACAGCAGAAAGGGAAAAAAAAAAAGAAAATGCACTGTTGATATGGAACATGATGAAATGTTACGCAGATGGCCAGATCTAAATAAGCTGGCTGTGGGTAAAAACACCCCCCAAAATCTTACATTTTAAACTAAACTTTAGTAAAAAAAACTTTGGAAGCAGCTGGTCTGTACATTACAAACATTTTAACAATCTGTAAGAAAGCTGAATTTTCTAGAAGAATTCTGATTTTGCAAACATCCTGCCTTCTCCTGCCTTATACGGATGTAACCTAACATTTTTTGTAATATCCAGCTGTAAATTCTAGAAGACCTAGCTAAACAAAAATTGTTTAAATAAACAAAAGAGAAAATACGTTAAGTAAAAAAAGATTAATGCTTTACTGGTCTTTGCCAAATATACTTTTTTTTATTATGAAATTATGAGTATAATATAAAATTAGCCGAGTCCACGCATAGGTCTTAAAACCATCACCCCGCTGCCCTCCATCTTCTTTTGGGCCTTCAAAATTGCGTTTTAACAAACGTAAGTATTATTTATAGTTAAAACTCATGAAGTCAAGTAAAACATGAACCACACTATAGTGCTCAAGTGTGCAGGAGACCATACTGGCAAAAATGGTAAGCCATTAGTTCTGTGTGGTTAAGTGCCATGAACTGGCTAAAAGATTTCTTTCTTTTTTGATTAACACAGTGTTACTGAAAACATTCAGTATTTTTCATGCCCTTAGAGGCGCAAAATTTTAGTCAATTGGAAACTTTTTTCCTCCATCACCAATTGCCAGATATTCAGAGAGTACTTTGAGGATATCAGCTTATCATTTTACACTGCGTATTATACACTGAACAGCGGTGAATGTACAAATTATGTGGTTTTCCTATAATAAAGTTATGATCAGGATAAATAATTCAACAAGAACTTTGGTTCTCTGAAATCTTTTTAAGTATTCAATTGATGAGATCATTAGAATCATCACTTAAGTTTTACCTGTGTCATGACCAGAATGTAGTTTGGGGGTTTTTTGTTTGTTTGTTTTAAAAAAAAGCATTTCAAAGATACACCATGGGTGCACCACAACTGAGTTCATTTCTCTTTATACTGAAGTACTTTGAAGAGATGACAACACTCCGCAGGATGGCTGAATGTTCACGAAGCTCATCTATGTTGCTAAGCCGAAGGACAGTTTAAAGGCCAGTTCAACAGCAGCTTCCGTGACTGAATCATGAAAACAAACATAACACTCCTGAGGTTTTGGATGCAGAATAAGTCTCCTGGGAAAAAAAGACAGACAGAAAGACAGACAGACAGACAGACAGACAGACAGAAAGAGAAAAAAGAAAGAAAGAGAAAAAAGAAAGAAAAAAGAAAAAAAGATTATCATAGGTGTTAGCCTTTCTCTCCTCAACTGTTTGATATATTCTGGTTGTACTCTGAGGTTTCAGTAAGATGTTAAAAACAACTGCTGTGCAAGACAGCTAGCAAATTTCTGTGGCTCTCCTGCATTATCTTGCTTCTTTCAATACATTAGATTTTTAAATCAAGTATTTCTCTGCTCAGTTTTCTCAAGACTGTATGGAAGAAATTCTTCAGGTTTTCAGGATCTGCTTGTGTGGTACTGGTGTGTTTGCAGTAATCCCAGTTTCTGGGCTACAGGCTGCAATCAAGGTACTTGGGAGCAAGCCCCAGTATTCACATATTTACTGATTTTTGAACTTAGTACATCTGGGTAGGTACACTCCCTCATGTCAATCTAATAAGCTCTTTTAGGGAAAGAGCTAAAACAGGAAATCTGTTAATACTTGTGTATAACTGTGTGTAGCATTATAGCACAGCATAATGCTCTGCAAATACTAATGGACTGCCTCTGATTTAACACGTTGTTTGATAATGCACAGACTGAAAAATAATTTTTTAAAAGGTATCAACAGCAGCGTAAACATTTTTTAAACATTAAATTTAAAGATTTGAATAATTCCACTAATTGCACCTAATTTTAATTACTCAAAAAAAAAGTGCTGTTTTTAGTATTTAATGTCTACGGCAGTATGCTGTTCTGTCATGCAAATAAGGCCTAGCGATGCAGCAATAACTGTATGCATCATTAAGAAAATCACTTAAATTTATGTTTAAATAACAACACAAACCACAATTCATTTACAATGATAATGGCAGAACTTTGAAAGCAAACTGAGGAAAGAAAACTCCCTTTCCAAAATATCTCAAACAGACTGGTAAGGATGATTTGATCTTCCCAATGGAAAAAAAAAACCCAAAACCCCAACCAAGCAACAACTACAACTGTTCACCTTACTTCTTTGTGTCACTGAATCAGCATTATGCATGGAGGCAAGACAGGTAGGATTTACTTGCAAAGCAGGGAACGGAGAGGTCAGAAGAAGTGCGAGGAGCACAAAGGAAGTGCAGGGTATTGAAAGTATGATTACAGCACTTTAGCATGGCTGCGTAGCACAGTGCAGCACTGCAAAGGTTGCCAGCTCTGTGGTGTTAACAGGCTGGCATAATGCTCACCTGAGTTAACACACCTGTGTTTTACAGCAGGTGGAACATCACACCAATGCAGCTTCCCAGGTCCCACATCAAAGCTACCTCCGTCAGTCAGCTCAAGTACTTCTGTGATGTGCTAGAGCTAAATTTATTCTTGAAGAACACAGCGGCATACTCAAGAATGGAAAACTTTGGGAGAAGTACATTCATCTTTAAACTCACCCCACAACCCAGTAATTCATTGTTGGTGGTGGTTTCTTCTGATCAGTCCAGTTATCAGGAGAGCACTCAAACAAAACTCCATGTTCTCTTACCAGACCTAGGTCCTCAGCTGCCTGACTAAATTCTGAAATCCCACTGCCTGCTGTTTTCTTTTTCTGTAAAACAATTGGTGAAATGTTAGTATAGAATGAAATTTTTTTACATAAACACTAGCAAATATAACTACGTGATTTCCTCAGGAAACCCTGATGAATGATATTGCTGTCAAAAAGCCAGGCTTAGAAGATTTAACTAACTTGCTTACATGATTCTTTTCTCCAGTTTTGTTACTTTGGCATCAACAGGCTTTTCCATTGTTATACAGCTTGGAGGTAGACACATATTCCCTGTTTTGGTGGGTTTTTTTTTTCCTTCTAGCTGAACACTATTTCTCATAAGACAACATCTGAGATAATACAGCTTCTTTAAAAAATTGTGTTGCAACAGCTAAAACTCTCATCTTTCTTTCTCTGTGTGCCTCCCTAATTAAGAACTGTGATAGTAAAAGTCTACTGAATAAACTTGGCCAGGCAGGAATTTCTTTTTGTAAATAAACAGTTGAAGCACTTTGCTCAGAGCGTTTTCTTGCTCTTACTCTGTAAAAGTGCCTAAGATGTATAGGAAATAAAGACATTTTCACATTTTGTTGAGTTTCAGGGCTACATTTTGTACAGAGCTTTTGAATAAACCTTGCAAAAGCTCCAGTTGTTTCTAACTGAACTCCTGATACCTATTTGGTGAGGATCAAACTGCATGTGCAAAACTACTTTTGCGCACTTTGCTCTGTCTTGGTGCTCAACAGTCCCGTGAGTCCAATAAAGGCATGGTATCTTTCACCAGAAATGCGAGGGGAAAAAGACCAGAATGGACATGGAGATAAACACAGGGGGAATTCTGAAAGGGTTTGTCACTGGTTTAACTCTTCTCCCACTGAAGTCAAAGGAAGTTTATTGCTCTTTTGTAAATGTCTACGTAATAATGAAAAAAAACAAGCTTTACATCTTTTTTTTTCTTTTTGAAGCCTGAGAAGCAAGATGAGATTATGGAAACAGGAACGGAAATCCCTTTGAAACAAATGTGTCTTAAGAGAGTTGCTAAGACAGGGCATCTCTGGATCTGCCAATGAAACTTCTGTTGCCATCGGTTGCTTCAAAGGTTTTCTTGGAAAAAAGTCTCAAGGAACTTCTATCTGCCATATACAAAAGCAGAAACCACATCTTTTGATCTGCCTACAATATTGAAGGTGTGGGGGCTGAAGATCTAGAAGAGAAAAATGGGCAAAACACCACAACTATCTTAATTTCTCAAAAAAGGTGGAAGAAAAAGTGAAATGCACCTGAGCATTTGAGGAACAAACCAGCTAATATTTGCCTGAGAAGATGTCTTTTAAATTTCCCTAAACGTGCTTCGGATTAAATTCATAAAGTGTATTCTAAATTACTACTAGTTCAGACAGTGGAAGAATTTTCACAAAAGATGACTTAACCTCTCCTGTGTCTTTCCTTGTTACATAAAATTGTTTCAAACCCTGTTCTTGCCAATACTGCTACTGAAAAAGACTTAAGGAATGTTAGTAGTCAGTCTAATAATCTTCCCCACCAAAAAAATCAGGTCATTATCATGCAATTTCCAAGCCGACATTAGTTTATATTTTAGCACATCTTACGCTATGCTATTCATACTGAAAATACTCAAGAAAAAGTATGTATTAAGAGAGGATTTTTGATAGAACTATGAGGGTCTATACTTTCATATGCATTAAAATGTCTTTCCTTCCAATTTTATTTAAGAGTAACGAAATACTAAGATGGTGATGAAGAAAAGGAGGTCAGGGCTGCTTATTACATACAGTGACATGTATTTTAGGGCTTAAGCCTAGAGAGCTTATTTTTGCTCAATTTAAAATTTATTCAAAATTTCTGTACATATTTAGAAGTTACATTGCGAATTTTCAGTTCTCAAAAGGTGAGACAACATTAATTATTGATCGGTTTACAATAATTTTGTATTATTGGCACAATTCTCTGAATCCTAAACTATAACAATATTTAGCTGATATCAAAGAATAAGCAGTATAATAGTACATTTCTATATTTGACTTCTTTGTTGTGCACTATGAACAAGGAAGACTTCCATTCATTCTTTTACATTTTCCTCATGCCATAAGGCAACCTGCCAATTTCAGCATTCATTGTTGGAGCCAACATGCAAAAACTACCCCAGATCTCTCTAAAAGAGAAACTTTGTTCTGCAGCACATGTTCATCAATTATTTCTGATTTTCAGAGCAGAATGAACCCAGCTGCTGCCTACTGTACTCACGTCTGAAGAAGCCAGAAAATCATGTGCCAGTGTAGCTGTGGCCAAAACAGAAGTTTTGACTTTCAAGCGTGAGTTTTTCACTTTTTATGAGCTACACCTAATGGCTGAATGGTTTCTTTATTAAGTTTTTTATGGTTTGAACTATAAACTGTCTATTTAACAGCTGTAACCAAAGGCAATCTGATGATAAGAAATATTTGTGTATTCTCTCTGCGTGCTTTTGGGCTTCTACATCTCCCAACAGAAGTGCCCAAAATACACGACTCATTGCCAGAGTCCTACTCAGCCAAACCCCAGTATCATACGAAGTTCACAGAACAACCCACCAAATTAACCTATTCTTCTAACACGTAAAAATTCCTACATGATTTACAAGGCACATGGGGCTAACCAGACGTGACTCTTCTGTAACTTCAATAAAACGTTAAGAAGAACTATACTACTATTTGCAAACTGTGTTCATCAATTTGTACTATTATTTCCCATTTCTCATTTTATTCACTTGGATTGTCACTTTAGGATGTAAAAAATGCAACTGATAGAGAGTATTCCGCTTAGGTTTATAGTTAATTATTTCTCTTTTCCCAAAGGACTAAACAGGTCACAAAATTAGCAGAGATGAAATGTTATCCTAATTTGGTTCATGTCAATAAAAATCAACTGCGCAATTAACAGACCAGACTTTTAGCAAAATAAAGTGTGCATTGAACACACAGTGTCTGATCTCAATGGAGTATCTCATGAACTGATTCTTACACCTATCGTTTAGATTTCTGCATTACTACTACCATCTTACTGCACACGGATCATTTGGAGTGAACAGAAATTTTTTCATCAAACACAAGGCAGTACAGTTGCTGACAGCAGATCGATCTGTCCATTTTTAAATCTAATATAAATACCACGTACCCACATAAAGCTCTGGCAGCTGGGATCAGGCTTCAGCCCAAGCATAGAGCAAGGTTTGAATTGTTATCTGTGTAAAGGGAAAAAGCCTTACCTATTTCTGGCATCCCACCTAATCTAAAATCCAAGATATCTGGCAGCACAATTAAAAGCAATCGATTGTTATAGCCAGTCTTCTTTTAGACCGATACCCATCTGAACAAACAATTACAGATATTAGTGGATGGCAAATCTATAAGCAATCTTGGGTAGCACAGAGACCAAAGACACGAAGAACGAACAACCCTCTTGCCGTCAGAGGCCCTCTTCAGGTCACTCTTCAGACACGCTGACAGCCCAGTGAGGGGAGATCACGCTGTCACTGCTCATGTGAAACATTTTCTGTGAAAAAAAGAGGGCCTAAATTTCCTTTTGCTGCCCATCTGAAATCCTCTCCCAGCATTAAAATGGCTAACCACCCCCCTCTTATGCTACTTACAGTTCTTGAACCCAGCGCATGAAACTTTTTTCTAAGTTACAAACAAGAGTCCTAATATGAAACAGGGTAAGAAAATACTATACTGGAGATATGGAATATTTGTTCTGAGGGCATTTTTGGTGGGAAAGAGCGCCATAATTGCATGCATACTTGGCTGGATGGTCAGAGAAAGAACCTGCCTGTAACAGTAAAAATATAAGGAGCTTTAAAAACAACTACACACGTGCAAATACAAATACACCTGTTAGTGAACTATTTAAATAACGAAGTGAAAACAATCTTGAAATAGTGAGTTGAGAATGTAAACAGAAAAACAGAAAACCAAGCTTCCATACTTCTTTCCTCATGGACTGCTGAAAAATGGAACGAATTGAAAGACAGCAACGATAAAAGTTTTCAATTAACTGAGGGTGGATGGAGCCACCGAGCCGTGCTACTTCTTTGTGAGTTGGAGTAATAAAGATTCCTTGCATCGTTTCCAAAGACAGATAGTGGAAGAGGGTATTCTCAGGACCAGATGTCAACCTTAAAAAAAAAATAGGAGAATTCACTTAATATTAAAATATTTTTGAAAGAAATTTCAGTTAAACAACATACACTTTTGTTTCTTAAGACAGAATCGTTTTTATGGTAACTACAACAGAGTACAAAAATGGATACAGACATTCAAAAAGTACATATTTCTACACCAAGGAAATCCTGCTAATTTGGACTGTTAATACTCAATCAAAAAAACCCCCAAGACATAAACCAGAAAACTATGGTATGAGTTAGGTATTGCACTTGTGTTCTCAAAAATTCTCAGAAGAAAAAAAAAGAAAAAGAAAAAGGAAAGGAGAAATAAAAGCTGGGGGGGGGGGGCGGAAGCTTTCTTTAGAGCT
>JAVKLA010000007.1:14729517-14776186 GCA_034782735.1 Sagittarius serpentarius | reverse complement strand
CCACCCCCCCCCCCCCCCCCCCCCCAGCACGCTTTCTTTAGAGCTCGAACAAAACACCAGAGCGACTGTGCTGTCACAAGCAACATGTGGGAACTGGAAAGAACATAGCTTCTTTGTCCTTTGTACACCTACCTAGAGATACCAGGGAGGCACAAGGTATACATGGTCCACAACCTCTTCTATTTGGACATGCAAGGTCACATATATGTGGGACATGTACATACATTCTACTGACATATTACTGAGAAACAGCTGTCTTTTCTAATGAAGCTCTCCATTTAAGAACTTTGCTTTTGAGAATCCTTGCACAGCAAAGTTTTGGTTAGAATAAAGTTATGCAGGAACTTCTGTGATCTGTACATATTCAAAAAACGATCCAAGTATGGCCTTAAAACTGAAATACTCGATTAAAAAAAATCATTTCTTACTTGATAGCATTAAGAAGTTCTGTATCTTTCTCTGAAAGGTTCTTTTTGACATTTCCTAAATGAAATGGATTTGGCAGGGTGTGTTTTTTTCTAGTGGCCTAAAAAACAAAGCAGATAGATGAACTAACAGAGAAAACCCAGCTAACAAAAGAACAGAATCAAACCAACAAATCACCTACTTAGAAGAAAATAATGTAGCAATTTTTTAAAAGGCCCAAACAGTTGCATCAACTTATATAAATGTATTTTACAGCGTACTTTAGAATAAAATGGGTTACAAGCAGTTGTACAACCGCACAGCCATTTGTTCTGATAACTTATGTTTACACCATTATTGTTTTGGGGATATTCTCCAGTTATTTCTGCTGATTGCAATGCAGCTGTGCCCACTTTAGACATGGGAAAAACCCAAATATTGACAAGCAGTGATAAAACAAAAAAATGTGATGGCTCTGAGGCTGACTCAAAGCTTCCCAAGGTAACAAGAAGTATTTTCTACTGAATTCAGGGGCTCGTAGATTTATTCTTTTATAGTATACTTAAAAAAAAAAAAAAAAAAAAAAAAAGTTTACTTCAGTGAGTTTTTAAAAGAATTGCCACCTCCCCCTAACCCACCAGAACCTTATAAATTCTCTTTGTCTTTGTTCTCAGACCTGATCCACTACAGACTGTGGATTACTGCTTTCATCTTCTGCAGGACCTTCATTACCGTGGTCAGGTCCTCCACTGTTTCTTGTAGGGCTCGGCTTACGTGTCATTAGGGAAGAGTCACCAAACAGGCTCCTTTTGCTTGCTGGAGTGGTTACTGATTTGGAAGTATTTTGTAGCTTACTTAGGATGGGTGAGGTGGTCAAGCTCTCCAGTTTGTCACGTGTT
Organism: Sagittarius serpentarius; assembly: GCA_034782735.1. Lineage (NCBI taxonomy): Eukaryota > Metazoa > Chordata > Aves > Accipitriformes > Sagittariidae > Sagittarius > Sagittarius serpentarius. The sequence goes on along the minus strand of JAVKLA010000007.1, from coordinate 14,774,882 downwards.
GCAGGAAGGAACCAGTCAGCACAAGATAAAGGTGGAATGGAAGGAGAATCCAGCCTTTCCTCTATGCTGGCATCTATTCCTTCCAGTTGAAGTATAGTGGCTTTGACTTGATCTACATATATACAGTCTGGTCCCGGATTCCCAATAGCTTTTGATGCACAGCCTCCTGCCTCTAGCAGGACACACAGCATAAAATGTCTCTGTAAACATGGAGGTAGCAACATTAGCCTTTGGTTTAATATACAAAATGTGCTGTATTATATTTATGTCTCAGATCTGATACTCGGTCAAAATACAGCACTATATTCAACACTCCTTCCTCATCTCCAGAGGAGTCACTTATTTTTTTCTAATTAAATCATGCCCAAGGAGGTCTTTCTGTTATCATGTTATTTAAATTAATGATGCAAACGTAAAAAGCTATGATTTACAAACTCATTAGTTGTTTGCTTTAAAAAAAGTCCACATTTAAAAAAACCAAACACACTTCCTAAATGAGTTGTCTGAAAATACAAGACCGTGAAAGTAAAAGCATTTTCAACCGAAGTGACAAGGCATAAAAATAACGAGAATTTATACTTAAACTTGCAGGCTTTACAAATGTATAAATAATGCTATTCTCTGAGAAATTCTATCCCACAAAACAGCTATAATACAAATATTTTGTAAAAGTACTAGATAAAATGCATGGGAAGTGTTATATTACTGAACAGCAGACAACACACAACAGCAAAACACAGCATCAGAGAACAGGCATACCGCAAATGGTAACTTACCAAGCCAACTATCAGTAAAAAGTATCTTGCTTCAGGTTCCCTGTATCCTGTAAAACTTGAAACTTCGCATGGCTGGATATGATGATGTGGAAATACTTCCCGCCATATCACTAACTGACCAATCTTCTGTTCTGCTGCCAAGGGTAACAGACAATAGTGCCGACAATATAAACCTATATCAATAAGATCTTCCTTTGGCAAGTGATTACCAATCAAGTAACCCTTAATTAAACACAGAAAAGGAAGCGTATTCAGTAAGAAATACAACACCACCACTTATCACTTAGAAGTACTTTTCATATAGAGACATCCATGCTCCACATGCATTGACATTGTAAGCTTTCTGGCCAGAGACTGTCTTTTTGGTATACAGTTGTACAACAGATAACACTGAGCTTTTGCACCACATCTGAAGAACCAAAATACTGAAACATAAACAAATAAAAACCATCAGCATATATGCAAGTAACCAAAGGCAAGCTGGGAAATGCATGGCTTTAACAGCTTGCAAAACAGCTACAGAGTTAAGGTGCTTTAATTCTCATTTAATTCTCTCCCCAAAAATACTGAGCTTACGCTGGAATTAATAAAATTTCCAAAGAAGATACATAGTACAACAGTGTTTCTAGCACTAAGGGCATTACAGTTAAAGTGCTGTCATGGTAGACACTGCGCGATTCCATTTGTGGTAATAGTTTAGTCTCATAACACTACCAGCATAAAGAACACCTGCATGATAAAAATCCTTAAAATGTAAGCTTCCTTAAAGCAAAGGCTGTTATCTTCCTCTTTACACTGTTGAATACACTGTCTACATTTAAGAAAGATACATAAATTTACAAATGAGACCAAAGTGAAAAAAAAAAGGTCAATCCAATTTCTCAAGTCTTTGCTTTAAAAACAGATTAAAGACAGATCACCTGTTATCTTCATTAAAAAATGGCAATGAACAAAAAAATTCCTATTAGAATATCATACAGTCTCACTTGAATCGACTCTTATTACCTTCTCATTACTGTCTCTCTTCAATCCTTGGATCGTATGCCACAAAATTCCCGTAAGACAGTTTCAAACAAGTATTTTGTTCTTACTGATCATATAGTACACATCACTTCCTGACATCAATTTTTTCTGTCATGGTGTTTGAGTTTTAGGTCTGTTACTAGAAATACATATTTAAAGCAATCATACATTTTTTTTTCGTATTTGTGAGGTTCTGAAAAGAGTTACTCTACGACTGGGTTAGATTTCCAGATGAATTTTCCTAATCTTTAGGCCTTAATCACTAATACTACCTTGTAGAAGAGACAAGAGCCCATAATCATATATAATCTTCTCATGTTGTAATAATCTTCAGACTGTGGGGAAAAAAACCATGGTGTAATTTTTAATTTAGACTTTTTATTTTATTTACCAAAATACAAGTGAACTCATTCCAGTCAATTGTAATCAGTATCTTATTTCTCTCATTTTTGGCCACTTACTATCCGCACGGCAGTAAATACTGAACAGTTAAGTGAAATACCAAGTTTTTAGCCTCCATTATTGATTTTCGTGTCACTACAATTTTCTCTAGCAATTTGCAGCTCAAAATAACAGATTTCCTATTTAGTTCTTATCTGTCCATAAACTATTTTTTTAGGATATGCTAATCTTCAAGTTCTTAACAGCAATGTAGCTGAAGCATAACTATTGACACCAGAGGCCCTCCTAGAGTAAAACTTCCAAATCAAAGGATTTTTTCCTAGTATTTGACATTTTACCCAAAAGAAACCCGTTCACTGATCTTTCGATCTAGATGCCCAGTGCTCTCACATGAGTAACACTATCTTTAGAGGTAGATATAGTGTATTTTAAATTAAGTGGGTGTAATCAATTTCTGTGCAATAAACAACAACTTAAAAACATTGCTTTCTGTAAATAATCAGCCAGGTTGTTTACTACAGTGATTCTTTTTTTTATTTTATTTTTATTCTTCTGCAAGATGGACTGTATGTCTGCCTACCTTGTATTGCAGGTTTTAAGAGTTGTTAAGTATCTTTTGTGATTAAGAATATGTATGTCCCAAATTGTTGTATTAAATATGTGATCAAACAAGTTAACTTTATGCTCAATTATTACATATCTATAAAGAATAACATTTTAAAATAACTGTTCTGGAACATGAATTTAAGAAAGCTCTTTCATTAGAAAGTAAAACTGAAATTTCAGTATGTTTACACCTCAGTGTCCCATACAGAACAATAAAGAGCACGCACAGAAAGTGATACTTAAGTAAATTGCTGTCTGCTCTTTTAACAGTATTAAAAATATGCACAGCTTGTAATTGCTTTCTGTAAACTGCAAAATTAAGTTCTTGGTGCCCTGTAGAAGTTTTCACGTTTATTCACAATTGCTTGGGAAGGAGAGAGTTATCTATATGAAAAAAGAAACGTAACAACAATCAGCTCTGTTGAAATTCGAGTGTCCTTGTAGACATTCCAAGGACTTAAATTACAGTAAATCATGGGTTTTCAGTGACTAATCCTATAGGATTATAATATGGTTATAATATTAACCATAGAGAGGAATTCAGGATAAACAGAATGGGTAAAACTGAGCTACCTTAAAACAAGAATAATACATTATTCCTTTGCTTTGACTCCCACTTGATTAAAAGAAGTGGATGAGTTTGGAATTAGTGCTTTTTTAAACTACTGAATATGACATCAAGGCAAAGAGATATTGTGCAATGCAAACAACAAAAATAAAATGTTGACCAGCTCTGCGAAGTCAGCTGCTTCCAGGTCACTCAGTGCTGTGTCAATTTCCATCTGAAATATTTAAACAGTACATTTTAATAGAGATTTCCAACACATTAACTTACAATAAATAGCATAGTTCGCTCTATCTTGCTAGTCTCAGAAGATCAGGATTCACAAGTACAAAGTGAATGGATAAAAACGTGGACATACTTTTCAGTGGTAATATCAAATATCAAGAACAGATTCTTGATGAACAAATACCAATTAATCGGATTAAAGAAAAAGCCTTCTTAATTGCTGTGTATTTCCCTCTTCTTTGAAACTGTAAAATTTCTCCGCTTGTGTGCCTGCTGAACCCACTGTTTGGTATAAAGGAGATGTCACTCTTGCTTTCAGCGTGCTTTAAAACGTCAGGTCTAGAGACTACCCCTTGAATGCTAGAGACAACTCTGAAATCTGGCAAGCTATTGTATCCAGCTGAGTTGACAGAAAAAAATCTTTTTCACAATGGATTTAGTTTTTGTCTCTATGGAAATTGCCAAAAAACTTTCTCACGCGTTATCTTTGTTCTACTGAAACTGCTTTAAGCTTGCTTATTTCTCTAACTACAGGAGCTGTTAGTTAGTGCAAGTTTTACTAAAAATACTTCCCTTTAAAGAACGTGGTACTAGCCGCTGAAATTCATGACATAAATGTGCTGCTTAATGAGAAGAACCTAAACCCCATCATTACAAACTTCTTGGGCTGTATTAACAGGCTGCCTCTAATTGAAATACAGCCAGTTTTTCAGAGAAATGTCAGCGAGGCTGTTGGCAGTTGACAACTAACCAGTCTCGCAGCTTTTCCCCAGTTAAAATTTAAATGGCTTTCTGCCGAACAAAGAACTGACATTTTTATATTCCTTATAGAATATAAATATCTTCACCAAAACTTAACTGGAAATTTCATCTTCTGCAACAACAAAATTTTTCTGGAAAATGTGGATGATCTCAGACAATTTTGGAAAGTGATGTATGTATCATAAATATCAACTACGTTGTTTCCTAAATCCCTTTAAAATCTATAATTTCACAAGAAAAAAACAACTTGCAAGCTAAACTAGAGAACTCCGCGTAATAAAGTCTCTCTACAGAAACGAGAGAAAAGAAAAGAAAAAAGCATGGAGGATAAAAAAAAATTCTTCACCAAGTAGTACAAGAAATTTCCTGGACAGGAAAAAAAATGTGTGACAACAGTTAGAGGTGCACCAAGTTGCATTTCAAACATATATTAGGTTGCTGACTGACCGTATTCTACAACTACGTGTTGCATAAACATTTGATTCCTTGCAGTTATGGAGCATGGATTTTGCAAGTGAGTGGATGGTCGTGTTACAGGACTATGTGCGCACCTCTACATTTTTCACCTGGATAGTAGATTTAGTTCTGGAGTTATGACATGAAAGAAACTTTCCTGAGACACTCCGTAAATATGTACTTCTGTAGCTAACACATATGTAACAGGGTGTTCATACATACATATACTATAAAAGCAGAAGTCTGACTAAAATAGTCATAAATACAGCAGCCTCAAGCACATTTAGCAAAAATGTATCTAGACATGTACTATGGGGCAAGGTGGAAAGAACTAAATCATTATCAGTCTGCTACTAAAGATAAAGGAGAAGACAATTCGTATTACGGAGAAAAGAGAGAGAAGGCCACACCAGCAAACATAAGCCTGTTGGGCAGCGAACAGCACTGGCATGCATAGCTTGCAATGTCCACGGCCACTTCTACTACTGAATAGTGGCAAACCTGAAATAATTCTGCAAACCCTGTCAACAGTAAAGCTGAAAGACTTACCACTTCACCCCTTCCCCTCCAAACACACTTTTATGAAAATTGTACATGAGGTCTTATTAAACAGAAAAATCAGAAAACCAGTAAAGTCTTAGTTAATATTATCCTCAAATAAAGACCCCATAAATTAAAGAATATGCCACTGCAGAAGTAAGGTCATTTTGAACATCCAGACTCAGTCCTTCTGCAGAGCCCTTCTGCGAAGCACTTGCAATTTTCCATTGTACAGCCTCTTTACTTTCAGTGAGTACAACGTTCGTTTCTTTCGTTGTTGCTGATGACGTAAGTTTGGATACTGGCATTTATGGCCAGCTCAGATTAGAATCGTTGTCTAATAATTAGAACTAGCCTTAACTATGTTATCTATGAGCTTACAAATATTTTGGGTCTATCCATGGAAGAAAACTCTCCGTTCAGTATTTCTCAGCTGTTTCATTTCCATTTAGTGACAGCAAATACTCGTTAAAAACCAAATTCTACCATGACAAGACTAACAAATTCTAAACATTATTCCATCTTAATGAATTATCGTTTCTCCCTGTGAAATTTTGTAAAAACTGCCATACACATACTGACTCAAATATGATACGCAAACAACACTTCACGTGATATGGAAAACATCTTCGTAGTTGTGGAGCTGAAAAATATTTAAAAATCACGAAGGCAAAAATGAATCCTAGATTCACTAATGTTCAAGAGGATGGAAAATGGAAGTTCAGTGAATCTTTCTTTCATCCACTTTAAGCCCTGAAGTGAAATGACTGATAATCTAAGGGGTCCACTGTGCCTTACTACAATGCCTAATATCTAACACTTCTTGAATGAAGCACAATATAAAAAATATTACCAAATTGCAATTTAAGTATATGTCCTTTATGGAAAATCACCTTCTTAACAGGCATGACAGATATTAGAGTTTTTATATTATATGTCAAATGATTGCTCTAAATAGAAACAGAGGTCCAATTTTACAATATGTCTGTCTCATTAAAGGCCAGCAGATTTAAACAGTAATTAGCTACTTAGTCATATGTTTAATTCCTTAAATGAGACTGCATTTCATTAATTACCTACAGTGTAGATACTCTCTGAGCTAGTCCTTTCACTTCAGGTTCTCTTCATAGTTAATGCAGATGAAGCCACAGGAGTCCTAAGGCATGATTCATCTAATATTAAACACCTTTAGTCAAGCAGTTGAATTACTAAAGTACTAGATTTTCCGCATTAAATAACAGGAAGAGTTCAGGATTAGCACCTCAACTGTAGTCATTTATATCACAGCTCTAAAAGAAGCCAAGATGGGTGCTACCCCAAGTTGCTACAAATTCAGTAAAGTGAAGAAGCCTCACTTTGCCTCATTTTTAACCTTACTTTGCTATGAGGCTAAAAACCTAATTAGGAAAAAAACCCTCTAAAGGATTAAAATAAAAAACATCAAGAAAATGTACAAGGGAATAACAACTATTAATACTGATGAGATTACAGAAATTGGAAGGAAGAAAAAAGCTAGGAGAGAGCCAGGGTGCTTACAGTATCTTCAGCCCTGCCTAAATTTTTGCTTTAGTGCTCTACAAAATAGTTTCTTGTAGATGCTTTTTTTATGCAAGTGGACTGTACTGTCTTCCAAGAACAGACCTTTTCATTTAGGAAAACAGAGAAAATAGGAGTAGGTTGCGGGGGGGACGCCAGGGCAGATATAATTGCATCGATTCTGTGCCACACAAAAGTCCCAGAAGGTCTTTCTGATGAGAAACTTAGAAGCAATCATTTCGTGATCACCATGTCTTGAAAGTACACATCAATTTCTGTACTTCCGGTATAATTTAAAATAAAGCAGCAAACTGCCCTAGCGGTACCCAGTTATCTACACCTTAACCTACTGTCAGATGAAAACACGTTCTAGCAGTGCTTTACATGGAACACATAACCCTTGGGCAGTGACGCTAAATCACTTTATAACAAACTGTAACATGAAAACAGAAAAAAATTGGAAACTACAAGCCCTTTGAAGGAGTAAGGGAATTCTTCTGGTTTGTTTCTAAACAAATGCATACACGGTTGTGTTATCAAAGAATACATTTGACACCATAATTAACAAAAAAATACCCACAGGGGCTTAAAAAAAAAAAAATAAAAAAAAATTGAAAGATGATCTGGATACGAAACAGGAAAAAAACAAACGAAACCATACCAGAAAAAACATTTCAGAGGAACTTTCTGTATATACGACACAATTATCAGCTTTTGTCCTAAATGCAATTTCCTAAAAGTTTTCCCCTACATACTCTGAGGATTGTATCCTGTTCACTCTGCAGAACTTACTACATTGATAAAAGGTCTTACAAGCACCTTGTCTGCCAACTACTGTACAACACGGCTAGGACTTCCTTATCTATGCAGAGCCAAACTATGCTGGAACTGTGTTACAGAATCTGCCACCCAGTAAGACAGTTCTTCTAGTTGCCATCCCTGTTGCAGACTTCATTTTGCATAATTCAGTCTGACTTCAATTTTCATTTTGTGTAATTCAAATGAATGTGCAATTCTAAATAATACATAAAATTCTGAGTAAATGAAATATGTGTTGGTCTTACAACTCCACTGCTGAAATCTCCCTGGGATTGTTTTCTCTTGTACAAAAATTGTTACAATTGTTTGAAATTGGAGAAATATCACCTTACGTATTTTGGTCTAATAACATCATTTCTATAGTGTATATGAAAAACCACTTCAGAGAAGACTTGGCAGGGATTATGCATATCACAAAATCTATTATTCTTATTTAAAAAATATTACTTAACTAATAATTACCCTAATGATCCCTATTTTAACCTACTAAAGTCACAAAAACAAGGTTGAAGACTGAAAGCTATAATGCTATGTACCATTATCTAGCTTTTCTCTTACTACTGCTTAAAGCACAACTCAATTTCTAATTGGGAGGTAACCAGACACAGTGAAATGGTGCAGAAAAGCTGTACCTGTATGGTGTCAAACAAATGATGTATGGATATTTTTGATTCTGCAACAGCCCTTTATAACTCGCCTAAATTACAAGTTATGCACGGGCTTCTGGAGTAATATTTTCTACCTGGAAAAATACTTAAATGGTCAAAATCAAACAAAGCTACATACCAGAGGATGCTTTCCCTACTGCATTTGCTAGTTGTTAGAGAGATGTGTCTGTATAGATACGTATTCTAAATAAAGTTTAGTTCCTTTGTCATCATGTTCTGTTCCGAGATAACTTGAAAGTCACCAAACAACGCTCATAGTAGCAATTTGTTTCCTGTGGGAATGATTGTGTAGTTCCAAACTTCAAGGATCCTGTAGGAAAATGGGTGGTCTGGGACGGGCAAAGCACTGACATAAATTACACAGTAACAGCAGAAGATACCTGCATCAATTTTCTGGCCTCTCATATTCAAGTTTTTCTAGAGAGATCTGAAAATGACGTCACCTTGATTTCCTGAGGCAATGTCAGCCAGCGCAAGCCTGGGAGATTGTCTAAGAGTAACGCGCTGCAGGTATCATACTGTTGAGCACTGGGACTGGCATTTGACTTGAGTCTTGCAGGCTGAAGCGCACGCTGGAAGAACAGGTTGAAAAAATGATCCACGCGCGAAACATTGTCCACCTGGCAAAAAGCGCTGAACAAACATGAACTCCAAGTTAGAATAACATCGAGAAACTTGTAGCTTGTTTATATAACCCTCTGTGCTATAGAAGTCTCTTTACAGCATGATACTACGTTTGGATTTTTTTTTTTTTAAACATTCATTTTAAACATGAAAAAAACCACTAGGCTAATATCCAGGCAGTACCTACAAACAAAGAAAAAAATAAAGCAGTGTAGTATTATAGTAGATGTCTTAGAGCAACTTAAGATGACACAATGATCAGCTTCATCCTTCTGGAAATTAAGATTATTCCTTTTTCTTTCTCTGTGGCATACACATTTTAACCCTGAATTGAATGCAAGCATATTAATAGCCTACCCTGGCAATTTTATTTAGGTTACAGTCAGACAGAAAATTTTCTGGGTGATTTCCAAATTCAGAGAAAGAAAGTCACTCTGCCAAATAAATTTGAGAAGTCTGAAGCGTTTACCTTCTTGAAAATATAACACTGATTTATATGTACATTTTACAGACAGTGCTTTAACATCAGGGGTAACATTTGCAGAGTGCTTGACATCCACGGTGACTTAGATTATGTGAATGATTTAACCTCATCAAGGACAAAACTTTCTGAAGTAACAAAGACTATTTAAAATGAGTCTTACTAGTGTTAAGACTGAATCAAAAAGGCAGGAAGAATAGAATTCTATTTTTTGTGCAAGTGTAAAGGAATATGCAAAGAAATTCCAGGTAAACATTAAAAATCATGCTACTAGCTGTCTTTTTCAGTGACCGTCGATGAAAAAGTAATGACTGGAAAGAAAATACTTTTGAAAGAACTCACCTGTCTAAAGAACTGTACATAAATTTCAGGGTGCTGACAACATCTTCAATCATGTTCCTCAGCTGAGAAAGTGGCACACTAAAAAAACAAAAATTCAAACGTACAGCTATGTTTATAACATCTTTACTACGAATAAGCATAGGCATCTTCTCAAGAGCTCTATTCTTAACTAGTGATATAGTGCAAATAAAAAATTCTTTATCAAACTGTATGAGATATTTCCTTCGAGTAACTTGCCCATGACGACACAAGACTGTAATAAAGCTGGGGGGAATAAAAAAACATGCTCCCGGAACACATAAATACATAATATTACTGCTGTTCTTCAGTAGCCTCTGCTCAGGACTTGACTTTACCAAACACTGGAAATTACTGTTTTCTAGCCTACACATATTTCTGAGATCTAAGGAGACCTTATTCCCTTTAGAGGAAATGAAAAAGAAACTGTAACAATGGATATATAAAGGATGAGAACAAAGTCAATCAAAGAAGTGGAATCACAGGTATAGAAACTAGTTATAGTAAAAAAAGTACATTGTAAGCCCTCCCTTTCTTGCTTTTTTGATAGAAGAATACAATTTGAGGACACAGAACAGGAAACAAAAAAAAAATTAAAAGGAAAACAAAGAATTTCATTTGAAACTCACTTTTCTTCAGGAAGGCCTATTACAAGCAACTTGTCAGATTCTTTCCAGTAAACAACTTGAACCAGTTTTCCACATAAGAAGAGGGAGGAACTACAGAAATTAAACCAGAAGTACTTCTGTTAACACTATGAAGTCATAAAAGACCACCATTATAAGCCAGAATGATTTTTATGTATTTTTACAAGCAAGTCTTATGATCACATATAAACACATGCATGCGACTGGGCTAGGTAATTATAGTAATTATTACAGAACTCAAAGACTCTCTTGATTTCCATTCCAAACAGATCACACCAGTAGCAACAATGTTTTCAAGTATACAAATAAAAAGGATGAACAAGGGCTCCTGAAGTGCCACAGTCATCTTCTGAGTGATTCAGATTAACTCTTTAAAGGTCTTCCTGCCTAGCTTTTAACACAATCAACTTAGAAAATGAATGCCATTTCAGATCACAGTGAGGTAACTGGAGGTACTAATGAAGGTCCTGAACATAGCAGTCACTCACAAAATCATTTAGAAAGACTCCACACGTTTTGAAAACAAGCCCAAGACACATTTGAACATATTACCTGAGTGATAATCATAAGCTTGAACTCTAACGCTACCTCCTTGTATAGAAAACTAATGCTACATAGCTCAGCAACCCCAGAAAGACACAAAGAACTCATCTGAGCCATAGAGTGCATTAGAACACGAAACGGAATTAGACCCAATGTTCTAATTAGCAGTAAACCATACATGACACACCAGATTATCAGATTAAATGTACTGGTTGCTGCTAAAATCAAGGTCTGTAAATATCTCTAACACTAAATTTATAGCAAAACCCCACCTTTCTTACTATCACGTTAGAAATTTTAAAGAACAAGATAACACTGATGCAAAGTGAAAAAAAGGTAACTTTAGTTTAAGCTTGAAAGATTCAAGAATTTAATTTTTAGGATATGGCTCCATGATTAACTTCCTTCACTGATTCACTCATACTGTGAAATTGATGGTACTCAATAAAACAATAGTGTCATTTCATTAGTTAAGAAGTACCTTAGTATTTCCGCAGGTTTTACCTTTCATGTAACCAAAAGTGCTTTCCAAACAAAACAAATTATATATTTATAATGCAATTAACTACAAAGAAATAAACACCCCCATCCCAAAAGATACACAATACATGAGCAGACACAATCATAATTTACCCTTCTGACAGAAAAAGCTTCATAGCAGAGCTGGGGATTATCTATTATATTTTTTGAAGAGATGAGACAGTCCACAGAGACCAGCAGAAGTGCTTTTATATTTTTAGGACTCAAAAATAGGAAATGGAGAACCTTAACAGGAAAGGTGAACCTACGTTATCATGGATGTCTGTATTGTTTTTCTAGTGATACCATCGGTATAGATCATGAAACAGCAGATTGATTTGTCTTTTGGATGTGTTTGAAAATCTGGACACATCAAAAAATGCTTCTATATAGGATAATTTCCATTAATAATGCATAAGCATTTGAGAGGAGTTAACATACCTCAGTGGCAATTAATGTGGCATTGCATTAAAATACTGGTATATGCAAAAGATCAAAAGCCTGTGTTTGATATCTGCTGCTAAAGGAGTCAATCCACATTCCCGTTGATTGCTAAATCAGTAACATGACTTGTAGTAATTTATTAACTAGAAAGTTATAAGCATGGTTAAAGCACAGCGTTAAAACTTCTTACTCAAAATAGCAGGACACCAACAAGTCTGATAAAAAAAAAATAAAAGAAAAAAATGTAAACTAAAGTAAACTTACCAGTATTAATTTTCCGGTACGCAAAAATACACAAAAGCACTTCAAGAACTCCTTTTAAGGAAAAATTTATCAGTGGAAAACCAACAGGCTTTTTGACTTTTGAGGAATTCCTTATTATTGCCAATGCTGTTCACTACTGCATTACTGCTTGTACTCTGTATCCTTGGACCTGAAATCCCACCTACATTCGGCTTTTTTATACCCATCCAGGTCTTGTGTCTGACACACAAGGCACTGATGTGCAGAAGAGAATCTTGCCTGAGAACATCAGCAATTGATACTTCTTATCAATGGGAAGAAGTGTGAAACTGAAAAGTGATACCTGCCAGCTCACTTCTAATTATTCCATCAGAAAATCATCAGCATTTAAATATTCAATAATCTGTTGACATATCTCCGCCACCCCTATGCTGCTCCAAAAACTCAGGAGTCATTTTTATTAGACTTTTTACTAGAGTCCCGGTCTGTGGCTCCAAAAATCTTTCAGGTGTTGCAAGTTGAATGTGAAATAAAACAAATTTAAAAGTAGCAGGCACTCATGAATTTAACTGAATTACATTTTATCTTTTTAAAACTTTTTAAAAATTCAATTGAAGCTGTTGTAGAATTTCCAGTCTGTCATAATACAGTGCCACAGAATCCCAGTTTAGATAAGGATGTTTTAAGAGATCTAAGAAGGGATCTAAAAACAATTTCACTGAACTAAAAATCCTAGCCATTGCCACTGCTGACAAAGAAACTCCCCCAAATCAACATACATCCAAGGCTGAGCAGTCCAACTTCAGGCATGCTGTTCTAGTTAAAATATTACTGCCTAACAGGCAGAGTCACTCTTTTTCTTCTCTAGAACTTGATCCATGACCCCATGTGTGTTTTTCTGTATACATGTATAAAATAATAAAAGTAGTAATACATTACATTTCAAATACTTTTACCTGATAATCTGGGTACCAGTAACACTTTCCAGTATGTCAGATAGTGTGAGAAATATTCCTCTCACACTTTTCAGTTTTTGGGATGCTTCTGATGTGGGGTACTGATAAAGAATTTCTTGCTGTGAAGAAAGTTAGCTGTTAGTTAAGCAAAGCAAAACAAAAAACAAAATCACAAAAAAAACCCCACCGAAAACAAGATGATAAATTTTTTTCCTGGCATCAATTTTTTTTTAAACATGAAAGCTTTTATCATATACTTTCACATGGTATCAAAACAAGCAGTGGTCTGCACGAGCATACTGGAAAGTTCTAAAACGCACATGAATGTTTCTGACAGTTTTAACTTTTCTATTTTATAGAAAAGTAGGACTTATTTAGAATCATTATTATATGGAGAAACATAAAATGACAAACAGTATGGCCACTGCATTTTACAGCTTAAAGTACACTGTTAACAAATCTGATTCCAAGAGATAGCTAATATTTGTATGGTTCTTTCAATATTTAAATTGGTTTAAATCATCAAACATACAGCTCTTTAAAACCAACAAGAAGAATATGAAAACTCCAATCTCTCTATATAACTCTACCTAATTGCTTTACATGTATAGCACAAAATATAACTATATTCAAACAACATATACACCATTAATAATTTTATCACGAAACCTCTGACCATCTCTGTCAGCATACTCTGAAAGAAGTCATCTTGAAGCTGAAGATCAGTAGAGATAAATATCTGTGACAATTATTTTTCTTTTTCTAAGCAGTTCTTTAAAATAATTCTTTTTATGTAAGCATTGTAAAAAAATTTCTATTAATTATTTCAGCAGCCATAAAAACATAGTGATAAGCAAACATATGATTCCCATTTGCTGCTTTCTGCCAAACCACGATGGGCCAGAAATAATGCATGTAATATTAAGCATATACAATGCAAAGAGTATAGTAAATGATCATGATCTTTCTACACAAACAAAAGAAACGGAGACATGATTAACTTTCCTATTTATGTCACCAAGCACATCCAGCCAGTGCCAATACCCGTTAGAAAAAACTTTCCTTCGTCAAGGTGAAAAGAATGTACAGAAGGACTTGGCAAACTCTTCATTCTTACCCAATTTAATTAGCTCTCTTTTCAAATACTCATTAGCAACAAGACTGATTTTTTTTTTTTTCTTGCATCAACCCCTCAGCTGGAAAAAACCCTGCCATTTTCTAATTACAGCACTACAAAGGGCTAGAAAGAACCTTTTTTTCTCCTCGCTATGAACTGGGGCCTTTGCACAAAAATCATTTGAGAATTATCTGCACACTCTCCCAGAGAAAGAAAAGACAACTGTAACAAAAGGTCATAGCTGTATCATATATACATTAATGAGTTAGCAAGGTTCAACACATACCACCATACAAAATCAGCTGTCTTCAAAGCAAGGTGAAAGTTCATAGGCCAATGACAATAAAATTAATAAATGAGAAGTAACTCGTTTCTTAAAAAGTATAAACCTTCCCTTAACCCAAAAAACCCAAACCTGGACAGACTATCTAAACTAATGGCTTATCAAACAGCTTCCCTTTTTTATTTTACTAATTTCTCAAACTGAGCCTAAATAACATTAAAAAAAAAATATTAGTGCAGTCTTGACAACATAAGAAATGGCTAAGAGAAACTGTGTCACAATGGTGCCGACTAGCTAAAACCCTATAATTTTCAAACACAGAGCACTGACAATAGAGGCTTTAAGTTGCATCTTGCGTAAGATTAAAAAAGAAACAGTAGATGAAAGACAACTATGAATTCTTAAAGATTAATTCAGAAACTATAAAAACAGGGAGAAACGCTACAGGAAGTGCAAGTCAGCGTCCGTACGAACCAAGCTATCTTAACAGCTACTCAGGAATACCTACTTTGCAAGCATGCTAAACGCACGCTTCCAGTACCACCACCATGTAGGAGGAATATGAATATTATTCCTTTTAAGACATTGTATTGCCAAAATCAGTTCAAACACATAATAATGTTATAGTTGCATGCTGGTATGAATAACGTATGTTATAATCGTAATACCTACCTCGAACTGAAACATAAAAAAAGACAAGATCAACCTTACTCACTGAAACCATTATCATATGGGACACTCACTCCCCACAGGCATGCACACATCCTAAATGATTTCTAATACTGCTTTCCTTTATAGTTGAGTAGACAGAGCTTACAAGTCCTAGAGCTCATTAATTTTATTTTTGGGTGCCAAAAGCTCACAAGTGGAAGAATTAGTTACTGGTTCTAGTTGCCATTGTTTACATGGATGTGATCTGCATACCATGCCTCCTTTGGATATGGGTAAAGCAGCTTAGTAAAGGATCACTTTATTTTTATTGTGCAATATGGCATAGGTGTATAACAACTTCACTGCTAATTAGAAGTGCTACTGTAAACTAAATCTGGAACAGTACATCCTCAGGATAAATGTCGCTTACTGCTCACCAAATGAAATTGAAGACAAACGCCTTGAAGAAGGCGGCATTCTTTTGTTAGGAAATGTTATAAAGAGCTTGATTACACCAGCAAAACATCTCTCAGCATTAGAGACTACTTGGGGCTGCATAACTGCCAACCCTTCTCAGGAAACAATTCTTCCATGGTATGAAGGGAGAACAAGTGCATTACAATCCCTCTTTTACTGCTGCTCCACATTCAGGGTTAATCCTGTTTCTTGGGAGAGTATAAAGAAATAATCGGGCAAGAAAGCAGTACTCCATTTACTCTGAAGCGCAGGACTTGCAATTAGGCATTTCCTTATCTATTCACCTACCAACAGAGGAGCCAGAGGCTCCGAAATATTTTTTTTTTTTTAATATTTCATAAAGTTTATGTGACCAAGAAAACACTGGTCTTTAAGTCTACAGCAATTGTCCACAGCTGTGCTATCCACATAACATAGCAGTCTTGGACTACAAACTTAGAACTTACAACTGAAGAAAAAACAACTATTTGCAATATGTAAGTGAACTTTGACAAAACATCTTAAGTTTATTTAATTCACAGTTAAATGAGCTCTTTTAATTTTTATTATAGGGAAATACCAAAGCAGAAAAATGCTGCAGTATCGTATGTTTTAATGGAAGCAGTCTCTGGGTGGGAAAAAGAGCATAGAATGACCTTGCCTAGTTGCAACCTATTAAAAAAAAAAAAAAAGTAGTAATTAAAGAGACACTTGTATAGACTAATTTCTGCTGAAGGTACCTCCCATAAAAAAAATGTAGTCTCTTAAACAGGATTGGGAAGAACTGCAAATCAAAGCATACAGTGTTAATATCTTGCTGTAATACGCAATGAAGCATACATTACCTTAAAAATAATACATTAGGAGTATGATTTATATTGCAAAGTGAAGTACTCCAGAATTACGAAGTGCTGGATTTACGGTTGCCTAAGAGGCTTTAATTATACACACTCATCTGCCCATCTCATCCGGTGCACAAGACAGGCACCATTCAGAAAAAATGTAATACTTAAGACAGTATCATGCTGCGTACGTACAAAAGGGCTGAATTAAGGTTGCACAAGTAGCCATAAATCTGTAATTTCCTAGCTTTCAACCGCTTGACTCTGCAAGCTTCACAACATTTTTTACACATTATGATATCATGTAATTTTCTAGGGTTCTCCTCTCCAGCCCTGTCTCTAGAAAATAAAATTAAACTCCATCATGTGTAGTTGTAATACCTTTTTCTCTATGAAACATCACCAACAGAGCAATACAGACTTCTATCAGTGGAAAGATAGGATCAAAAAAAAAAAAAAATCTCAGAGAAGGGATGGAGCGCCAACTGCATCTAAGGATTAAATTCAGGGAAGAGAAAGCAAAATGTCTTTCTTCTGCTCCCCGCTCCGTCACTGTCCCACCATCCCAGTCCCTGGGGACTGGCAAAACTTGTGCTTCATTTGATGTCTCCACATCACAGGTTAACATAAGATCACTGGGGCACTATGCTAAATCTAAGGAGAATTTACAGAAGGGGAAAAGAGTCTTTTTCCAATGTCTGTTCCTAAGAAGTCCACTTTGTCCTTGTCATTTTCAGATCAGACAAGAGGACAAACTCGGCTCTCTGTGCTGTTCTGTGTCCCTGCATTCTGGGTGGAGTATTTGTAGCTATGGCTACATCACGAACAACATCTACAGAAACTTACAATGGGTTATACATACACTGGCAAAATTTTTCTGGACACAAAAAGCGAAGAGATGTGAAAGGAAGCTTTAGAGAACAAAGGAAAAGTACTTCAGTAGCTCAAAAATGTTGCCCAAGCAAGAACCAACAGCTGAATGCAAACAGCAGACATGCGAGACTCCTCTAAGAAAAGGCACATTAGCATTTCAAAACAGGAGGACCTACACAGATTACCTGTGTGGACTGCCAACAGCTCCTGCTGGGGAACACTTTTTTTGACTAGGCACATTTCATAGTTCCAAGTTTGAGAGGCGTATTGAAAACATCATAGTGAGCATCTGAGACACAATAACAAACTTCTGAATTTCTCTCTGCTTTGTCTAGCCTGCTCTTTACGTAAAGACATTCAGCAGCGCTGAAGTGATTTAAAGTCCAATTAGAGTTTGTTAGCAGTGGTGCTAACTTTTTTTCCCCTGGAATTTCAGGCCTTATTTCTGTCAAAATGGACAAAATGAATAGCAAGGTTTTTTATTCTTTTTTTTTTTCCTCACATCAAAAAGGCATAGCAGTTGCTGTTGCCAGTTGTTACCTTTCACCTTCAGTTTTTCTTAGTCACATACCTCATCCTTAGATGTTTCAGAGTCCAGCTTCAGTGCGAGGAACATAACAATATGAGGTATGTCTTGTATAGCCTGTTGAAGGTCCGTGCTGTCTTCTCCCCACAAGAGCCGAACCAGATTGTTCGTACTTGACTGTGCCCGTTTATACCTTTGCTGAGAAGTTCCTTCAGGCTCAAATACTGATGTTTCAAATGTAAGTTTAACCTATTAAGATAATTAATTATTGTGAAAATGAGGCTGTATTTACAATTACGTTCTAATATCAGATGAAATAGATGCAGTTTGAGCCCTTTAAGAGATTAAGTTTTCTTAGCTTTACTAACAAAGATGTAAGCATTCAAAAATTCTTGCTGTTTCAAGAAAACCAATTATATATTCAGCATTACATAACCATCTATTATTAAGGACAAAGCCAGCTATTACATGCTCTATGAACCATGTGAGTAAGCATGTGGTTTGGTGTGTTTTCATACTTAATTCTTACGGTTTTGAGAATGGAAAAATATACTTACTGCTCTAGGTTTGTTTGAACACAAAACCTATTACCATGCTCTTGAAACACAATATTTGACTTACTTCAAAATGTCAGCACTTTCCTAAGTATGTGTCCTCAAGGCTCTTTCATGAGCATTTCTTTGCTATTTTGAGTGCACTGACAGGTACGTTCGCACGGGGAAATCAATTTACATTAGACTGCAAAAATCTCTTAATTTGTAACACTCCGTAGCGATTCTTTCAATCTGCCAACGTTTTCACTATGTTAACTTTCTTCTTTTTTTAAACTCTAAAGTCAGCAAATAAGAGTTTTGTTGCTGCATTTAACAATTGTACACAACTAGCAAGAAGCATAAAAATTGTTTACATCACTTGTTGCGCTGTGTCTTCGGAGCAATAAAAAAAAAAAAATCAAAGCACAAACAGAGCATTCTCTCTTTAAAAATAACTGAAAGTTTAGATGATCAAGCTCACTTTGTCAAAAAAATGACACTGTTTACTGTTCTTTATTCCCCAAATAAGGTAAACCCCAGGAATTTTAGAATAAATGTGTATTTCCTGGCTCACAAGCAACATAAAATCCAAACTTGGTGTGGAAACATGTTTCAGAATTTGCTTTACAGACCTCCTTTTTATGAGCACTGCCTTACAAAGATTATGCTTGTTAGTTGTTTTAGCAGTGATGAAATGAAAGAATATTTTTTGTTTTGAATGAACAACTTCATCCTAAGTATGAAAGAAGGATATGTGAGAAATACCTAGCTCTTGACTGAGCATAAAATTGTAATTTCCAAGGAGAATAAATTGATTTCTTTTCCTAGGTGAGACCATAGTTTTCATCATTGTTCAAAGTGTCTGAAAATATATCTATTTGGACTAAGTAGGCACGCTGTCACTTCTCTCCTTCATATGTTTTTACTCAAGATTGTTTGTCTGCTGTAAAGCACCCTTAACATGCTTATTGACTGGGAAGTTCTAAATGTAATACATCACACCAAATCCTGCTTCTCTTTAAAGTCAGTGACAGCTAAGCCTAATGACTGATACAACAAAAAAGGTTTATATTTTCCCAGTTGCAATAAATTTGAAGAGCCCAAGCAGAGGTAATTTATACATTTAAATTTAGATAATTTACATTTTCATAATTGTGTATGTGTATACACGTACTTAAAGAGAGGAGTGCCAGCAAGAAATAACGATGCTTTAAAACACCCACTGCCTGTCAGACTAGATCAGAGAGAAGTGCCATCATCAGCTCTTCCAGCTACAACATTTATGTCACTGGCTGCCACCTTCCCATTCCACTCTGCTCCCTCCCGACACTTCTCATTAATCTTTTCCTCTGCTATTTTGGCTGCTATCTCTTTCTCTGTTCCCATTCTCTGCAACAGCATTGTACTCAATCCTGCTCTCCTGCCATGTGCTACCGCTTTCTTTTCTGACAGTAACTCATCCTGCTCTCTCCTCATCATTTCAGTTTTGATTCGTTACACTGCGTATTAACAGGACTCGAGAAACAGAAACATCCAGCTAAGAAGCAATGGCTTTTTAAAACCCAATAACTTGATCATTCACAGTTTTATAGATGTAAGTTTTCTTCTCTGGCATTCTGTGACTCAGTTCTCTTTTTTTCATCACGCCATCTGCATGTATTTCAGAGGATTTTTCTCATACCCTGTTTAACTTCTTGCAGATTTCCTGAAGGCTCAATAGTTATTTCTCTTAACTTCTACTACATCTTGTCTGTGGACACTTATTCGTGACACTTAGGCTACAGTCTCTACACTAATGACGCACAGATGGAATTCTTGCTGCAGTCTATCTTTTAGTCTCTCGATTTAAAAAAACCAGACTCAGCCTGCCTTGTCTTAAGAGACACAACCACACAGCCCTCTCAAGCAACAGCTCCAAACAAACAGGGCCAAACAGAACCTTAACTCTCCCTCCTCCTGTAGGCATCCATGCTGCTTCCCACATCACTGTGGGCAACACCACACAGCCTTGATGTGAAGTCACTGTATTTTGAGAAAGACCTCTCTCCACAATTTGACTACAAGTTCCTTTCCAAATCTACTTGATTCTAGCTAACAGCTTGAAACATGACATTTTCTGTTCCTCTCTACTTTTGTCCAAGTTCTAATCTATTTCCTGCCTTTAAAAAAAATACCTACTGTGAAAAAGACCATCTAGGCTGGAAAATGCTGCAACAGAAAATTACCAAGAGACTACATATTTACATACCCTAAAAAACTATTACTTTTTTTTTTTTGTGGTGGAGCAGTGCACAGGATCTGATTAAATATGTGACTACTGAAGTACCCATTTGTAAATACTGACTATGAATCTTTCACAACTTTGATTCCATTTCTCCCAAAGAAAATCCATTCAATGCACAGCAGAAAACAGAAAAGGAAATGAAACGAAGATTGGGGAAAGCACAGAAAATATTAGTATTCCACTCTATAAATACACAGCATGCACACATTCTCAATACTTAGAACAGTTTTCAAAAAGAATTTAATCAAACTGCAAGAAGGCACTGATAAAAGTGACAGTAACAGCAGCCTATGAGGTACATAGATGGGGATTTTCCTGCTTAGGAAAGATGTGACACAAGTGGAACATGACAGAGCTCTCCAAAGTCAGAGAGTAACAGGCATTAGAAGACATGGACAGTTAACTACTCCTCATAACACAGGAACCTGCGGGTATGAAATGCACTTAATTAGATCGCAGTTTGAAAACCCAACAAAAATGAACGTAACATAAATCAATTATGTAAATCACTGCTACAGGATGCTGTGGAGGTCAAAGGAATTTTAAGAACTGGATTAAAGAAGGAGAAGATACCGACTGCTGGAAGCTGGAAAAGTGTGATGGGAAGGTCATTCTGTATTTAATTTGTTTCTTAATACTCTACTTAAACATTTGTCAGTGTAAGAAACAGAAGATGTAGCTGTTATACCATTGGTCTGACCCAGAAAGGCATGCTTTCTGCAAGAAAGCTGTATGTCTTAGAATATGGATTTTATTATAGACAGAGCTGGTGGCACTGGCTGCCTTTTAAGACTGCCTGCCATTTCCTGTTGTAAGTCTCCGTTTTCCAAGTGCTTATGGTTTGCACAACTGTAACTCAAAATTTCAGGCTGAAATTTCCAATTCTGAATGTCTGCCTCAGGCTGAATATTTTTAGAAAGTTTTGGGTAAAATGGTTCTGCAACTTCCGAGTATCAGGGTAAAGAAAAGTATATTCTTTTAGCCTATCTTCCCCTTCCTATTCTATCTTCTCCGTCTTGTGGTGCTAGGAAACAGCAGCTATTTTGATTACAGAAATGCAAAATTGTACGGACTGCAGAATGTAACTTTATCACACTATCTCAAGCATTGCCTGAGGGGTGTGCTTTGGCCTGTCACATTCAGTGACTGCTACAGAACTTCTAAAAGCAATGTCCAATGCTTTAATCAGAATTCGGACTTTATCTTACTAGGTGACATGCAAGCACCCAAACAGAAACAGTTTAGTCATTTAAAAAAAAACAAAAAAACCCCCCAAACAAAAAACAACAAAAAAACCTGATGTAGCATTTGGACTTCTATTGCTCAATAAATACACTAAACTAGCCCTTACCTGCCTAGAAGCTAGTTTGCCTAAACTGAGGTAAGGAAAACAAAATTCTGGAAATAAAATAATAAGAGATGTTACACCACATGCTGCAACTGAGAGAATCTAGGTAGTTAGTTTTTGAAATTACTTCCAGTAATTTTTAACACTGAACCCGTGTTCAGTGTTGAGCAGTGACTTCTCTTATGTGAATAACTTGTAACTAAGTAAAAAGGCTTTAAACTGCATCTTTTTTGATATTTTGCAACGTACGATGAATAAGAATACATTAACAATTTTACTTGTGTAACAGCTGTCTTTATTGCTAAATCTCAGAAACAACAACCCTCTGTTTCTTCAGCAGCATGAACACAGTGTTCTACACTGTATTTAAATCCTCCACTGGTCTATTTCAGCAATCACTCCTCTGGCTTGACTCAAACTGCGCAGTAAAAAAAGGAATAATTGCACTTTAATAAAAGGTTTTGGAAAGCCAACATGACAAACAGTTACACATTTCAAGTAATCACTGTCTACTTGACAGATTTACTGACAATGTAAACATTAACATTGCATTAAAAGTAACTACTATATAAAGGGTTGCATTGCATTTTAGCAACAAGTAATAGGTATACTCTAATCTAGCAAGGATACAATTAAATAAACTATACAATCTCTGCTTTTTTAATCATTCTGTATTTAACAACAGTTACAGCAACTCCATATTTGGTCAAAGACAGGCAAGACAAGGTTTTTCTACCGTGGAGCTCTGCCAATACCTGACCACAACTCTGGTAGCTTAGGCAAGCTTCATACTGTCAAATACCTTGGAAAGCTTCCTAAACTGACATACTAGTACTCAATCTTACTGCAGTTGTAGATGTAGTTCTACAGGCACTTCACACTACGTAAGTTGTGAATAGAAGCATGTTTAACAAAACCTAAAATTTCCACTTCTTTTTAATCTCTGGACAGTAAGACATTTCTATTATTACCACCTCATATATTCTACCTGAAGAAAAACGACCAAGAGGTTACAGACGTACTGTAAGAGACACTATAATTTTAACCTGTTCCATCTCATATCTGTAAATTGCAACTTTTACCTTGTCTTCCTGTCCATCAGGAAGTGAATTTAAGCAGAATAACTCCAAATACTTAATTTTATGCTACTAGCATCCAAGGTAATTAACATTCTCCTGGTTTAATTTTAAAACAGCTATCTAATTCTTTATTAGTTATTTAGTTCTTCATTACAGCTCCAAAATTATTATTCAGCTAGAAGATATATGCAGTAGGTTTGGGGGGAGGAAACATTATTCATCAGGCCAGTTTGGGTTTGTTTTTTTTTTTTAAATCAATTTTTATTACTGACTTCTATCAATCTTTGTCACTGTTCAGTTTTGAAAGATATTAAAAAGTATTTGATCTAAAAGCTCTTAAATACTCAAGAATTTCTGTTTAAATATCAAAGCAGTATCAGTTTCTCCATTTAAATGCTCTTAATTATCTTTAATAGCACTACTTGTTAATTCAGGCTTCTTTTTACTCTCTTGTGGTTTGTGAGTCTCTTATATTGATGAAGAGATAATTATTTAAGTATTTCCGTAGCAATTATTGCCGTTTTAAGAACGGTAATTGAAAAAAAGCCATTACTATTCTGTGGCTGTCATGCTTATTTTTAAGCTAGACATCAATATCTTGCTTCATACATGCTACTGCCAGATTGCACATCTCCAGCCCTATTACGCACCAGAAGCAAGGCATCGCAACATTACATATCCTGTCCTTAATTTGCTGAGATCAGAGTGCTCAAAATAACAACTCTCAAAGCAACCATACTTGCCATCTTTGCCTTTAACTACAACTATCGCTGGTTAAAAGTTCATGCAGGTCTCAAAGGAGCTACTTCCCTGTATTCAACTAGAAGTAATTAATTTTGATGCAAGTGGTAACATAATAACAAAGTTGTTTTCTGAGCAGGAAAAGTAATAAAACTTGAGTTTTCACGTATGTATGTACTAGTTCACACAGAGAAACATGAATACTCAGAATTCTGCAAGCACTGGATACCTTGATTCTCACACCGGGCAAAAAAAATTCAGGTGTTTTAGTTAGTCTAAACCTACAAGTATGCTGCTACCTCTCGCACAATGTTGCATGTGCTTTCTGACTGGCTGATGACAAACAGAATATCTAACAGCTTGACGTGCCTAATGTCGCTTAATGGGGCACTGGCTTGAGTCACTTACTTGCACCTACCTATTTTCACAAAACTTACCAGAAATAAACTCGAAATTTCTGCTCTAAGTTTGACTGAAGTCAACCAACGTGTTCAAAAAGTAGATGAGGAAGCTGTAAGAAAAAAGACCCGCCTAATTGCTGTTCCCTAAGGAAAAAAGGCTAGAAACAATATTAATTTTTACAGAGAACATTTGGAGTAAGTGTTCAACTACTGTACCTGCATAGGACCTGGAATGCAAGACAAAACCCTTTCTATGTTTTCAGAATTCACATCAACATCATTTACAGCAACTAGAGCATCTCCTGGAGATAAAACAGACAAAAGCATGAGAAAGTTAGATGGTATTACACCACCAAAGCCAAACAGTGTTTTGTTTTGAAAATTAATATGCCATTCAAACAATCATAAATGTCTTTTTGTTACATTTTAAGTAGATGGTTTCTACAAGCAACATTTACTATGTTTAGAAACATTAGTCTATTACCTCAATAAATGACTGAAAAAAAGAAAAAAGGATTGACTGAGGTCCTCCATTTTCTTTCAAACTAGGTACTCTGGAGCTTTGTTTTTTTAAGGAAATGAAGCTTCTACAGTTGTACTATAAATAGCTTTGATCCCATTACTAAATTTCAGCCAAAGCTGGAAGAGAAGGCACAAGTCATGTCACATGCTATGAGTTCTCTTAATGGACTGCTGGACAGGGCAGCCCCCAACCCCCTTTTCCTTCCCTCTCCTGCCGCGGTAAAGCTGCACCCTGAGCTCATCACCTGCCCTGTTTGTGCTCCAGGCTGGCCAGTCCGTACAAGGGCAGTTCAGAATCAGACACAGCAAACACTGACTCGTCCAAAAAGCTGTTAGAGGGCAGGAGAGGGAAGGATATTGTAAGAGCAGTACGAGGTATCCCCATGTGTGGGGAAAGGCGCGAGGGGAGGCATTCTGGGACTGGCATAGCGAAGGTATCTGGATATAATGTAAAACCAAAGACCACTGGACAGTTTGTTATCTCCTCTGTTCACAGTTTATTATTTGTATCTACATTTATATCTCATCAGACTGAGGTGAGCCTTACTGAAAACTGTGAAATAAACCAGCACGTTCTTCACAACTAGTGCTGCTACACTTGCAGGGTTCAGGGAATTACATTAATTCCAGAACACGCAGACTAGAAGCCGCAACCCTGACACCTGTCCCTTTTCTCCTGCGCCAGGACATGTGAAAAGCCAGAGGCAGCATTACAGCAGTGTTCAACTACACCTGCAATAGAGAAATCCTCAGCCAGGTAGTAGCAGCACTGCTCATCACTCTTTCAGGCAGTGTAAAGAGATTAGAAAAAGGATATGGATTCGTACCAAATGTGCATGTTAGTCTAACTGTATTTTAAGCCTTAACGTGGCAACAAAAACGTGCTCAACTGCAGAAATAAAGCACTGAACAACTGTAAGGTTCAGTACATATTTTGAGTTTTCTAGGGAGAAGACTTGCTCAGCTCAAACTAACACAGGGATGATAATGATGTGCATACTAAGGAAAAGTTGAATCTGTGTCTCTAACGTCTCTCCATTTCCTGGGAATCTGGTAAAGACAACAGAATCTGAAAGTTTAGAAGAACTCTGACAGTTTATCATTATTTCTGTCTTCTGCCTTGCTGTTAAGTACCATCAAACACAACTGGAATTTTTCCCAGGTACTAGGTCGATTGCTCAAAATCAGTGCAAAACACAATTAAGGCCAATGAGAGAAAGAACATTTTTCTTAACTAACCATCAGTAAGGAAATACAGAATCCCCCCAAAATGCAAGCAATATTTCCCTTTAATACAATAGGCAACAACCAACTGCTCACTGTTACTTCACATTAAAGGAAAAATCACTGCTACTCTTTCTTGCAGCAAAACCAAGAAAAGGTCAAGTTTTATTATACATACAAAAAGGTTATCATTCCTTAGAATGAATTGTTTTTTCTATTTCAAGTAATAGGAGCTCTCTCCCTAACCTCTGTGTTTCTTGATACACAGCACAGTGAAGTTTTAGCCTACTGAATCTTCAACACAACAGTAATTCAAAAGACAGGAAAGTTAAACAGCATTTAAAAGCAACTCAGTAAATCCATGCCAGAGCCTCAGGACTTGAAAACTAGTAATCAAAAGCAGAGCATTCAGACTACTCTAATATAACAAGAAATTATAAACAAAATTACTACGCTCTTTGTTGAAGAGCACTGTATTACAGATCATCATTCACAAATACAAGAGAAAGCATAAATTGCTCTTGTACTCATCTGGAGCACTGTTTAAAGAAAAGTTGTTTGTGTTCTATTTGTTTTACTAGAGACCTTACGAATTCTGTTGTAAAGCCAGCAGTGAAGTCATCTGATCCACAAAGCCATTCCAACCAGCTGCACACGTTTTGTGAAGACATATACACCTTAGCATGTAAGGGAGTATTTTTGAACCACATCTCCCACAGTGGACTATACAAAGACACTTTGAAAGGAGAAGATCCATCAGTATTTACATGTTATATACTCAAAGTGTTTTATTTATTTGATGCCTAATGTACATACGTAAAACTTTCACTGCGGCAGTAAATATTTATTCCATTCAATTTGTAAAAATGTAATCATGTACCATAAATGGAACAGCTTTCCAGAAGACACAGCCAAAGCAGTCCTGTAAGGCTGCCTTCATTTTCCCCCAAAATGCTGCATCACTATTAAAGAACTGCAACTTGATGTACAACTGAGAAAATCTACATTTATCAGTATGGACTTTCCAGAATTGGGGATGGGATTGTTTGTGGTTTTTTCCTTCTTTTCTTTTTGCCAAACACAACAGCATTCAGAAAATAGAGGCGATGAAGTAACAGAATAAAAGACATCAGTGGCACAATAGGAAGTATGTAAAATTACGAACACAGAATATCTTAAAGCAGAACACGACCACAAGATCTATCCAGTGTGATAATTAATGCCAGCGAAAGTTTATAGATGCAAGTGTTCCTTTGTTAGAGTTTCACATCTACACTTTCTTTGAGAATAGTTTCCTCCCCTTTAACAGTGTGAAAAACTTACAGAAAGTGAGACTGACTTAGGTCTTCAGACATTAAGACCGTCAGAAAAATAGCACAAATGTATAAAGTTTAATCTAATTTCACTTAACGCTTAATCAATTTAGGTTAAATGAAATAAAAGGGTAAATAGTGTTTGCAATTGTTTAAGTTGATCTAACTTGATGGTTTGCAGAGTTAAGTCAAATTTTCCCAGACTAAAACATTGCCAAATTTCAGATGTGGAGACATTTCACTAGCGGAGAGAGAAAAGTTTTACAGATGGTACTGCAAATACATTTTTCAATCATTCTTGTGCTCTATGAAGTGGGTGAAAAACCCTCTTCAACTGACTTTTCTTAAGTACAGAGATCAAAGTGAACTTCCTCCTTTTGCTGAAGTAGACATATATTCTTACATAGACAAGAAGCAGACATTTGCATGAAATCTTGTTTTCAAACCTGATATAAAATAATGTAAAATTCCCCCTGCTTTTTTTTAGCTTTTCCAACAATATGGTCATATACAAAAATTTTACTGTATAATACTGTACAGAATAGCACTTGACCTGCTCTTATTGGCTTGCATTTCTACCAGCAATAAGATCACTATTGTCTGTCATGAAAGTCACCAGCATATATGTTAAAAGATGAAGAACATTAGAACAAAGTCTCACTCAGTTCCATTTTCACAGAGACAGTGAGCAACTGCAATAGAGGAAATAAATTTTTTTTCAGGCAGCTCCAGGATATCAGACCTTGAGACAACAGATTTATTTTTAGAAAAATACATGTCCTTCTCTTTAGGGAATAAAAAAAAAGCTTTTTTTTTTTAAAAAATCTCACAATAATGAATAATCAAGCTTCTGAGTTCTATCACTTATTACAGAAAGATTCCCAGTCCACAAAGAAACTATAAGATGTCCGTATGTTCTCCATACAATGCCAAGCAGAACTGAATTTCACTGGAGTGATGGAACAGAGAGAAGAGACACAGGAATTCTTTCCTATTTTCTTTGTTCTGTCTTTCCATCTTACCAGAAAAGACTTTCCACATCCAGCCAGTAGTAGCTAAGAACAGCCTATATTGATCTCAGACACCTAGTTTGCACACAGCTGATGAAATTATTCCTGCTTTTTTAAAGACAAAGTTTAGAAAAGTCTTTGGGACTGCTAGCACCCCCAAAATGTTTATTTCAGAACGGCCTATCGCTTTGCCACATGAGGCACAGGACTATTGCTTCTGTTAAATATCCATTCCCTAGAGATAAACCTGCAAGCACCATTTTTGAAAATAGATCTTCTTTGCATTAAGCCAGAGGACACTGATTGATAAGTGAATACCAGTTCCATACTGTGATGGGAAGTGAACATTTTTGGCTGAATTAAAATCAGAACCATGTTTTTCACATGGGAGAGGTCTGAGGCCACTTTTTTCATGAAATCCTGATATTTAGTTTCCTCTGTTCTTGGTAATGACTTGGTGGAAGTACTTATAAATGTTCACATACTCCTTTCCAAAAAAGGCAAAGTATGGAACACATTCTACTGAAGAAAGCCAGATCAATTACTTGCTTTGTATGTTAGCGGACTGCTTTTACCCAAACCAATGCTGTTATGCTTCAAGAGATTAAAAGAACATAAACGACATCCCAAACTCCACAGTGAGGACATAGCAAAGCTTACACAAGCTCTGTATTTCTATCTTGCGTGCCCAACATCTCTACTTTGGAGAGCCTTTTCGACAAGTACACCATATATGGTAATTCCTCATGAAAATCTCAAACTCTCACAGTATTTTGGTCCTTTCAAGGACATTTTTCTGACAGGACTTAGTTCCATGGTCTGCAAATGACAAAAAAAGCATTTACTTTGACTGTCAGAAGATGACTGCAAGTTGCTTTAGTTTTGTAAATGGATTACCATTTTAAACCACTAGTCTATGCTACAGAAAACTAACAGATATACTTGGCTTTCTAGCAATGATGTCCTTGTTTACCAAAACTTCAGAACTCCAACAGCAGTATCTGCGTTTTTACTATTAAAGTTAAAATGAGCAAAGATTACTACTTAAACATTTCTTTATTTGGGGAAAACAAACTAATAACCCTCCCACATAACATCCACAGAAGTACTGGATTAGAAATCCATACAGAACCATTTGTCAGTAAATGGGGTTGGGATCTGGACCTTTCAACTGAAGCTTGCAACAGCAGCCTGCATCTTTTGCGTAGTTCTTCAGAACTGGATTATTATAGCCCATCTTTATTATCATCCAATATTAATCCCTGTCCCTGGGTAGTTTTCACACTTTTTTGACAATTGTACCTACTGATGAGGTGACAGAATTCATGCAAGTTGTTCAGATATTCGGTGATAAGAGCAATAAGCACAGAAGATAATTTCAAAGAGGGTAACAGTAGTATGCTCTGCTAGTGAAAAGAGCTTTCCTGTGTTTTCAGTGTCACTGGAATTACTTTTCCATTTGTACTATAGCAAAGATGATGATCATCAGCATTTATAAGAAGTATCCCTTGCTGTGAATTGGATAGGTTTCCATTTGAAGGGGGGCGGGGGAAATCAAATTATAATGGCATTTCCTATCACAACCCTTATTTGCCTGGATCTAAAAAGGAGTATTTAGTGGAGCTTTTTATCTTTGAAGACATGATCAAAGATGAGACTAGAAAGTTTTACACAGCAGACCAAGTTTTGCATATTGTTAATAATGAACTCAAGCAAGAAAAACATTTTGCCAAAAATACAGAGGACGCTTAAACATGAGATAAAAGCAACTGTATTTCATCTTAACCAAAATGAAAGTGACGGCAAGAATTTAAAAATAAATGAGGGCTTTTTTGTTTTGAAAATTTAAGATGGATGCTGAACTGCTAAATATATTGAAAAAGAGATAAATGATAAACAACACATGCATAGAGTGGCATCTTTTTACAGTTACAAAGCTGCAGGGGTTTTTTAGCTTGCAAAACTGTTGTATTTACTTTCATATGGTCAGTGCCTGCATTCTACTTGGTTAATAAAGTGCAGCAACAAGACTTACGACTTCCATATGCAATCTTAAAAAAAGAAAATTACAGTGTAGTGCACAAATAATAAACAGATGTTTTAAATGTTCAAAGCTATAAGGGATACACATTTCAGAATAAATTGAAGAAGCCACCTGAAAAAAGTGATTATTTAGGGGGGGAAAAACCCAGTTATTTCTACTAAAAAATGTCAAAGCAATAACCACTTTGTTTATTCAGAGTGAAAAAAAATGAAGAGAGTTTAGTCTCCCTTACAATTCAACCTTGGTAGCCATTTCAGCGGCTACCATACTTATCACTGAAAAATTAACCCATTTGCCAATGAAACTACAAAGTAATCAGAAACTTGGTTATTATTTAACACATTACAAACCCAAGTCTTGGGAAAAATAATCTAGAGCGCTCAAATTTTAAACAAGATGGGAGAGTTAGAACACTCTGTCGGGCATAACTGGCAGGATTTCGGTAGCGGGGTGCTGCAGGAGTGACCCACGTGGCAGGAGGTCATGAGCTGCCTCGTGCTGCTCATAGCCAGTTCTGAAGCTAGTGTAAGCAACTCGCCGTGTACCAAAACATCCCCTAGCCAGGGGAACCATGGCACCTCTGCACAAATGTATTTAAGAAAGAGCAGTAGTCACTAGGGGAAGGATTGTAGCCCACGGACGGGACCCATCCTTGAAGGGCTATGGCCTGTGGAGGAGTCACGCTGCAGCAGAGGAAAACAAGAAAGGAGCAAGGAGCGGCAGAAGGAAAACATGACACATACAGTCCCACCCTCTTGTGCCACCCGTTACCTCACCAAAGGAGTTGGGACACACTGTGTTAACATGCAGTGAAAACAAGGGTACCCGAGACTGGGAAAGGGGAGAGGAGAGGTGTCTGATTGAAGCCGAGCCTACAGAAGGCAGGGAAAAAGGCATTTTCTTAATTGTTTGGGGTCTTGTTTTGTTTTGTTTTCACCTTCTCAGTACCTGAAACAGCGATCTGAATTTTTATATTAATTGGCAAAAAATTAAATTCAGTAACAACTCCCTGAATCAAGATTGTTTGCCTGCAATGCGTGTTGCAAACTGGTCACCAGGAAGACCACAGCATGTCGTTTTAAAGCACGTATTCAAAAAGGAAAATATACTTAGTATTTGCTTCACAAAAGACTACTACAAAAAATGGTCTGCACCACTGAAGGCTAGTAAAATACTAAAAAGCAAAACAAGAACAGGTTAATATCTACACATATAAAGGCAGCAGGCATCATGCTATACTGATCAGGTATTCCTCATTTGTGATGGCTCAAGAAGCTGCCTCATGGCTCAAGAACTTTTGTACAAAAGTACTTCAATTTTACACTGACCACAGAAATATTCTTTACTGACTGTTTCCACAATTCACAACAGGATTCCTAAAACTTACTTTTAACAACAAAAACAACAACAAAAAGCATAGTTCTATTGTATTTTTCTTGAACTTTCTGTCCAACTTCAGAGCCTATTGAACTACACTTGCTTCTAAATCAGGCTTTGGGTGTATACTGTAGCTATCTTCTCCTCTGACGTGCAATGCAGAAGCAGTAAACCAGCGGAACAAAATTTTTTTACTGTATATTCTTTTTGCAGACATCACTGAAACCTGAGCATCTAATTTATGCAAAGCATCCCTATTTCTAGACACCGCATAAAAATTCCAGAGTACTCAGTGTTCGCTATAGAGATACAATTTGAAAGTATTTTTATATGAAAATTATACATTTTATACTGTTGGCACAGAATACAGCTCATTTTCCCAGTTAAGAGTTGAATAACTACAGTATGCTTAAAAGTATTTGTTTCCACTGTGCAAAACCAAGGCAATATAGGTTGATGATAGGCTAGGACATATTAAACTGCAAGAAACTTTAGATTAATTTACATGTTGTTCTACTTAAAACAAAAACCCCAAAGTTTTTGTCCTCACTAGCTCCGGGAAGCATTAAGCGCTGCAGATAAAGAAAGCCAACCTTCTAAATGGAGATGGTTATCTCCTGGATCTGGTATTTGCCCACACTGTTCTGACTTCACACCTACTCTTACAAACACGCAGTTACATATGAATTTGTGTCCCAAAATTAACTTACAGGCTATAAATACCCACTCTTACACTAATTAAACACCATTAGGCAGATCAAGCTGAAACTCAATCCCTCTTCCCCCTCAGTCTGCATCCCCCACTTCTTGACTAATCAGTTCTTTCTGGTAAAATTTGAAAGTTATCCAGTTTTCCCTCTGGAGTATTCTTTAGCATCCCTACCAAAAACACGTGCTAGAAGAATCAGCTAAGCAAAGCACGATTTGCCTTTTTACACACACAACACTGGAATTTCAAAAGCACTCGTGCTGACTTTGTGGGATTTGTGCTACTACAGTATTAAGGTTTTCATGATCTTCAAACCAACATCACATCTTTGCACTCTCTCTACGAGGGACCAACTTCAAGGGTAATTAAACAACCTTCCACCCCTTACAGGTGTAGGCCAGCTGTCTCACATTTACTGTCTCTGGGGCTGGGGTCTTGTGACTGCTGAGTCCTTTTAATGGCCTCTTGATGCTGGAAGTGGGAGTATTTCTGCTGCTTCACTGCTGGCCACAGAAGTTCATTCCCCTTCACTATTCACGCTCAGGTGCTTGTCAGACCTTCTGTGACCCAAGTTTAATTTACTACATCAGCAAAATCTAGACAGGCAATTTTTCTCCTGGGTTAGTTTTCTGCGAGGTTATTTAGTTGCATCAGTTCATGGAAGTGCCTGACAAGAGCCAAACCAACACAAAGGAGAGCTGCTACGCTGGCTCACTGCCCCCTCAAACTTCAGCCCCACTATCTATTTGGAGGCCTTCTGATGACAACTGCTGAAGAAGCAGCTGTTATACTTGCTAAACAGAAGAATATCCAAACTAGGCTGTGCAGAAAGTTTGTAACACACGAATATATCTTACTCAGTATTTTTTCCTCATTTTTATGGTGCAAAATCCATTTAAAGACTATACAGTAAAGCTTTTTATCTAAGGGGGACGGTGTGGAAAAGCATGAAAACAAAATACCATATTTGGCAGACTACAGCTTTTACCCAGTCCCACTTACCTACTGAGCAAATTCTGCATTAAATTAAAGGCAGGGGTGGAGGGGTATTTGTTGCTCCAAGTTCAAGCTGCTCACTCCCTGTATGTTCAAAGGATAGTCACCTCCTTACTATATTAGCACCTTCTTGTTTATGTCACATGTTCTTAAAACCACTAAAACAGTAAAATTGAACAGGTAGCAAAACAACAGATGCAATGACATTTATTTAAAATAATCCCTCAATAAGTGACAAAATAGTTGCTGTAAGTAATTGCTTGTCTCAGGACAAGCCAGCTGCCTCAAAAAAAAATATTTTTAAATCATCATTTTAAAGGAAGAGTGCAGAATTTAATTATGCATTCGATTACTTACCAATGAAGATTTGACCCGTTTTTATTGCTGAACTACCTGGCACCAAGCCATGTACTACAAGCTTCTCTTCACCAATTCCTCTGATGCCTTTATCCTTCCTGCTTTGTTTTTCTGCTCTTCTGCTGCTCCACGAAGACTGATGGACAATCCCTACTAAGGCCTCCAGCAGCCTGTGCTGCTCATCTTCTCCAGCACTGGACAGTTTTCTGGGATTTACGTAAACATATACATCTTTGTATTTTTGCTGAACAGTGACACCCATTTTCTGTGCGGACTGGTGTTTCAATATGGAAGTAGGACCAGGGGAGTGCACATTACAGCTTCCACTGCCTTTCTTACCAGAATGCTTTGGTAAAAGAGTCTTCTTTTTTAATATTTTGGTCAATTTCTTCAGTTCATACTTTCTTTCTTTTCGTGATCCCTCTTGAATAACTTCAGCTTCATTTTCACGGAACCTGACATGATTCACTGCCGGCATTTCTGAACAGCTGTTCTGAAGCAGAGTTTCTTCCTCACTTTCACTCAATTCTAAATAAAATAATTCCCCATTTTTCTGCACACCATCCAACCATTCAGGCTCAAGGTCACTGGGAAAGAAAGAAGAATGATCAGTTACAGCTCTGATAAGCAAGACTGCTATGCAAGAGACATCTGATTACTTCACGTAGGGAGAGGATAGGGAGAGTGCAAGGGAAAAAAAAAAAAAAGGAAAAAAAACAGTTGCCCTCTGAAGCTCAACTGCTTTAAGTTCGCCATGAGGGTAAGAGCTTTTCTCGGACAAATGATGGATACGGCAAGGAAAGACATCCCTCCCAGATGTTTATAGAGTTTCTTCAAATGCCTTACAGGAAAACAGCCATTGCAAAAAACAGTATTCCCTTTTCTGAAAACAAACAGAATAACCCCAACTCCAAACTATTTCTTTCACATACAAGTTTTAATTAGTAATTACATTCATGGGCGTAATGGGGCTTTCTCTTAAGATAAGAAATGCCACCCTATTCGTTCTCTCCCATTATTTTTTCCCCTTATGCATTTATAAAAATGATTGTACTGCAAGCCCTTTGGAAAGTCAAGATTAACATTTTAAAATCACCTCAGTATCACCAAAAAAAACCAAGACAAAATCTAGGTAACACTTTTTAAGAAAAGTTCAAAATAGCATACTCAAGCTCACATGCAAGAATACACAACAAAAAAGTAAAGAGGTAGCACAGCTATAGAAAAAGTTCCAGCAGCTGGAGTGGATCACTAAGTCACTAGCAAGAAGCTGCTGCAAAGAAAAGGCAAGGCAACTACAGGATGTAGTAACAGAAGTACATCTGCACAGCACAAAATTTTTTTTGTCCTAATTTGGCGATGGCGATGTGTCAAACATGTCCAGTTTTGGATAGTACATTTTAAGAAAGATGTAAGAACTGGAACAAGCCCAGAGCACAAACAGTTAAGTAGTTTATAACCGTGTTTTAAAGGGAAAGAGTCTGAAGGAAATCATACTCTTTTGGGTGAGAAAAAACCCAAACAAAAAATGATAGCTGAGAGGGAACAGGTGAAATGGTCCACCGCTCCCCCACGCCAATATGAACCACAGAGTATTACTACAGAAGGATGAGGATCAGTAACATTCAAAGCAGAAGTTCTTAGTGCTTTAATTTACCTAAATATTTAAGCTAAATATTAAGAGAGTTTTTTTGATAACCCCACCTCCCCCCCAGCTTACCCCCCCAAAAAAAAGCATTAGCAGGCAACGTAAGGAACACCTGGGATGTTCTGTATGGAACATTTTCAGGAATAGACAAGACCAGTTCATTCTTCCTGACTAGATGACAAACAGGTCTTCCTTTCTGTGAATCTGAGTTCACACGGATAAAAATCAAATAAGCCAAAACTAGAATGGAGACTTACATCATAATTAGTATCATTAATTGTTTAAAGTTAACATACATTATATACTAGAATATATAATTCAATATACATTTTATACTAAGAACTAGCTAATTTTACTGAATAAAGGATGCAAATTTTGTTTAAAACTAGTATTATGCAATTCAAAAAGAGCATTAATTTGAATACACAGATAAATGATTCAGCTTCAAAGTTTAGTTGAACAGAGAACATTATACACACTGCACCACAGCACCTTTAAGGGCTGAAAGAGAGGATCTGGCTGGACTAAGAATATAGAAAACACTGGCATTAGTCTCTTCCTGGAACCCCAGTGACTTCGGGAAGTCTATAGATGCTGCAGAGAGGAAGAAACATCATGCACTTTCTCTGCATTTATTAATTATTTTGCCCAAGTTGATGGTTTTAAAAGAAGAGCCACCATCTGTGATAATTTGGCTATTCCTGATGGTCATGGGTAAGTCAGAGTTTGCATCTTCTACAAAGTCTTACTCAAGATCTTGAGTATCTTACTCAAGAAAGTATGAGAATGATAATACCACCTAAAGACTGTTGTTAGGGCCAGACAATTATCTGATCCAACAGCTCTCAAAAGGCGGTAGGTAAGAAATAACATGACAGAGTTCTTCCTTGGTTTGTTTTTTAAGAAGTGCTCCTGCACAAAACTGATAAAGGAAACATTAGAAATTTACAGAGAAATAACATCTGGGTTAGCAGAAGCTTCTGTGATGTATGATAGCCTTTTTATTCCCTCTTTAAAAGGCATTGTGCTCTTTGGAAAAGCTCTTTCTTCTTCGGGGCAGATGTCAAAATTTCAACTTGGATGTCAGTTCACACACTCATGTTCTCCAGCATCAGTGCCTATTTTTATTAGGACCTACTATACAGACCAAGGGAAAAAAAAAGGGTGGGTGGGTGTGGTGTTTACACTGGGTCCACTCAAACAGCATCACTCCAGAGAGAAGGCACATCAAGGAGGAGCACATATCGCAAAGTCACTCCATGCAAATAAGCTGATGAAGACGGAAGACTGAAAAAAAGTGTCACAAGGGCATGAATTGCTCTCCTTGAAGGCATTTTCATGAGCGTACTGTACAGTAACTATCACTTGCTGAATACAGATCCATACAGACATCTAAAAAAACTAAGTCTGAAACAAGAAATCTGCACCTAGGATGACCGTTTTTTCCCTAATACTGTAGTTTCACAATTGATTTAAACCAAGCTAAAAAAAAAAACAAAAACCCACACCTCATTTCCATCTCTCTTCCCTCATGCCAAAACAAGCACTTACACAATAACCTGAGCTTCTATATAGGGCTGGAAGCCTCAATCAAGGGATCTAAAAAGCTGGAAGACCCTCATTCCTCTAAGAGCAGTTTCACTGATCCCACACAGATACTTCTTCTTTAGGATACATGTCTGAAAAACTCTGTCAATTGAAATTGTCCATGTATGGAAGAAACATGTACTAGAAACGAAGGATCCGAGTTCTGATTCTGAAGCAAGAGAAGACTGTTCCCACCCAAAGAAAATCAGAAACAATAAACAGTTAACATCTATAAGCCTTGTTTTAAAGCAATTAAAGAAAACAACAAATCAAGGGTTAACTACTTTACTGCACTGTATGATTAAATTCCACCCATATGATACTTTGCAGAAGTTCAGATCATCATCTTTAGTTTTCCCAAACTTTGCCTATGCAACGACAAAGCGCAGCTTCAGACTGAGGCATCAACTTGGTATAGGCAAAGCTGCCATCCTCGTAATAGCTATGGCTGCCTGGAGCAGTTCGGATCCCCCACAATTAGTGAAAGTGACAGCAAATGTTAAACTCTGTTAAAATAGACAGAACTATTGAAAAAAAGCAAAACCACACTACTTTCACAATGGCGTACGTAAGCATTCACTTCACAGCTCTGCCTGAAAATAGGCCTTGCACAAAATCACAGGGGTCTGAGAAAGCAGCACTCCCATCACCCCTATTTCGCATGAATGTTCCTTGGTGCGTCTTGGTTTTGTCGCATTAGCTGTAGTGTCAAGCTGCACGGTTTCAAATGTCAGAAGTTTATTCTGGAAGTCAGTAATTTCTAATTCAGAAAACCATTCCCAAGGTTTTTCCTTCTTTAATTTAATCAAATATGGCTGATTATAAAACCACATACAGATCATCCGTAGAGGAACAAATGCCATTATCTTAAAATAGTTAACAGACCTATCTTTGTACCTGTTATTTTGCCAAACTGCACTCTGTTTCTCCCTCCCTTTTCATTACAAGTCACGTCTTCACCTCTTGTTTCTGCACTCAGAGGGCTGGATTGTTGCAGGTCCAAGAGAAGAAACTATTTGGACCCAAACCCAGCCAACCAAAATTAAAGCTTCACAGTTCTGTTGATGCAGTGACAGAAAAGACGCATTTCAATTTATCCAACAGTATTATACATTGTGTTCTGTGTTGAAAACTGTGGAACATGGCTTTCTCCTCTGAACACATATAAAGAATGTCAGTAAGCGGGCATTTTAGATGAAAGAACTGGAAAAGAAAAAAACCCGAACACACACACACACACACACAAGAAAAAAAAGCATAGCTTCAGGCAGAAAAGTGTTACAGTTGAGTTCTGGCTTATAAACACAGAAACAAAATAAGGTAGGCGTACATCCAGCAGCTTTGACTCTCACTGAGCCAGAGGTATGGGACAACTAGAAAAAAAAGTATACTTCAGCACACTTCAAACTTCTCCCACGTAAATCTTCTTTCTCTTCTTCACTGCACTGCCTAATGAAAATAACACACCACATAAAATGCCATTGATTAGACCTTGAAATACACACTTGAACTGTCAAGCAGAGCTGCTTTAATGCAGGGAACAGAGAGAGAGTAAGTTTTTATACGAACCAAAAAAACCCAAACAAACCACAAGCTCCTAATAAATGAAAACCCCAGCGGTTGCACATACGACTTTAAAACGTGTATGGGTATTACAGAGCTGTCTTCTCACCTACCACTTCCCAAAAGAGAGGCCACTAAACCAGGAAGACTGCGTCTCCAGCGCCGAAGCACTTACGCTCCCTGAGCCAAGCCCCTCTCGCCCTTCTCCTTCCCGGGCAGCGTCCGGCTGAGGTACAGGAACCAACCCAAGGGCTGCCCGCTAGCTGAACTAACGCTGCCGCTCGCCACGTTACTCCTAGGGTTCTGCTAGAGAAACGCACTCTTATAAAGCCACCCGCGGGGGGAAAGCCCCCGGCCCGGCCCGGCCCGCGTCCCCCCACCCGGTCCGGCGGGAGCGGAGGTCAGCGATCGCCGCCGGCCCCGGCCCGGCTCGGCCCGGCCCGGCCCCGCCCTTACTCGGAGCTCACGGACAGCGAGGTGGCGCACGAGCCGCTCTCGCTGCCGCTGCCGTCGCCGGTGCCCGCACGCTCAACGCCTTCTCCCCTCGACGGCTCCATCCCGTCAGCAGCTCCGCGCCAGCTCCCGCCATGCCCCCCGGACGCCATGACACCCGCACCCCAGCGCGCCGGGCGGGCACGTGACCCGCGCCCTGCCCTTCCCATTGGCGGCCTCGGCCCGGCGCCATGGAGACGGGGGGAAGCCCGAAGGCGCGTCCTGCCAAGGGCCGGCGCGCGCGGAACGTTAACGGTCGCGGCGCTCGCGGAACGTTAACGGTCGCGGCGCCCGCGGACCTGTAACGGTCGCGGCGCCCGCCGGGGGGGCCGGCGCCCACGGAGAGTCCCGCCGGGAGGAGCCGGCGACGGGCCTCAGAGCACCAGGCTTTGGTAAGCAGCAATTAGGGCACGCACCGCTGCCCGCCTCGGGAGGAGGTAAAGCGTAGGTTTAGTGCAGCTTCTGGCAGAAAGTCCAGCTCGCCTGCCTCCTTTGGCTGGCAAAGAGTAGTAATAAACAAACATTTCAAAGTGCCCAACCTCCCCGTTTACTTCCTCAAAACAAACAAACAGCTGAGTCTCACTGGTCCCTTGAAAGTCTTTCAGTGGGTCAATATAGAACACTTAATGGAGAACAGACTATTTATTTAGTTGTCTGATACCAAGGTCTCAGCTACAGTCCCATAAAAGAGGCTATTAATGAAACTCAGAGTGCTGGGGCGAGCCTCAAAGCGTTGCTTATATCCAAAACTGAGCTGGAGAAAGAAACATGAGGTAAATAGTAATTTTCATCAAGTGAAATGGTTAGCAGTGGAATACTTCCATGCTTTATGCTATGCTCCGTTATGATCATTTGAAGAGTCAAGAGAAACTAAGGTAACTTCTCCTTAGGTTAGTCAGGAGAGCAGTTAGGTTTGGGAGGAGAAGCAAGGATGTGAGACAGACCCAAACAAGCTAGATGATCTGGCACCTTAAAGCAGTCAACGCAGTCTACAAATGCAAAATCATGCACAGTCAAGAGAGAGAGGAAAAAAACCTACTCAGTTTTCAGGACTTAAATGATTCACATCCATGAAAAACAAGACCCATGGCAACCCTGCAGACAACTTGCTGTGTAGCCATGTCAGTAAACCCATCAGGATATGCATGGTGAATAAGAAAAGGGATGGAGAATAATTGTTGAAACATTTTTAAAGCGTTGGATTTAGTCTCTGCTCAGTGGGATATTTGCACAGCTTCAGCAGTGAGGTTTTATAGTGCTGGAGCACTATGTAGGAGTCAGAGAATTCTGGTATGAAATTCCTGGTGTGAAATTCCCCATGTTTTAGGGAAGTGTTCGTTAATAAGTGTGATTTCAAGTGAATTAACAGGAATGTTTTGGACCTGCATCCGTGTGATTAAGGCTTCAACTGGAGTAGTTGGAGATACCTATATTAAATTTTGTGGCCATTCGCAAATGCCTATACAAGACCTGATTTTGCAGGTAAATCGCTGTTGCGTGGATTTTAAGACTAAAAACCTATCCAAAAGAGGAGACAGAAACATTCCTTACCTAAAGGGGAAAAATAAAAAAGTTTGTTCTAATATGGTTTCATTCAGTTTAGGACAGGACATGGTAGATAATTTAAGGGTGTTTTTTCCTGTCTGAGGTGGCAACAACCACTTCACACAAAGTATATAATCCCTGCATGGTAGACAATTCTTTAAAACAACAACAACAACAACAAAAAATCAGATCTTCGGTTGTTTCCAATTGTCAGAATGCAAGATATGCACCAACTTTCATTCCTTCTATCACTTCCAGAAGAACAGGTGGAAAAAAATATTTTAAAAGTTCCCCACTTCCCAAACAATTTACTTTGTGAAAACAAAATAGTCTGCATAAACAGCATTTCCCAAAGAGCCTAACGAGTTACAATTTTCTAAGAGGAGTACAGCAGGAGTTAGAATTTTAATAAAGGTAGATGAGATACACTGTCCCACCCTCCCTAATTCTTGTATTTGCAAGCACTTTTAATACACTGAACAGCACACCGCAGTGTTTCTGTAGAGAAGTGACAGTCTATGCCAGATGGTCCTGTGTTAGTTATGTTAAGTTTCACCGAGTTCAAGAGTTGGTTAATTGTTTCCAGTTGTTTGCTCAATAAGTGAGAAATACAGGCTCTCTAAAAAGGAGGCAGCAGTCTTACACTACTTGCTATTTTATAGGGATAGCCGTATCATGAAGGAAAGGATGATGGAAGATTTTGGTCCATTGAGAGAGGTAGTTGAGAGTCACCTAAGTATTTTTCTGAAATGAATGTGGAATTTTTGGTGCTGTGGGAACAACTAAAGATCGCAAGACACAATATATCTCGCACAGCAGGATTTTATTTTAGTGAAGACACAGATTTTCCCACACAATCCCTCTTGAGAGGAAAGCCTCTCATTTCTTGTGCGTAAATATTAGGAAAAGACTTGAAATAATTTGTCTTCTGGCAGATCCTTTACACTTAGTCCCAGTAGTTGGGCTGATGCTTCTCACTAAGGAACCCATAAGCTTTTTATGCTAGGTCCTATTAACCAGCAGATGGTAAAAATTTGCCACAGGGCACCATTGGCATCAATACTACTGTTCACCCTTACTGGACAACTGGTTAATGAGCATTTAAAAGTGGGTAATTAAAAAGCACTCTCTTTTACCTTAAGGTTGTTCTGATTAGCTGTTCCTGCAAGGAACTAAATCCATGTGTGGAAATTCATTTCAGAACAAGAGTTTCTTGTTACTTTTTTAGCTTAACCTGCTTCAAAAGCTCTTGTGCTTTAAAAAATAAGTCTACCTTGATCCACATTTATATTTAGGAGTAGGTCATAGTTAAGAGAGGACAGTGTATAGGACACACCAGAGATATACCAGTCCTTTCTAATAAAGGAGGAAAATAACTAGGGCGTAACTCTATTTTTTGGTACTGTTGCATGGATACTTATGAACACCTACTCCAACCACTGTCCAACATTTTTTCACTGTTACATACTGACAGCTGACTTTTTCAACCTGATGATGGAGAAACAAGGGTGGAGTTATAGTCCTTCCTAGCAGCTACATGGAAGAGCACAGGGAAATTTAGGACTAGTGTTTATGACTAATCTAACTTGCAGTGTTTGGGTTTGTATACTCAGGCCTGATCTTAGCAATTTTAGCAGGACCCACAATTCACTGATGATACACCAGACTGATTTCACTCATTCGCATTCAGCAGGCATGTTGGGCCCAAATTCTGGATGTAGCTGAGCTCTTCTCAGCACAGGGCTGAAAACTGGGACAGTGTTATGCCTCTGGTATACTGGGGTGAACTAACACTCCCTCTGCTATGGGGGCATGCTGCCTGATACTTAAGGAGTACCCAGTTCATGCCCATGAGGTGCCAATGCACTATGCAGGAATTTATCAAATCGCTGATTTTTCAGCAATCTCCCCTTCTTCTTCAGGGTCATTCCCCCTGCTAAATGCCAGCGTGGGTGAGGAAGAGCACAGACTGCAGCGCTGTCTCTGTACTATCTGAACAGCGCTCCAAACTGGGAGAATTCTCTAGCGACTGCATCTGTACAGCAGAGGCAGTATAAACAGCCCGTACAAATACTGCGAGACAAATCTCACTGGATATACCTGCAGTATAGTTGAATCTGTCTTTCTTACACGGACTATGTGTATCAACAGCATTTTAAGCGTCCCTTTGCTTTGCCCCTCCCCTTCCATACTTCAAATTACAGCTTTTCATTATTGATAAGGAAATAAGAAGACCTAAGTGACTTCTTACTTCTTCAATTTTTTTCCTTTCTTCTTGTTTTCAAATCAGATAATATTTCCAGGAAGGCTCTATCAACAACTGGACAGACATAGCACGATATATTACATATATAACATGATACATTACAAGCAGATAAAACTAAGAGGAAAGTATTTTCATCGTTGTTTAACAGTCCTGTTTCTTACTGCTAACACTTGCTTTACTCAAACATCTGAAGAAAAACTAACAGAAAATCTGGATTACTGAAGAGTGACATTACAGACTTTTCAACTATTGATTCCTATTTATTTTTTATTCCTCCAGTGCACAGCATCAGCAAAAATGAGACAGAAATAAGTTCCTCCATTTTAAAGATTAATGACAATACAGCTTTCCCCTACCCCGCCAAAGTCTTTCTTAAGAGAGACAAAAGGCACATTTCACAGGCATTCCTTAATAAATAAAATTTTGTGATTATAAGGTTTACATAAAACTACCTGAGTAAGATTGCGATTACAAAATCTTCTGTTCACAGCTTTTCTGACATTATCCCATGGAGACCATCCATAGTGAAGTGGCATGAATTGAATAGTCATACTGGACTGTATACATATAAAGATACTAAATGGAGAATAAAGGTTACCTTTATGACCAAAGGAACAGAAATTTTGTGAGAAAACACTTCAGTGCTCAATGATTAAAAGAGACTGTTCTTTCTGTCCTTTTAAGCTTTCTGTACCAACTTCCCTCTATGCAACTGGATGACAAAGTGTTTTAGAAGAAGAACGTAAAAACAACAGAAGACAGCCGTGAAGAATTCAGGAAGACTAGTTCAACCCATCTCATTCTTTTGGAAAACAGTCTTACAGAGTTAAGAGGTCCCTCTAGCACGAAAAGCAGCTGTAATTATAAATCAGATTTTTCCTACTGTTTTTACTTCACTTTAAGTCTACAGGCTCCTTTAAGGATCACCTGCTATGCATAGCAGGCATGTCAAGCATGAAAGAAAACCATTATTTGCAGTCAGTCAACATGCAAGTGTTTCAAGTATGAATAGCACCTTATTACACCGAAAGTATACTAATAGAAGCAATACCATGGGGCAGCATGTTTCTAATCCAACTTTGAAATGGAACATTTTCTGTTAAGTCACTGACAAATGCGTGCAAAGTGTTTCAGATACCAGAGGGTCCCCTGGTAGCATATGGGCACGTTTATTGCTTATAAAGCGGCTTCAGAGTGCGATGCAGGAACAGACCGATTCTGGCGTGCCCTCCTTACTGCACTCAGTGTTTTCATCCTCAGTGTTCACAGGAACGGATTTTAAGCGCCTATTCAGTTTGATGCTTTGAGCTGGAGAGAAGCTGAGTTAATAATTAGTTGTTAGTTTCCATAGTGAGAGCTGTTTGGAGTTGGCACTGGGGGAGTGGAGTTTTTCTTTGCAGTAGGAAATAAATCAATGTAGCCGAGAAAACACATTAGGAAATGGGCACTTTATGGAACTGGAGATGAGGTTCTCTCAGATACTGCTGAATGGGATGGTGTTTTCCTTGTAAAGTTTAGGCAGCTCTCAGCTGGCACAAAGAAAATGGCATTGAGGGTGGCTTTGAAAGTCCCGCATTGGCCTATTGGGCAAGATCCCATTGTCGAGATTTCTTTGTGGGGGGATGCTGTGGAGAATTGCATGTTAGGGATGGTGAAGGCAGGGGAAAAAAGCAGCTGCTTCTCACGCAGCGTGCCTCCTGCTCAGCCACTGAAGGAGTGCCCTTCTTGGATTTGTGTGCGAGTAAAGATTTTTGGGTTTTTCTCCTCCCCTTAAAGAAGGGTTCAAAACGCTCGTGGAAGCGATACAAGAGAGTCTCCCTCTGCCAACCCGTCTCCTTACACGTGTAAGGAACCCAGACGCGGCCCCCGGGCTGCCATGCAGTCCTGCACAGGCTGCAGGGCGCCCTTCCCAAGCGCGTGAGGGGAGCTCCCC
The DNA here is from genome assembly GCA_034782735.1 of Sagittarius serpentarius. Classification (NCBI taxonomy): domain Eukaryota; kingdom Metazoa; phylum Chordata; class Aves; order Accipitriformes; family Sagittariidae; genus Sagittarius; species Sagittarius serpentarius. The sequence goes on along the minus strand of JAVKLA010000007.1, from coordinate 14,729,967 downwards.
TCACCTGCCGCTCCACCGCTTCTCAGGGAGGGAGGGGAGCCGCGGGAGAGTCGGAGCCCGCGGGCAGCCGCCCTTTCCCTTCCCGGGAGCACCGGGGCTGCCCCAGCTCCCGCCGCCCGCCGCCGCCCTCCCCCGCCCGCGCCCCACCGCCGCCCGGGTAAGGTGAGGGGAGGCAGGGACGCGGCCCCTCTCGCTTCCTGCCTCGACAACAAAAGGCTGCCACCGGGGGGGGGGGGTGGGTGTGCTCTCCGGAAAGCCGGGGACTCGCCAGTGCCCCGCGGGCCTCGCTGCCCGCCTCCCCCCGCCCGGGGTGCTGCCGGCTGGCGGGTCCTCGCCGGGCTGCGGCGACCTCCCCCTGCGCGGAGGGGCAGGGGCGCTGCTCACCAGGCCGCCGTCCTCCCAGGGGACGGGGTCGGACAGCGCGGGCCGCCCGCGCCGCCCCCGCCTGGG
>JAVKLA010000007.1:14647969-14729322 GCA_034782735.1 Sagittarius serpentarius | reverse complement strand
GGACGGCGGCGTGCGCCGCGGAGAGAGCGGGACGGGTGCTGGGGAGACGGAGGTCTGCTGCCGCCTGCCCCCGCCGCGGGGTCTGGCCCGGACCTTTTACCGGCCGCCGACGGCGGGGTGCTGCCTTAATGCTGGTGCACGGTATTGTTTCTCTCAGGAACTATCAGACCCGGAAAACACAAGTTTCATATAAATGCAGTAAAATCATTCCTAGCTGCAGCCGTAGATGTTTGGGTTTTTTCTTCCCCAGAGCTGCATCCAGAGTTCCCATTATGTGAGAAAGTAGTTTTTCCCCACGTATTTTCCCGCTGGTTAAAACAGTGGAATTGCCCGGTTGATTCCATTTCCTTAAGTATTGATATGAAAAATTATCAATTCCACAAAAACTAATCCAGTCTTTGTTTCCCTCTTTCACAAAACTGTAGTTACAAGCGCTTTCAGATGATTACTGAGTTACAGGACTGCTTACTGGTTTCCCATCTCCGAATTTGGACACAGGATACTGAATGAACAGGGATGTAAATGTGCAAAAGTGGTGCGACCTGTATCTTCACCCTTTTTTACTTCTTATCCACGATTTGCCATCTTTTATTTTCTCTGCTTGCTTTTACAAAGAGATCAGTTTAATGTTTACAATTTTTCAAGATGTGGCCATGTCCTCCAGTTTTTCTTCTATAGGTGGTTTAAGATCAATAGATAATAAACTCTTGCAGTCAGTTATTAAAAGCATCAGTTTTAGTTTCTCTCAGTCATTGTGTCTGAGATAATTACAGCAACACAACAATGAAGCTGTTTCCCAGAAAGACCATTAAGAGGAGGACCATTAGCATGATACAGAATGGACAACAAATTGGAAGCCATTTAGTATTTCAGCACCCAACTCCATGAGATGTTGGCCACTACATGGAGTAAAAGTTTCAGCTTTCTTGAGGACTTTGGCTTGAGTAGACAGTGGCAACAGCTCAGTTCGGAGAGGGTGAATGCAGAATCACCACAAGTCTGTGGCTGGGATTCTCACCAAGTAGTGTGATTCTAATATTTAGGTGTCTTACCATTTTTCCTTTTTTAAAATTTTGCTTTATTTCTTTCTTTCTTTGATACCAGCTAGAAATTTTAAGAGGACAGTCTCCTCTGAATTCTACTACTGTCAAAGGTGTGGGAACCACCGTCATCTACTGAGGTGAGCAACAACAGCAGTACTATCTAGGATTATGACCATAAAACCTTTGTCATGATCTTTAGCACCCGGGCTATGGTGCTAGGGAAGCTGAAGGTGTACCAGGATTTGGGGTCTAAGTAGCAGTGGCTGGAGGATTTTGGGATGTACAGTATCACAATAAGCATAATCCTTCTGCAGTGAGCACTGAGCGAAGAACTTCTTGCAGTACCCGCATCTTGATTTCAGAAAGCTGATAGAAATTGCATGGTGGTCATGTCCTCATCACTCTAGAAAAACACCTGGGCACAATCTGCGTTTCTAAGTGACTGCACCAGTGGGCAATGTGTGATCTGGAGCTTAGAATGCTTCACATACAAACGTTCCTGGAAGTATGGATCAGATGGCAAGGTTAGAAATTTTCCTCCTCTTCGTGGATATAGCTACTTTTGTGTCTTCACAGTGTGTCTGCTATGGTAAATGAGCCCTGTGAAAGTGGGGAAGAGATGGTGCAGGTCATTTTAAGCTGTGTATTCACTCTTGTCTACATGCTGAATTGAAAAGAAAAAGGCAAAGATTAGCTGATGATGCTTAAGGTAGCACTGATTAATCCAAAACTACTTTTGTAATTCCTCTTTGACATAATCAGCCTTCAGCAGCTCAGTATCTGACAGCAGCATGATTAGGAGCCAGAGTTAGCACTGTGTGTATTTTCCTCAAGCAAATGAGAGGCAAAAGTCCTTACACATACATACTGAGGCTATAAATTTTAGGCTAGAATTTCACGTAGATCTGGGACTTCAGCAGCTTATCTGGGCTGCTATATTCCCATCAGTCCTGTACAATGTGATGTTCAGAACAGCATTATGTAACAGCAGCAGGAGAAAAAAGCTGCAGAGATTTACTTTGCTATATGTTTTTTCACTCAGTGCTATTTTTATGCCCTGAGGGAGCAGAGATGTTTAATTTTGTACACAACAGGGGTGTTTTCCCAGTTGGCTTAGGACAACACAAAACACACTTCTAGGGCTGACATTTGCTGGTAGAAAACAACAAAAAACCCAAACATTACCATCAGAATTACATTGCATTGCCAGAAGGCCTTTCCAAGATGCTTGTCAGCTTTTCTTTGTCCCTGGGTTCCTTCTCATGGGAGACCATTTTTTGTGTTTCTTACAACTACTGATTTAATGCTGAGCTTAATGATAACATCATTGCTACTAATATTGTACTTTTACATGGGCTTAAAATCAATTGTGAAGTTCTTTATTAGAACTGCTTACAACTAAGCAAAACTAGAACATGTAAATACGACTAGAGAGCACCTCAAAACATGCCAAAATGGAAAAAGGTGATTTGGGTTTTGTGTAGCTTATGAAATGGCAGATCCAACAGCACCATGCTGCTGATAAACAGGTAAAATTACTAATTTTAAAATCAAATAGAATTTTTTTCTAGATATGAATTGCAACTTTTATTACCACATTTAGTGTGCCTAGGCTCAATATTTGTGGATGACACAACCGGAAAATGAAAGAGGAAGAGATATTCAAGCAATACAGTGGATACTTTCAGAGCCATTTTTCCTGAATATATTTGTTACCTTAGCCACACATAAGATTCTAAGTTAAAAGACAGAGTTCTGAGCTAGCATTAATCCCTAACACAACTTCTGCAAATCCCCCAGCCTTTGACATTTACAAGAATTATTTTAGTTGAGTCTTACAGACTGAAGTTTCACTAAAATACAAAGTGCCATTTCATTGTATTTTCTGCAAGATGTTAGCATGAGTACAATAGGCCACAGAAAAAGGAAGGTCACCATTCCATTTGAAGTCTGTCAGCTCTTGTATTTAACTATGTATAGAGAATGTGACATTACAACATATTTCCTGAATCCAGTGAAATACATGCAACTAGTGAAAGATTAAAAAGTTCTGCAATGCAGAGAAACAAAACCATTAGGGATTGGGGAAGGAGGAAATTTAACCAAGTTAAAAACAGAGCAATGACAACAACAAAAAAATTAACAGGTACCCTGCATACAAAATAATTGTAGTATGCCTGGGCTCCCCTTCCGTTTGTGGTACTTTTACTGCCAGTTGAACTACCTTATGAAAGCCCTTCTGCTTTGTTAAAGAACACATCTGGTGTTTCTGATGTAAAAGGAAAAAAAAAAAAGAAATAGCAAAGTATTATGCTACTACACTTATGACAGAGATCTCTTTCTGAGATTGTAGTGTGTTTTTTTCTTAAAGAAGCTGTTAAGCTCTTGATTATGAAACTATTTCCTATGCTGACAGGGTCAGAAGTTTTTGAATCATAATCCCCTTTTGGAAAACACTAAAAGAGGTGGTAAAGCTACTTTTGCTGTATTCAAAGACCTTTGCTTGGCTAGTAAGTTTTAGCATGCCTAGGGATCAAAGAGTAACCTGCTTTTTCATTGGCTGCACAAGATGGAAATCCAGTTATCATTACTTCCTATGTATGATTGGTCATTCGTATCATTAGCCGTGAGATGTTAGCACGCCGGGGACAGCTGAAATCTTTCAGAAGAGTCTCCATTCCTTCCACTGAATTTGGAGGGGGAAATATGAGATAATTATGAATCAGTCCCCTCCTCTTGAGGCAACACATACTTCCTAGTCCAGTATCCTGGAAGTAGCCAACTGTGGGCTGTTGTTGGCTGCTGACCCAGGATGGGTTAAGTATGAGGCTTGAATGAAAGTGGGTTGACTGTGACTCCACCTGGATAAGACAAAAGCTGTGACAAGACTGTAAGAATTTAATGGAAATTAGGAGTGACGAGCAGGGAGGATTTGGAGGATTTGTCTCTTTCAGATCATTTTTGCCTGTAACATTTTTTGTCCTGGTGATAAATTTGTAGAAAAAGATATTTTTTTCTGCTCAATTATACCTATGAGTAAGGGAGACTGTACCTTACTGTACTCAGTTCCCCAACTAAGGGCTGTGGCAAATTCTTGTTTGAGCACAAGGTTACTTTCTTGGCTATTCTATCCTTCCTCCCCTCTTGGCTTATGAAAACTACCCCTGTAACAGAGGCAGCAGAACAGGCACTGAGAATGCATCTTACCAGCTGCAATTCATAGTCCAGCATATTACCTTAAGCTCCCATCTACTTCCATTTATTTTGTTCTGCCAAGCTATAAACTCTGGCAGCTGAGTGTCAAGTTCACATATCTATTGCATTAAGCTATGGTAACCAAAGGGATCCAGGAATGATGAACCAGAGACCACATTTTCTACTCATCTGAAAACACAGAGATTTGACAGCCTGAGGATTCTTTTTTTTTTTTTTTTTTTTTTTCCATCTGACTGGGTCATGTGTAGTTTACCTTTTACTTTTAAATAGGAGATTGTTTATCTTTGGATGTAGTAGGCAAGCAGGGGCTCTACATAAGCACAAGGGATGAAAACCCATAAAGGAAACGGATCAGATAGCACTGGATTGTTCTGTGTTGTGTTATATTGCCTTTTCTGGCAAGTGGATTCATTAACAAATATGCTTCTACTGTTTTAAAAACTTAAGAATAACTTCAAAGATTAGTAAAAAGTGGTGATTTGCATTACTGAATATACGTCTTCAGAATCATGACCCATAAAGAATGAATATGCCTAAGTTCTGCCATTCTGTGTAGAAATATTCTTCAAGCTTATAGTGGTTTATTTCTAGTATTACTTGACCTTCTGCTGATTAATAGTGGATAGTGATGACAATTTTGTGGAGTGGATATTTGTTCTCAGGTAACTGGATAGGCTCTCAGTCACCAGAACTTGCATACTCAGACTGCTACTGCCTGTCCGCTGCCGTGTTTAAATGACTGAGGGGTGGGGTTGGTAGGGTATTTTTGCCAAGGAGATGTTTCCAGCCTCTGCCTCCTTTCCATAACCAGCTATCAAGGTTAGAGGAGGCAAAGGCAATACTATACTTTTCACTTCTGACAGGATCAAATATGGACACCCACCTCTGGATTTGCTTTTTATTCTAATTGAGGCTAGATGCGTATTAAAAAAAAAAACCCACACGGAGATTTTGGTGTTATTGCGTCAGTTAAAGAATAGCTTCTTCTTTTCTGTCTGTATGGAGAAAGCTAGGTTCCCTAAGTTGTCGTCCTGTTAATTCATTTGTATTATATCAGCACTGCACTGCAGAGAGCTCTGCTATGCTGCGTTTAATGACCTGTCCTTCGCAGACTGCAGGGGCACTAAACCCTTTGTGCAGTTGCCATGTCTGCCTTCAGTTCAGCCTTCCGGCAGCAAGAGAGAAAATCCAGTTTATTTGTCGAACAATTTCCTGTAATTCTGGGATCTCTTCAAAGCCAGCCACAAAGGCAGTGCTTTTGACAAACTGGCGAAGTCAGCAATACAAGAACCCCTGGAAATAAGAATTAATTGTCCATGAGTAAACTCTTAGTCCAAGGAGTAAGTGATAAACTGAAGAGCAGAGTAGGATGATGTCACTCATTTCCTATCAATCTATCAGTTCCCCTCTGCAAAGACTTTTCAGTTTGTAGAATAGTGGGAATAGAGTGACAATGTGGCTATTTGATGGCCTGGAAAATAATCTGCTGGATTCTTATTACTTCTTCTAAGACAGTTGTTTGTACGAATGAGGAATCTACATCTAATTGAAAAAGCTATCCTAAAAATGTTTAGATTATTGATATATTGCCAAGACAGATAAAACGTACTTAGATTTTGTTAAACTGAAGCTGATAAAGTTCTTGTAAATTTGTCTATAAATATGGTTTGTGACCATCTGGTCTTCTGAGAATAGATGAGAACCATAAAAAGGGGCAACTTATGTTTTATATGAACATCTGGGCAAAGTATAAGAATATCTGGCAAACATGCTTAATAAAAAAAAAAAATCCTTGAACTTTGACTCCAGATTTATTTTCTAGAATTGATTTTAAGGCTCTCTCCCCCTCTTATCCCCATCTTCTGGACTTGTCCAAGTTTCTGGAGGCAAAGACTTTGGTGTTCAGCTAGCTCACTCCTTCCATTTTTTTTCTTCCTTCAAGCAGGACGTAGGCCTCTTTGCCTATCTCATCCAAGGCAAGCAGCATGATGTTGTTGCATTCTGGTTTTGTTTGCAAAAACTTTACTTGAATGTTTTTTCTTGATTTTTTTTTTTGTTTTTACAAAAATAAGCACTTTTTTCCAAGTCCAGCTTCCAGAGACATGTAAAAATTTCATTTTATTTTGAAGAAAATTGTTCCTATACCTAATGCTAGTGGTTTCAAAGTAGAATGTGAAAATTCAGCTTTACTGGTACTAAGTCAGAAGGCAAAAACATACTTTTATTATTTTCAGATCTCACACTTAAAAAGCAATCTAACAGTTAATGATTTGACTCATGCTAATTAATATTTGGGGCTGCCAATGTCACAATCATTGACAGTAACCCATGGCAAAAAACATACTGTCATATAGTCATGTAATAGCAATGTTGAGATTGTGTATTAATCTTATTTAACTCTGAAGGAAAGCAAAATTATGGAACATTGATTAGACAACCTGTCTGTAATTAAAAAAATTTACAAGCAACTATGCATACTTGGTATGTACCATCTCACAACCAGCGCTTTTGCATTAAGCTGACTTTCTTTTTTGGGTGAGACTCTCAAAAAAGCATATGTAGAATTTTTATGGATTAAACAATTTATATAACTAGTTTAATCATGAAGTAAGTAGAATTATTTTTAAAGCTAAAGACTTTTTTAATTTTCCTATCAGGTGTGCTGAGAATCCTCTGCTTCTTAAATGTATAAAAGCATAACACTGAAAGCAGTCACAATTGACTTATAGCTTGCGAAAACAGATACTTTTCCGCTCATTTATTCAGGGGTTATTCTTTCAAAATGCAAATATTTTAGTAGCTCACAAGGTTTTTAAAAAAAGCAGAATAGCACCACCTGGTGCTGAGCAAAGTTTTTACGATCAATTCCAATCACTTTTTTGAGATTATTGCTGGGCAGATAAACTACCGCCTTTCACAATCACGATTTCAGGTCAAATGATTAGGGACATAATGCTCTCAGTATCTCTATTATTAACACTTCCTGGCCCTTCTTTCTTACAGGCACTTTTTTCCTAAATCTTTATCTATTATTTACCAGTTTTTGGGGACTTTTTGAAAAGTTCTTCTTGTAGCTTAAACATTCTGGTCGTGTAAAAAGTTATTGATTAAAATCTGATTTCTAGACTTTTCTTCACCTGGCGTAGATTTGAGGTTGATGAAGAACTACAGCTAAAAGTGGACTTCACCACTCTTTTTCTTCGTTTCTGATTATTTCTGGGATTCCTCATGGTGCTTGTAATTAAAAGCTTAATTGAGGTTAAGACCTACATCCTGAAGGGACTTGAGATGCCTAAAATCTGTCAAAACCAATGGGAAGTTAAGCACCTGAGGATGAATCCCTAAAAATCCCTAAGAATTTCTAGGCATTATATTTTTATTTCTGCAAATAAAAGAATTAAAGATAGTGTCTCATTTTTAAGCAATCTATTTCCTGCTTGATTTTTATACAGTCCTCAATTGAAACCCATGAAAAGTATAAAAAAATTCTTTGTATGTGACATCTCTGCAGGATCCCTAAATTCCAGCTACATCTTGAAGCTGCCTAGAATTAGAGCTTAGATTTCAGTCTCCAGCTGTGCTGTCACTCTTAAGGTTTTCTGATTCTGAAGACTGCGCAAACAATCAAAAGCAACCGACATCTCATTGTTAAAACTGAAAAGAAACCCTTTCCCTCAAAGCTCAGCTGCATCTCTCCTAACCTACCTTGCCCTTAGATGGTAAACAAAACCACTTGGGGAAAACGCTGAGGCTAATTTTGTTCCTGCTGAAACTATTGAATGCTGAAGCTATTGGATGACAAACTGCCATAAAACTTTATATATTGGCGGAAGAACAAGAAGGTTTATTTCTGCTTTATGTTTTGTTTCTCTGTGTTGCAGTTTACCATTCATTCCTCCTCAGTGACTGATAGTTACGTTCTGATCACTTTGTCCCATAAACACCACTTTGTGTGTCACTGTTTTGATTATGTTACTTTTTAAAGATGACTTGCATATAATTTTTTGTGAAGTAAGAAAATTATTTTTATAAAACCAATATGTTCATACAATAAACACCAATACATTCATAAAATAAACAAGCCAATAATTAGGTAAACTGTCACAAATGATTAGGGGACAGTTTGTTTGTCACAACATTGTTTTGGAATTCTTTTTGGTTTATGTGTTTGAAATATTAAAAACAACTAAAAATGGTATTTTTTTCAGATTAATGAGGCAGAACTAAGTACCTTTATGTTCAGAAATTGCTGACCAGGAAGTTAATGTAAAGAGACACTAAGGGCTTATCTTCACGAGCGCACACAGCATGAGGGTAGAGATCTCTCAGCTACCAAGCCAAAAAATTACACAATAAGAGTGATACTGTACGAGATGGTAGTTGCTTGACCCTAAAAATATGATCAAAGCTGGTTCGCTTGCGTACAGTGCTGTAATGATACATTACTGCTGCTGTGCTACATATCAGGAAATCATTTGCAGCTCTAAAAATAATTGTTATTTCCTAGATAGTTGCTAGCTAGATGATGAAATCCTGATGGTAATGTAGTCTTTATGACTTCTGTCATTTGGGAGAGAACTTTGTAATTGTGTCGTGTCATATCTTGGCTTGATTGCCTGTTGTCTTACACCATCCATGCTATTTCTCACTGTGTAGACATAAAAATCAGGACAATCATGGAGTTGTTTAGGACAGGATGCTCTCTCTTACAGATATACCGCAATTCTAATCAAACTATCATGCAACTTTATTTTCTTCTGGTCTCTGAAATCTCAGCTATTTGTTTGCCTTCCATCTTATCAAGGCACTTTGATCTGACACAGTCTCCTACTTGCTCAATTTCTTCCATATAGCAGATGCACTTGGTCATCTTGGTCCAGTGCATAGGATCACACTGCTGAAAGGAGACTTCGGCACTGCAGGGACAGAGCTATCTAATCTTGTGCCCCAAACCTCTGGAAGATTCACTCCTCAGCTATAGGTAGTGTCATGGCTCCTTTCTCACCGTGCGGCTGTAGATACATCACATCTCTTGTGCAGGCATGTCCTGAATCCACGGGTTTACCAACAAACAGGGTCTTCCAGTTTGCAAGAGAAGTTGAGAGGCCTGCTGTTCACTATTTTAGTTTCAAACACTGAAAACATTCCACAGCCTATCTCAGTCGAGGACAGTTTTACTTAATTTTCTATGTTTCATGATATAGCCGTATTTACAATGGGTTTTGTTATTCAGTATCCACAAAGGGACTTAAAAATCCAACTAACCAACCATGCTAACAAATTTTCACTGACTGTAAGTTTTAATTTCCAAGCAAGAAACACTAGAGGGCATTGAAAGTTCTGTGCACATATGTCTGGTTAACTCCACAGTGCTTTACTTTAACAGCATACTTCTCAATGTGATTAACAAATAAAAGATTACTAACATAATGGAAAAAGCTGTGGAGGCCATGTGCAGACTGAAAAAAAACTTCTGGCACTTAAATGACAAGTACAATGGTTGCTTTGGTCAGCAAGCACATGCAGCACACACAATACAAATCAACATGAGATGAAGTTGCACATGGATTTCTCTGAAAATGGAAGCAAAACAATATTAGGTACAGCCATTTCTGAAAATGGAATTGTGTAACTTGGGACTGGCAGCTGCTAGGGTTATATATTCCAGCCTATCTCTAGTCTGAGAAATAGATTATTTTTTTCCCTGCATGCATTGTACACGTTCTGTTCAAAATTTGACAAGAACACTGGTAACTTCATTAGGGTCTGTTTTAAGTGAGATCTAAACTGCATGGAAAGTAAAGACAGAGTGAGTATACACAAGGGGGGATTTTAGGAGTAGTTTAGAAGTCATTTGTCAGTCGTAGTAGAAGAATTTGCAAGATGGTTCTTTGATTCTCCTGCAAAAAAATGCAGGCTCTTCAGAAACTTTTGTGTCCTATAATACAGGTCACTGATCTTTCTTCCTGGAAATAATAGTGCAGGAAAAATTCTGAGGATGGAAAGAGTTCTTGAGACAGAACTGCGCACATGGGATACAACAGAGGAATGTCTTCCTTTGAGGAGAAAGGTTGCTCACCCCTCCCTTATCTCTTTATCTGTTTTAAATGTCTGTATATGGCAGACTTCAAAGAGGGTATTTTTTTGAAAAGTGCAAATGCTGCCACAGTGTCAGAAGGAGTGATGCAAAGTGGTGCAAGGAAAGGCAGCCTCCTCCTGCTTCTCTAATTCCTGTCAGTTTTGCAAACCTGTACAGAGCTATGCACCATCGCAGGCCGAGGTCCAAAACACTGGCATTTATTGCTGCTTTACTTGTATGTAGTTCTGTGTTTAATAAAAAATGATTAACCTTGGATGTTTTTTCCTTAGTCATTTTGCATGTTGCTAAACTACTCAGCGCATGTAGCTATTTAAGATCATCTGTCAAAACTGACCTGTTCTTAGGGATGTTGGAGATTTCCATATCAAGAAAAAGATGTTACTCATTTTTATTACTCTGAGTTTTCTTTTGGAAAAATCAGAGGAAATGAAGCATACTTTATACAGAACTAGGATACATACACACGTTGATGTCATTACCAGGGATATCACTGCAGTGAAGCAGAGAAATAGAAAGCCAACTCCAATGAAACTGTTGCATCCCATGTCTTTAAACCAGTCCCAACAAAGGCATATTCCCATTAGAGAATTTGCTTTTGTGCAAAATCCAGTGTAGAATGTAGTATCTGACTTGCACATAAACCAATGGTGACTAAAATTGTGCTTTAACAAACTGTGAATAAATTATTTGAAGATTTGAATTATGTAATATGGCTATAATACAGATGATGCTTTCAAAAAAGTATGTTTTGTAGGGGGAAAAGAAAGGGAAATTAAGTTTTTTCGTCACTGGGTTAGTGTTTCAAATTCACTTTCAAAAAAATCTGACCAAATTAAAGATAAACAAAAAGTGAAATATGGCCACTTGTGAGAATGCTGGTGGCAAGGTTATACAATATTGTATATTCATCTGATAATAACAAGAATAAAGAACAACTTTTAGCAAGGGAGAACATCAAATGGACTTTCTCTACCTGTCATAAGACCCAGGGCTTACAAAAATAACAGAGATCTTATTGCATCCTTCACGAGTTGTCAAAAAAATTTGTAAGGCCTGAGGTCACACAGAAATGTTTTGCAATTACAGAAAATCTGCAGTGGAAGCCTACAAAATGAAGCCCAGAACTCCCATAGTGTTTCCCAGTGGAGCAGCATCAGATTTGTGTTCACCAGTCCAGGCTTTTGTGAATAGCTTGCTTTTTCTTTATGACAAACTGCGGGAGTTGCCACTAGCTATAGTTTTCACCAAAACAATTACACCGTGGGATTTGAAAATGTTTCTGTTCAGAGTCTCAGGTGCTGTGGAGTCTGCTTTTTGCTAGCGGTGGTTACGATAGGGAATTTAGATGCAGGCAGATGAGCGAAAGCCCAATGCTGATGAGAAGAAAGTTACTAAATGAGAGCTCTTCAGGAACAGAAACACAGTATCTGCACCTTCTGCACCAGAAATACCTTCTGTTTTGTCATGATATTTATCTTTAAAGCTTGTTTTCCTTACCAGATAAATATTTTTCTGTTCTGTAGTTAAGAACTTGTGCAGCTTATCAGTGGTTAACTGTTGTCCATTTCAGGTAGTGGTGAATGATACAATCTTTTTTCTAGCTATGGCTAATCAGAAAACTATTTTGGCTTCTTTTGGCAGTGGACTTGCCACTATGATCCATGCCTTAATCTGCAACTTTCAGGTTCCAGACGACATGAATTTTAATAGCTACTGTACCAGTGGAAAACAGGAGATAACGTAACTGTCATTCAAGGTCTATTGTGATAAATTGAGATGTATCATTACTCTCTCCGAGCCACACTGTTGTGGGGTTTCTAGCATGTTACTGGCACAGGTGAAGTAAAACATGGCACAAGTATTTGTAGCCAGGTTGAAGAGTCAGATGCATAACCAGAACCTAGCCAAAATGAATTAGAGTGAAGCATTTTATGTTTACTCTTGCTGCTGTCTAACCTGATTATAACAGCTTTGTCTTCACTAGGAAAAGATGTATAATGAGCTGAACATTAAAGTCATAGTGTGCTTAATGCAGATGTAATTACTTTTTTAGATGATTAAGATAAAGCCTCATTTCCTTCTCAAGAGAATCTTAGGACAGGGCCTTTAATGCTGGAATCTGCAAATTATTTGTACATCTTTAATGTGCACAAAATACGTGTCTGACTGCCTGGTAACTTTCAGTAGTTTATTGAGGAAGAAAACCAGGATTCATCAGGAAGTTTTTAAGAAGGAATATCACATCAGCATATTGCCAAACACGAAAGCAATACGAACACTTCATAGTGTGTTGAAGGAGACTGGCATGATCTCTACAGTGAAAAAGAAAAATCTTCTTTTGTTAATTTGGAACATAAAAGAGACTAAGTTAAAACTTCGTAATATCTGGTACCTGCTGCACAAACCACTTCAACTTATGTTTAGCTAGAGCTCTCTTAAGCACAAGTGGTTTATATGAAGAAAAATTCAACTGTCTTACAGCAGAGCACATATCTTAAATTTAAAACAGCATGCCAAAATAATACCAATGCATTCCAGAAACATCTATAAAGGCAGAACTAATGCAGCTCTGTTTTTATTAATGCCCAGTTATGTCAAGATGCATAACAGGCCTTCATGATTATAATAAATGAGTGACAAGGTATGCAATAAAAGTCATACTGTAGCTTAGGATTATGTTTTCTGATTGGTAACCGATGAAGTCATACTATGAATTTACTGGAGACTGCTGGAATGGTAAGGTGTAATCATATTGTTTAGATTATGCACTAGTTTCCATGTGGACATTGTTTTTAAAAAGACTTCGGAAAAAAAAGTCATTTAATACACAAACACCATAAAGCTCACTGATCTTACTAGCTCTGGCACCTTTTATTATATTGACAAGTACCACAGTGGTGCTGTGCATACCTTTGGATATTTATTTGTTAAAATATCCAGTTTTCTTCTTTATCTCACTGAATATGAATGTTCAGAACAGAGAGGAATAGCTAAAGATCTATGAAAACAGCAGCTGGTCAGTGCAATTAAAAAGACATTCTTAAACTGGATTCTCAGCTTTAAGGTCTGCCATGAAGAAAGAAATTAAACGTTGTAATTTATATTTCTTCAGTTCCATAATAAGTAAAATTTTGGAATGTGTGCAAGTTTTCGAAGAGCAGGTCAGAATCTGGGCTTACAGAAGAATTTCTCTGATTGCATCCTCATCGAGGAATGGAGTGAGAAAGCAAGTTCAGGATGTTCTTTTGCCCCCCCAAAAGAACAGAAAAATACTAACAAGTTACTTCTCAGAATCCTTTTGAGTGTGGTTGTACCCTGATCACTTTCATCATTCTGCAGGGCAAGAGAAGCAACCCTTTCAGCTCTGTGAAGGGAGAACATGAAGAATTGCCCTCCAGCCAGTTAAGGAATCCTGTAAAGGTTAAGGCATTACATTTCTGGAGAGAATCCCAGTTTGATCTCCTCCACAAAAGAGGCCAACAGTAACAGCAGGGTGTTATTGAAAGGCTGGAAAATGCAGACGATACCATTTTACAAAGGACTAACAAAAAAATTCATATTGTGCAACTTGAAAATATATTAAAGCAAACATTTAAAAACACTACTCATTTCATCAATTGTAATAAATGATTTTTATTTTTACAAGTCATTATGCCTAACAACAACTTCTAGTATAGCTAACCTTTAAATAATATTTCTGTATTTGGAAGCTTTTCTGGTTTTATCTGAAATAAAATAAAAAATTCCAGCTTGTGCTTTGTGCTCAATATTAAAGTGTTTTGTCAAGTACAGGATTCAATGCAGTAAATTCTGCTTAATCTGCAGATACCACTGAAAACAACCCCAGCTAGTTGCTTCCCCAGAAATCATGGGAACTTTGCTTGAGTACTGAGCCCAGGAGAGAGGCCAAGTAACAACTGTCTGCAAATTACTCTGTGTATTGTTATGCAACACGAATTGCTTGGAATTATTTTACACTTCATATGCTAAAGTATATTTTTGCAATACTTCCCCTAAATGACAGTAACAAGTTCCTGATACCCTTTCCCTATACCGTGGGTCATTAAGCAAGATCTGAAATGGCAGCTTTCACTGCTGTCACATGGACCAGTGATTTCTGAGCAAAAGAAATAATTATCTGCCTGGTAGCAGTACTAAGACGGTATCCTCTGGAAGAACATAAACCACACGTATCTTTTACTTAATTATGTAAAATTATCCTAACCCTCCTAAAATATGCTAACCTTCCTTCTCACCTCTAGATTATTTTATTTTTAGTAAAACAACCTTAAGATACCTCTCTTGCCTACCAGTGAATTAAAAATGAGAAGGCTTTTTTAAACTACATCCACTTATTCCAAAGACTCTTCATACAAGTACGGTTAGAATTAATAATTATAAGCACCCTGGAAGAGCAGTGCTTGTTAGTAGTGAAAATGCCTGTGTAATACTTCTGTTACATGCTGTAGTCTAATCCCATATTTTATACAGTTGTCAGAAAAAACACACTGAACTTGTTTGTACCTCTGTGGAAGCCAAAGGCAAGTATTTTGTTATTTCAGTGGAAGTGTTGGGAGCACAAGCACAGACCTTGGTAATGGAATATGCCGAAAATATCAAAAGCCATTTGTGCTACATACGACACTAATAACAAAACTTTTGCCAGAAGAAAGCAATTGAAATAGCGCTCCATTTATTTAAGCACATCAGTTGTATTAAATGGTCCATCTCCACAATTTTCAGATCTATAAATGAGGTTATAGGAAAATAAAATGTTTGCTTATGCTCATAAATACCAGGAAAAACCATTCAGGAGATCCAATTCCCACTCTCATGTTGTCACCATTAGTTATGGCTACCATATCTGGATATGTTTGCTTTTCCCCGTTGGAAATTCTGACCAGCTTTTGAAGACCTTTTCTGTTTCTCCAACATTTTGACTATGAGGCCATGGATGCATTTCATGATGTCCTACTATTGTTTACACATATGCAGTAACTTTTGAAACATCACTAATGTTTCAGATCTACTTCAGAGGCTCTGACCACCTGCTTGTTTCACGTGCACATTTTCTCTCAGGGAAATCTCAGGATGAAATCTGTGAGCATTACTTTGCAGAAACTTCAGTATCAGTTCGATACCCTTCTGTCTTGTGTTTCACTGAGGAGCTCTCTAAGATGAAAAAACACTTAGAGTGCCTTTCTTATTCTGAGTCTCTGTATTTCACTGTCTGCCCTTCTCTTAATCAAGCTGCACCTGCTTTTCTTCCTGATTTCTTCCTCAGTTTATCTTTTTTTTTTAAGCTAACTCTGATACATAGAGTTTCATACTGTAACTATTTCACTGTTCAGCAATCCTACCATCTCTGAAATCCTTCCTTGAGATGCATTTCTGATGCTACCTACCTATTAGACGAACAAAAATGGGTATATTAGAAAAAAGTGAGAGATTATTATTTGCAGTCATAGGCAAAAACATTTTTTTCTTGAACTATTGAGTTGTGGACACTTATAAACTCTGACAACATGCATGATTCTTCTCTCTCCCTCTTTTTCCTCATTATGTAGTAAATGCAATGCATTGTTTTGAATTGGGTCCAGATGCTAGGGTGAATGATAAGACACGTGTTTAGCTTTGTACATTGTGAGTGTTCCTGCTGACTCAGTATACAGCTCAGTGTGTGCCATAATTCTTAACAAAAACATGACCCCAGGAATAGGGCATTTAGAAAATTTTTAGGATAGGAACCTTGAGTTTATGAAATCTAGTGCAATTGTGGCTTGACTTTCAAACTGGACAAAATTTGCAATTTATATTACTCTGATATATGGCTTTATTAAGGTAAATATGGCTCACAAATAATAACAATGTGGTTGATGGCATTTAGTGGCACATAATTTAAAAAGTAGGTACTTAAAAAAATTCCCTTGAATATCTGAATAGCACTTCATCCGAAATTTGCAGCTTATTCACTGCCTTACCTTTAAGGAATTAAGGTTTACTTAAACCCAACAATACAAAAGGAGAGCCTTAACTGTGTTGAGTGATGAGGGTTTTCCTGTGTTATCGTTATGAGCAGCCCTGTGGACACGCCTTAGGTTGATTGTTAATTATCCTACCCAGAAAAGGTATGTTGGGTAAACCCACAGGAGTGAACAACTGTCAAAGACAAGGTTGGGTGCCTTTGACCCTCCTGATGAACCAAGTATCCAAGCCCCGCAAAAGGAAAAAAAAAAGAAACCACATTAAAACACAATGGTGCGTACTAATAATTGTTCAGTGCCCATCTTATTTTAATGATACGTTATTCCAGAAGAGGGACTTTTTAGAGACAGTAGAACAGAGACATAAAGAGGCTATGGATTCTCCATTCCTAGAGACATTAAAAACTTGATTGGATATGACTCTTGAGCAGCTAGCCTTGCTTTGACCAAGGTGTCGTACAAGCTGACCTCCTGCAGTCCTTTGCAACCTCATTTGCTCTGTGATTCTGTGATAACACATGTCATTTTGCAGATCTCCAAATATTTTTGTCTACTAGTAAATGGCTATGGGCAGCCTGCCCATAGTATCTTTACTATGATAGAAAGGGCATTTCTCCTCCTCAGTAAAACTAGAAAAGAGCATGTTGTACTTTCTACTGACTTCACAGCTGAGATATACTTTCTGCGTATTATGTAAAAACATAATGACTGTCATTGTAAAGGGTAGCAGAGTTGTATTTTTTGTTATCTTTTTAATGTAACTGATGCACGTGAACATTTAAAATCCTAGACACGCAGGGTAAGCAGAGGCCTCAAGGATATCTGTTGCAAGGAGTATCTGTTTGGAGATATTGCAGATCTAATCGAACTCACTTCATTGAAGCAGACTAGAGTGTACTTAGGCCATCAGATGGATCCTTAGAAATGCAGACATTTGTCTAACACAGCAGTTCTCAGACGTCTGTA
This sequence comes from Sagittarius serpentarius, assembly GCA_034782735.1. Lineage (NCBI taxonomy): Eukaryota > Metazoa > Chordata > Aves > Accipitriformes > Sagittariidae > Sagittarius > Sagittarius serpentarius. The sequence continues at coordinate 14,712,013 of JAVKLA010000007.1, read as the reverse complement.
CTTGCAAGTCTTCTTCCTTGTCCGACTTCTGCCATGCCTTGCCTTCCCCTCTGGCAGCTGACTGTCCATTGGGCTTGTTCATACTGGGTGAGAAAAGCTCTGACTCCAGCTGGGGTCACGGCTCTTAATTAGGGAGCAGCTGGTCTAGTAAACTTCTCCAGAATTTCCTGATGCTGGCGGTTTTGGAAGGTTTTTCTTAATATCCAACTGGATTTTCATTTAATTTTTTTTTTTTTTTGGCAATTTGAACTTTCCTGTCCTTCTCCCCCTGTTAGCACAGAGAATAGCTGAATGCTGTATTCTTTACACTCTTTACAGACTGAAAGCCATGTCTTACCCTCACTTTTTTCTAGAATAAATTCCTTCAAGTTTCCCTGATATATCATGTTTTCTGAATGTGTTTCTGTCTTGTTCTCCTCCAAATGCTTTCCCCCATGTTTATGTCTTTCCTGCGCGACAGTGCCTGAAGCTGTGCACGCACTCAGTTGAGGTTTCATCACAGAGCAATTTTTTACATGATTTTGGCAGAGTTATATTAATATATTCTATACTGAAAAACCCTTTTCTGCAGTAGCGTTGTGTTATTGACTTGGATCATTTGGGATTCACTTCACTTCCCAATCCGCTATCTACTAGTTATTCCTCATTTTTTTATTTATGTAATTTCCTTTGTGACACGGCATTTGCCTTTGTTACTGTCGTTTTGAATTATAACTCAAATTTTATGAGACAGTTTTTGGTTCTGAATCTGTCCTTCAAAGTGCTTGCAACCCTTTTTCTTTTCCTATTGACAGGCATACCTATAACCTTGTGAAATTTAATTAATTTTATGAAAATCTAACTAGAGGAAGCAACGTATATGTCAGCCTCCTCTCAATTTGTTCTCTTTCCCCATTAATTAATGGACTTAGTTACTGTCTTTTTCTCTGTTAAGACACAAAATACATAACTCCAATCAAGTAGTGCACTTAGGTCTTTTGGTTGTCCTAGAGACTTCTTGAGATATGAAAGAAATAAATGAGTCTTCCTGAATGCATTGCTGAGGTCTGGCTCCATTTAGGCCTCCAAATGGTAAAATTCTATCCTGTGTCACAAAAGCCAATAAAAGAATCTCTTATGAGATAAAAATACAAACTTAGTGCAATAAAGATAGTGTATTCAAATTATTGTTATTATTTTATTACAGCTCAAAATATATGACATTTCTTTTTTTTTAGTTCAGGAAGAAATTGTGTATTTGTAACACTGTGAGAGAATATGGAACCTCTGGAAAGCAAACTATGCGTTAATATAAGCATATTCCTTTTTGAGGACAGTAAGAAAATGTATCATTTCCATTAAACTCAGTGAGAAAATTCCTCAGGAACTAAAAGGATGAAGAAAACATGATTTACCTGGTAGTCTACTCAGAAAGGAGTGATCAATTAGCATGCAAAAATGTGTATTGGAGCTTCAAATGTTCAATAATTTGGCTTGTAGGTCTTTCTAGGAATGAGTCTTGCTCATGGTTGCTAAGTCACATATGGAAGACTTCATTTGGGCAAATGTAGTTAACAACTTTGTAGATATAATGGAAAAAAGAAACGGTTTTGAAGATTTTCTTTGTAATTTGCTATCCCTTTAGTTGCTGGCCGGCATTCTAACTCTTATAAAAAGGCACTATAAGAACTCCTAAGAAGATAAATGGAACAGTACTTTTACCTTCCTGTCCTTATATGGTTAAGAATAATAAATTCATTAGTATTCTGAAGTATGTTTTATAATTGCTGAATCTATTGCTGTTAAAACTATGAAGCATATATAGAAAATTAATAGATTATGAATTTTTAATTGTGTTAAATACACAGACCATATTTGGGATATCAGTGGACTATCAGTTCCAATTAATTTGAGCATTTTATGTGGGGGATTGGGATCTGTGCTTCCATTGTAGGTAATTTAATTTGTTTTCACATTTATTTTCAGTTTTTTCTATCAAAGAATAATACGTATACTTTTGTTTAAACTGGAAACTTACAGGGGTACTGTCAAGTGTTTATGAAATAATTAACTGCAGAAATTCTCAGATGTGTATACAAAAATTTCTGTATTTTCTCCACCAAAAGGAATATAAAGCATTACATTTTATACTACTGAATTATTGAAATCTCTCTTTTTCCAGTGGGAAGATTTATATCCAAATTCTTTGAACTAATGAGGTACTAGCTGAGTGAGGCAGAACAACTTGTGCAAACTGTACAGATGAAGAACTGATCAGATCTTATGTCAAGTAAGTCTGAGAAATGGTATCTCACTGCTCGCAGATATCCTTTATGTTCAGCTCACTCAATATCATATGACTGTAGGAAAATATTACTTAAGCTATTAGAATCAAAATTTTGTAATAGAGATGTGAGATACTGTTAGCCTGCAAAATATAAAAAAAGTTTTAAAAGACAGCAGTGAGACAGAATGACAAACTCTTACATTATGCCATGTGTTTTAATTCCTCCCTGCAGTGAGGATTTATAGATATTTTAAGATGTTCAACCTTTCCCCTAGTTTTTTTCTAAGGAATTGTGAAAGTTCTGCTTTCTCCTGGTCTAGATATTTTCTGATCAGAGATAGGCAGTAAAGTCTAATCTTCGAAAGTATTTTGGCACTTCTGACTGAAACCATTAAAAATTAAAACACTGATGTAAGGCAGAGAGGGATGGATACAGTTCTGTTTTGAAGCAGGGGCAGGCTAAGCCATTTCCTCCTGACATTGATTTGTGTACTGGGATGTGGAGCAGCCAAAGAGAAGGAGAAAGACACATCTCTGACTGTACAGCAATGATTTCTACAAATGCCGTGTACCCTGAAGGAGCTGAGGGAGCCCTGCTAGAACAGTGAATTCCCACAGCTGTGCCAGGGATGGGATGCATATCCCCTTAGCTCTGTGTTTTCTGTAACTCCACACCCACTGAGACCCTGGAGAACACTGGGCAGCCACAGTGATTTAATGGTGACTGTGGTTGTGTACCCTATGTTGGTTACGATGTTTCATTGTTTTAGTCATTCTCAATACAAGTATGGACAGATTAATAGCTTTTTTTTTTTTAATAAATGCTAGAAGAAATCTCTGCATCTTTCAGTCTGTTCTGTATGCCACTGTCCTTCTCACTTCTCTCTTTCACTGACATGCCAAGCCAAATAATTTTTTTGTCCAAACCATCACTTCCAGCCTTAGGCTGAATATATCAGGGGATAGAAAATCCACCATTTCTCTGAATAATCAGTTCAAGTAGTTACACACAGTTAAAAATCTGTGCCCTATTTCCAGTTTAAACTTGTCTTCATTCAGATTCAGCCATTGTCCATACCATGCCTTTTTTTGTTAAACAGAATTTGTCTTCCGTATTTTTTGTCTTTTCTGAAGATAGCAACTTCTCAGTCTTTTTTGTTTGTTTTTTTAAATACACACATTGACCTACGTACAGTCTCTCACTCTAAGGCATGTTCTCCTCTCCTTGTATCATCTTAGTGTCTGTTGCATTACCTTCTCCAGCTTTGCAAATACAGTGAAACTACTGGCATCAAAACTATATGCGGTATTGCAAGACTGATCTCACTAATGTTACACAAAATACTAACACCCATTTATTTCTATTCAGTCTTCCTCATTCATAGACCTAAGGGTCGTACTCACTCTGTTAGCCATAGCTTGACAGCAGAAGGAATGCAAGTGTTCCCTCTATTCTGACTCTAAAGCTTTTCCAATCATTACTCTGCAGGATGCAGCCTCTATTTTATAAACAAAATTTGCAGTCTTTACTCCTGGATATAACTCTGAATTTGGCAATGGTGAAATATAATTTTAATGATCCAAGCTTGCCAAATGATCCAGATCACATCACTTCCTTCCAGTCTGACACTCTTCATGGATTCCACACATTTTATCAACTGTAATTTTATATTTACTTCCAGATCATTGATAAAAATGTCGAATACCAATAACCCTAGTACTAATGCCAAGAAAACCCCACCAGATGCAGTCGTACTGAATGAAGATTTCTAATGGCTATCTACTTTGAGATCTATAAATAAACCATTTTTTAAGCTAGTTAACATGTGCTTTACTGGTACTCTGAAGAATAATTTTTTCAGTTATAGTTGAGAAATCTGAATGTATTGCCACTCAATTTACAATGTGGTCCAAAGCCAACTATAAACTAAGGAAAGTTTCCTTATTGTATTATTCTTTATAACTTGCAATTTTTATTAATTGAGTCTGATATCAACTTTTCATTTATGTTTACGATTTCTTATTAGGAACAGCTTAATGCATCTTGATTAACTTAAACAGGAAGAAACTTTAAAATTTAAAATAGCGTTTCCTATGGATTAGCCTCTGTAGAGCCAGTGTGGAAGCAGGACATCCTGGTTTTCAAAATAACTGAAAATCCTTTTTACTTTTGAGTATTTAAAGTTTTCATTGATGATTTTCCGACAGTGAGTGATATGGTCACCATCAACAGTAGGTTGCAAAAGTCAGTTTAGATAATTTATTATGGGCCAAATTTTATTTTGTGATGTTTCATATCTGGTACTCGCTGCACTTTGTGTTGTTTCAGCATGTCCACAGGCACTGAATTTGATTCTTTAAGGGACAAATACAGTTCTCAATTTCTACAAGCTCATATATTCATTTTCAAGATGCTGTACCAAACATAATGGGTATATTTAAAAACATATACAGCATTTGATTACATAAGCATTTGTATCTCCCCAGTGTTCCTATCAGATGTGGAAAGCTGCCAGCATGCAATGGGATTCTGTAACTTTTCAACATTATCTAATGAAAAAAAAACGAATAAGAACACCAGAACATTTAATGGATTTTTATTATTTGGAGATGCCCGTAATTGCTTTGTATTGAAAAAATACACGCCATATTCCAACTATGCTCTCCAGGGATCTGGAACAAGAATTCCCCTTGATAACTTTTAGTCAAATTTCTCTGACTGCGGGTGCTTTTGTTTTAAATTACCCATCCAGTCATTACCTTTTGCAGATTTTTATATTAAATGCAACAGTTATAAATGCTTTAATTTTATATTTTATTATTCAATAAAGCCCTCCAGCTGGCCAGATTCCTTCTTTGTAAACATTCTGACACTTTTGTTTAGAAGATCTATCAGCATGTGCAAGGCAATGGCCAATGAAATCTCCATTATCTGTTTGACAGGGATTGCCTTGAAAGGCTGTGTATTTTTAATGAATAGGAAAAATCAAAGACAGAAGAACTTCTTGGGACTTTATACATAACAAAAAGGGCATATTTATTGACTCATTAATACTAAATGTCACATTGCTGTGTTGACAGTCGGCAGTCTCAAGTGTTCCATCACCTACAGGGAGTATTAAATATAGAATAAACAGTTCAGTATAAACTGAGGGGCCATTTTTCTGTCTGAATATTGGGTGGGTCTATTAAGTTAATAAATTAACAGTGAAACTCAAGTCACAAAACCTCAGATGAAATTCCAGGCTCTAACTCATGATTTTATAGCTTTCTATTCTAGATTATTCCCTCCTTCCCAAATCTTGAACGTCTGTCTTTCTACAAAAAAATAAGCTACCTTCCTTTTTTATCTCTTTTGACCCTTCTTCCAGGCTTGATATTGATTCTTTCTTCCCTCACTTCCCTTGCAGAGTTTTTAACAGCTCATCTCCCTCCATTCTATCCCCTTCTTGTACTGTACTACTGACAAGCGTTCATTCCTTGTTGTTGTTCTAACACTCAGTATTTGCTCTTCCCATTTCTCATCTTATCTTTCATTAGAGCTCCCCTTTCTTGCACGTTAAGATGACTCTTTAGAGTACCAGGCTGTTAACAGGTCCTATTAAATATTTTGGTCTGTGTTCTTCCCAGTTGTCCACTGCTAAATATTTTACAGTGTTTCTTTTCACTTTAAATGACCAGAGGAATAAAAATAACCTCAGCTTTCTTTGCTTGAGCATTTAATCTCCCGATAGAACTCACAGTTGGAAAATATTTCCTCTATCCTATCCCCATTTCTCTTCTTTGATTCCAAAAGATGAAGGAGACAGCGTGGGTTGCTACTATCCAGATTTATCAACAAAAGGGACAGTATTTCACTGAATTTGTATGTGATTTAGAAGCACGTCTATATCTATATAGCCAACACAGCAGTATGCCTTATTGTAACATTTCCCTTGTCTTTCTGTACCAGCCTCCTCTACATGCTATTCTCACTTGTTATGTCTCCTCTTCCACATCCAGTCTGATTCAATAGGGCAAGGACCTGCTGTGTTTGGATAGTGTGTAGCAGTTCAGCTTCCTACAGTTTCAGGCAGTTGGGTGCTATTACATAAACCAAAGAATAATAATCCCGTTGCCCTGATTTATAGTGTCCTGTATTAACCTAAACTATTCCTATCCTTCCTTGATGTTTACAGTGTCTAATATGGGTGCATAGACATCTGTCCAAACTACAAATAGTATTTTTAATACTTTTTTTAAAAAAAAAAATCTTTCCCAGTGATGTTCGTTGTAGGGCAATATCCTTGGTTCTCAATTTGTCAGATTATTTTTATGATAGAACTGCCATGAAAGGAGCTCCAAGAGGTATGGTTATTGTGTATGTAAAAGAAAAACCTTGTCATAATTGTATTTAGAGAAATATAATGGCAGTGTATTTATTTTCCAAAATGTATGTGATCTCTTTTGGTTCCACTGGGATAGCGGATCTAATTCTTTATGTATACAGAAAGGCTGATCATGCCTGAATTTAAATTATATAAATAAGCCTAATTTCCTGATAAACAAAGGAGAAAAAACATTACCTCACAAATTTTTAGGGTCTCAGACTGTTTGGGTTGGATGATTTTCTGGACATTCCTGAACTGACCTCAGAGAGCTATTGGATTTGTATATATAGAGTAATGAGACCTTAAATAACTTTAAGATACAAGTTGTTTCTAATTAGAACTCATCAGACTTTCTGATTCTTGAATGTTTAAAACTGGCCTGGGACAAGATAGTCTTAAAAGGAAATGTGAATAGGAGATTTATATGGTGAATACCATGCCCATACAGGTGTTGGCAGGTGTGGAGGATAAGGGGTCAAGACCCTGTATTGTGCATTGCATAAAAGCTAGTCACAATCTGGCCTGCTACGAACAGGCCAGAATTAAAATCTTCAATACAAAGAGCCAGTGAATTAAAAACTTCAGTAATGTGAATTCTACCATTGGTAAATATTTTTGCTTTATCAATTTCAACCCACAAAATTTTCCAGGACCTTCTGAGAATTTACTAGGACAAAAATGGACATAACTTATCAGAACAACAGCAATTAACAGTCTGTTTGATACCCTGTACCAAAGGCTCCAGGAAAATCTATCCTGCAGTTGACCCTATGATGTCAGCAGCCACTCCATGTGTTCAGGGGTACTCAGCTCTAACACTTATTTGATCGCAGGCCAGGCCTGCTGATTACTGAATGTCAAAGAAAACAAGAAAAACTGAGCAGATAACACAAAATTGTGCAGAGGAGGGATTGTTGCTGAGAGAGTTCAAAAAGAGTATTTTGGATGTAAGTCAAGAAAAAGTTGAGATTATTTGGAAAAGAGTGTAAGGCGAAAGGATATGCCGGTGAAAAGGTCAAAAAGGAAGTTTAAGGAAAAAACAACTTGTCTTAGATATTTGAGAACCTTGAATTAACATACTAAAGCTTGATATTGTTGCAAAGAAGCAGCAGCTTTCTCAATCAAATCCTACCAGGCTATCATGTTTACACGTGTTATGGCTAACAAATTCTGAAGTCCTTGCTCAAATACAGCAAGTCTTCAATAAAACCTGTTCTGGATCCTTCGAGGTAGTTCTTACTGAGCTGCATCGGAGGAGTGAGATAGGTGTAACTAGATACCACGTGTAGTATTTGCAACATCCTATACTCTAATGTACTGATTATTTACATTTATGTAAATAACTGCTTACGTTAGTTATGCAGTTCCTTTAAAAAAAGCCACAGGGCAAGATGACTGGTTGATAAAAGACAAAATTTTGAAATAAAATTATGCTTTCATTAGTCCTTTTAAAGCTCTCAAAGTGGTCGGGAACCCCTTTTGACCCAAACTACTAACTTCCTGTTTTTCATAAACATATCTCTGCATACTTTGTTCCAATATGCAGAAAACAAATCTAGACTAGCAATGATCTTACCATGCTGAACTGGACCTCCTGAGAAGCAAATTTTAAAAGCTTGCTTAAAGCTCCATAGTATCACTGCTAGATTGTGTTGGTACTCAGAAATAAAAGTACTGTAACTTGCTGGGCTTTAAATACCAAGCTACATTCCTGATGGGTGATGGCAACAATGGACGTTTTTGGTTAACTGACTGAAGACAAAGCATTCTCTCAGAACAAGCCTGGAAAGTGGTCATTCAAATAAGTGCTTTTCAGTTGTGCTCTTTGGAAAATATTTTCAGCACACATCTTAGTTTTATTATGCAATGGTGCGTAAAAGTCTATCAAACACGTCTCAAGACAACAAAAGAAATTCCTTTGAAGAAACTCTGTAAATCTTGAGATGAACCTTACAAGTTTAGAGATTAATTGATCATATTAAACAAGGTTTTTAAAAAAAAAAAAAGAAGAATACCTCTAAAATTGTACTCACTTTAAAATGTCAACTGCTGTAACTCATTATCCCCTTCAGAGCTGAAAGCCTTGGGGCTTGTTCTTTCACCAGTTAAGTAACAGCATACTGTGTGCCCTTGTGGAGAAAATGGAATCAGAGGTTTTAATCTTTTCCTCATTCAAGTATTTCTTCAGCAACAAGTCCAGAATGACAATGCTGTTACTAAGTGTTGCCAATAGGAAAGGCCTACAATTTAGCTTGGCCTGATTTGACGTTGCTGAGATTGTTTACTGTTCTCCATAAGAAATCAGTCAGTTCAGCTGACTCTTCTAGAGCTGCATATTTCAGGGGAATGATACAGGCACCAACACATTAGTTTGCTTACTATGACCTGGTTGCATTTCAGTAAGTTTATATCAAGGGTTGAAGGGAAAGGGATGGGAACAGCAGTTTTTCTCTTGAAATTTATCATTAACAATAATCTCTCTTTTGATGTACTCCTTGGAGCATCTCTCTTCACTTGTCACTGCTTGTTCAAGACCCAGTCACGTAAGCTTCAACTCAGATGTCACTCGATACCCATAAGTATTGCAGATCAAGGAATTTTGTTGTATTTAGTGGTAGTCCTGTGGCTAGGGAGCTTAAAAATGAAGCCAATGGAGCATACACATAGAAATGGAAGACATTTCTGTCCCTATCTGTATTCGACCCTGAATCATCTGTCTCCCAAGATGATGCCTCATATACTACACTAGAGCATGGCAGTCCTGTACCTCTGTAAAGGCACTGCTGTAGAAGCTGTGTAATTTTCTATAAGATACTTAGGAGTGCAGTGAGTCAGAACGACTGAGAGTAATTTTCTGGTGACCAGAACTCTTAGTTTATGAGCAAACCAGTACCTGTTCTGATGATTCTTTAAAACATATTTGGTACAGTTAACTGTTTCAATAAGAGGCAAGGGAGATCTAGAACATCTTAAAAAATAGCAGGTGGAGTATCCCCTTAGGAAGTGAAATCCCCTAGGGAAGTCTGGCAAGAGGGAAATAGGGTAAAAATACACTATTGTGGTCCCTTGTGTTTCAGGGACCACCACAACCTTCTTCATTTTGTTCGCCTACCCCTAAAAAGCTTCCAGGTGAGGTGTTCTGGCAAAAATAGGCAATAGACAAATTCAGGATGACCAAAACTTTTTTTGATAAATAGTCTATTTCACAGGAAGAATCACTGAGCTGTGAATAATTATTAGTGAGGAGAGCAGCAGACATTACTAACTTTAATGTGACCTCCAAATTTCTCTGCAATCAGTGCTGCACCAAATACCCTATCAAATCTCAGCAGAAAAACTGTTATCTGTATTAATACATGTATTTTTATGGATTTTTACTATTTTTCAAAAATAAAGTAAAACTTGAGAATGGTTAGTATGCAAGAGCTCAAATGCAGGCCAGAAAAAAAAAATTACCTAACATTTCAAAGATACACTCTTCTTCACTATATAGATTTGTATGCAAAACATGTAATCACTTAGAGCCACAGCTTTGCTCTATCAAACACTCCTTCAAAATTCTCCTTTGTGCAAATACAGTAGAATGGTACTATCCCTCCCTTCATAGTCCAGAAACACCAGATTGATTGTACCTGGAGAAGATAGTGGTAAAACATAAACCAGCCTCATTGCATCAGTTAAGGATGGTTTGATTAGATCTTCCAGATAGAAGGCAACAAGAATAGAAATTCTCTGATAAACAGAGCTTTAAATTAATTTCATGAAATAGTGTCTCGATTGTTGTGAAAACATTGCAGCAAGCTGTGAACAGACTCTACTGCCTTGTTTTTATCATTCAGCTGAATTCTATGTGTATTTTATATTTGTTTGTTCTAAAAACATAGCAATCTGCCTCAAGCAGATTAGTAAGAGACAAGCTGGCATATTCAATTCTATGAGGGATTCTGAACAAGCAGCTGAAAAGCAACTATTTAGAAATCAGCAATCTTGTTTCAGACCAAGACAAAATGAGACTGCAAGGCATTCTCTCTACCAGGTTTTATAACTACTTGAATTGCAACAACAGGGAAAAACCCCAGGTTTCTTTCCTTGAATGGATTGTTGGAGAAATTCCTTTTAAAAATTACAACAAAGCAGAAGTGAATCTCTTTTATACGCAGTCCAATTTGCATTATCCTTGTAGCACGCAGAAAAGTCAGTAATAATGCCATTTTTGTTTGACATGCATTAAATATAAGAATAGCAACCCTCACTTTTCTTTTTTGAAGGAAAAGCATTATGAAGTTAAAGAAATAATTACTTTAAAAGAGCACATTTAACAAGTTTTCATTAGAATTTGCCTTCTTAGTGTATATATTTGTATCATATATTAATAATACATCTTAGAACTCACCCTCAACTATGTGTTTGGAGAGCCTCTGAATGTGACAAAGGGCACCTGTTGTTTTTAAGCCCATTTGCAGCTCTTGCAGTGTAACAGCACAGCTGGCTCACCTCAGTCACTGCCTCCCCCTCTGCTGATCCCAAAGCTCAAAATATCTTCCCTTTCCTATTTCCCAGCAGCACCTTAGCCTAGTCCATTTGCTCTAATAACAATCATGCTAATTGTTTCTTTCAATAGAGTGGGTCAAATGCCCTCCTTTTTAACACCAGTGACTTCACTGGGACAGCTTGTGTGTAACTGAGAGGGGAAGATGGTCTTTTGTCATTAAAAGAGTAAGAAAAATTATCTTGGAGCACAAATATTTCTGAGGATTTTTCTGTAATGCGTATGTGTATCACTCTCTCCTTTGTGTGTCTGCTATCATGCAGTACCTTAATTTTTTGGACTGGTCTCCTGTAAAAACCTTTAATTGGTCCTGTGTCTAGTTCCTCTTCACGGAACACAGAGGATACTGGAGTGTTGGTACAGTTTGGCTTATGTGGGACCTATGTCTACCAGGCAGAGTCCACCCTGTTCCCACGTACACATGCAATAACCAGCAACACATCAGAAAACTGCAGGAAGAACGAATGTGAGGCTATAGAGTGATTCATTTAACACTAAAGAGATCGTGGCATATTTTAATGAGAACTTGCCATTTACCCCAGGGCTGTAATTTCACCATTGCCAAAGCAGTATTCACATATACTTACAATGGTAGAAATGAGAACACAGTGTCTTAAATCAAATTGGAAAAGACATTCAGAAGTAAACTTGTTTTGTAGGAGCAAATGACACACATCTTCATAGAATTATCATCAGTAGCTAATTATTATAACTGTATACCTTATGATTTAATCTTGTCTGGCAAGCACAAACACATGAGATCTAATTTCAGAGGCACGCACAAGAATGCAGTAAATTATTTTATCTCCAATGTAGATTCTGGATTTTTTTGCTGTGCTGTTCACAGATTTCTTTCCTGTTCCTTCACGTAACACTGGTCTTAGTTGGTGGCACAATTTCTACTGAAGATTTTAAGATGGTACATTATATACTATTTTTTTTCTTCAAATCATCATATTTAAGATACAAAAAACTAAAGAAGTGAACTGAGGTAATAAGAAGGAAATTCTGAGTGCTGCTTATTTGTGATTTTATCTTGCTACTGTCCTCCTAAGGAAGAGAAAGCTGGACTCAAATACTGCGCTGAAGATAGTCTGGAACGCAATATGAAGCATCACCCAACTAGTGTGTTCCCGTACTGCATAGTTACTTTCTCCTGTTTTTTCTTCACTTGCTATTAGCAGGGAGGCATAGACGTGGAGAGTACTTGAAGGTACAGCTGATTTTATACGGCCTAGCCCGTCAATATTTAGAGCTCTGTAAACTGCCTTTACTGAAAGTAGACATGCACTTCGATGAAACGCTCACAGTGTATGGATTGGAGAAAAAGGCGAAGGCAGGAGCAGTGTAAACCAGCAGACTAGAACCAAGCTGGGCCCTAAGGACACCAGAAGGGAAAGAGTTGGAGTGTGAGAAAAAAAAGACATCCGCAAGCTTCTTACATAAACATCCCAGTTTTTACTCATTTGTTGACTGGTACTCCCTCTTGATTTTATTCCATCACTATTTTTGTATCTCATGGAGGAAGACTATTGTATAGAAGAACTATATTTTTTATATAAAAATTGTACTTAATTTGCTAAGAATGATTTATATACACAATGTGGTGATGCAGTGGACTTCAGCCATGTTATCTTTGAACATTTTATTCCTCAAAGGACTAAAAAAGTTAACTAGCTTTCTGATCAGGTATCAGAAGAAGATTATAATTTGCAATAGAAGGTGAGTTAGCTAAACTTGCAGTAAGAACAAAATATGGCTCTATTATGTCAGTACCGATAAGAAAAAGGAAGTCAAATGGCTATATTAAAATACAAAATCCAAAGATGTGGACAGGCAAAACACTAATAGCATAGTTTTAGTTGCCCATTATTTGGGACTACATATGTTTTTCCATTCATGAACGCTGTTTTCTTTGAATTTCAGCCTTTGAGGAAATGCTTTTATTTTTTTTAGTTTTTGTTAGTGATTCCTACAGTGAAACTATGAAATAAATGGGGTACTTGCACTATTTCTTAGCCAGAGGTGATTTTGATGCAGAGTTTTCATTTGGAGGCTGGAAATTAATAATTCAGTTAAGATTCTTGTGATGACCTCATCAAGTATATCAAGTAAAATACAGACGTGATGCTGAGAATGCTCCCAGATTTTACATTACTGGATGCTCTGAAAAAACATCACCGGTCACCTGACAGGACAGGGACGAATCCACTTCAGAAAGGGAGTCTGCCTTTGCCTTTGTGACTTCAAAAAATCAGGGAATATCTATCATTAGAAGAATTACAGAGTTATAGGAGTAAAGAGGTACAGAAGAACTACATTTCTTCCATTTGTTTATTTGGAATGGTCTATCAGATTATGCATTTGCTATATAATATTTTCAAAGCTGGTGTAAGTGGCACTGATAAAAAGAATCTCTGTTATTAAAACTGCATTGTGACAGGATAGTATATACTGCCTTAGGGGACTACCTTACCTTTGCACATATTCCTCATGAATGAGAGTTTTTGTATCCATATATAGTACGGTAAGAAAGTCTTTTCTGATTTGAATGTAGGAAAGCAGCTCAAGCACTGTTTGTGTGTGCCCAGTCCAGCAGCTATATGTGTAAAGAACAATAAGCATTGTACCTGATTCTGCTAAGATGTTCATTATGATTTTCTTAATAATTAGTTACAATTATTTGTTTAATTAAATTTTTGTTGAGGATTTTACAGTACCGGTCTTAGCCTTTGAAATTGTGGGGCAGAATGGCACAAAGCTGGAAAGGCAGTTGTTTTATTAAAAAGTATTAGGTTTGGCAGAAGAGGAAAGGCTTGGATTGTAAAAAGTCATGTTCCTTAACTCTTATTATTGCTTAGATTCATCAAGAGCATTTTCTGTTTGACAGCGTAAACTGTTATAAGAAAGTCCATGGGCTAAATATAGGTTACCCTACTGATACAGAACTGTCAGTGAGCGTCATTGCAGTACAGTGCCAACTGTATTCTAAGAGAATACTGGAAATGGGAAGAGATTAATACTGTTTTCTTCTAGCATCTTGTTTAGTCTGCTTCAGAACTGGCGATCAGACATTGTGTGATAGTTTTGTGAAGTCTTTTGTGCTGCTTGTCGACTGAAATACAGATTGGACTTTTTAGGATGGATAGCAGGTTCCTGAAGAATGAATGGGTTGCTCGTAAATATTAAGAGAGGTCGGAGTCAGAGGAAGTGATGCGATTGTTTGCCCTCATGCTTTGCTTTTGTTGTCATTCTCTGCCCATACTAATTCTTTGCCTAATACTATCTTGGTTACAAGATGAACTGTACTTTAAATCCTACTTTGGTGTACTCCTTCAATAACAGGACTTGTTACTTCCCCATCACCCTGTGTCAAACCAGGTGGTCCTCCACTGGATATTTGGGTGACAGCATCCTGCTTCCCAGCTGTGATAATAAATAAGGGGCATAAGATCTGGCACTTGTAAACTCTTTTAATTTGGAAGCTTCTGACCAACATCTGGATAAAATTATTCAAAACCACATTCCTCCAAATGAAATATTTTTATCTAAACAGTGGTATGTGCCATGAATGCAGATAAACTAATATTAGTCAGATACACTGATTAACCACAACATGAAATTGAAACTATCTCCCTCCATCAGTTTGTTTGTTTGATATGTGTGCATGGACTGAACTCATAATATAAATTACTAAATTATGCCTATAATTTGTACCTCATTCTTGCACAGATATTCTAATCAGATTGAGATTCCTTTTTTGGTACTTTAATAAAACAGACAATAATAAAACAATGAGTATGAGTCAGATACCTCAAGTGTAGGTATGTAGTGTTATTTTAGGTGCTTTGAGGTATCCCATCTGGTTTCCAGCTGCTGCTATAGAAGGGCAGCTCTTCCAGCTCTTCCATTTGTCATGTGTCAGACGTAGCCAGGCAAAAGTCCGGGATGCCCCAGGGTATCCAAAAGCCACCGGTTGTCACTCTTCAAGCACATGGATTGTTCCAGTGTCTCTTGCTGGCACTGCTGGTTAGTGAGTAAGAGTCTGTAGAAAAGGATTGTAAGTCAAGATTTTTTTGCTAGCTGAGCTTCCTACTACAATTGGAAAGTTTAATCCCAAATACAGTATGCATGGCTCTGGCAGTGTGTCTGCGCAATAACCTAAAGCAGTTCTACATATTTTCATACATGTTATAAAGCTGACTTGGCCCAATTGAAATAAACTGAAAAATTTTTAAGGATCAAATCTGAGAAACACTTTAAATTAAAGTTCCATTTATAAATAGTCTTTTAAGATCTGTTACATGGTTGCCAGATGGACTCCTGTTCTTTTATAACTTATGATATAGTATGTTGTACTCCTGCACTTTCTTGTTACGTTGAATTCTCAGAAAGTGATTCTGTTGCAAGAACTATAAATAGGATGTAATCCAAGCAAATATTTTTCAAATATGCCTGGTTTATACCTTTTTTAGATTATTCAAAGTCTGAATTCTTTCTGTAATATCAGAGTTTTGTTTGGGCGTAAAAGGGCTTCACCATTATGTCTTAAAATGGAAAGAAAGGCCTAGTTCCCATACACTATTTCTTCCAAGGAGTTTTATGAAAAGGTTGTTTTGATCATTTAGATTCACCATCTTTTAACATGTCCTGAACATTTCCATTTTCTTTATTGATCAGTTTAAAGATAAGGTGTATATGTCTCTACCTCTGGTTGATGTCTAACTTTCAGATCCATCTGGTATGATGGAAATTATGTGCATTACAAGTTCACAGCTTGGTCTTGAAGCTACACATTTTTAGTTATCAGATCGTGCTTAAATTGGTAAATGCACCTGCCACCTTGCCCATTTATTACTGATTTCTTTCTGAAAATCCTGCAGATTTTTTCATCACTGCCAGCGTATGGAAATGGACTGACTTCCTCTTGTGCTTTGTCTTTCTAATGAAGTGATTGAGTTGCAGTTTACTTTGGTTTTCATTAGATTTTGTTTTTTCTCATAACAGAAAAATCTTATTTTGAGGGGTAATATTAGACTGCTTTTGTCTTCGCCCTTTTGTTGAGCTAGTGCTTAAAGCTATGTCGCCGACAAAGTCCCGCTCTTCAAAATCTATTGTTGCTGTGGAATGGACTGCATATATCGTATGTCTATATATTCTAATACTGAAGTTAATGGCAATAGCAAAAAAGATAGCTCAGAGAATACATTATTATTTAGTATCAGTCTATATGATTAACCATTCCTTCAAGCCTATGTTTAACTATGCAAGCTCCACTGTAATCATGGCAATATTTTTTGTTAGAACATAATAACAATTCAAGATGTTCTACAGTGGTTTGTGATAGAAGCTCTGCATGTGCTGGGGAAATCTATGAAGTTTGTGCAGAGTGGTAAATGGTATTTGATGCTCTCTTTGATGATTATACTTAGGGTAAAAATCTGGCCAACACATGAAATGCAGCCTGTTCTTGCTTTACTTCAGCTCTAAAAAAAAAAAAAAAAAAAGGAAAAGAAAAAGGAAAAAAAGTGCTAAGTGCTTGAAATGACTTTACTTATGTCCATAGTTTTGCTCACCTCAATCACTGTTATACTAAGTCACACTCATGTAAGACACTTTTTTTGGTATCTCAATGTCAAGTGTTGTTATACCACAGATTTTTCTTGGTCCCATATCATTCCCCCACTGCCTTCACTTTTGCAATTTTTAACTGTTTGTAGGTCTTCCAACCCTCACTTTGTGATGTGACATGTTTAGTGTCTGGGAATGTAATTTCTTTGTTGAAGTGTCCTGTGATGCCAGTTGAATTAGTCCTTAGAAAGTGACACTTTTTGTTTTTACTCTGTGTTAAAGTTTTTTTCTGTTTATCCTTGACGACCTTTCCAGATAGTGTAAACTGGCTAGCTGGGACCTTGTTGAGCTGATAAAGTGATTTACTATTACTTCTTTCAGCAACCACTTCAACTTCTTTGGCAGTATTATCCACATAGTTCCTCTTGCCTTTTTACCTCCATTTTTTACTGCCCTGTCCTTTCTTTTACAGAGATTTGTTCTCTGCTTTTTATCCAGGAAAAAAGTCATCTCCAAAAGTGTTTTTGAAGTGCTGATGCTTGCTTTGGTGCGTTTCCTTTCTTTAACATAGTTCCACATAGCAGGTCCGTAGGTTTATTTGTCTGGGAGCCAGCTGCAATTATATCATGCCTATGATATTGCCACACAAAAAAGACAATGACATATTCGTGATGTCTTCTTGTGGTGGACTCAGGTCATATGATATCTGAAATCTGCTCTTCAGTTTAATTTGAATTTGCTGCTCTAATGCTTTTTATTTCAACTTTTTGATAGTGCTTTTTGGTGGAATGGCTTTCACTAATTATGAAACCTAAAAGCAAGTGCAGTTTTGCCAGGCTTCCCACACTCTGACTTTGAGACTGGCAAAGTTTGTCTGTAGCACTCAACTTCATTGTCCATGTCCCCACCCTTTATTCAAAAATAGGTTATAAAATGCGCAGAATTTTGCAATTAAAAAATAATTTATTAACTTCCTTGATCAAAGTCATTGCACTGAGAGGATAGCCATACTCTTTTGTTGTGTTCCCACAAAAGGCCGTGGCAGATAATCTTTTACAGAATACTGGCAGTACTTTTGTGGTCATGGTTGTCGCTATTGCTTGTTTAATTGAAATTAAGATGACTGCAGTTTGAGAGTTTGATCTACAAGCCAAGGGACAAAAAAGCCATTTTATTAAGTTTTAGACAAATTGTTTGTCTAGTACAAAATACAAAAAGACATGCAGAAAGAGGAGGCAATCTGGTGCTTGCCCTTGCTGTAGCAAATGTTCTGTGGGGTAAAGATGCCTGGGGCTTGCAGGGAAAAGACCCAGGATTCTCTTCTGTATTGAAACCTGGTAAGTGGCTATAGCCCACCAGTTTGAGTTAATGTGTTTTCATTTGGAGCTTGTCTTAGAAATAGAGTAAGACTTAGGGATGTGGAGAGACTTTCACCTGGAACATTGTTTTTCTGTGTTTTCTTAAAAGGCTGTGTTACTTGGCTAATAGCTACACTCTGGCTTGCAAAGAAGATTGAAAACCGCTTTTGTACCGAGTTGTATGCTTGTCAATCATTCTATAATATACACTCTAAGTAAAACATTACTAGACAGAATCATTGTATGTATGACATTTTCAGTGTACAATACTAAAGATTAAAAAGGAGCAACCTATATATCTTCATCATAAAAATAAGTATCCTACCCTGATGGATCTTCTGAGATGTAAAAGTGAACATTTTAAAGAGGGTCATGAAGTTGTAATATGCGCTGTCAGATATGCTTTTATGCTAAGAAATGACAGCTCATGTCTTTTGTTATTCATATAGCTGTACCTTAGCTCTTGTTTTATTTCCAAATATAAACGTGTGTTGGAAATATAATATCAATAGAATACTAAAGTTTTGGCAGCTGTGTTTGAGGACTCATAACGAAGAGATGAGATTCATGGAAGGTAAGCATGCCTGTCTTCACAATGAGATTATTAAAAGAAAATTATACACGAGTCAACCCAAATTAATACTCTCAGAAAAATAAATGAACAACTAATCAACTAATCTATCTGCAGTTACCTAACGGGTAATTAAGTGACTAGAAAGAAAAAACCATGGAATTTTCAAGATAAATCATATTAAAGCAACTTAATTTTCATCTCTGGCAGGATTCCGCGTGTAGATTAGAAGCAGCATGTCACATGCACTTTAATAAAACTTTTGACGCTGTCTCAGATGACATTCAGCTAAGCAAATGAGTACAAGTTTACGTAGATTATATTACTATCATGTGAATGCAGAATTTGGTGGAAAGTCCTACTCCATTTATCAAAGGTTCCAAACAAAATGGTAAATATGCCAAGTGGAGTTCTTCAGGGGTCTCTCCTGTGTTCATTATTATTCATAGTTTCATTAATAACTTGAATGAATAGAATATTTCATTACAGTTCCTGTGGAGAAAGTAATTTTTGATTTAATAATTTCATATTAGAGTTAGCTGATAATATTAGAATTTTAAAGTATCTTGACCAATTGCAGAAAAGTTTTGAAGTACTTAAAAATACAATTCACTTACGACGTGTAAAAACCACTGCATTTAGGTAGGAGTAATCGGAAGCCATGTTTTTATAGGATGAAATATTTAGTGGCAATCTGTACCTAAGATAGATAAACATGGAGCACGTCTCAGACAGAGCCTGTCTGTAGTTTTTAAGAACAGATTAGAAAAACATGTATAAGTGACGGTTTATGTGTATCTGATCCTGCCTACTGGCAATGGGGTGGATCAAATAGTCTCCCAAGTTCCCAGTCTGCTATGGGTTCTATTATCAAATGAACCTGGTATGCTCGGCAGGAGTCAAAGCCATAGGGTCTGAATCCGATCTCATGTCATTTAGCTGTCTTGAGTGGATGTCTGGTTTACATGAATATAACTGAGCTGATTGGTTGACTTTGCATGAGCCTGACTTCTGTAACGTATGTAAAGACACTTCAGAACTTTGTTCTTTAAGTGGGGAAGAGTCTTTCTATATTACCAATAACATTTCAGTCTTGCAGTCCACTCCTGAATTTGGACATGTGATTCACATTGCTGTGTGTCTTGAAATAGCCATAATGGATGCATATGCATTCAAGTGAAAAACTGCATTTTTTTGACAACTGCAGCCTTTCCTATTAAGAATTTATAAGATAAACGCCTTCTATATTTGGAATCTAACCTTCCTTTTTTCCTCCTTGAAAAGGTCAGGCTACAGAACATGTGCGCAGTGAAATTTCTAATATTTACAGGAGTACTTACAGATGTTTGCATTAAAATATAAGCCATAATAATTCAGTTCATACTAACAGCTAGATTATGTCAAAGGTCATATCCTGTGATAGGGAAGGGGGAGAATTGCACAGAGTTCTTAAGAATCCTTGATTCCCTCCTTACACTAGACAAGTAGAAACTTGGCAGCAGCTGCAGATTAATACCACCTTTCCACAGGTTCCTTAGCACTCAGTACCATATGAAGCGGTACACAAAACATTCTCACGTTCCCTTTCTGCTATGTTCCACTTGCTTCAGTGGAGAATATGTGGACATATGCTGATATTTTTGTGTACTGACAGCCCATGGAAGTTCTTACTGACTTATGTCTTGCTGAAACATTCAGTTTAATGGGACTTAGCCTGCCAGTTCTGTCAGTTCAAAAATAGAAGAGGAAGTTTGATAGGAAGCAGAAAAACTGGAAGCAAAAATGAATCGGGAATATTTGAAATACCAAAAGACCAATTGAATTATTTGCAGTAACTCAAATAATTTTTTGCTATTTTTAAATGGAAGTAGGCTAGAGAGCTTGTAATTTGAAAAGGTGAGAGAATTTTCAAATGAAAGCTCTATTGAACTATAGTGTGGCTTAGAAATTGAGCTAGTGTGTGGTGTTTGAAGTAATTTCTATTAAAACACTATCGGATCTATTTACTTTATACACATTAATTGTCCTATTTGAAGCACATGGGAAGATTTAGGAGTAAGACCAGCAAATTCTTCTAGTCCATAGTGGGAGGAACAGTCGTAATACCTGAGTTCAAAAGCGCAACCAGTTCTGATGTTTCTTTTACAACTTAAATGGAAAGGAACACAGGCAAGTACACTTACACCAGGACCCATTGCCCCCATGTCTGAGGAAGCCATGGGGTTGTGACGGTACCATGTGACGTGGAATTGCAAGCTATACCAGTCAGCACCAACAAGAGGCTAAAGCTCCCGTTGCCCTCTTCCAATGAGCTGGTGTTCTCCTCTGAGAAACTACGACTTTTTTTCTTCTTGCAATAATATTTTTACCCTTTTCTGTGAGAAACTTGGGGAAAAAAAAAAAGATTCTGACTCAAGCTTCACAGGAACTTGAAAGTAAATGTGAGTTTATGTCCCATGATACTTTTAAGGCAAAAGTTCTGCTTTCCATTTTAAGATAGTTGATTGCTAGTTACGTTGTAGAGTCTAGCTGTGAACTTTGGCTTTGCTTTGGCCTAGAGTCATGGCATCTAGCTTGTTTCAGCACAGGATATGTAAAGCATTCAGCTCTATAAATCTCTAGTCTCCAAGGAACCATCTTTCCCTACCTGACATTAATGAGGTACACCTGCACACTGTTTGACTATTACACAGATCTCCGTATCGTTACATTTATCAGAGCTATCTGAATCTAGCAATACACCATAACTAAGACAATAAAAAAGGAACAGTTTGCTCATTAGGAATGCAAAAGTTTCAGTCTTTTGGCTTTCATTCTTTGTAACGTCTGTTGTACAGCACTAGGTATGATAAATGTCCAAATATCTACATATACATTTATGAAAACAGTAATGCAAATTAAGTTTCCTCTCCAGTATTGTCACTGGGGAGAGGGGAAGGCACATAATTTCACATGTAGTCTGAAAGCTGGTAAAAAGAGATGCTGTGTCAACTTTCTGCATTTTGTTTAAATTAAAAGCAATTTATTACCTCTGTTTATTTAACCAAGTAAAACACTAAGTTGTTTGACTGAATATGTGTCCACATGAGAAAGAAATTGAAAAGGGTCAAAGATAAATTTAAAAAACACAGAATGAAGAAAGGAACACAAGACTGATGGAGACAGCTGGTATCTATAACTTCACCTGCTTTCTGTTAGGGTGAATCTCTATCCTAATGCCTGGCTTTAGACTTCTATTTGGGCAGAAATACTTTTGTATGGAACAGAGTAATTCTGGTCTAGACCTTGCAGAACTGAAGACCAGCTAAACATTTCCAAATTTGGGAGACTGAAAACGAGATCAAAGATCCTCAATAGCACAGGCAAAACTGGGTTAGGGCTCCCCCACAGTGCAAGCAAAATTCAGTTTTGTGGAGATGTGGTTCGGGCAGGAGTGCTGAAAAGCTGTTGGATGAAAAGCAGTCGGATGGGATCAATGGAAGCTGGATCAGATAAGGAGGGTGCAAATGAGAAGGCTGCTGATGAGAACAGGGAAGTTGAGAAGGAGAGAGAAAGGGTGGGGAGAGAGACAAAGAGAGAGAACTGGTAAAGAATTTGAACAGGCTAAGAAATCAGGGGTGTTTTAAGGGGTTGTGAATAGTTGTGTAATTGTTTTTTTTTTTCTCTCCTGCCTTCCTGAAAGTATGCAGCCTTCCCTGCCCCTTGCATCCTTGCTCCTTTTTTGGGGATTCCACAATCTGTTTTCTTCCCCAAACTCAGAATTCCCTTTTCTCCACTATGCTTCATTCCTCCTACTCCCTTCATTCCTCCTACTCCACAGAGTTTCTTGTACCTGTGAAGATGAGGAAAGGCCAGAGAGCCACAGTTGGTTCTGCTGCCCCTGGGACTGAGGAAGGGGGGCAGAAAGGGAGATCAGCTGCTGCTGCTTCTACTAGGAGAGGCAGCCCCAAACTGTCGTAATTGTTGTCCTGTAGAAAATAGCTCCCTCCTCTAATGGTATCAATAGTCTGGCTTTTTAGGGCTCCACTGCATGTAAAGTGGGGAAGAGGGCTGCAGATTTTACCTTATTCATTGGTGTTACCCAAGATAACTGCCTACTTTGCCTATGAGTAATAAAATGAATCAGGGGATAGAGGAGAGCAGAATCTGATCCAAGCCACTGTTCTAGAGAATATTATTTGTAAGTGCTGTGGAGCACTGCTAATCGGTTGAAATTCTAGAGACGGATACCTGTGCAAGGGACTTTAGATCCCACTGAACAAAGACACATACGCTATTTAATTCTGCTAAAAAGAAGCTAGAATCACAGATGGACTCTCTTAGTATTTCTTAATTAACCTTCTAGATTTCATGCAACTTTGGTGACTCCAGCAAAAATACTGCCACAACAGACTCTTTGGACCATTTTTGGGAAAAAAAGTCTTTGTAATTGGTTTTGATCCAGTCAGAAGAAGGAAAAACTTTAAAGTGTAAGAGGCCACAAAATAGTGAATCACAAGTGCTTATTTGCCTTGAAAGATCGTTATTGTGTCAAATGTACTTCTTGCAAGAATGACTCCACCAAGGAGTTCATTAAATCAATTGATTTACTGAAGTGCATTGATGAACTAGAGACTTTGTTGTTTTGTATCAATGGCGTCTGAATTCAGAGTAGTAACATCCCATACGCTTGCAGGTTGTTGAAAGATGAGATCAAAAATTAGAAACACATTTGTCCTTTAATACAGAGCAATGTAAATGAAGGGTAACCTGACTTCTTTGGAATTACTATAGAATTTACATAGGTAGGAAGAATTTAACTCTTAGAGCCTAATGCTGATAACATGTGGGTTACTTTCACTACTTACTGTTTTACTTGCAAATTATATAATTACTATTCTTTTTTTTTTCTGCAAACTTCAGAGCTACATTTTTATGCTGCTTTTAAACTTCAGTTCAGTTACTTATTTAAACTCCAAAGACATATTATTATCTGACAGCTCCATTCCCCTTGTTTCCTTCTCCAAACTAATGCTATCACAGTGAATATGACTTATTCTTCCTTGTTTTTTGCACTGATATCACTGGGGCAGATATTGCATAAGAATTTGAAGCTTCACTGGCGGTGAATTAAACAGGTGTCCATCAAAGACCAAGATTTATGTTTAAAGGTAGTATCACTTGTGTGTCAATTTAGAGGTCTTTGTACAGTAGTCTGCATATATTCTTGACCATACACTGAAGAGAGATCATGTTTTCCTGTTTTATTTCTACACCTTCATCTTAACAAAACGGCCCTGCCTACTTGTATGTTCATTTACTGAAATTAGTAGGACTTGAAAGGTGCTAATTTCTGTCACGTACTCAGCTTTAGATGTTTATATTTGAGCAGTCTGCATATATTTTGAAGAATTGGGATATGAAAAATATTGAGACTTCTATGGCCTGTACTCAGACTCCTTCAAGATAAACCTCCCGATGTAGATGCAGTGGGTATCCTAAATATAATGCTGGGAAGGATTAAAGTATTTTTAGTTTTATTGTTGCTGAAACAAATGTTAATAGGTTTGTCCTCATTTTGCATATAACAGTTTAAAGTATCTGCTGACGCTATTATCAGCTGTGATTTTCCTGGTTGT
Source organism: Sagittarius serpentarius (assembly GCA_034782735.1). Lineage (NCBI taxonomy): Eukaryota > Metazoa > Chordata > Aves > Accipitriformes > Sagittariidae > Sagittarius > Sagittarius serpentarius. Next base: position 14,687,710 of record JAVKLA010000007.1, on the reverse strand, counting down.
TTTTCATCAATATATCTACTCATTAAAATAATTCAACAATAAAAAGAAAGCAACAGAAAACCTAAAACTGATCTTGCTTGAGAGGCAAGGATGACTGTTTATTTTACATAATGCTCCTTTAAGTATTTCTACAGGGAATTAGTAAATGAGTTACATTTCTGTAGAAAAATAGATGACATGTTCAAATGGAAATGTAAATGTCAATGTACACTGCTGCTTTTTGCTTATCAATGTGTTCTACTTAGAGAAAGAAATAAAGAAATGCCAGGCTGTGTGAACCATCAGGGAATTACTATAGCGATGGATTGCTTTTGAAGAATAATTTAGGCTGACAATGGAAAGCTGCATATTCTTTTATTTCTGTATACTTACCTTGCCTTCTCACCTTTTTTCAACATGATTTAAATGTTTGTTGTCACTTGCAACAATTTCTTTTATGTGCCTTTGCTTGTGCTCCAGTAGTATTTTTTCCAAGGATAAACAGTCATCATTCTCCTTTTAATATGTACGTGAACTGGTGCGAAATTAGGGGTAGGAACTCCATGAGTATCTCTTGAAGATTCGCATCTACCAGAGAAGTCTCTTCATCAATGTTTCTGACTCTTTTCTGCACCTTGGACCATTTGACTTGCACAAACTGAATAGGAAACACAGAGAACTGGCACAACACAGTAATGGTATCTTGACGTTTTAAAAAGAATAATTTTGCCTCTTAAGCTAGCTATGTGGAAGACAGTCATCTTCAGGAGGTAGTGAAGTAGCTGAGGGCATAAGCAAGTAAGTGTAGAGAAATGTAACTAGGGAACTTAAGTATGTTTGCGCTCACTTTACACCCAAGTGCTAAATACTGGCCTATAGCCATCCGTGATGGACTGAATGTCATTTATTTATATGTTCATTTCTCAGACTGCCTTTAATTTTATAGCCTTATTCTTCCTTCCTTGTCTGTATTGACAAACTGCTGCGGCATCTCTGGGGGTGGACAGGAGCCTGCAGAGGGACAATGTATGGCTCTGGGCTCACTGCCAAGGTGGATCACAGTTACAGTTATTTCCAGTTGAAGGTTCGGGTTTCCCGCCTCCACAGGTAATAACCAGAAGAGTGAGTTCCCTGACATGTGGCACATCCAAGATACACACAGACAGTTGAACTGACAGCAGAGCCAGTAATATACATTCACTCTACTCCAGAGTAATACAGTTGCTCCTGCATTTTAAGTCTTAGTCTGCAAGATAAGTGTAACGTTTTTTGATATATCAAGTGCTTTGAAACTAAGTAGTTGCGTTTACTCCTGTAGATTTTTTATATCACGGTATTTCACATTCGGTTAAAGAAAAAACTGATGTACTTCCTAAAGGTTCTTGTTCCATTTGTGTCAAACAAAATTGTTTGTCAACAGAGGCAGTCACAATTTTTTTTTTTTGGTGAACTAGAAGCCAGTGAAATGTCTGCCATAAAACAAATATCCCAAAGAGCACATGAATCCAGCAATAAAACTGTTTCTAATCAGGCAGGAGAGCACGTGGCACAAGCTAAAACCCTACTCCAGCAACTATTTGCAACCTCTGCAACACTCTGCAACACTCACGAGACTGCTGCTATGTTGCAGCCTCTCTTTTCTGGTAATGTGATCCACAGAATGCAAATCATAAAATTAAAAGTTAGCCAAAATTACATTACAGCACTTTAATAAAAACTTTGATTGCTTTGGTCAAGGGTCTGTGAGGGGGATTTGTCCAATGCTTGTGACCTGCTGTGTCTTGATGAGGGATTATTTTCAGTAATCAGCTTGAAAGGCAGAGAGAATGGTTTTGGATATCGAATCATGCCAATGAACATAACTGATAAAGCTACAAACCAAGTGACAGAAAAAGTATCTACTGTATGAAATGATTAGATTTCTCTGTCAGCAAAATTCTGAGAGTTGTTCAGCAAAATCATGCCTAACTGCTAGTTACCATTCATGGAGATAGTTTTTAATTCAATTTGTCCTTTGGAACTAGAGGAGAGCTCCTTTAAGCTTCTCAGTATCTTGACAAACCAGGTAGTGTCCTTCTTTTATTCAGAACAAGTTCGGATGCCATGGGTACGCAGTTTTCTAATGTCCCTGCATGAGATATGAATATCTTACAGATATTATAATTCCACAGGAAAATTCAATAGGAAATGGGTAGCTGTGTGCTTAAGGATCTGCTTAGCTGTAATTTACACAGTTCAGTCATTTTGCTTTAGGTAGCCTGCTGAAAATTGGTATAGTATTCATTGGCATAGTATTCTTATTTTTATTGCAGGTTAACAATGTCATTAATTGAATTAATAGAAATTTGTACTGCAGCTTTTTCCATCTGTTGAACTTAAGGAGAATTAAAGAGTATTCCCTGGGTCAATCTGTGTAACACTGAAGATAGTGTCTTGAATTTCAAACATAACAACCCTGATGGGAATAGTTGAATTTCTCTTTGATTTCAACTTGGCTGTTTTAAACAGTAATTTTCCCCAGTAATCTATGTGTAGCATTCTCTCAGCATGTTGCAAGTATTATTAATTAAATGTTTGCAGGGGATTCTGTTTAAGAACCAACAGAATATCAGCATCATGACTTTAATCTCCTCCCAAGCTTTCGTATATCTGACCTTCACAAATTCGTTCCCCTTTTTTTCTCAAATCATGCAATAGATTTTATTATGCATTCATTGTAGTCCTGAAATTTAATAAATATTGTATAACCAGCATTGAAATAGGGCTTATAAGCAAGAGAAGTTAATTTCAAAGATGTCTTTAAAAAGTTTTAAATGTTTCTCTTCAGGAATACATCAGGTATAATAGAGGCAGATAAAATAGCAAATTAAATACATTTGGATAATTAACAAAGTAAAAATAAATTACATTATGTTCAGAATCATATGTCAGTAAAAGGTTTTGCCAGTTCATTTCCTCACTTAAATTTAGCTTTGTCGTCTCAGCTCATTTATTAGGTTTTGTTTTTTCTGGCATCTGTTAGTTGAGAACATAGACCTCAACAATAGCAGATTCAGGAAAACCTCTTGCTCACATGCCGCTGACTGCAAAAATGCTTATGCTGTGTTTGGATTTTTTTCAGGGTGGTGTTTTTCACTCACAAGACACTAAAAGAAACTGTCATAGATGCCATTTTCAACAGTGATTGAAGTCTCAGAGGGGGGAAAATGGACTGTTAAAATATCCCTGTTCTTTAAGTAGCATGTAAGATCATCAAAGGGTTTGACTTCTGCTTTATGACTTGGGAAGGAGATTTAGTAATATATTTCTATAGTTTGGTTTACATTGTAATCATTCCATTCATCTGCTTTTGACACAAATGATATGATAAGTTGTGTCCTGCCTGTATCCTTACACTCCATTTTACTATGAGTGGTTTTTGAATTCCCAAAGTGCTTTTAAAAAATGTTATCTCAGTGACCTTAGTACCAACCAAATTCTTATTTTCACTATGATTTACCCAATACTGTCATAACTATACTGTCACATAGCTTCCCATATAGTGATACCACGAAAAAGTGTTTCAGTTGTTTTTTTTCACAGAGTACGTAAGTGCTCCAATTTGTAACATGAAAAATTATCGTAACAAGATACTGCACCCTTCTGCAGGAAGGGTGTTGCCACTCTTTGAAATCTGTTACAGTTAAAAGAGAGTTTTTACTCTTTTGCTGTATATGAAAGCTGCCAAAAAATACATAAAATTAAAATTTCTATACACAAATACAGAATATTCTTTATTTTTAGGTGCTTTGTTATCCCTAATCTAAGAGCATAATTAACATACTTTTAAATGTAAAATACAGTTGAAACAGTCCTAAAAGACATAGAGCAGATACATCTGAAAACAAAAGTCATAAGAAATATCATCTGAATCTTAAATTGGTTCTCTCTTACAAATACATTTGTATATAATGTGATTCCCCTGATTCTACCTACCAGTTTCAGTGAGTTTGAAGTGACAAATAATTCAAGCTCCTTAAGTGATTACCATTATTGAGAGTAAAGTACTTACATAATTTTACACCCTCAAATGAAAATGAAATGAAAATTGGAAAGCAAACAGAACACTTGAAAGGTGAAAAAACTTTGAGTGAATTAGAATTATTGTGTACTAGTACATGTGCTACAGATAAGTGCATGCCCTCCATTGTAATTAATTAACTTCAGTAACCCGTGACTATTTGCAGGGATGACTACATAAAGAGTAATGCTACTCTCAACAGGTAAGTTTCATTTCTTTCAGTATCAGACAAATCTACGTACTGTAGTGCCTGGTAGTGCACTTTTGGCAAAAACGTTAGCTTTCTTTTTACTCCTGTTAGGGTTGTCTGGTTGGCCCAAGAGAGAGAAGCGGATGGGCGCAATACTACCTGCTGCTGTACCGACAGAATGGCTTGTTGTGTTTCGGAAGGGAAGGATCACTTGCCTCAGCCTTCTGGCTTATTAATTAGGTAGGTATCGGGCTGTATGAACAGTTGGTTCTATGTTGGATTGTATACATATTTTCCCAATGAACATTTACTGATATTGCAGAAAAAATACCCCAGACCAGAAGAGTTAAAAGCAAGGTTGTCTCCATACTGTTGTGATGCTTTTCTTGATCAGGAACATCAAAAGCTTCTTATTTCCATTTTCCTCTTTAAAGGTAGAAGCTGAATGATGAAACCAGTGTGGTAACTCGGCTAAAAGACAGACCAATGCCAGAGGTACCACTGTGATTTTTTTCCAGAGACTTTTGCTCCGTCCCTGAAATGGAGTACTCGCGATAGAATGGTACTAATAATAACACGGAGCTCTTTGAACAGAAGCTTGATGGCTTGCTGGGGAAGGTTGCATACTCTAGTACAGACTTTTACCTAGCATGGTGTCATTTACACTCTCTGACTTACATTTTCCAGTCATAATGTATGTGGGTCTACCTTACTACTGCAGCTGTGCTACCACTTGCAGAGGTTCTGTGATTGAAAATTGATTACAACAGAGCCCGCGCTGTTTTTTCTGTGTGGGTGTGTCACTAACTCAGTTCATCTGACCCTATTCAGTAGACAGAGGAAAAATTCTTTACAGTAGGAAAGTGCCGATGGCCCGAACAGAAGGATTTACGAAAAGTTCGCATAACCAGGTTTTCAGGGTGAAAAAGCAAAATTTTTTTTGTGTGGCCTGATCCTTCTTTTCTTACTTATGAATCTATTTCCTTTGAAGTAAACAGGGATAGTATGTAAGAGTAAGAAATACTTCAATGAATAAAGGTCCTGTGACTTTACTACAGAAATTACACGAGATTGTAATATTGGATTAGGGATTTTATTCAGTCATCAGCGAGGCTGAAATTTACTGAAGAAGGTAAATTTGATTTACGAGTTGGGTCCCTGGATCACAGCCTGCATGTGCCTTCTCTGCACCTTTCTCTTCCTAAATTCTCAGTCTCCACTGACATCAACAGAATATCAATGAGACTATGCTGATTTACTTAAACTGAGGATATGACCCTTTTTTCCCTCTCCTTCGAGCGGATAGCTAAGTTCCTATACTTGCTAAAGTGCTCCTTTCTGCTTGTACCCCTTTCTTTTGCTCCCTGCCCAGCAGAGCACCATTTGCTGTGAACCAGAACGTCTACAGATCTACTAGTCTAGTTTGCACCAACGAAGAAACTTCAATATTTTGCTCCCCTGGGCCTTATAAATGGTGCAGTAGTATTTTGACCTATGCAGTATTGTAAGGAGTAATTACTCATATTTTTCCCTCAAATGTTGCCTAAAGGGTTGTTATTTTACTCGGTTTATAAATGGAAGTAAAATCAAAACCTCAGCAAGTAAATGGTTTCCACTTATTTGTATGTGAAGTATCATTCAGGCTTAATGTATTCCAGTATGGAAGTCTTAATTTGATACATCAGCAGAAAGAAAGTTTGTTATTAAGTAGACTGAAAATAATGGCATGATGAATTTGAAGATCCTTGGGAATGTTATTTTCTGTAACTTTTGGGGAATGGTTGTTTTAAGAAGTTACCGGAAGTTGCACTTATCCAGAAGTAGAACTCCACCCTAAAATCTAATAATTTGTCCAAACTTCAGAAATTGTAGTTCTGTAGTTGAGAATAAACAAACGCTTCTCGCAGTGTGATCCCTATGTCTAAACTTGGGAAATGTCTGCTTGTTTACCTTTTCTGTAATTAAACTTTATGCTACTTTAGCCATTTTTAGAGGTTGCTCTTACTGCCTATAGAAAATTTTGCACCAGAAAATCAGTTAAAAAAGGAAAGAGTAATTTAGTACAGCTTAGATTAGAAATAGTCTATGTTTTCAAGTAGTTATCATGATAATACTGAAACACTATTTCTCTTTGGCACACTCCCCTGTTTAATCTAACCTTCCGGTCTCGGCGTAATAGTCCTTTTTACTCTGTGCAGCTTTTCTTGCTTTCAAATCAGCCAGGATGTGAAATGTATTTTCTTTTACTGTTTAGTAAATATTTAGGTTGTTTGAGATCACAAACAGATAATGAATTCAGTATTGATGGCTCCACCTGTTGGTGAACATACAAACTTGAAAATGAACCTAGAAATCGGCTTAACAGTAACTGGAGGGTGGCAGAAAATAACTAACAATTTTTACTTTATTTTTTGTATTACTTTCAGATTACAAATTTATTTTAAATTTACAAATTAGACACGCTACAAAAGGGCCACAGTGTCTTAGTAAATATTCCTTCTTATGTTATCATGATAACATGTATTCCCTGGTAATTGTCCCCTTTTTGCTGCTTATTATTAGCAGCAAGTAAAAGATCAAGTGTAGAATAAATTTAAAATTACATTAAAGTCAGTGGCTTTCATCCACCACTACTTTGAAATATTTTAAACCTAAGTCTATAGAGACTACGCGGGCAATGTCATGACCAGCAATCTCGTACTCATGAAGGCCATCATCCTTCTTTTGAGTTCAGTGGTAATAGGCTCATCCTGAGAGAGTGAACTGATGTCAACATCAAAGAAATTTAACCTCGTCTTTCTCCAACGAGTTCCTATCTTACACATTAGGTCTCAATGCATAAAGCACCCTTAGACCTCGTATTTGGGTTCTAACTTGTATATCATTCAAACTTTCTAGCTCTGGTCATCGACCTGTGAGGGCGATCTTAGGGACAGCAGTCTCAGGGAAGCCTGAGCAATTCTACCTGCAGTATGAGCAGTGAACTGGACACAAAGTCTGAGAGCGACGCCTGGTTCTTACTCTATTTCCCTTCAGAATCAAATGCATCAGATGAAAGCACATATAGCTTAAGATAACCTGTTCGTCTTTGTACTAGAATGGAGCTGGGGAGAAACATCCATGCACGCAGGCACAAAACTTGGTGAGGTGCTATTCTGTTGATAAGTAAAGCAATTAGACTTTGCCTTACAAGGGAACTCAGACTAATTTGGACCCAACAACAGAAGGTCAGAAAACTTGTTGAGTTAAGGCTGTTGGCTTGAGTTAGATCGAAGGAGCAATGCTAATATGCCCAGAAAGCACTTGGCTGAAGTGCTGTCAGAGGGAAAGAGATGCATCTCCTCCTGGTGTGTAACCAGGTTGCTGAAGTTCTGAAATATGAGTCAATGCCTTGTAATAACTAAAACTGAATTGATATGATTTTTATTATAAAGCTGTAAGCCTGCAAAATTCTTCCCAAACTGAAACTGGGATTAAAACTTAGGACTGAAAGGAAAACCACACTTACACTTGTCCAGTTTATTATTCTTGCCTTTTAAAAGCAGAAGGGCATAGCAAAATATTATTGTGCGGTATCTATGAGGTGAAACTACTTGAAGAATGTGATTTCTATGGCTTTGAACAGCTAGTTTGACTGTAAAGATCTGGAAAAGACTAAATCTTTCTGCTACCTCTTATTTGTTCGAATTTCTCAGGCAGCTGAGAATTCTCCTATGGAGGCTGAATTTCTCAGGGATGTAGATCAAGTCTATTGTTCCTACACCACCTGGTTCTGGTCTCCTGACTCAGCAGCAAAAAGTGCAAAAGTCATAAAACCACCGCTGTCTTATGATCCTTGCCTAGCAGAATGGCTTTTGAAATTAGAGCCGACTTGAGGCTGTTTTACTTACATCAGAGGGGTAATTCCCCCTCTCCCCACAATGTGCACATCTGTGCACTCTTGTTCTCCTTCAGTGCATTCAAAAGAACTGGGATTCTCTAAAGGTCTTATTCCATGTTTCTAGAAGTCTGGAAAACTAATGGGGTGAATTTCCTGTGCTACACAGCCACAACAGGATGTTCAGCTCTATAAATTTAAACTGAATGTCTGTATTGCCCAGAAACGCATCTATTTTAAAAATCAGTGAACCAATCAAAAATGCACTGGAAGATCCTAAAGATGAAGTAATTTTAAAGCAACTTTGGTAAATCATGGTTGACCAGAGTATTCTCCCAATAGTTCAGTAATTGTGAACCTCAAATGAGAAGGAAGCTTGCTATCCTTGGAATGTAAAAACAAAGGTTTGTATTTTGTACCTGCACTCTTTCCTACAGTAGGGAAAGCGTGATAAAGTTTTTTTTTTTGCAGAATAACTTCAACTTTGTGATTAAGTGCAGAACTGCTGCAACAAAACGAGCCTTTACTATTACTGTGTTTTGTGACATTGCCATGTGCTAATGAATTTCCATCTGCCTAACACCCAAACTCAGGAGTCTGGCTGCAGTCTTCACATCTCGGGCCTCCCAGGAGTAACGCAGCATGGGGCTGCCTCCAGGCAGTAGTCAGACCTTTTCATTGCTTTTGCAATTCACTTACCCTGAACTCAGCTCAGATACATTACCAGGTTTATAGCACACTTTTACACATTTTTCCAGCTGTTTTTACTGAGGCATAGGTAGGTCAAATAACTTGATGCAAGGTCATATGGAAAAGTTTACTGATGATTCAGGAGCGTTTAGAAATATTCCATGTAATAAGATAGTCCATCTAATGTTTTTTCTTTTTTAGTAAATACTGATTTAAACAAAAAAAATATTGGAGTGCTGGTCTAGAATTTGTTGTCAGTGATTTGTTCTGCTAATCCTTAACATTCACAGTTTTGAAGTGCACACTACTGATCTTGCTTGAAGTTGTTGAACATATCTTGATAAAGATGCAGGGAAGTTAATTACAATTTGTAGTCTTCAAATGGTCTATGTAACAGAGTGAGAGAGGATGCGAAAGAGACAGAGGTATGCTGTCCTTATTAGTATTTCACTGCAATGCTGAGGAAGACTTCAGTGATAGTAGAGGACAAAGAAACCTAGAAATACCCTTACAAGAGGGAACTAAGTATGCGTGTTCAAGACTAGCCCACTTAGTATCTTTTTGTAATCCAAAGATATGAAAATACTTGCAGAGGCTGAGATTTAACTGATGAACTAAACCCAAATGAAAGCAATGAAGCTCTTCTAACTGATGTTGTTTGGGTTTGCTTTAGATGTATGTTTTGGATTTATCAGTAGATTAAGCAGTACCTCCTACACCAGCTATATTTCTAAACCCTTCTGTGTCCTACCGAATATCACTTTCATGTATTTGATCTAGCCTGAAATTTTAAGAATGCTCACCTTTGGGAACAAAGGAGCTACGTAGTCAGAAAACAAACAGCTAACTGCAGAACTACATCCGTATTTACTCAGGGAATTACCTTCTTTTATTGCCTGCTAAAGCAGATTTAAAACCCCTTTTACCCAAGTAGCTCTCCTAACTGAATTAATATCATTGATGTCCCCTATTTTTTACTGATAAGAAAATTAACCTGGAGGCTACTTCAGATGAATATAATTTTCATGTTATAATAATTAAAATCTTCCATTCAGTCTGCTCACAAACAGCAATGATTTAAGTGGAACTACTGAAAAATAAGATCTTTTGAATAAGCATTAACGATTATAGGGAATATGAAATTACTCCATCTCTGCTAATAGTTTTTTGCCATGACTTCAGACTTTTCCAAGGGTGGACACATTTCCTTTTATTCCTCTACATTTCTCTGTATATGTGCCTCACATTTTTCAGTGTGAAAGTTCTAGGTGGCCTTAAGGACTTTCATGTCACAGATAAACGTGTTTTACACCTTGTGTAAGGATAGCCCATTGTGACAACTTCTTGCTATTTTCTCTAATGATTCATTGGATTTTAAGAGCATTTCCCCTCCTAGCTAGCAAGTAACATTTTTACAGTAAAGCTGAACTGAAGGGAAAAGGATGATTCCTTTAAATCCTCTGTGTGTGTGTGTGGTTTTTTGTTTGTTTATTTGTTTGTGGTTTAGTTTTTTGTTTGTTTCTTTTTCATTTTTAATCCAGCTAATGGTGTCTTTTTCTTATGGTAAAGACAACAATGTGAACTTTTATTCCCTCATATGCCACGTAAGTGAAAGTTCTTTGCTATCTGAATACTTCCTTTTGGAAAATCAAGTCTATGTAATCTTTCCTCTCAGTCAGGTCATCTCAGTCAAGCTGTATCTCACCCTCAGTCTCAGTCTCAGTTCTGCCAGAGCTGACAAAATTGAGATCCTTTTCAGATGAGAAAAGGGACTGAGTTGCTGGACTTGGGTAAAAGACTTGGGTTTCCTGCTACCAAGGAGAAGAGGAGACTGAGGGAAAGTGATTGCCACCCTGAAAGGTTGTTCCTTCCTCTTGGCAGTAGAGACTTCGGCACACACTTTCATCCACCCTCTGTCAGGTTTTCCAAAGCAAACAGAGAGATCAGAGTTATTTTGCTGTCCCTGTTAGTCAGCAACTCCCTATATATCTATGACTAGAATCAGACTTGGTTAATTTAAAGATATCGGGAAACATTTAGCAAAATCTGTTGTGTACTGCCTCAATATTCCTTTCCAAAGCTTGCCTAATTACAAGCAGTGTGCTAAACTTCTCCTCTTTGTGGTGCCATCAGAAAAGTCTTCCCCTGAGGCAGCATAAGTAAGAGTTATGAATACAATATCTAATACTACATTGACCTAACAGTCCAAAATGAATATTCAAAATTAACAAGCACTGACATATTGTAACTCTGCACCACACCACATACAACCTCCAGATCATAGCATCTGTTCTAGTAAAGGGAAAAAAAGCAGTAAAGATGTCGATGTGGCTAGCGTGAATAGATCCAACTTCAGCAGCAGAAAGCAGTTTGTATTAAGCAAGAAGTTGTTCTTATTTATTTATATTACAGAAACATTTTTCAGAGAGGAACCACATTTTTTTTTTCCATTTGGTTTAGTAATACATGTTTTTGCTTCAGTTGACGTTGGCAAATATGGCTGGGTGTATTGGCGGAGCTGTGCTAATCAGTCACCATTAAGATGATGATTTTCAGCTGAGGAACAGGAAATTTTGGATAATTACGATGCTGATAATCAAAACCAACAACAACAAGGAGTGTAAAAACCACCACAAGGCTTTCAGGAGAGAAAATGGAATTGATGCTTCTCTGTCACATACTACAGTTTGGAATATCTGCTGAGCAGAGGTTTTTACCTGATTTTTTTTATTTTCTGAAGCTGTGTTAACTGTAACAGCTGTATTAATGCCAGAGGCAATCAAACTGACCCTTTGGTGGGTGTGGCCCGACATTGTTTTCTGTGGCTTAAAACAAAGCAGTGAAAGACATTCCCTTTTGCTAATTTTCCAGTGTGTTTTTGGGAAATCAGGCCATGAAGTTTGCCTCAAGAAATTGTTTCGATGTGGCTAAGACCCTTGTTTACGTGTTCTCAATTAAGGAATCCTTAATAAGCTGTTCCATTTGTACACAGATTGCCCAGAGAGGGTATTTTTACTCTCTTTGGGAAACTTTGGCAGTAGGTAATGTATTAAATCATTGGTTTATAGTTCGAGGGTAAAACTCTATTGGAACTGAAAGATCTGATATTCAGAAAATGTGTATGCTTAACTCCAATTCTGCTTTGTTTTAAAATTTGTTTATTAGTCTCATTGAGAAATGAGTGCCAGTGTTAGTATTGTTACTTTCAGACACATTAGAAAAAATGAAATTGAACGTTTATTAGAGCTTTAGTATAAAATGTTTGAGATCCCTAGGAAAGAAATCTGAAGTATTCTCAGTATTTCTGCTGCACTGTTCTTGGGAACGGACATGGAATTAGTTGCCTTTGATGTTGGTGTTACCTGTTTCTCCTTGAATCAGTTCTGCAAGTCTAGATTTCCTTCTTATACCATGAGTGTGCCAGTGGTGACCTAGCAGCAGCGTGTCTGCAGCTCAGCTTATATCCTTTATCAGAATATTTTACTATTCTGCCTGTAATGGCATCAGTTACAAAACAGACATTGGTCCAGTTGTGACTGGCAGTCATGACATGACTGGCAACTTACTAGAACAAGGCATTAAAATATCCGTCTGCTTTTGATTGCTTGCAGGATGTCCTTCATCTGAACTGGGGAATAGTCTCTCATTTTTAGTTTTGAATTGTCCATTTACTGCTGCAGGGGAAGCTGCCATCTCTGAGTGAAAACTGGAGCCTGCCCATGAGGAACCAAGAAACAGATGAGGGATGGATGAATTGACGGACTAAATCCTTTCCTTCTCCTTGCAACACAGAGTGAAAATCCCCTGAAAGTTAACTCAGCCCAGTCTGTATTAGCTTCAGCGTAGAGCTGCTTTCCCTTTTAGCAATGTTGCTGCAGGAGCTGCAGTGCACCTGGGACAACAGTGATAACGGACCCAAAATCGGGAACAGAGGCTGAAGGTCTCTGCACAGCACAGCCTGATATCTGCCCCCCCTAGCAGATAAGTAGGTATGTTAAACTCTGGGAGCAGGAGCTCCTGGAATGAATTAGTCCCCTGTCTTGGCTACAGCAGAATTAATTTTGGAAGTCTCTCTTCCGTTTCCTTATCCACATGGTTACTTGTGTTCAGTGTAGAGGGTTAATTCCCCCTCCTCCCTTCTGTGTCATGTCAGTGAGGTGTTTAGGTTATCAAACCAAGTTAGCCACTGAGAAGTTTATCTAAGCTGTGGTTTGCATTTCAGTTTTTTCGTAATGTCTGGAATTGGTGGAAATAAAGCATGGGCTTTATTTTCTGGACTTTATTTTACGTGGGTGGCTTTTGGCAGTCTGGATCTACATAGTTAATTGTCTAGCTCTCAAAAATATCTTAAGAGAATATTTAGGAATGTTAGCTTAATAGCTGTAAGATTTCTGTGTAGAATAGTCAGGAAAGAAAAAAAAAAACCCACAACACCCCAGCTTTTTTTTTTTTTTTTGGTAAGAACAAGAATTTTTCGAAAATGAAGTCATACCGATGATGTGGGACCACCAGAGGGCACTCTGGCTCTTTGATTGCTCTTTAGTCAACTTTACTGGTAAGGACTGTAAAAATAATAATAAAACCTTAAGAGGAAAGATACTGATGTATTTCTTGTGGAAGAAATTACAAATAGGTATCTCTTTTCTTGCTTATCAATAGTTTTATCACAATCTTGGTATTAACTATGCACAAAGATGGTGTCACTGGTTTTGGAATACACTTGTAAAACGTTAAAATGGGAAGATGCACCATGCATCTTTTCTGACAGTTTTTGGAGACGATTTGAAAGTAAAAGACTTTTCCACTATATCTGATATTTTTCTTGACATTTTAAGTCTGATAATTCTACCAAGTAAGAGACACATAAACAATAGGTTTGGTTTTTAGGTGTGGTTTTTTTTTGTTTTTGTTTTGTGTTTTGGTTTTGTTGTTGTTGTTTTTTTTTTTTTAAATTTAAAGACATCTGCCAGTAAGCTCTCTTGATTACTTCAATCAAAAAGCAGCCCATCTGAGCTGACAGAGAATGGTGTTTAGGATTTGTCTCCTTACGTATTTGGCCATCTTATCATTTTTATGGAAGTGATGTATTAACTGAGAGATCAGGAATGAATACATTAAATGTTTACCCTTGTGCTTTTGTTCCTGTAAGTTTCAATAGGGATGATTTTTGTCTGAGCTAGTGATGTGCTGAACACTGATGACAATTAGTTTCTTCTAATGGAAAGGTTACTGTAATAATGAACTATTTATAGCCTTTCTCAATTTCTTTCAGCCAGATTCTGTCATCTGTTTTTAGACCTGGTATGGACCCTTCTGAAGAGATTCTGCTAACAGTGCTTTCCTTCTGTGAGTTAAACCTTACCAGATTCCCCAAGAAGAAAACTTGTGACTTTTTTTCTTCCACTGTTTTGCAGTTCCAGTACCGCCCTGTCATTTAAGTGAAGGCAGCTGATTGTTTGGGGTTGACTAAACGGTAAAGAAATGTCCCCATTTCATGTGCCTGTGACCACTGTAACTTAAGAAGTGATTGTAATAAGATCACCACAATCTTGTAGCCAAAAGTCGCATAGCTGAAGCGTATGACACCTTTTATTTGGCTGTTCCTGCCTTTAAGCAAAGCATTGCCTACGCGACATACAAAGATGGTCTCAGTAACAAATCCCCAATTGTTGCATGCAGGCTTAGCCTCTCTTAGTGAGGCTCTGACAGGCAGAAGACTCTCAGGCAGTTTCTGCCTCAGCCCCAGATCTCATCTTTTGCAGATTATAGGCTCTCTTCCTGGCCAGTCACCAAGAAATCCTTCCCTACAAACCTGATTCCTATTACTAGCACAGGGGGGCAGAGCCCAGAGCACTTCATTAACCCATCCTTGGCCAGAGTATGGTTTGCATATTCCAGCACCTTGGTTTATTTTCTTTCAAATCTTGTGATTAGGAGTATGCGCATCTCTGTCCTCATATGTATCGAATGGATACAGCCAAATTACAGGAAGTTTTCTTTGAATTGTTTTGAAAGCACAGAGAATTGCATTTTTTGACAGTGACAGAAAGTTATAATAGTACTTGTTGAAGAACTGGTTAAAATATATTGTCAGTGCCTTAAGTTCACGAAACACTGAGTAGGAACCGTGGGGTTGGGGGAAGGAGTGTTTTCATGGTCTGTGGAGGGCTGGCAGTTTGAAGTTATTCCCTCTGCATAAATATGGCAACATTTGTAAGCTACTCCAGATCACTTACTGGAATGTAAAGTCAGCAAAAATCTGCACTTTAGAAAATGATTGTACAGTGGGACCCCTGTAGAGGAAGTATTTTTTGCCGCAGTAAGACAATATGTTCAGTGATTTAGTTGCTTTAGTTGTACTCCTTAAGGCATGTATTGTGGTATTTTTCTCTACTTTCTGTTCCTTCCTCACAGAAAAGCCTATGTCTTGAGCTACTTCTCTTTATTGTCACAGCTGATCCACACACTGTGTGGGGAAGGTTGTTATTTCACAGGATGATTCAGTGTTTTTACCATTTGGGAAAAATCATGCCTCCTCCTCAAAATTGGTTTCCTCCCCAGTATTCACTGGCAGCCAGGAGTCATGGTCAAGACATGGATTCAAAAGTCACATGAAATTAAAGATCAGAGCCAACCTAATAGCTGGTATCTAAACCAGCATCCAAAGCACTGAGCAAGACTAGGATTCAGAAGAGCTACTGTGCTAGCACAGAGCTGCCTAGAACTAGCATGGGGAAAAGAAAAAGGCAGGGTGAATGCTAAATTTGGACCACTGTATGGTTCAATCTAGGCTTCAGGGAGGTTTTTCCACCCACTTGGGATCTTCATTCAGGACTGCTGTCTTTGGGGATGACATTTGGGCCATTTCTGGTTTGTGGCTGAAGCACTTGGCCAGAATGTATGGAGACTGGTTCAGTTCCTTTGTCTGCCTGTGAAGATTCAAACTTCTCACCCACATGCCTCAGTTCTTCTCCCTGTCCAGGTCCTGTTCCTGTCTTTTATCCAATGACTGTTTCGTGCAAAATACAGAAGAACATTTGGCAACAAATGCAGTGTCTTCTTGAGCTCTGCTAATTGTGCCAGATGCCTTCCATGGATTCTTCAAACCACAGTAGTTTTAGTTCTCAAAATTCTGATGATACATAAAGATAGCAGAAAGTAATATAATGTGGTAAATTGCTTTTTGGAGTGATTTCGTGTAATACAGAATACTTAAAGATACAAAATGTAATAAAAACATGCATCAGACAAATGAGAACACAGGAAATCTGAGGTAATTTCCCTTTGGGATACTGAAAATGTTATGGGCTATGCTGCTGCAGCATTCCCCAGGAGGCTACAGTGGCATTTGTGGAACCACTTCTTGGTGCCCTCTTAATTTGCACTGCATTGTCTTTTTTGGTGTTGGACACCTTTGTTTTTTCTTCAACACTAGGTGAAATAAACCTGTAAAGCATTCTTGGAGGAGTTATGTCCTGTACAGTGCTTGAAAGGTTGGCTGTGAGGGAAGTTCCAATTGATATGTATTAGACTCACAGTTGAGGACTCGGGTATTCTGGTAACTAGGTCACTTTGGCATCAGTCTTCTGAAACTGTGATAGTTTTTGTGGCTTCTCTGTTCAGTCTCACACTCAACAACTTACATCCTGTATATACATGCCAAACATCTGTGCCTATTACTTTTCTTTGTGTTATTTTGAAAATTTCCCAGTTCTTGACATTAGCGTGGCAGCAGGGAATCTGGTGAGATCAATTAGTATTCTAGCTATTGGATAAGGACTCTTGACAAAAAATAGCCCTGACCACTGCTAGTTCAGGTTCATAAATATTGAAAGTATAGTATTCTTCAAAATATTAAGAAGTGTAATCTACCCTGTGATTAGAGCTAAGCTACTGAAATACGTAGCAAATACTGGCTGCTTTGAGGCTACTGAAGACTGTTGCTTTTCACTTCAGTTACTGATATAGAAGACACAGGGTAACCTGGGATGAAGGTCACAAAGCAGCTGAACTAAATCTGTTTGTTTAGAGGATTATACAAGATCAAAATATTTACATGAGACTCTCAGAGGCATCTTTTCCATGCTTCCGGAAGCACTGTCCTTTCATCACAGGAAGAAAAGAATGAAATCTTAGTCATCTGTAGTCAGAACACAATTATACTGACAATCCTGGGAGATAAATATGGCTCAGGACCTCTTATGAAAGGGGTTGAAGTCCTGTATTATTATTAGGAAGAGAGGCAGTGTCAAGGACCATCAGTGAAATGTGTGGATACCTTTGTAAGACTTCCAAATTTCAGCAAAATTGTTATACCCTGAATAATGGTAGATTCAGGCTTTGCCAAAATGCAGCTGGGCAAATCTGTTACTTCCCATATGGAAAGCAACTGTTCAAGTAAGTTATATAATTATACATTATAACATTGCTTCTGTCCAAAACCTAGGGCTGTTGCAGACATAAGCCAAGATTTTTTTCTTTTCTTGCTATAACTAGATTTATTTTTTTTTTTTTGTTGTTATTCAATTAAAGCCATAAGGGAGTAAACAATTCCATTCTTCTCTCTTTCCACCCTCACCATTCCCATATCTGATGATTTACCATTCACTATTCTGGAACATGAGTTGGCAGTTTTGGCCTTGCTGCTGTATGTTGGTTTCCTGAACTTGAGACTAATGAAACAATAAGCATTTTTCTGCTATAGTAAGCCCTGATTTCCCCACCCCTCACTTCCAAATGTGGATTCTGAAGCTGATACTGTAAGTTAAAGGGGTCAACATACATAAAAGCAAGCAACTTGGAAAACAGAGATCTTTCCCTCATTTTGAATAAAAAGGTGTAACAGTATTCAGCACTTACTGCTTGTCTTTTGAACTCTTTACAAATACTTGTCTTACACAACAGAGGTACACATTAAAAACTGATACCTCCAGAAGTAGGGGGAAAAATGTCTGTATTTAGAAGAATAGTAGCCTAATTAACACGGAGCTATACTAGATACGGTAACCTGAGAAGGTAATTAGCCCTGCAGGACCTGTTCATTCTCTTGCCAAGATATCTGCACTGCTTTTTGGATGGTGACGGCTGAGAGACCAAAGGACATATGGATTTTATGTCAACACATGACTTGCACTTTACCACAGTAGTTTTACGTAAACTTTGGTCTGGCATAATTTCGATCTTGGTTAAACCTAACACAGCAAAAAGCTGTGCATGTTTAACCTGGATCATAGGTAAATACATGATTAATCCAGTTAGTCATGCTGCATCCCAAAGACTTGTGCTGGCATGAGCGATGGAGCAGTGCAGGAGTGGACAAGGTGGCCTTTTGCTGTGGCATGTCCAATTTACGATGGCTTAAAATGCTTGTGGAAGTATGAATGAACTCATTTAATTCCAGGTTTAAGTTTCCTAAACCTCGGCGAGAGGTAGTAGACAATTTTACATGCTACCAAAAAGCTGTCTTTGGCATAGAAACATAGCCCTGGCTTAGCAGCGTTTTAAAGAGGATGAAGAATTTTTGTGCCATATTGCTGTTGTGTGGAAACTCTGCATAATGGAACTGCACGGAGGCAGAAAACCCACAGATCAATACAGACATCAGCGTAAGATAATTTTATCTGTAGTCAACAGAAAAAAAATTAATTGTTCAGCTTATATAGGTTTAAGCAATGCATTTTTTAACACAGCTAATCAAGTGTACTGTTCTTTCCAGTTGCATACTATTCTTGTATTAATCTTGAATTTGAAGGTATCATGAAGCTGGATACAGAAAGCGTGTTTCTCCTTTGCCGGTGGGCCGTTTGATGAAGAGCACAATTTGCAGCAGCCCTGTATAACCCTCCACTAGGGCTGAAACGCCTACAGCCTGTGTTGGCTCCTGGATATATGTTGGTAGAATACTTAACACCTCGAGGACTCACAAATAATCAGTGCCTTGGAGGACCTGATGTGTGAAAGAAATATGTAGCTTTCACACTGTGTGGAAGATGGAAGCACAATACCTTTCTACTTTGTACTTAAATGCTCCTCTGCTACCATGGAATGTAGGGAAATGATCCTGTGGGGTCATCCAGTTTCACAAGTATCTTGCTACTCTGTAGACCTTCAGACTCACTGTGTTTCTGTGTGATATATTTCCATCAGAAATAAAAGACATTGGGTACGGAGCTGAGAGCCAACAAGCTGAGCAAAGTAGTTTAAGGCATGGTAGCGGTACTGTGCTAATATAAAGTACCGATTTTGCTGCGGAAAACTTGGAAATTGATTGTTTATCACCGATAACATCACTGATTCAAGACATGGCATATAATACATTTGAAACATGCTAACAAGAAAAAAAGGCATTTACTAAAAAGGAGTAAAGTAAATATGACTGCTGTTTATATGTGAATGAGTGAGGTTGTGCTGCTGCAAGTCAGAGGTAAATGTTGGGCTATGGCGTAGATGTGTGAGCTACTTGGGGAGCTATATTAAGGAAGTGTGAGGAGTTAGACATAGCAATTGTTTTCAGCTGGAGGTAGATGTAGTTATTTTCTCCTGACATAGACCCCACTTTGCTCTGAACAGCTGTGGACAGCTGGAATTCCAAAGCCTCTGCTTAGAGATTTGGTGCCTGGGTTTGTCTCAGGGCTCATGTCAGGACATTTACCAAGGTGCACAGCTCATTCCTGATATAAAACGTGGTGGTTCCCTCTGTGGAGCAGGGGGTGGTCCCTTCTGCTCCTCTTCTGTCTGGCTTTTCCTGAGCTTTGACCAGCTCGGTCTCAACTACAAGGCCTGTGAGAGCTTCACAGTTCCTGGCTGAAAGTAGTCAATCAGGTCAAGTTCTGGCTCCAGATTAGGATGAGATAGGGAAATGTGCCACCTTCCCCTCATCTCCCCTCTAGCTTCCTAGGATAGGAGGGAGGTACCCTGAGCCCTGGGCTCCTCTCTGGGTGGCTGGGGGAGGCACGGGGGAGCAGGGACATGGGGAATGCTGCAGAGCACCCTGCACTGCAACCTGAAGGTAGACAGGTGCACCAGCTCTGCGTCTCTCCGGGGCTGCCCCAGTGCTAACAAGTGTTGCTACACAGCTGTAGAAAACACCCATGAAGCACTATGTAGTATTGTTTGCCCTTCCTGATCCTTCACCCAGTAAAACCCAAATGGGTAAGCCTGAGGAGGAATTAATGAAGGGTTTACGGCTGATTTATTTACCTTCAGAAATAGAGAAATGAATGTATTTAGGATTTGTATGAAAACTCCTGTCTTCTCAAATGAGCTTTTAGTTTCAACAATATTACTGAGTTTTTGTGAGGCACAGTTTCCCTCAATTTAAACCACTGTTTTTCATGGGAAATTTAATTAAAACACATGTATGTCTTACTAAATGGAAGCCTGTACCACAAAAACAGTGGAGGTTTTCTGAAGCCAGTGCTTGTCTGGTTCTGGCATTAGTGAAGGAATTGCTTTTAAAAGAGTTCTCATCTTATGAGAGCAAAGCAGAACCAGGACCTAAAAACTTAAAATCTGTTTTAGAACCCCATTATTATTTTCTAAGTTGAATCTAAATTTAAACAACAATGTTCTCTTCCTAGTTATTTGGTTAAGCTGCCAGGGCTTTAAAACCATCTAGTTGGATGCATTTATGCTGTACATCCCTTTGTAGTAGCTATTCTCAATAGGACCTCTGATGGTCTCCATAGGAGAGCTCCAGAGGCCATCACATGCCTTCAGAGAAGGTGCTGGTGAGGGGACAGGGACGCTCAGCCATGGGCAGGGGAGGAGGGACACCCTCAAACCAGTGTTGCTGAAGTTAGTGGAACTGCAGCCTCCTCACTCTCTCTCTGTCCCAGCTAAGTCTGCCTGCGGTGCATCACTTTCAGACTTGGGGAGCCCCTCTTTTGAAATGAAGTGGTTGAAGAAAACCCAGGTTTTCTGAGCAGCCGCCATCAGCTACAATATAGGTACTGAAAACAAGATAGCTTGTGTCCAAGGAAATGTTCTAACTCAACTTAGTCTGCTTTATGTCCTCTTTGGCATGTATATTTCCCACAAAATGAGCTTCTACAGTGTTAACTGTAGTTCTACTTGTTTTGTCATGGTTTGATGTTAACTGATATGTGACCTTGCTTTATTTTATAATATATTTTATTTCCCAGTTATTCAAATGTATCTGGAATGAAGTAGACTTCTCAGCTGGAATTTGAATATCAATAGGAAAATGATGCCTCAGACTTCTAAGAATCTTTGAGAATTATTTATCTTTAAGAATCTTTAAGGTTTTTTTCCTCACTTTTTTGTTTGTTATGCTACTAAGAACTTATGCCTCACATTGCATATTAATCACACATTGACTTTTTCCTGAGACTTGATATTACTCATAGAATATTT
Source organism: Sagittarius serpentarius (assembly GCA_034782735.1). Lineage (NCBI taxonomy): Eukaryota > Metazoa > Chordata > Aves > Accipitriformes > Sagittariidae > Sagittarius > Sagittarius serpentarius. The sequence continues at coordinate 14,666,539 of JAVKLA010000007.1, read as the reverse complement.
TCCCGTGTCCCTCTAAAATTACCTATGTACATAAAACAGATTGGAAAGAGAAAGTTTACCTAATAAAAATACACAAAGTTGCTGCGTAGTTCCCTGACAGCAGGTCATGTTCATTCTAATACAGAGATTTTTGAACTGCAATTTCTGTGTTAATATACACTTTCCAGAGGTGCTGGTGTCACATCCTAAAAGTACACAGTATTTCAATTAAATATTTCTGTTCAACCTGGCAAGAACATGGGCTTACGGCTTAGGTCTGCAAAACCAGCTCTTTCCCCTGCTTCAGAGAAAACTTCACCTAGTGTACATTTCCCGGGATGTTTCCCACCTTGACTTTTATGCTCAGACATTATCTTATCAATATTATGGGGGCTTTGAACTTTTCTTACAGAAGATTAAAATAACTTCTACATATTCCTATTTATATTTTTCCCTCAAACAACAAAGCCATTTGTTAGTTTTAGAAGTAAAAGCTTTGTTCTTTTAAAGAAAATTCCGTGGTATTTGAAACAAAATATATAAAAGTAGTTGATTTCCCAGCTGCTTCACAGTTCTGAGGGTCAGTTATAAAAAATGACTTTTCCAGTAGCCAAGATCATGAACAGTTTCTTTTCAAGCCTTTGACTCATTCTCTGAGCATTAATCACTTTTAATAAAAATAAAACCTCTTTTTAATTGTTGAAACTACAATTTTTTTATTTTATTCACTTAAGCAAGTGGAAGGCTCCCACAGCTCCCACCAGTGCTGGTTCTTATTTTTCTTTAAGGCAAGTTTTGACACTGTTTAATAAATTAGGATTTTTATTAAATGGCTTAACAAAATACTAAGTTTTCATAACTTTTAAACCTGCTGTTGAAAAAGAGAGGTGCTAGCGGAAAAAGAGGCTGGCTGAGCACAGACCACCGACTAGTCATGCTAGTCTGGATGGGAACACCGACCAAACTGTCTCTCTGCCATCACGGCCTATTTAGTGGCTCTTGTTCCTGAAGACACCTCCTGGAGTTCCCTCTTGTGCCCGTTCCTGAAACTCTGTTTAGTGAAACCTAACTAAATGTTCTGATATTTCTAATTCCCAGACTCCTCTGTAACTGTCATCACAGTGAAGCTTAAGAACTCACAGAATTGGTGGGTTTAACTTGGACATTCTTTTCCCATTCTCCTACAAGTTGCTGGATCTTTCAGCAAGTACTTTGAAAATGTCCTGATCATTATTGCCTTCAACTCTTCTCCCCAGACTTTCCTGAAAACTCCTATTTAACAGAGGCCCCAATATTGCCCAGTACCGCATCTTCCTGACAGTCTTGTGTGTACAGCTCCTGCTACACACTCCTTCAGATTTTGTCGTTTGAAATTAAATACGTTTATAGTTCTAAATCATTCTGTTGGTTACCTGAATCTGCTATGATAAATCATCTTCCTGTTGAAAACCTCAGGGTATAGTGGGATATGACTGGAATTGTAGTGTCCGGAACTTAGTGCAGCTGAGCAGAAATGACAAGGTAGTACCTTACGGAAATGGAATAGTATATGGAATCTATGCAATAGTGGAACAAAAACAAGGGAAGGGGGCTTGAGAGCAAGGAAATAGGGAGCCCTGAAGGAGGGACCTTGCAGAAAGAGAAGCGCTGGCACTCAAAAGGATTGGGGTATGGTAATCTACCATTTCCATGTCCATCTGTATCATAAACAGTTGTGTTTATGTAACTGTTTCTCAGTTTTCCTAACATTATGCATCCTCTCCAACTATTGCTTCATACAGTTTTTGTTATTAGCAGGACAGAAATTGTAGAACTATTGTACAACTTTAACATCATTAGAAATATGTGGTGCTCAACATAAATTCATCCTGAGGGTCCCAGACTACAGTGTGTGATGAGAGATGTGATCTGTCTGGGGAATCCAAACCATGGAAAGAAAAAAGGGACACTAAAAGTCTTAAAAACATAAGCAGCTTTTCCAAATCATATTTTTGGTTTTTTTCATTTTTTTCACTGAAGAGTTTGCTTTCTTTGAGATTTAAGTTATTTTTTGACATTCTACTCTGTGTGTGTATCTGTGTGCAGAAATACGGAAAGTACTTCAACTCCTTTCTTCCTCCCCTTCCCTATTGTCCTCTTGCAGCTGTAAAGCTGAAACTGGTTGTTATGCAATTTATCCATCTTTAAACACTCAAAAAAAAGAATTTCATAGAGTCCCAAAATCATTACATTGGCTAAGTAGCAATAATAATTTTGTATGTTGATTTAAATGCTTTCTGGTTTCTGTAGTTCTAGGTCTTTTTTCTTACCAAGCTTATCAAGGTCTTGAAATTTTAAATATCCCAAAAGATTTTGATGTAAACCCTCAGTGCCAGAAGCAAGGACTAGGTACAGAACACTAAATTTTGATCACAAGTTTCACAGGAATATTGGTCCAGTTGTCAGTAACTAAAATCTGAATACTCTGATGCTTTTGTATCTCATCAAATCCCTGGATTAACTTCTTTTTGGAACTCAGTCCAGGCCCCCTTTCTGCTGATTGCCCCAGTTCTCAGTCTGTTGCTGGTTTCCAACTCTGCCCTTGACCACCCAATACTGCCTCTGCTTTTCACCAGATTTATTCAGCCTTATCCATCACTTGAAGAGTATTGGAGCTCCCAGCAAATACAGGTATAGGGAATTTGATCTTCGGGTTTTTTTTAACTGCTGATCGGCTTGAAGTCTGGTGAAGAAGTAGGAGAGCGAGCTTCAGGCACCATGCAAACCCAAAGAGTACCAAGACCTTTTAAAGTTAATTCTAACTAATTTTTTGGATGTCAGATTGTAGTTCTAAGATGAAAATCAGTATAGTGATTTTACTGGCAGGTACTTAATGTTTTTTAAGATTTTGTGTGTTTGTTTCCAAAAGCAAAATAAAATGTTAAATTAAAACTCTGAAATGCTTTACAAAACAGACAGGGACAGAACATCTATGTTCTCTCATTTTTCCTTCCTCTCTCCCATTACATCACACAGTTTCCTTTCTTGGTAAAAGTTACACTGCTGTCTTAAAACTTCACCGTTATGACCACTGAGCTCCCTCTTCTGTATCCCTGGACTTTTCTATGGCAGTTTATCTTAATACTATGAAATCAGCTGTCAAACATTGTTTGGAAATGCCAAGGTAAATGGTCTTCCCACCCTTTATTGATTAATCCAACACTACAACACAGAATCAGCAATATGCATATCATTTAATTATTTACTTCTAATATGTTTGATGAAATATATATTAAAAGCTAGAGACAATGCCAAGGAGGAGAATATTTGTGAAATAAAGCCAGAGAATGTAGAAGAAAAGCTTTGACTTGATTTTTAGAGATCCATATTTAAGGAAGAAGAGACTAGACCAAGAAAGAAAGTTTTGCCTGAAACACGCAGGCTTCTCCCTTCCCAAGAATGGTATTACATTTTTGAGGTGTTTTTGCTTCTTCAGCTAGTCAAGGTGTTCCTTTAAATGCATGTTGAAGATGATTTTTTTTTTTTATAAAATGTTTCGTGTTTTTATTCTTTGAAGCACCTGAATGTGGGCTGTTTTTGAGAATCATTACAGATAGATAAAGAAGTCATAGCAGAGACCTGTATGTATTTATTTGATCTTAAATTAAGACACTAGCATTCCTCTTTTTAGATTTTGCTCTAAAATACTCAACTGGATAAAAATTGCTTTTGATATAGCACTAGACTTTGTAAATTTGCTCTTACTGTACTTTTGGATAGCATTACTTAGTTTGATTAATAGCTAAAGACACAATGTTAGATTAGTAATTAAATTGCTATTATGTATCATAAATTCACGCAATCAAAATACTTTACAGATTATAATTCATTCTCAAAATGACCTGGTAAAAGACATAACAGTATTTTGTATGTCAAGAAAATGACTGATTTTACAGAGTAAGAGAAGTTCCTTCAAGGGATTTTTTAGAGCAAAAGGTTCTGGAATGCGTTGAACTCTAGGTACACATGAGGTACTCTGGTGTGGTGTCAACATTACCTGAGTTTTGAAATGAAGAATTAATTTTGCATTAATCTATGCAGAGCATATATTTTGCCTGGTGCCTGCTTATTATATGAACATCTGACGTATGATTATGGGATAACTGTTAACGCTGTGTCCATTATCTAACATAATATATGATTCCTCTCCTACTCTGCTCTGCAATTATTTTGCAAGAAGCCATACAGAATCTGTACATTGATGGCTTAGTGACAAAAGATTCTATATCAGAAGTGCAGGACACATATCAGAAATATAAAAGATATATGACAGGCTTGGTGAAATTCTCATATATAGGTATGGTAGAAAAAGTCAACTGATTTGCCTGCAACCAATGATACGGCACTTTTGCACCTTTGTCAGTCAATCAAATGCATGACAGAACTGTTTCTTTAATCAGTTTAATGTTTATTTTATGCAGAGCAACCTGTGAGAGACCTTTGGAATAACTCAAAGTTTGTGAGCTTAGTTTTTGTTTCTGATGCAACTATATCAAAGGCGTCTAAAAAATTAGATCATCAGGCTCTTGCTAGATTACATTAAAATTTCCATGTGATGGAAAATAGATGTGTTGATTGCTCTTTTCTGAAAATGGTTGCATATCAGAGAAAAGGCCAGATTGATATTCCAACTGATATACACACAAACTCAACCTTATCTTTCTGTAGGACTATGAATTGTCTTCTGGCCTCCTCAAAATGAGTGGAGCACTGGCAGAGAAAAATCCTAATAAAAGGTATCAACCTGAGTGCATGATGAGCTAGCAGTCACGCTGGCTTACAGCTAAGCAAAGACAGGTGTGGGGGCTAGCGATGGCAGTGACTGGCTTTTTCACCAGTCCAAAGAGTTAGTTTTTAAATGCCAGTAATAGTCCATGATTATGGAGGTGAGAGATATTGAAAACTGCCAGCAAGACACTTTTTTTGATGTGCATAGTATTTAAGGGGTAAGAGCACAGCTGGAACTGGAGTACATATGTGTCAGAATATCATTTTCCCCCTGGCAACCAAGAGCAGCTCATCCAGCCTGTGCAGACAGGGGAACACTGACCCCCTGTTCTACAGACCAGGGCTGTTGAATACAGGGGTCACAGGGCTTCCAAGTCTGAGACCACTGTTCTCAAGGCATCTGATAAATTCTGTGGTATTGCAGTACTCAATGAGTTAGTACGGTTTAGTGAATATATGCTGTAAGAAATCCGGGCATTTCTCCATTTCAAATCTATTTGGCTTAGAGCCTCTGGATGGAACATAACCTCCCTCTTCCCCTTCCTTCAAAATCAACCCAGGTCAACACTCTCTTTGTGGACGTTAAATTGCACGATTTAATTACCTCCCTGAATTCAAGGCAGCTCTAGACACAAACCCTTGGGAATAAAACAAAAGGAAAAGCTATAAAACATGATAAAGAGAAAATATGAAACACATTATTTGTCTTAAAAACATTCTTAATATGTAAACAATGCCAAGGCTGTTGTGAATAGTGGCTGCAAGTCTGACAGTTATCCTCTGAGGCCACAGATTCCTCCCAGGCTTCCTGCTAAAACATGAACAGGTTAGAAAGGAGTTCTTTTAGTTCTTAGCATGTAATAGTCTATTGCTCTGAATTTCTGTAATCAGTGGGGAGCTTTGTCAAACATATAGCTTTTTCTGACAGATCCAGGAACAAGAAAGTTTAGATACGATTTTTTTTTTCCAATTCCTTTTACGGCTGGTGCAAAATTGACCATTTTCCTTCCATTTTGCCAAAGCCTATCATTTCTCCACATGTGGATTAACACTTAGGAGACCCCAATCATCTTTTGGTGCAACAGAGAACATGTGGCCAAAGCATGGATGCTCTGGTGCTCAGAGCAAGTGCCACAGCTGGTGGTTGGGCACTCTGTTGCTGGGCTGAAGCGGGGGAGTTGGTGGTTATTTTTAAGCATTCCACAGCAAGGCCTCTTTTCAGTCTTGCTGGAACCAGTACATATTTAAAGGGCTCTTGAAATTTGCCACTTTCAGTATGTAATGTTTTCCTAAAACAGCTAGTGACACCTTAGACAGCCTTTCCTTTCGCTGTGAATTCCCAGGACTTTGCCCATTATGAAAAATGGTTACGTCTGAAGTCCTTATTCATGATCTCTTCTGAGTAGCGTATGTGCTGGGAGGGAGGAGAGGGGTCGGAAGTGGAATAAGCCTGCTGTATAGATTACAGTTTTGTAGCAGTCTGTTTCCAGAAACTGGTGATATTCTTAACTCTTCAGATGCATTTAAGACAGATTTTCTGCTCTGTCCTTCTTCACATGTTTCTGTTTTGCCAATTCCAGTTTTGGAAGAAAGCTCATTGCAGTAAATGGCTATACTAAAGTAAGTAAAAAATACCGACTTTAGGATTTGCCAGTGTAGGGCTCTGTATTACAAGAAAAACCACACTTCCGGGTGCTAGCAGGTTATGTAGTAGAAGCTGCCTAATGAAGATCCCACTTCTATGAAGGGGAATGCTAAATCCTAAATCCTGAACTCTTGTTTTCATAGAATCATTTAGGTTGGAAATGACCTTTAAGATCATCGAGTCCAACCGTAAACCTAACAATGACAAATCCACCACCAAATCTTGTCCCTACCTGCCACATCTACTCTTCTTTTAAATACCTCTGGGGATGCTGGCTCAACCACTTCCCTGGGCAGCCTGTTCCAATGCTTGATAACCCACTTGATATGAAAAAGAATATAGGTGTCGAAAAAGAGGAATCAAAGATGGAAACAGATAAAACCCCTCCATTTTCCAAGCCATTTAATCAGTACTACTTTTTAGTGGGTATTTTGTCTGCGCTTTCCATCTTTGCAAACATCTGCAAGATGGTTTGCGGGACTTACACTCTGGGAGAGTGACCATTGCAGTGATTTTAGGGACAACTAAACATTCAGTGGAATCAACCAGAACTCATCATGCCCTCATCAAAGTCTCTTTTCTTGCTCTCTTTTGAGTTCCTGTCCTTTTCTTTGCCACCTCCCCTCACCATCCCCAGAGGAACCTGAAGGAAGTCTACAACCATTCAGCAAAGCTTGTGTCATCTGGGCTTCCACCCCAATGAAGGAATTAATTATCCACTGGGGACATCCATCTCATTTCTACAGAGCAAAAGTGCTGGAATACAGCCCAGAATTTGGGCCAGTGTATCTATTTAGACATAAACATTTACATAGAGATGAAAAGGCAAAACTCGTTCCTCCTGTCAGACCACTGAAACCTATGGAAATACAAAGGGATTCAACTGATGCACTGGGGGGAGGTGGGGGTGAAGAAAGCTACCAAAATTGAAGATGAAAGTAAAATTCCTCTCTGGGCTTCCTTTTTAAATGTTTCCTTTACTCTTTCAAGACTCCTTAAATCATCCCCTTTTGTGGATAGACCAGTCAAAAATAACGGTGCTTACCATTTCTGTTCCAACGAAAGCAGCTGAAGGAGCTCTCTTAGTCACTTTGTCTGGTGAATGGGTTATTTTGGGGACAGAAATATCATTTTTTCCAGGTAAGAAATTTAAGAAGTTCCTGAGAAATCATTAGCAACTAAATAGTCTTACACACTGTGATGTACCATGAAACGTGAGTAGCAAAGCTGTTGGGAAGAACTGTCATTTAAGTATAGCACCAAAAAGTGTCATGTTAAGCAAGAGTATGAATCCCTGTCAGTAATGTGTCCTAGTTTTATCTAATTTCCAAGGACAGTGAGGCAGAAAAATTGGGAAATATATTCTAGCATTCATTTTTTGAGTATATTGCTAAAGAAATGGTTTTACAAAAGAATTGCAGCATATACTCATTTTGCTTTCCCTGTGTTTATTTTATTTGTGTGTTTTGTCTTCAGGAGACTAGAGTATCATACCTGCAGTCTAGTAAGCAATTGGGGAATAAGGACTTTTTTTTTTTTTTTGCCTCCAGTTGTATTATTCTGCTGCTGGTAAATAGCTGAGACCTCTATTTGTTCACAGTATCTGTAGGAGGGGATGGATCTCATTTGTCAGTCAGTGGGGCAGGAAGTGTGAATGACTGACTGCAGGAAAAAATAGTATGGGAGAGAAAAGCCTATGTTAGATTCTTCACACAACATCTTTGTCTTCTGTGTTTAGTTAGAAAAATATGACTGGTCTGCTTCTCTTTCTTGTCAAAAGCCTATGAAGTGATTGCAGTTTAGTGTTGCAAAATCTTAAGATTAGAGAGGATCCGCTGAAAGCAAAAATAGTATCCAAGGCCTGGAGTCTGTTTCTGCTTTGAACACCAGATGAAAGCAAATGGCATTGTCATCAATAGATTGGGAGGCTATATTGTACTTTATTTAATGATCTTTAAGGACCCTTCCAACCCAAGCCATTCTATGATTCTACGAATGCTATTTTGATACATTCTGAAATAATCAAGGGACTCAATCATGGATTGGCATGGATCAGAAAAAGCAGTGTTATATCTTTTGTGTTCATGGCTTATAGTTTGGCATTTCTGTTTTAAGTGCAAATAATAGTATTTGGCTTCTTCTAAATGCAGAATATTTTGGATGATAAGTTTGAAGAATGCTGGAAATTTGGTAGTCTGTTTCATGCTTAGATAAATGAATAAACTTGGAAGAATTCTTAATAAAAATAGTCTTGAATACACTGGAATGTAATATCTTAGAATTAGCAGGTTAAACATATGTTCCTTGATTCATACCATGGTCTGACTGTAGTGTATATATAACCTTTCAAAATCAGATGTAATACGCTGGAACATAAATCCTGTTCTTGAGTATTATATATGTAACTCCAATTGACGTCAATGGAATACAGAATTTGAACCACTCTACCAGAGATGTAAAAAGAAAAAATGAATAATGAATTGAAAATTATGTCTCCTTGAGTTGGCTGTAGATCTCTCTGTAAACCATGCGTCTCTTGAAATGATTTGTATGAGGTATTATGGTGTTTTGTGGATTACAAAACCACAAAAGAAGGAGGCCAAAAGAGTTAGAGGTGGGGATTTTGAGTACATCTGCCCAACCTGACATGTGGATTTGTTTCTCAGCTGTAGAAAAATCCACAGAAATCTATACATTGTAGGAAATCACTCCAGAAAATCCTGCTGGGCAACTATCAGTTGAACCTGTCTAAATCAGGGATTCCCTATGACTCTTAAGGGACTGGCTTGTTAACAAGACAGTCTCCTCAACTCAGTTCTTCTTCTCAAGTTTGATCTCCCAAACTGGGTATCAAGGCACACCTGTGAGCCAGATTGTGGCTGTGCGCTAGTGAAATTGCTGTCAAAACTCCACTGCTTTCTACTGGCACAACAAATGTCTATTGTCAACTACTGATATTTTTATACATAAGCCACTGTATACGTGGCTCAAATTTAAGCCTGAGAGAAACTGAGCTGAATGCTTTATAGACCTGTATGCAGGTCTCAAGCACTGAAAAATTTTGTAGATTTGGATAATTAACAGTCTAGTATAGGCAGTGATTAAAATAGTTTTGAATCTTTGCCATTTTGATTTTCATTCACATTCTGAAACATTCAGCTGATTTCCTGCTCCAAAAATTAGAAGTTTAGGAGTATATAGTTACACAATTTGTCTTAGGCAAACACTCTAGTCTTACGGTTTTGTGCCTAATCTACCTAAATGCATAAAATCTTTTCAGAGTCATTTACTGGGACATGCGTGTGCCAAATGGAAAATAAGCCCATAACTCTTGTGTTTCTCATCACTTCTCATATACTTTCTTCATGTAATCCACTACAAAGCTACGGCACTTGAAGTCAAGTCTTACATAACTGGTGTCCACTCTCCACTTACCATCAGATCAATGGCAATCCAATAAATGTGAGTTACTTGAGGTCAACAGGAATTGCAAGCTCTCAGTGCAAGTCAGTGCTGTGCAAGCTCGTTTCACTCAATTTTCTTGTCAGAAATCCTTTAAATTAATAGAACAATAAAGCAAACAGAGCCAGCTTCTCAACTGCTGCAAACTGATTTAGCTGCATTCACTTCAGAGAAGAATTGCTTCTGTACGAAATACCTGATAAACGCAGGACAAAGCTGAATAGTGAGATTCTTAAACAGTGCTGAACTGTGTATTACAAACCCATCGTGACAGCTTTGATAGAGTTGCCTAGACAAAACCCAAAGCAAAACAGAGCAGTTGCAAGCCGTGCTTTCAGACTGAAGGGCATCTCAGCTCCTGGGAAAGGAGGTGATCTTCTGCCACAGTTGTTCCCTGAATAGAACAGAGATTTAGTTTACAGATTCAGAAAAGGTTTGAAGTATGAGTGGTACCTGCTGCTTTATGTTTCTGACTCTTGAGACAATTTCACGCTTCTGTGCCTGCAAGATTCTGGATATACATGTGAGCACTGTGTCTGGAAGTTCTGAGGCTCTTTAAAACCCTGAGAACGTAGTGAGTAAAGAAAGGAAACAATATATATTTCTTGAATGAAGTGGCTAAACAGCACTTGTGAGTCATGATATGAAAGGAAATAATTTGAATTAGGTGAGATGTGCGTGGCAGCGTAACGGAAAGAAAGTCTCCTCATTTTCATCAGCTAATAATCAAAACAACTTGACACTACTTCCAAAGGAAGCCAAAAATATGGAAACGGTTATTTAGAGAAGAATACAGCAAAATGATGTATATGCTTGTATTTTGCATCTTAAGGTAAACTGTACTTTTGATTTCCCAGATGGATATCCAAGGCAAGTATATTGACCCAGAAAAAGAAAAAAAGAAAGCGAGACCTCTGAGTGATGTAAACAAACATATCTGTGAAGATAGGTATTTTTTTCAGTCACATAGTTACAATGTTAATTCTGGCAGTTAACAACTGTGCTGTGCAGTTGAAGAGCAGAAGAAACATGCTTGTCACTTACATGAAGAAGCTTTTTTAGATGTAAAAATGATCATGACTTCTTTGATGTGATATTTGGCAGCCATTTTGACCTGACTGATTCTTACTGATACAAGGTTTCGATGTCAATGGCAACATTGTGCAAATAACAGATTTTAAATATGAATTAGTTTTTTATTCAAAGCAGCGTCACCTGCCAAGTTTGAGCTTTAAAAAATCCCAGACATATTTTTTTATCTGAGTAAAAAGAAAAGCATCTTAAACTATGTTGTGATCTGGTAACTTATAAGATGTCTGAATCATATTTTGTCATACTTGGCAAAGATCTTTTCAGACTCAGACCAAACAAAGAAAGCTTCTGCCCTGAAAAAACTTTTGCCAAAATGACGAATGATTAGAATTGGATTTTTATAAACTTGTATAGTCATACAAACTTTGTATTATTCCTATTTCTTTATTAATAATTATTCATAATTCTTGCTTTTTCATCATTCACTTGTTTGCAAAAACATCTGCCAAATGAATATGGACTTTTGACAGATAGGTAATGTGTTACTGCTAATTTAATACGACACACTGCAGACAAAATACCATCAGTGCAAAGATACATTTCATATTCCTTCGGGGAACTGAACACAACCCTCAAAGTTTAAGTTCAGTTACTTTCATTACTAGTCCAAATAATATACTTGGTGGTTGCTGAGTCCACATTTTTTCTCTTCCTAGGTTATGGACCATAATAAGAAATACTTTTGTATAAGTATCTACAACAAAAGGCAAACATCTAGGTACAGCAACAGTCTTGTATTAATACTGTAAATTGTGGGAATGAAGAAAACGCTGTAATGAAGAGCAAGGAATCTCTTCTTTTTGCAGAATATCAGATCTAATTTTCTTATGAAATCACCTGAATTGGCAAATGGACACTGAAGTCCTTTATCCACAGAACAGAAATGACACAGCAGTGAAAACACTAATATGGAAACAGAAATGACAGAGTATAAAAGGAGATCGTATCAACACATAAGGATGCAATCAGAAAGTCTAAGGCATGATGTAATGTAGAAAGGCGGCACACAATGGGTAACAAGAAGGCATTCTGCAAGCACATTAATATGAGGAAGACCAAGGACAGAGCTGGTCCACTGCTCAGAGGAAGAAAAGCTAAGAATAGATGCTGCTAAGAAGGTTAAAGAATTTAACAAATTTTTGCTTCAGTCTTTACTAAGAGGGTAAGAAAGCTAGCACAATATCGGCAGAATTGGGAGAAGTACTCAAGTTAGAGAAGGAAAGAAAAAAGAAAAAAAGGAAAAGATGACTGATAACCAAATTAGCCATTTTCATATTATCTGGGAGTGCCCAACTTCCTTCCTGAGTACTTTGATAACTCGATGAGAAGTTTCAGCATCAGCAGTGGTTGTCTCCGAGAGCTTGCAGAGGATGAGTATGATCCAGAAGACTTCTGAAAGACCATCACAATTCATAAACCCCAAGAGTTGCTGCTGACTTCTCTGCTTTATTCTCAGCTGGAGCGGGTATTCTGAGAGCTCTCCAGGCTCTTTTTAAAAAAGTTTTTTCCCCCCTTTTGCAAATAAAGTGGTTTTTGGTTTTCAGCCAGCCCTTCTCACTGCCTCTGGAATAACCCAGTTGCACTTGCCCAGTTGAGCTTAATGGGAGTCAACCACACCTCATTATCTCTGCTCAGAAAAATTCACCAAATTCCAGGCCGTTGTTTGTCCTGGCAGAGGGTGTTTTTATAGGAGCGGTACTGTGAGCAGGGCATGACAGCACCAATCCTGAGGATATCAACCCCATGTTCAGTCAGTCACCTTTCACAAGGTGCCAAAGAAAATAATTATAATTTACTTGAAATGATTGGTAGGTAGCATGTAGATTTGCTTCAAGATAACTCTGCCATTTGGCTGTTTCCCTGCAACAGACAGTATATTTATCTGGGAAAACAATTTGTAGGGTAAAAAACGTAATAGTGATTTATTTTGCTTTGTTTGCACTAAACAGAAACCCACTCACTTAATGTATGCCTCTTGATACTTCAGGAATGCCCTGTGCATCTATTAATTAATAAAGAGGAGTATATTTTTCAGTTCATCACCACTTCAGTGTATCCTGATAACTTAAGAGTTACAGAGGATTCATAAGATATGTTTCTTAATATCCTTTACTCCTGACTTTCGGATTTCCTTGAGCCTGCTATTCACCTGCTTATGGTAAAATTTAGCCGTATATTAATTTCTGCTCCTATTAAAAGTGATGACATTTTTTTATATAATGCATAATTAATACATTTTACCAGTGCCAAAAATGAACGTTATGGTTAACAAGTATCTGCAGCTACACTAATTAACATGAAGTGTGTACATAGACTGTAAAACTCATCATTACATATTTGCAAAGCTAGTAATTCAGAAAAGGATGAAAGTCATATTTGCAATCAATAGCGATACCACATAGGGAAAAATTTAGGCAGCAATTTATACTACAGTGCTTTGGGGCACAAGGCTATCACTGGCTGGTGGCTGGCTCTTCTGGGTATGGCTTGTACTTACCTTTGAATTAATTTCTGGTAAGAGGATTTAGTACAGCATTTGGGATAAAACTCAGTCCAGCTGTCATTCATGAAGGCTGTTTCTGCAGTACATCCCTGCCAGAGAACGGCTTGAAAAAAGAAGAGATCGCTAATGAGCTTTACATAGTAGTGTAAATGATGGAAGACGCTTTGTCCTATAGAGACCAGAATGCAGAAAGAGTGAAACAGATCCTTTTGTTTATCATGATCCTTCAGTACTACGAATATTCTGCTTTTTGCTTCCTGCGTCTGTTTAAAATGTTCTTTGGGCTCTGAAGTATGATGGTATGCTTCAACATAGACTAATATCAACACAATTCTTAAATGAAAAATTTCACAGGTAATGAGCATATACATGTATCCTTACTGCACTGACGTAAAAACAATCACACGGATAATTTGTTAACAGACAAGAACTGGATCAGATCTGTGTAACTTTCTGCTGCTTACGTTTTGAAAGTCTACTCCTTTTCGCATGAATGGCTGCATCTGCCACAGCAATGTCCCACTTCCAGTGCTTAGGGTTCGGAATGCTTCTCATATTACTCAACGACAGTTTTCATGTCAGGTATTATATCAACCAACCTAGTTAAAGCTTAAGTTTAATAATGTTACCTTCTGATTTTTCTTTTTACTAACAATGGATTATTTGAGGAGAAAGACCAGTTCAACAATGGTCAAACCATACATAGCTTTCCTGTTTCTTTTGCCCTGTTTTCTCCTGACATTTTTAAGAATTAATTTCCTAACTCTATATACGGAGTCACTTGTTTGCTGACGTTTTTCTTCCCTGATTATTCTTGATGGTGGTAGTCCATTAAACTATCCTTCTATTCCCTTCCATACAGAGATGGCCATTGGGCAACTGATGAAGCTGAAGTGGGGAAGGGATGGTGGAATTAACCCAGCCTTGATATTTTAAGGAGAAAAAAAGGAGATAGTAAGGAAGGTGCCAGTACAACAGTATTTCTTGCCTCTTTTTATTAACTTTTGAACACACACTTTTAAAAATGCTGATAAATATAACTGATTCCAATAGTTTTTTACCTTGATCCTAAATAGTTCAAGCTAAAAATGTAGCAATTGCTGTTAGCTGCATGTCATTAGTAAAATTTCCACATTCTGTGTCCAAAAAACCCCAACCTACTTCAGAATAAATTAAATAAAATGAAATAGAAATATTTAAAATTCCTATTTATCACATTTTGATGACGTGTTTTGACAACGTTATCACATTTTGCTTATCATTTCTTGAATAGGTTAGCTATTTTACTTTTTGATTAGTTTTTTTTCCTATCATGTCTGTTTAACAATTACTTTTAAATTTACAGGCTTTTAAATTCACGGGGGCTTTGTGAACTACCGTGTTTAACAGTTTCCAGCTTTTCTGCCACTACTAGGATTTTAAGTAGGGGAGCGACTCATACTAGTGGTGGTAGTGTCATTCGTTTTGCTCAGTGGATTTCTTGTTACACATGTCCAAAACATTTATTTAAGACATATTTTTCTGTTTGCCATTTCTATGTTTACTCTTTAGCCCAGAATAAATTTGCCAAACTGCCTTTGTTTCTCAGAAAAAATAGTTCACTTATGTTTGATAGTTTTGAGTCTATTTGTGCTCCTCTTGAAGCCGAAATACCTGTTGAGCTGTTCAGCTCTAGCCTCATTCATGGCACAGCAGAAGTGTGAACTGGAGCTCACCCAAAAGCGGCATAGACTTCCGCCGGCTTCTTGCTGCTTCACGGTTTCCGAAGTCAAAGCTAGTTCTGCCATTTTAATCTCTCTGCTTCTTGGCAGCTCTCAGCTGGTGTAAGTTCTCTTAGTGCCATTAACTTGACCTAAGCTATGGCAATTTTTGGTAGTGGAGAACTTGTCTGTTCATAACAGGCAGAGGTTTCTGACCATTTGCTTCTGATTGTATACTTGTTTGGGCCTTAACTTCACATGATTTCTTGAGTCCTCCTGTGATAAAATAATAATCTGCTCTCAAGCATTACACATACACAAATTAAGCAATTCTCTCAGCATCCCACAAGGCAGATGATGGTAACACACATCTGGAAGTGCAGAAAATAGGGCAGAAAGCTTGACTTGCTCAGACTCATGCAGTGAGTCAGTTATTCATTGTTATCCAGGATACCCACTAGCCATTAGTTTTTTTGACTCCCATTGTCACAACAGGGGAATATCTCTGCTGTTCCTGAAAAAAAGGGCTAGCTGTTGTGATGTCTCTTTATTTTGAGATTATTTTTTGAATCTTTTCCCTCATATATTCACTATTGCATAGGCACTGGAACAATTGTGGGATGGAAAGTAGAAGTTTAAACATCCAGGGGAGGCAGCCTGGAAAGCAGAAGACTTACCTTTCTTTTTTGCAGGGTTACTTTTATTCTAAAGAGGAAGTGGCAGTCCATTAAGCTATCTGTTGCAACTTTGATCTTGCAATCCATTATATCTTGATAGGCACATTACATCTTTCTTAAGTAGATTCTCTCCAAAATATTCAGCATCTCTTGAAGTCTTAATTTTGAAACATAGAGAAATCTGCAGTTCTTTATAGCCCTATTGTTTGTGTGCTGCTTTTAGTGGAATTGGCAATGAAGGGTCAGAATGAAAAGCTTTTAAAAAGAGGGTCTAGACTTAAATTTGACTCTTAACTGGAATTAAAAGAAGAAATAAGCTTCATGTTTGGCAACAGGGCAAACTAAGTTGCTTCTTGATACATTTTCATGAACTGCTCATTCTCTCCTTGCATTGACCATCATCAGGTCTGGTTGTGGGTAATTTGTTCTAAGTAATAGTATGTTACCAATTTCTGCCATATGAGCAGTAGTGTGTTATGCTGCAACATCTAATGAACTTACTGTTCTTTTTCTTCCTCTCACATGGAGTGCCACACATACTCGGCCTCTAGCTCTGGGGTGGTACTACCTGGTTTAGCCTCTGCAAAGCAACAGTAGTACATCTTTCATTTCACATGTCCTGATTATGGATGTATGCAGAATAAACGTTTCAGTTCACGTGTCATGTTCTAACGTATTTTGTCTGATACAGTACTATATCTGTCTATAGTAAATAGCTCTGGGGCAGGAGGTTTAAACACCTAGGATGTTTGCCCTGAATGAGGAAGTGTTCCTGTTGGAGCATTCCAATACTTAAAAAATGGATTTTAGATGCTTGCTTTTTGATACCTACTGTATTATGCCTCTGAGCATTTTGAATACATGTATCCTACATGTCTTTAGAGATGTAAGCCTACTGCAGACCAGGATGCTTTTAGGTAGGTATTATTGGAGTTAGATGAGATATTTGTGAGATATTAATTCTGATAATTCAGTGAGGTGAGTGTGTGTGTGTGGAGGGATAGGTGAAGAAAGTCAGTGAACTTAAACAAAGCACATGCTTAACCAGAGGGAACACATTTAAACACCAGTAAAGCCACTTCAGGTTTTATTGGCCACCATGTATCTAAACCACACTCCAGCAACTGAACCTGGGTTGTTTGATGGCTTTTCCTATTGTGATGGTTAAAGATCTTGTTTAAAATGTTTCATTCTTTCTTGTCGCTTGATTTAAAGGTTGGCTTTGGCTTCAAAATTAATCCCATATGTTTTGAAATTTGAGTCTGAAAGCTGGTTGAAAGCCCATGTAGATTTGGTACCACGTTGCTCACCTTTGACATGGAGAGGCCACAGAGTGCAGTAAACAGTGCTGAAATGTGGCTGAGTGTGACACGAGTCACTGTACTGTAATTCTGAGACTTGATGAAAAACAATGTGGCCTATATTGAGTGTGCCTAATTTAACTTTGTTCCCCAAAATGGGTCTTTAAACTTACAACTTCACTGTTCATAAATAACATACACATTCTTAACATAAGCAGAGGCAAATGCATGATACACAGCATATGTTGTATTACACACAGCTCTTTTACCACCGCTGTTAATGTTGCCCAATAAGTACTTATAAGACAGTCTAATAATGGGAAACATTTTTCATTAGTTTAAACGCTTGCTTTTTAAACAACTGACATTCCAATCCTTAATGTTGTAGCCTCTCCTTTTCTGGTGGTTAGCATCTGTTACCCACCTAAGTGGAATTGTGTCTCTTTACCTTAGGATAAGCTTATGCTACACCATTAGTTGTTTCTCTTGTCATTAGAACATGAATACATTGATTTTCATCCGATGTAACAGAATTACTATTATTATTAGTGGTAGCAGTAGCTTTTAATTAGCAGCACTTATATTATTGTGTAACATTTTTTTCATTTTAGATAACTGTTCTATGCAAATTAAGAATTAAATTAAGAAGAAAATTAAGAAAATTAAGAAGAACAACGCTTGCCAGTGTAGTAAGGTTTGTAGCATCAGGCTTCATCCTCCAGAAAAGGGTAAAAGGATATCACAGCAGCCTGCGTTCTCTCATTTAACTGTGTAGTTCAACGCTAGTGACAAGATTTGGAGGGTAACATGAAGATCCCCCAGAGATTACTGGAGAATAGGCGAACATGCCTTATATTGTAAAATTCCACTATAAAAGACCTTGTTCTTCTTGTTTCCTCTTCCTCCTAGGCAATGTATAATGTTTGGGGCTTGTATTCATTCAGGAGACAATACAGGGGGTTGAATGTTCATATGACAGAATTTGTAATTTCCTCCTCATCTGTACAAAATCTGAGCAGCGAAAAAACTGTCTTGTTCCCGTTTCTAGAAAGAGCAATACTGGGACAAATATTTTTGTCTTTAAGACACGGTGTGGTGAGTTGACCCTGGCCGCGTGCCAGGTGCCCACCAAAGCTGGTCTATCACTCCCCCTCCTTGACTGGACAGGGAAGAAAAAGTATGACAAAAGGCTCGTGGGGCCAGATAAGGACAGTTTAATAAAGCAAAAGCAAAGGTCGCACGCAACAACAAAGGAAAACGAAAGGTTTTTATTCTCTGCTTCCCACCAGCAGGTGATGTCTGGCCACTCCCTGGGAAGCAGGGCTTCAGTACTCATAACGGTTTATCTGGAAGACAAACATAACTGACGAATGTCCCCACTTCCTTCTTCCTTTACTTAGCTTTTATAGCTGAGCTGACATCATATGGTATGGAATATCCATTT
>JAVKLA010000007.1:14620717-14646662 GCA_034782735.1 Sagittarius serpentarius | reverse complement strand
CCCATCCCACTGGGTGGGGGGGAGCGAGTGAGCAGCTGCGTGGTGCTGTGTTGCTGGCTGGGGTTAAACCACGACATATTTCCAGAAGTAAGAGTGGACTGCTTCGTGGAACTATGCTCTGAACAAATGTAAACACTGAGGTCTCTGTGTGTATTAAAGACCAAAAACAACAGTAAGGTGAATAAATGATTCACCTAAATATCATTACCTCAAATAACTTTTCAAGTATCTGGAGCTTCTTTGAGGTGAAAGCAGAAGAACAAAGGGAATGTAAAAAAATAATGAATGACCTTAACTTCAAAGCGACATAGAAAAACAAAGACTATCATCAACCAAAGCAGGAATATTAATAACATGCTAGGAGGAAATTTATTCTTAGCCCTCATTTGAAAAAGGGACAGAAAAAGGTTCCAGTTCTAACCAGCATTGAAAAGAAGATGAGAAATGTGAAATCTGTGGAAAGAAGGTATAAACCCAAGTGCTGGCTTTAAATTTAGTAATGGGCTGAAGAACTCAAAACAGTGAAGCGCAGTGTGCTTTGTAGCTGCTTATTTTCACTAAGTGGTATAGGTAAAAGTCTCTGATTTTGCCACACTTAATTTTCAAAGACCCCACAGCCCCATGTTTAATTTAGCAGACTTACAGCTTTTGAATAATATCTCATATAAAATATCTCCATGGGGCTTGGCAGGAGATGCAGAAAAATGTTCAAAACCAGACGTTATTCTTTAGAAATCAACAGTTATACTCACCAATTAATTACTTTGCTCAAGATAATCTGTTTCCTCAACATTGAGGAAATGAGAATCACAAGGATATTTTTTGTTGATCTATATTTAATCTAATGAGTCAGTTGGCACCCCGAGGGTCTTCATAAATAGATGCTGATAAATAAATCAGGGGCTGATCCAAAGACTACTGATAGTAATAGAAAGACTTGTTTTGTTTGACTGCATTTGGATCAGTTTCTAAACCTCTTTCAGAAGTGAGCTTTTTATTGTTGCATAATAATTCACAAAAACCGTCTATCTGGTTTTATGTAACCGACATTTTAGTGGATGTCTGTGTCTTTGAAACCTGTATACATGAAAACTATTTTTAATCTGTTGATTGGTATTTCAGAAGTTGTGAGTGATGGATCACATGCTGAGCTGTTAAAAAATGGAATTCTGCTGAGTCTGATATTTTTATTGGGACAAGTTGGTATTGATACTGAAATATTTAACGTGTAAGACAAAACTTCGGTGAGCACTGTCTTGACTTGTAATTCAGGTTCCAGTTATATTCAGCTTACGCGGCGCTAGGTGGTAGAAGAAAGCATAAGGTAATAGATAGGTGCTTTAATTTGCCGTAATTGTTTCCCTTGAACCTCCTTTTCACCATAAACGTCTTGCATGTAGTTTCATTAATGAAATCACAAGAGACTGGACTTCATTGTTACATCTGAGATGCTGTATTTGAGCCCATTTTAAGCCACCCGGAAAAAGTTGTATGGATGATTGCGTAACAACATTAATAGTAAAGTTAAGCGATTCTAGTAAAAATACAGGACCAGTACCATCACAGGTGTAACTCCTTTAGGTTAACCACAATTTCTTGAAGGATGAATTTCGTTCCTGTTTTTTAACAGATTCAAGGGAAGATTCCTATTCTGAAAATACACTTACCCATTATACACATTAATTAATTTCCCATACTTACGCAATGGGCTAAACTGGACACTACGTTAATTCCTCAGGCTGCTTAATGTAATTGCACCTGAGATTTTTTTTTGGTCTTTATTTTATTTTTAGTTTTTTTTGATGTTGAGTTGAAATATTAAAAAAATAGTGGAAGTGTGGAAAAAATAGATGCTTTTGATAAAAAATAATAGTTCTTATTTTTAAATACAAAGAAACCTGATATTGCAAGCCTTCTAGTTATCAATTTGTTCCAACGTCCATCTGTCCATCCATGAAAGATTATTTGCACAGGTACCTCAAGCACTGCGTAAGGGAACATCAGAGGGTTCTACTCACGGATTGATATTTTTGGCTTTGGGATGCATGAGGCAACTACCCCTTTATTGTCCATTAATCCCACAAAGAGCTGGCAAACTTCCTTAAAGTGATAATGGAAAGATGTCTGGCATGATTGTGTTTCAAATTAGGTGATGCCTAACAATGAGGTAATCTCTCAAGCACTGGAATTCCAAACAGTCCCAGAGCATGTGGGAAGAGTTCCTCCTAACCAAGCAACGTTTCCAACACTTGTCTGGATGCAGGAAGTCCATCTAGCACACGTGCCAGCATCCAAAGACTGCAAATACAGCTGTATATTATAGCATCTGGTTTTAAGAACAAGTAACGATTGTGTTTAAATATTGTCCCAGACTGATTATGTCATGTGCATATATACTTCTGTGATGCTAGCCTGACTAAAAGCACGTGGAGCAGCTAGCAGTGCTAAACTGTTTGTCAAATATCCACATACCTGTCAATGTGATACGGCTAGCTACACATCTGTTAAATGCCAAGGCAGGTACGACCACCATACCTCTCCATTTGTGAAACTCCTGTGGTCTTTGGAGGCGATATAACTAGTTGATGTCAGAATTTGGTGCTGCCTGTGTGAAAATTTCCCTAAATATTTTCAAGGAGTTTGATGTGGTTTCAGCTGTAAGTGGGGGGCTTTTCTTTCTGAATTATGGGTAACTGAAATGCTCTAAAAATGTCTTCAGCAAACTGATAAATAGGCAAAACAATATTAAAGACTTATCTTTATATGTGCTCAGGAAATAGGCTATCAAGCTGAATTCCTGCTGCCTCTGCCCTTTGAAGATTCATGTTATAAAGCTAAAGGGTGTAGAAATCTCCCTTAAAATCACACAAGTAATGTAAATTAAATTTGCTACATCTTACTGTCCCATAGGTTTATTTGTTATGCTCCATCGTCTTTAATCAAAACAACTGGTTAAGTTTAAATGTAATCAGTCATGATTCCTGGACAAATTTTTGGAGCCCAAAGAACAATATGTAACTGACTGAGAGGCAGTGTCATTTGTGTCTTAGAAAATCCTTAACTCCTTGTTGCTTCTTTTGTAGTCAGGAGAAGAAAGCATGGATTCCGCTTTTTTTGACTACTAAAGGGATAAAAGGCTGTACATGCATATTAAAAAAATAGGAATTCTATCTACTTTTCAGTAATTGGCAGGCCAAGCACAGTGCGACAGCTGCTGCAGGTAATGTTTTCCTTCAGAAAATGGAGTGGGGTGTAGGAGTTGGTGAGTAGAAGTTAGACAGAAATCCTGTTCAGTGCTGAAGGAAGGCACGCTGTAATTTTGTAGAGCGCAGGTAGTTTCACTTGCTTTTGTGAGCATGAAGCAATGACTTCTCTTATTTTTGCGAGGAATGAGCAAATCCTCCTAAAAGAACAGAACATCTTGGATAACAGAGTTTTTATTAGGCAATTTTTATCACAGCCATGCAGTGAGACCTTTACTTGGCCTATATTAGAGCAGTCTTATGCCTGCTCTAACTTGTGCAAGCTGTTAAATACTCCTTGGAGATAAGAGTCATTGGGATTTTCTGGGTTGGAGGAAACCTTGGCCATTTTTACTTTCCTTTGATTGTACACTACTCTGCCCTGTAACACTGATGAGCCTCTTGTGCCTGGTTATGTTGATTGTAAGACCTTTTATGTCAGCTGTACAAAGCTGTCACAGCGCAGCCCCAACCCGGAGCTATTTCACTGAGATAATCTGTGATAACTGGCATAACACCTGTTTGTTCTCACTAGGGTCAACAGTTGCATAAGGTTCCAATTACTTCAGAATTTGGCCCCAAGTTTCTGGGAAAACGGTATTTGTGTATAAACTGCTGTACATTTGTTCCTGGGCCTTGTACCTGAAGTATGTTGAAATGTGTTTTTCTTGAAAATCACATTGGAAAGTTTCGATGACTCCTTTTTTGACCATTGCATGCTGGAGAGACCTGTGAGTGAGAGACAGCGGAGGAGGCCAGCAAAGAGAACTACGATGAGGTTTGCTTGGAGAATGGATGATGCATCCGCTTTGGCTCCACACTACTTGAGGGATTATGATTAAAAGTTGCTTGGGGAAGCTTGTTACTGTTTTAAAGTTGCCAGTTCTGTGGGTTTCCTGTGAAATTGGACTAGTTTTTAGCAACAGCTGCGGTTAATTTTCAGGAGCCAGGGATAGCCATTTTGGGGGCTTTTTTTAATGCTAACGGAGTTTTTTGGCTGGCTGGTTGGTGCAGTGGTTTCCATTGTAAATTTTGATTATGTCTCTGACAGCTGATTACAGGTTGTGAGCCAGGGCTGTGCATCAGCGAGCCAGTGCTTGATTCCTCTGTCATGGGCACTGGAAGCTCTTCAAGGACAGTGTTTCGAAGTGCCAGTGACAAGCATAGACGATTGTCTGAAGTACTGAGGCATTTTATAAAGTCCTCTAGCCAGTTAGTACAGCCCCACTGAAATAAAATGATTCTTAGCTTCCTTGCAAGTGTTACTAGCAAAAGGGGGGTAACTTTAGAACCCCGGGTTCTAAAGGCATAAGAGCATTTACCACTCCAGGTAAGAGGCCTCACCACTAACAGAAGACGACAATTAACCATATTAAATATTTAGGTACTTTTAACAGTCTAATTCAGAATTATTAGTCATCTGAGCATGACCACAAGAACTATTACGATACAACTCTGTGTATGTGGTGAATTTTTTGTCATTTTAATAATTTTTTCTTTGCTCAGCTAGGCTGAGGAGCTGGTCTCTGTTGGTTTCATTCCATAATGAACACTGAGAAGCAGTCCCCAGCTGAACCTGAGAGTAGAGTTCACCGTGAATCTTCTCATTTACTGACAGGAAATAATGTTAAGACTGTATTGTGGGTAAGAAGTTAGTGGGTGGTGGCCTTCTTTGTGAGGATGGTGCAAAAAAAGAAATTATAGGTGAATCCAGGAGGGTTTCGATATTGATGCAAATGCAGAGGAGGTAAAGAGGAAGACTAGACTTGTTCTTTGTTGAACTGGCAGATACAGTCAACGCTTTCTACGACAGAGAGAAAATAATATGGCACGACAAGATAAAGTGTGTCTGTAAATTGCTGTTCTCTTCCTTCTGGTCAGCAGTAGTGTTTCCACGTGTAGGCTTGGTGAGAACACAAGAGAAAGTGGAGTAACATTCAGCATTTCCTAAATGTGACTGTTGAGCAGCAGCAACAACAGTAACCACAGCTATAAATACCTGTCTCCAAACTTGCCCTGTAGAGATAATTAGATTCTGGGGAATATAAGAACACTTCTGCATGCTTTCTTCTCAGTCTTAAAAAAGAACTCCTTGTTCTCAGTGGCATTCCTGTTCCCATTGTGTTGGAATTCCCCAATTATCCAGGCAATTGTGTTCTACCTAGGGGTGCTCATAGAAAACCTTTTTGAAAAACAGTACATGCAAGTCCTTGCGGGTAAAGAATACTACAAGTCCATTGGTACCAGCATAGTCTGTATGGTGTAAACTGTATCAGTGATCACAGCAATGACAGAAAACTACAAACCAAGAGATGCTGGGGTGTTTTGTAAGAGGTGAGACATTGGCTGCTAGTACTACGAGACGAAATTGCTGAAGTCGCTTGACTTCAAGTTAGTGCTCTTGCTACATGATTTAATGAAGTAAAAATAAGTCTGTCTAAAACTTGATAGAAATAATAATGATTTGGTGCAAAATGACTTTCCAAAGTACAATGGAAATAAATGTAAATTGAATTAAGAAGGAAAGGAAAAGAAAATGTTTCCCCAGTAGAGATAAAGCACACAATTCTGGGGGTTATTTTCACATACTTCTGGCTGTTAAATTCCATTTTCTTTGGCAGCTTTACCCAGTCCCTTCTGTAAAGCCTGCTCGAAGAAGTTCCTGTGCAGCGTGTACATTTGAATTCTAGTGAGGCATCTTGAGAGAGTTTGGCTGCCTTGTGACAATATTTCAGACTGGTCTCTGATGAATTCCAGAGTGTTACATAAATATCTGGATCACAAATAAAGGTGTGAAGACACTTGAGAGAGCTGCGAAAATAAATCAGTGAGCATGTTGAGACATTTCCATCCATGACGTCTCTGACTTAATACCTAGCAGAAGTAAAAGTCCTCCTTTTCGCTCTGTTTCCAGTTTAAGTTTGTTTGTACATCCTAAGAAACAAAGGGAAACGCTTTGACGTTTCTGGTATAAACCAGTCTCTCCTTGATTCCTTAGGACCTGGGAAATATCTATTCAAATACATCTCCTCTTTGTTTTAGAGTATGTCATAGTGCCTGTAGCCTCACTATTAGATTAAAAAAACCCAAAAGTAAAGGCAAGATTTTACTCACAGCAAAGAAGCTTCCCTCCTTCTCTCCCTGAGTTTCTCTGGATGTGCGATTTTTAATGAGAACACCGTTTCTGAAGGAAAGCTTTCTAGAAAGGATTGTGTCACACACTGAATTTGATCTTTAGTCCAAATGTCAGATGGAGCCTTCTTGGCAAGAAGCTCTCCAGCTGAGGACCTGCTGTCAATTCCCTGTTCCTTATATTGCATAGCCAGAACCGGGGCTGGGCTTGTTATGGACCGCAGTAAGTGTGTGCATGGGGACTGAGGTTTGTCATCCAGAGATCTGAGGCAATTCTGTCATTGTTCAGCTCACTACTCATCTGGGGTTTTTCTTTTTGTCCCTTTTTTCCCCTTCAAAGTTGTTTTTGTTTGCAAAGAAATAGTAGTATCTTCCTGATACCGCTGTAGTGATACTAGGATGAGGTGGTATCAACCATCAGTTGGATGATTTTCATGGAACAGGAAGCTGATGTGTTTAAAAGGCCATAAAAATTAGGACCTGGCAGCTGGCAAAGATGGTTTGGTGTGCTTTTGATGCACTGAATAACTGTGGTGCTGTGTCCGTATCATGTGGAATTAGTGCAGATTAGATAACCTAAAATAGCCCCCAGCAGAGATGCATCTGCGTTTCAAATAAAGCTCAGCTATTCCTTGTGCACGCACTTCATCTCTGTGTGCTTCAGTTGCTGTACAGGCCTGCTGACAGCTTTAAAACAGCTTCGGAGGAGGAAAATGACTGATGGTAACACCAAAGTGATGCAAAGCTCTATGATCTTCATTGCAAATTGCATTGCCTGTGAGCCTCTTAAAAACACAAAAGTGGTAAGAGATCAGTCCGTAGGCGAGACCGGCAATGACTGAGTGCTACCTATGGAAGGATTAACTCTCACCGAAAGCGTTTGTGGACCTTCACAGTATAGTTAGGGGTAGCTTGCTGCATGTCCTACTTAAATCCTGCCGTGTTTGGGGAGAGAGGATTTGTTCATGGGTGAGGCAGATCCCTTCCATATATATAGGCATCCTCTCTATAGACGGCGTCACAGTTTTGCAAGCCAGTTTCCTGCTTCCCAACCCCTGAATTGTCCTGAGTGAGCTCCTGCATTTTTCCTTCTGCTCTCCAAATGATTTACCCAGGGGAGGAGTGTATGGGCCCAGTACGCTGATGAGTGGGGACAGGGCAGATGGAAAGATGTAATTCAGTGGGAGGCTGCCCAGTTTCTTTCACATACCACCAAATCACCAAAGGCTTCTTTCCTTCTGCCAAGCGCTTCCCTCTCACCCATGCTTTCTTTCCTTCATGTGTATTTTGTTTCAGTCTGTTGGCATTATTAGCAAAGAGTCATTCAGTCTCTGCATATTGGTCTGAATCCACACTAAATATATAAAAGGTATGTTCAGTTAAAGTTAAGCAGCACTGTGCCTAGTGAAAATGAATAGAGTGAATCATCCCCTGAAAGATTTGAAGACACAGTACGGGAATCCTTTTACATGATTATTTTAACATATGTATAAAAGGAAGGAAAAATAACACCGCACTGGAGCCCGATGCAGGGAATTTCTGTTAAATCGATAATGTGTTTACATTTAAATCTCTTGCAGAAGTGGCTGAATTTGCTTATGGCTTTAAGATGCTCAAAAGGATGTAATTATTAATTAGGCAGTATAGTAGGGTGAAGGGGGGTGTGTGTCTTTTCAAAGTGGGATCACTTCCATTTTATAGCATTCTCCAATAAACATTATTCCTGACTCTGCTATATGGACAGCCTGGTTTCCTCATTAGGAAAAAAAACCTCACCCAAGAGATAGTATCTTCATATCTATCTGTATCTGTTTATACACATATATACCCCTTACATAACTATATATGCCTCTTGTTCCAGTTATTTATAATATAAATGTTCATTAAAGTGATTTGGTATTCATAGTTCCTTACAGGTTCTATCAGGTAAACAAAGCAGGAGGCGTAAGAGGATTTTACGGGAATGGAAAATGATTCAGAGCTCAAGAGATCTAATGTTGTTGTCACCACAAGTGTGATTTGCACAGGAAGTTTTTATTTTAAAAGCATATTAAAAGAGGCGAAAGTCGTCTGGCTTCAAATGTGCAGGTCACCTACTCTTTGGCATTAGGTCAGTTCCAAGGTTCTCTGAATTGTTTGTTTAGGAAGTCATTGTTTCAGTTTTTTAGGAAGTTACTGTTTCAAGCTTTAGTTCCTTGCTGTAATTTTTTTTGAATATAGATTCCTGCTGAGACTACGGCATCACTATCTTCAGCCTGTAAATAAGTGCAAAACTTCCATGAATTCATTTTCGTGGATGCTGCAGAGTCCCATCTATGTGTGCTGTGCAACCAATTTCAGAGTAGTTTCGGTATTTGTGTTTGAATACAAAGGCACCGGATGCTAGTGGTTATTGTCTCGGTGTCCTCAAAAGAGTGCAAAGCAGCTGTAAAATGCCGCTTATGCTGCTTAAGCATCCCATCAAGCTCTGGGGAAAAGCTCAGAAATCAATTTTCATTAACGAAGTATGACTCATTAGAATCACTGGGATACAGATCGTAGTTGTGAAAGAATTTTTACATTTCTACCATAGAAGGCATTTGCTGTTGCTTCTTTCTCTGTGAAGTCAAAGTTCTCTAAAGAGAATTTAGGAAGCAGATTTACAGGACAACTACCGTAAAATTCCATCATCTCTTTTGACTGAACAAGAACATCTCCTTTCTTGTAATTGGTGCCTTAGTCTTAGCTGCAGACTTAGCAGTTTAGAGAAATACCCTATACTTTTCTGTCTAATCAGAAAGTTATATCTATATAAATGTATAAGCTGTCGAACCATGCTATTAAGCAGATGTTTTTCCGGTAGTGCGGGCTTGCCAGCTTTTCATGTATTAATGACCATCTTACATAACCAAGGGTGTTGATTCACTGTGGTTTTTCCCTGGTTTTCTTGCTTCTTCTTGGTATCTTATACTACATTTGCTAGTGCACAGCTGGGGAAGGTACCGTGGGTTGCTTATGGAGTGATTATCTTAAAAAGCTGCCGATTTTCGTTGGTTTTTTTTTTTTAAATGTTCAGCCAGGAGATCGCCAGTAGATCTAGCTGCAGTGCTTTAAACCAGGGCCGTCTCCAGCTGCCTGCCGCATTTCTCTGCTGAAGGGTGCCCACCTGCACGGAGCAAGAACCGTCAGCTGCTCCGCCTCAGCGGCAGGTGAGACCTGATGCGAAAGTAATGTGCAAGTAGCTGCATTGGCAGTTTGAAGCGAGTATTTTGGCTGTGAACCTAACGTAGGGGAGGAATGGTTCTCTTCTGCTCTTCCTGCTCTGGGTGGGGTAATGTCTGGCAGAGGGGTTGGGCCGGAAAGCAGGAGCACTGAATGTCCTGAACCATCACCAGAAGGTTCCCAGGAGAGCTGCTTTTGGGATGCTGAGTTTTTGCTTTGGACCAGATTTTTGTATGATAATCAGCTGGTGAGTTTGGCTATCTTAGAGCCTCAGAGTAGGGAGTGGGCAGCTTCTGAATGGCTTTGGTAACGTAGTACTGTTGAAATGCACAGAATCAGAAGGAGAAGGAAGCTGTGTGATTATATTTTGATAAAACTGAATAAAAATATTTGACAGTTACATTGCATATATGCCCTACTTTTCTACCTTAACAGACAAAGATTCATATAGCTGCAAATTGGGTTTTAAGAGTGTGAAGGAAATTACTTTTTTCTATATTGTGAGGATCATAAATCCTTTCTGAGCCTGTGATTAAATTAGGCCAGTGTTTGCATTTTATTTTGAATGACTTATTTCTTTTCATCATTTAGACCTACTCAATCACTCATTTGGTAATAAATTCTTCACCTTCAGGAATACTGCATGATTTTAATTCATACATTTCCATTTGGTAATCGGTTATCCTTTACTGATGTGGACCATCAGCTTTCAAAAATACTGTAGTTGAAATGAAAAATACATGATGAATTCATTAATGCAATGACCTGTTTGTTTTCCAACATTTTCTGTGCTCCTGGAACAAATGTTTAAGCTATCACATCTTAACCTTCTTACCTCTAACGGCTACACTTTTTTTCTGTGATCAGAAACCAGAAACGAAAATGCCGTAGTATATTCACATCTCTTTCCTCACAAGAAAGTAGCAGAACATGTAATCATTTAGAACAAGTAAAAAGTTGTGTAGAGCTTGAAACCCTACACCTCCCAAGTTGGGAAAATTTTCACTTAGTGTGCAGGTTTCACCACTCAGGCCCATCTTTAGACATCATAAAACCTTACCGTCTCTCACTTTTATGACACAATTATGAATATAAAAGCAGGGATGTTAACGCTATGTAAGGAAAATGGTTTGCCAGGCTCTGTTATCAGTGACAACACACTCGGAGAAGGCAGTAAAAGCAAACAGCCAGTAGGTGAAGTTGAGGTGTGATGACTTTTGGGAATACGGCTCTGGCCTGACAAAGGGGAAGGGAGACAGCAAGAAATGGTGCCTCTTCGTCTGTGCTGAAAGAGGAGGGAGCTGGAGGTGTTGACATGGTTTCCTTGGAAAGAGTTAAATCTATTCTACAGTATCTTTTCTTTTTGAAGATAGACTCTCCGTTGTACAGTAGGTGATGTGCTCTCACGGTCTCCATCCCACCACAAGCAGCATGAGGTGTCTTCTGAGTAGCAGCTGTACTGAATGCAACCTGAGGAACAGGAAAACGGGAGAAAAAGAAAATAGGAAGAAGTTGTTAAAAATAGATTCAACGTAGTATTTTGTACAAAGTATTTATTATATTTATATCAGGATGTGTTTTATTAGCTCATAAAACTCAGTCATATGAATAATTTGAGCAATTAAACTGACTAGGTCCAGTGTATTTGTTAGCATTGCAATAGCTCAGAACTTATTTCCACAGGTGTTTCAAAAGACCCACAGAGGTTGCATGACTGAAACATTAACATATTATTCTAATAATATGATGCTGCTCTGTCTGACTCAAGAGCTTTTAACTTTAATAATTTCCAGGTTATTCAATAGCCAAAATGTGTTTTCCGTTCATACTTTCACACTGGTGCATTTTCTTTAATATAAAGTAGTGATATAATGAATAAATTATATCCAGATGAAAGCCCGTCATTTGATACTTCATCCCAGGATCGTGATGGCGTATGGCAAAGTAAACATTTCCCAACAATGTGTTATCTGGATGAAGGACAGGGACCTAGATGGCAGGCCGAAGCGACATTTGATACCAGGAGGAACGAAAAAGCCTGGCTGGACAAGTAAATAAATTGTTACTGATATGGGAGCTGGAGCGATACCAACCTTGTACCTTCTGGGTGGGGACTGATGAGGGGTTACTTACAGATCTGTGGTTTAGATTATTTCTTAAGAAAATGAGGACTTTTAAAATGAAGCGTTTGCACGAGTCCGCCTCACCGAGTTATCCAGAAGATGATTCAAGTTGGTGGTAAGTCACACGGCTGTGGTGGGCATCCTAGTTCCAGACAAACAGGAAGGAGCGTTTTTGTTGCTGGGCCTTTGCTGGCTGCAGGCGCCGCTCCCAGCCCCACTGGAGGAGAGTTTTCAACAGACACGGTGGGAGATCTCGAAGCCGTATATCCGGCCCGCACACTGCATTTGGTTCAGATACGTCTGTAACACTTACTGTAACTGATGAATAATTATCCCCACTGCCAAGATAATTTCAGCCAGTGTGATGAGGGCTGATGAAGGAGGTGTGAGCTGGGAAATCTTACTTGAGTTGGAAATCTTGCAAAATTCTAATGACCGTGAGGTCGGGGTGCCTCGCTACTTTCACACCTAGTGCCAGATATTTGGTTTTGCATTTGCCAGCAAGCTAGCTGCAGCCAAGGTTTTCTTAATCTTTTTTTTCTGTCTTTTTTTTTCTTTTTGCAAAGACCACCCGTAACTTCTGCTAAGGGAGAAAAAGATTTTGCTAGTAGCAGTTTTGTCAGCATTATATTTTCCATATATTTCAAGGCCAATCCGCTTGTCTCTTTCTTGGTATTTTGTAATGCACTAAAGACTGCCTGGGTGCTAATACATTCTTTTTGAGCAGCAAGAAATCTACTCTGCTAGTTTGCCCAAAAAGACTGGTGGAAGTTTTCTACGGTAGGAAAAAAATGCATCATCAGGTGGCACTCACTGCTGTGTTCTTGCATGTCATGGATATATGCCTATTTTCAGAACTTGCATCTGTGAGCACAAAAGGATTTTCAGTTGCCCGGATGAGACAGCTTCATGTGCAGGTGCTTAAAAATGTCATAAATGCAAAATTTAGGAATTGCAGCTCTGTCAAATGTCAACCTCCAACTATGTGCCCAGAAAACGATAAAGCAACAAATACATTCTAAATCTCTTCAAATCTATTTGACAGAAACCTTCTCAAAAATCTCCTATTCCTTCTGGTAATAAAGTGGTACAGCCTTTTAGATATTTGTCTGAAAGGCTGAGCAGTAATAGGTATTTTATGACTCTTTAACTTTTCAGAGGCATGGAGAGCAAGCAGAGTTAGCACTTGAGTGTTGCCACATCGTCACTCCTCCCCCTATCTAGAGAATAGTTGTTTGATCCTGATTAGAGAAATAGACTAGGAATCTTAAAAGTAGTTTTAAAAAAATATACTGAGCGCATCAGTGAAAATAGCATGCTAGAATGGCAGTCTAACCTCAAACATTAGTACTGCATTGTTTGTTGATAGTTTATACTTTTAGTCTGAAACAAAACAAATTCCGTCTCTGAACATGCATCTGGGGAAAAAGTTTTTGTGAACTGTATGCAAAACATAAGAAAAGCTTTAGGAATGTGAGTTAAAGAATTCTAAAAAGTGGGTTGATAAACCCAAAATATCCCCCCCTGGTTACTGTGAGAACAGCACTTCTGAAAGGACTGCTTTTATTTCCTTATGGTTTTCAACAAAGGAGAAAACCCCACTGTTTTAAACAATTCCAGTAGTTGAACTACCATTTCTACAAAAGTAAACAGGGTGGAAAATCAAATACTGTAAAAGGATCCCTGTCAACAATGAAATATAGGATTAAGAAAGTTTCCTAATTACAGGACAGAAATATCTGTGCATATTACAATAGCATGGTATTTAGTAGAGAGGAGTACTGTATTGTTAGAAATATCATAGGCTGTTCATTCTGCATTTAGCTCTTACTGGAGTTGTTTCAGCTTTTATTCAAGATGAATTCTTAATTCAGTAAACAGACTGAGCATTCTCTCTGAAATAGCAGATTACGACCTAAGTGAAATTTTGTTACCTGTGATAAGTTTTATTCAAATGAAATATATTTTTGCTCTCGCAGATTGTCATCATCTCCTTTCAGAGGAAGGATGCTCAAATACTCTGTAATTACTTACTATCCCACCTGATAGGCTTTAAGCTTAAAAGGCTATGAAATCGTAGAATTTTTTCCCAGAAGATAAGAGGAAATGGTTATTATAAATTAACAGATCTCTGGGCTAATTCAGATTATCTTTATGAAATAAAGCCTCAAGATGTCACAGCAGCGAGGGGTTACGGGGATAGATAGGGTCCACAGTCAGATTAGAGGTAGCTAAGACACTTGACTAAATTATCAGGAATGCTTGATCTAATCTAGAGGCTCACATGCCAAAGACAGGGAAGACAATTGTTGGATGTTGCCATGAAGGTCACAGTAAACATAAAATTGCTGTTTTGCAAATCCTCTTGAAGCAGTGTAATTCTTAACTTGCTAGAGGAAAATGGAGGCACCAAGCAGGCAGATTGTATACCTGTTCTGTCACTTCTAAATTAGCAGTGACATTTTAAAAAATAATTGAAATTCAGTAGCAGAGACCCTAAAAGTGAGAAGTTTTGTCTTTATCGCTTGTGAAAGAAAGACACTGCACTAACACAAAGGTAGGATGCTGCACCACCAGCAGAGGCTGTTGAACACCTCATGTACTGTGCAGGCAGAAAACAGTCTTTTTATCAACAGAGAATAAATGCGAGAAAAATCCAGAGGAAAAGAGGGAGATGCACACTATATTTAGGAGTTGTTAACGTAGGTATGGTTTTAAACGAGCTGATGCAGTACCATTTGTATCGACAGCAGTGCTACAGTTTGAAAGCTAAATCATAGTAAATTTCTCATTTGGAGGAATGTAATTTGGCTTGAATCAATAAATTTATGATCTGTCTGGCTCCTTACCGAGAGGAGAATTGAAAGGTCCATGCGACACATGCAAACTGCAAGCGTATGCTGCAAACTGCAACTGGTCAGCTGGCACCTGACCAAGGAAAAGAGATCCTCTGGCCGGCCAGCCAGGGCACGGGGGTTTCGTAGCAGGAAGGCAGTTGGTTTCCTTTGAGCCACTGCTCTGAACCGGCGTTTTACTGGAAGGGTACCAGTCCTGCATGTAAGCGGTATTTAGCAAATGAAATGTTCTGTTGGATCCATTCTCTTATTCCTTATTTTGTTAGAAGCAGATGGATGTAATTTTCGTGCACTTCCTGTTTGTTGAGAATGACCACTCCTAATTTACTGCTCAGGAAGTGAAAAGACAAAAACCAAACCCATGCAAACCTCTCTAACGGCCTGGACAATGCAATATAACTGCCCGGACAATGAAATGTAGAGCTGTTACTCAACATGTTGAAGAACAAAACCTAGTTCAAGCTTTATTGACCAATTCTATCAGATGCTCAGATGATATATTGTAAAAGCGAAAAAGTGTAATAAGCTGTTCTAGTTTGGAGACAAATATGGGTTGTAAAGTGCTTTTGTTTGTTCCTTAAGGTTGTCTTGGCTTTACATTGGGATAGCCATGGCTGAGTATAGTGTCGGTTAATTGTTGAGGCTGTGGGAGGGGATAAATCCATCTTTCAAATTTTCAGGAATAGAACTGTATGGGGAAAAGATGCAAGGTTCACTTGAAATTCCCCCATCTCTCCTCCGAGACACTGTAAGCACTCTTTGCCACATCACACTGCCCTTGTTGCTTCTTGTCAGTTTTTGCTACAGAAAATGTAAAATGTTTTTTGTTAGTGGTGCTGATATGCACAAGAAAAGAACTACCCACAGACTAGCACAGTAAGTAAATAGATAAATGACAGTATTTGCTTTTCAGAGATGCTTGGTTTGTTAAAGGACAGGTTATAAAACACTCGCAAGTAACATACGCTGCAGAAACAAATGCCAGTTTTACAGGTTCTGGATCCACCCTGCCAACCATTAGACCCATGTAAACCTGCTTATGTTAACCTGATGTAACTTTGATCTATCCTCTCTGTTCTATTACCTCCCCTTCCATATCTCTCTTTGTCTTTCTCTGCCTCTCTTAAATCTCTCCACATGTTGGCTGGACTGTGATAATTGCGTGATGTGAAGATGCTATTTATGCCATTTGCAGAGGTTGTGACTCTTGCTGACTCCTCATGGCTGCTCTTCAAAGTGCTATCAAAGCTGTCTTGGCTGGATGGCCCAAATAGTCTGATCCTCTGAGATTAGCAAACATCAGTCTTTATTCTTTGTCAGGGCATGTCCCCATAAATGGGGCTTCCTCAGTGAGGCTGGGACTCCACGTTAAAAATTCACTGAGGGTAGAGCTGCTTTCAGAGTCCCTGCCCCTGTTCACTCATTTCTGTGTCTCGCTGGGAGTATGTGCCCCCTCAGTTTTGCCAATTGGACTTCAGTCCTCTAAAGATGTAAGATCAGTTTAAGCCAAGCTAATAATGTTCCGCTGTCCAAAGGAGTAATTTCACCATCTCTGAGGCCCTTAGCTGTCCTCTTCCTCCCTGCTGCCCATATGGTGGGTTAGGACTAGTGACTGGGGCTGCAGCGTGAGCCACTGAGTGACTGAAAACTGCTTCTTGTTGCAGATTTTTTAAGTATTTTTTTTTTGTGGAGTTACTGTTGCTAGTGAAAATGCAAGAGCGACAGTGGGCATGTGGGAATATGGGAGGTGTTGCATGAGTGGACTACCCACTGGGAAAGCGGCACTATCTTGTGTTGGCTTAAGCTATTTCAATTCCCCACCCATATCGCCATCTCTGAAGGAATGTGGATTAAAAGACAAGAAAAGAATAAAACCAAAGGCGTATTACCTTGCATCACTTGAATTGCTACAAGGAAGGAAGCAGGAATCTCTCTTGAGTGTCTTGGCATACCTGGAGGTGGAAGTTATCTCAAAATGGCTTTGCCACCTGAAAGATGTGCAATGCAGAACCACATGCTGAGATGCTTGTGCCATCTATCTCCCTTCAAACTTCAAAACCAATAACAATTCTCCATAAGATTTTCCCATTGTTTCCCTTTTGTTTGTCTTTATGGATATTTAAGTCAGGATCAAAAAACACACTGGCCCAAACTACAGCTCCTCAATCCTTTTTTAGGGTACTTAAAACCAAGTCTGACTTTCAGAAATGCTGAGTGTGCCACAGCTCCTGTTTAAATTCAGATGCAGCAGTGCCTGGCTGTGGTGCATAGTCACCCACCGAGAAAGAAAAAAACAGGGACAGAACTCTGGGCTATTTAAAACTGTCTGCTTGGCTGAACGACAGTATTGCTGGACATGCCAAGACCTGTTAATTTATATCTACTCTTTTCATCTGTTAAAGCAATAGGAATAACAGAAAGAGTTAGATTCTTATAATCGTTAGTCATTAATTTTTCACCCTGGCTGGATATTAACCCTGCCACCAGTCACTTCACCCACTGCAAGAACAATTTGAGTGGCCTGTTATCGTCAGTTTTCTGAGAAGGTGACCATTACACCCACCATATGCAGGCACTAACTGTCCGTCGCTCGGAGGGTTTATCTGTAATACGCATTCCCAACCAGCAGATATGTTTGCCTTAATAACGAACCTTCATCTGGGTCCTTTCTCCCCCCGGCCCTCTCCTAGCTCCCCACTCTCCAGGAGATCTGTAAACTTTTAGAGACTAAAAGGGTTCTTGCTAGAAGACAGGTGGAGGTAGAAAAGATAAATGGAGTAAAACTAAGGAAAACTAGTAGTAAGAAAATCTTGGGGTGTGTTTTTGTTGTTTGTTTGGTTTTTTTTTAAATCTCGCACGTTGGTACAATTTATACTTCCTCATGATTCAAGTTTATACTCTTACATCTCCAGAGTACAGAAATGTTAGCAAAATAAGAGCTCATGTTCTATTTGGGCTCTATATTCAAGGCTCTTGCAAGGAAAAAAAACCCTCTTTGTTACAAAGAGAACATTCTTCAGAGTCGAATAAACCTTTAAACCTACCCTTCTCTTCTGGGGCTTTCACTGGAAATGTTTGGCCTAAGTCTAAATATAAACAGAGCTCCTTGATCATCGCTTGTGTGACCATCTCTATGCAGCTCCTTAACTGGCACCAGGAGAGCGAGCGGTGTGGTTGTAAAGTGTGGCTCCATTGTGGCGGCCATACGAGGCCCGAAAGCCTGTGGGGTAGGAAGAACAGCATGGAATATTTTACAATAGAGATGGGCATAAAATCTTTAAATAGGTTTGGGTTTTGGTTTTTTTTTTTTTTCTTTCTATGAAACTTTTACAGGCTTCATTCATTGAAATTCTAATTGTGTTAGGAACTTTTTCCACGCTGACTTTTTGTGATGCATCAATCGGAGAAGGATACGTCCGAGGTTGTTTTTGGGACTGAAAGGGTTAAAAAAAGCATCCTGAACTACTAGTTCACACTGTTTAACTCTGTAAATAACCCTCTCTTCCCTCCCCTGTAAAATTATGGTTTTTACATGATAAAGCTTATAACATTATAAAGATCACAACTTTGAGCATTTAAACGTTAGGAAATGTCACAGTTGAAGGAGATGGCAGAGTTTTAATCTGGTCCTTTTCTGAGCAGGCATTAAAGTGCTGTCTTAAATTACGCTGTCACATATGTTGGTCATCCCATTGTTTAATTGCGGGTCCCCGTTTCCAAATTGTGAGGTCAAGAGATTTTTGAAGACAAATGCGTAGCAGCAAGATTTTATTCAAAACACAAGTTGCAAAAAAATTGTATGCAAGTTAAATGGATGCTTATAATGAAGTGTCTGGAGAAACTTCATTAGAAAGCACTACCTAGCGTAGGAAAGGCCTGTAATGGCGTAAGATGGGAGTAGAGCACACCTGGCAAACATGGCTTACATTTTTTTCCTAGCAGGCTGGTGATGCAGTCCTCCTCTCAAGAGGTCTATTGACTTCTACTCTTTGTCTCCCCACTAGAAAGATCCAGCAGCTATCAGTGAAAATGTTGGCAATATCCTACATCCGTGAGGATAAAAGAACTGGAAACCACCACAGTTAATGTTTTATCAGAAAAGTTGGCAATAGCAAGTATTTCTGAAAAAATTCCCCAGCGATAGTCAGTGCAAGTGGAAGTCAGTGCAAACAGTTCTGCAGGGCAAGGCAACTTTCATGAGCAGTCTTTTGTAAAAAATGAGTGAAAAATAACTAAATTCAGTTTTAGGAGAGTAGTGTAAAATCATTAGTTATTTAATTTAGTAAATCTAACGCAAAGAGAATGGAAAGACCTAGACAGATACTATGTTTTTTCTTGCTTCCTTTCTTCCCCAGTACCCTCTTTCTTGGACCTTCTACCTTATGAAAAATAATACACAATGTATGCGTACTGTATATAAATATGCCTTCATGACATCAAAGAGTCTGGGTCTGCTGCTTGGGTAATCTATAAGATTATACCGACCATAACGTAGCAGGCACATGCCAGACTCTTGACCCCGAAAGGCAGTCACAGGCCATGCCATATTTAAACACGGCTAGTAGTGTAGCTAGCAGCCAGCATGCAGTTGAACAAATGTGCATTGTTGTTACAAT
This sequence comes from Sagittarius serpentarius, assembly GCA_034782735.1. Classification (NCBI taxonomy): domain Eukaryota; kingdom Metazoa; phylum Chordata; class Aves; order Accipitriformes; family Sagittariidae; genus Sagittarius; species Sagittarius serpentarius. Next base: position 14,627,493 of record JAVKLA010000007.1, on the reverse strand, counting down.
TGAAACCACATGCTGAGTAGTATAACATAGGTGCAACTTTCTTGAGAATGTGTGGACAGTTGGAAACGTGAATGTATTTTTTTATTTATGTTATGTCTGTGTGTCTCAGGGCTCCCTTACTTTGTTTTCTTAGTGAAACACAGACAGATCAGACACGTAGGATTGATGGAGCTGGGCACTGACAGACCAGCTCTGTTCCAGCTGCAGTGGCTGTGGAAGAATTGGATCCGGACCCTCTTAACCAGTCCTCCAAGAGTAAGATTTCAGTTACCATGACCGGTCGCCAAGGACTATTTTATTTTAACCCGCATCAAATCTGAGCTTACCTATGGGGCTGAACCACAGCCTGCGGAGCCAAGTGTATGTGAATACAAACTCATTTCACTGGCTGTTTGTTACTTTTCGGAAAATTCAGCCACATACGGTTGTACGGAACAGTCTCCACCAAACTGAACTTTCCGAGCTTCATTGCATTTGAAACACTGCATGCTTCTTCCTCCCAGCTCACAGTCAGTGCATCGGTTCCTTGGTTACCAGAAAATGAAATGAACAGAAGTTAGATATATATTGAATTTTCTCTTTGGGAAAAACAAAATGAAAAGATGGATTTACTGCTCCGACTGCCCTTTACTCTGTGAACCATAAAGGCTTGTGAGTGTTCTCAACTTACGTTTACTTGGGATGCTTCCAGCTGGTGATGTTTTTTAAGTCCATAAAGTTATCTTTTTATTGACTGTTGTGCAATAAGAACCAAATGAGGGTGCTGCTGAATTGAGATAATTTTTTCTATCCAGAAAAACACTTTTTTTAAAATTTTTCTTTTCCTTTGGGGGTGATGCAATTACAATAATGGTGATGATGATTGTGATGGAGAATAGGCTGAGCGAGGAGGTTCTCCTTAAATCTGTCAATGAGCACTGAAAGTAACAAGCAAGTCAAGCAGCAAAGCAAGCAAGAAGGAAGCAGCATTTGTGCTAGTAATCTTCTTGACATTAACTGCACGTGTTGGAGCTGCCCATGGTGTGGCCAAACAGCAGGCAGGGTGAATAGTCCCCGAGATGTATGGCCTTCTCACCGGGGGAACCACACAAACTGTTGAAACAGTTTTCTGTGTACTTTTGGCTTCATAGAGTATTTTTGTTGTGAATATAAGTACGTTACGGTGATTGCATACCATCACTGGCTGTTGACTGAAAGCAAGCAACCTGCCCTTCTACCACACAACACGGAGTTTAAAGACACCTAGCAACCCACAGACGAACAACGCTTTTTGTGTGCCTGACCCCCTTTGCCCTTCCACAGCTGCGCCAGCCCCTTTCCTCCGCAGCTCACTGGGCCTGCTACCTCTGCACTGGCATCGTCCGCTCCTTCTCATTCATCAAATCCAGAGGAAGGGTAAAGGGAGCTTTGCAGGGGTAGTGCTCTGAATTCTAACCAGCTTCAGCGGAATCTGATGTGTCAGTGTGTTGAAAAGTCTTGGCATTTGGTTCGTGCTGCATGACCCATCAATGTGCTCCTCTCTGGGTAGGACACAGCCAGCCTTTCGAAAAACTGGTGATGATTATAGAGCACAGGCAGGAGCACTTCTCTCTGGCGTAAGCCCCAGTCTAAGCTCAGAAGAGAACTTTTTTATCTTGGAAGTTGAGAATACGTGTTACATTATTTTTTTTATATTGTTAAGAGGCCACAAAACAAAGAACACAGCACACCATTCTTTTGTGCTACAAAGAAAAATCTGTCCCCTACAAGAGGAATATATATATATATGTAATTGTTTATGCTCATGTAAAAGTGTACTTGCACCAAGTGATTAGCAATAATGGACTTTGTTCCTTGATGACCTCAAAGCTCTTGGGTGTGAGTCATACTTGTTTTTTTTTTATTCTCTTAATTTTGGACTTTAAGTTTTTATGTGCCTGATCAGCCATTCATTTGCCATTGTTTGGTACTATTAAATGAAAAAATATTCCTATAGAAAAAAAGGAGAAAAGCTGAAGTGCCCTGATGGAAATGCACTAAATAAACCACCGCTACAGGTTTGTAGCCTACATATTTCTTCACCCTTGAGCCCACGCCCATGGGCTGGAAGGGAGGTCAAGCTACCATACTTCTTACTTGCCAAGAAGGAATGAGGATTTTAGGCTGGTTGCAGTTATTTTAATGTTTCTTTCTTCCTTTGTTTTTGTCTTTGCTTCTGGTTCCAGAAGTAGCTGAGAGATGAGCTTTCCTCAAAATGCTTATTTGCTTTTTCCGGACTTTGCTGGTTAGCTGCTGGGCTGAATTCCTGAGGCTATGCAGTTCTTGGTGATCAGCTATCAGGTAGGAAGAATATTATGTGGAGGCAGAAATGATTTGTCAAGTACTGACAACGTACTTGGCATGCTACAAGGCATGGAGAGGAAAGCTTTACCTGTTCTGGAGAGCTGCAGTTTAGGTTACAGACCAGAACAGAAAGACACATTGCACAGGAAGCTTCCATGGATATTTTTTTAATCCTTTAACTCGGTGTTTTCCAGAAAGAGTTAAGGTTTCATGAAGGTCTTTATGTACCGGGGCTGTGTGGCTGCTAGCTAAACAGGCCTAGCTACAGAGCAAACAGGAGGAGAACAGGAGAAAGAAACTCTGAGAGAACTGGAGACACTGGCGTTACTACAGAAGAGTGGGAAAAGACTGGGATATTATAAAAGAGAAGTCTAATATGCACAGAGCTGTGCACAACTTGGAAGGTAAAAAGAAGTATTTGTGTTTGGTGGCTAAGGGTAGAGCTGCTGAACATACAGAAGGTGCAGCAACACAGTGTGTGAGCCAAGAAGATAGTTGATGATGCAGTAGTTTGAAATTAAGAGAGAGCAGTTATGAAGCATTTAGGCAGTGAAGAGAAAGTGAGATTAGTGAAGAATTTCTGTCATGGGTAAACAACTTTGGTATTAGAAAGCAAGGGTTATCTTTCAGAAGGTCAAGACAAGATGAATTGAGATGCTGAGGAGAAGAGGTGCAATGAGTGAGAAGATTCTGACTGGACTTAGGAGGAAGACAATGATCAGAATACTTAACTGTTTTTTAATCAGGTGAGAATTAAATTTTACAAACTCAAACCACCCCTTTCTCTTCTTCTCCCATCTCCTCCTTCCCCTTTCTTGTGGTAAATGACTGTGGTGGAACTGTGCTGTAGGTACAGTATATTGTGATTAAATACTCTGTAATGCACTCCGAGATACAGTGGACCAAAAAGTATAAATAGAATGCCAGTTGCACGAAATAAATCTGAATTTTTGCTGCACCATGGTGAGGTAGCTCAGTTACAGCTTCGACCACCCATGAATGCTAAGCACACAGTAGGGGGACTTTTGGACTCGCATCTCACCTATTATCTTGGTCTTAGGGTATGAATCTCTTTGAATGTGAAAGCCTGGTTTTGTTTAAGTGAAGAACATGAGAAAAGGCTCTTTTCTTAATTTTTTTTTTTCCTTGAACAGATGAAAGGTGGATAGAAGTGACCATAAATTTTAAGAAGGAAAGAAGTGGAAAAAGGCTAATGCTTACTGAGCAGGAATTGTATTTTTCCAGCCATGCCCCTGAACTACCCAAGTGTTAAGACTCTTCTGTACAAAAGTGTCACTACTCGGTCTATATAAATTCACTGTCAGAACAAAGGACACTTTTTGGAAGGGAAACAAGACTGTATTATACCATTCAGCAACTAACAGAAGAAAGAGAATAGCTACTTCCTGCCAACATTCATACTCTGAAGATGTATGCATGAGGTGGTAGGTGAGCATTCAGTTCTTACTACAGCTGACTTAGTGGTGATTTATCCAGCTTGTGGATTAACTATACAAAAGACTCAGAGACATAAAAGTGCGGGGCTGCTGGCAGATGAGCTTAAGGAGAGTGATACCTGACGATGACTGTAGGGGTCACCTGGAAGCAACCGAGTTGCTCGCATGCAGCATGGGGCAAGCAGACCTGCGCTGTCTGAGTAGACCCAATGTGGTCGTTGCAAGAGCCTACCACCGCTGCTGGAAAAGCGGGAATATACTTCGAAGACCTTATCCAGGTCCAGCTAAACCAGCTCAGCTAGGAACCATGTGCTGGTTCACGCTGACTCTTGCGGTTTCCTCGGGTGACGCTATGCGAGTGTAATTTCTAGAGGCTGCAGAGAGCACAGCAGCAACGGAAACAACTGCTCAGACCCAGGCTGTGCCCCAGCGAACAATCCCTACGCCTACTGGCAAACACGGCTTCTCTGGCAGAATCCCCGGTCTCTTCCTCCCCACCCCAGATCTCTAGTGGGCTTACTGGCTCCCCTATAGTACTGACCATGCAGAACCCAGACTACCTCACTCAGAGCACTCAAGGTGACAAGAGCTATCTTTTTCTAAAGAGTTTTTTTTCCTTTTTTTCATTTTCCAGGCTATCTTAGTTCCCCATTACTTTGTTTCTGTTACTCTGACTTCTTTCTGTTTGGCTTTTTCTTTTCTTTTAATGGAAATTCCATTGCTGCTCTACCTACCTCTCCTGGCCCTCTTTACTTACTCACTGGGAACAGTGGAGAACCGTTCTTACCATCAGTACAGGGGTTTCCAGTTCCCCAGCAGCTTGATACAACATGTTGCTTGCCATCACGTCCCGTGCAGTCACAGCCGCTGATTGCCTGCCTTACACTAACTCTGCTGACTGAACATGTGGCACAGCACAACATGTGGCACAATGACTTTGCATTCTTGCTGTACTCGGAGTTGTAGTACTCCAAGGTACTGCTATGGATATTTTCTATGGAGAGCTTAAGGGATGGGAACTGCTCGTGGGAATTATTTCACCACTCCCTCCCTTGCCTATCTGCTCATGCTGAAGTTTCTTTTATTCTCCTCCTGGAAGATTAGTGCTGCACATGTCATCATCCCCATGTTTACATCAACTGTTTCCTGAGGATTGGGATACCCTGGCCCAAACTAATTTAACAAGAACAATAATTGCCTCACCTCCCACCACGTAAGATCTCAATCCTCTTTTTGGCACAGGTATGCCATGTAGCAAATGTTTCTACAGAAGACTTAAACGGTTCTGCTCTTTGAAGCTCTGGTGTTGCTGGCTGTTCATTGCTGGAATAATTAAAAATTTTTAGTAAAATGTTTTTAACCGGAGTGTAATTTGATACCCTGCCTGCTCTACACTGTTGAAAATGGACAAAGTTTCTGTTTCTTCCTTTCAGCTAGAAGAATAAAATGGATATCTAACAGTCTTTTGCTACTTTGTGGATGCTGCACCAACTGTCAGAAGGATCCGTCTTTGCAGTGTGAATTACAGGCTGTGTGATTTGGAAAGCTGCTCCTATTCTGCTGGTTATGTCCTTTCATCTCAGCCACTGCCTGTGGTTGTCAGTCCCATTCACCTCCTGTGCTCTGCTTCTTGTGATGCCTGTTTGGCTTCTTTATTATCTGCATCTTTAGCTGCCTCCGGTTTTCTCATTCCTGGCCTTTAATTTTGTCTGCTCTAATGCAGAAAGGCTAGTTCTATTTCTTTGGACTATTTCAGCTTGAGGCCAGGTTCTGGCACCGTCAAGGACACGGAGAGCTTTTACATTCTGCTGCAGCACAGGGTGCAAGTCTCTCCCCTCTTCACCACATGGTTTCAACTTTTATCACCGTTTCATGTCCCATGAGACCCCTGAAATAAATAGTCACTGTCTTGCCACATGCCCGAGAGCTCTCCTGGCCACCAGTGGTCACACTAAAACACATTTTCCTTATAAGCTCCTCTTGCCAGCTCTCAAGCAGAGTCTGTTGCATGCAGAGAGATAGAACCACGTGCATGTATGGGAGCATGTAGGGCTTGGTGGTCACCATGCAGATATCTGTGGCGCAGTTTTCAGGATGGCCATACCCAAGGAAAGGAATGCCTTAGGGCTCAACCCTCCTTGGAATAACTCCTAACAAAAAATAAGCTAAAAGTAAGTAAGTATTTATTTACAAATCCCAAACAGATGGCACATATGCATACTTGTTGATACAGATGAACAGAAAGGGATGAAAAAAAACCAACCACATACTCCCTAAGCAGCACTTAATTCAGATCTGATGGTTTCCTTTACTCTGTACGACTTGCCTGACAAGTTGGCAAATGCCTGGCAGCATTTATAACCAAGGTCTCTCGTTTTCACTAGGTCTTTATGTCTTCAGGTTACATTCACTGAATGGAGCCTGAAGCTGACAGATTCCTTTTCCGTGTTTGGGCCCTATACACCTTTTGAATCATTTCAACTGAAAGATTTCTCCCCCCATCCCCCCACCCCCGACCTCCTAATTTATCATTCATTAACTCAAGCAAGAAGGGGTTTTGCCTTTTTTCCTACCAAGCCATTGCCTGCTGCCTTATGCTTTGGAGGTGCTGATTTCTCCTGTGCATCACTTGGACACTTCTTAATTGCCCATACAGACAGGTAATGACCTTCTCCATACTGATGTTAACTTTTTAGGGTGTAACCCTGCTTCATCCTGGAGCTTGGTATATCCAAATCCCAAACGGAAGCTTTTTCACTTAGTTCGTCGATCATTTTTTATAGAATTCCATAACTGTAATTGATTCACACAGCTTTTTACTGGCTCTTTCTGAAATCAAGCCTGACATTAATCAGTAACTCTGAGGTACTGATAGATAATTAATTAATTAATTAATAATTTTGGCCGGTTATCTCAAGTGGTTGTTTGTCGTGGTTTAACCCCAGCCAGCAACACAGCACCACGCAGCCGCTCACTCGCTCCCCCCCCACCCAGTGG
>JAVKLA010000007.1:14604435-14620711 GCA_034782735.1 Sagittarius serpentarius | reverse complement strand
CTAGGAAGACAATTAACTCTATCCCAGCCGAAACCAGGACACCTGTCTTCTTTTTCCTCATCTATTCCCACCTCCCCGCCCCGGACGCCAATTCATGATCCCTGCGCGATGTAGCTGCATTGGCTGAGGAGATGTGGGGAAGGCCACCTCTTTAGTCACTGCAGCTAACTCCAACAGAGATCATGAATCGGAGCTCTCTGCTGCTGTAGTTCAGTCTCACATAGTAATGTAAACTGGAACTGATGGCGACTGCATTAGTATGACAGCCTGAACTGCCTCAGCTGAGGAGTAGATGTACCACCTGTTCTGCCACTTCTGTCGTGGGGATGGTAACCTCTGGCAGAGTAAAGGAGTAGATAGCCATGCATCATCCTCCCTGTCCTCCATGAATTGCTAGAGCTTGAGCCAGGGTCCTCGGACTTTCCATTCTTTCTTGTCATCAAAAATTTCTTCTACAGCCTCTTCAAAATTAACATTCCTTGCACAATCTCGTAGTTCAAGACCGCTAACTTAGAAAGTCCAGTCTCACCTCAAACCACCCTATCTGAGTGAGAGAAAAATAAACTCATTGGCTAAAGTCTATTGCCTTGTACATCCAGGAATGGAAAAGAAAACCAAGCAAATTCTCTATCTGCACCTAATTAAGGGCTATTGTTATACTCCTCTCCTCCCTTCATGTAAAAAGGACCACAGCTCTCAGGGATATTCTTTCCATGTCAACAGACCCATGACAGCCTCGATTTGTGTGTTACAGGCCAGCTGCTCATATGAAGAACTGTGTTTTCTCCTCATATTAAGTTCCTAATTCATTCAAAAAGAGGAGCAGAATGAACAGTTGGCTCTTACATGCCCGAAGAGCATGGGATCTAGTTTTGCTCTTTCCTTCCATCGTCTTCAGAGACACAGCACTCTACGGAAACCAAATCAAAGCTCTCATTTGGTACCATTTCCCTCTTGCTGTGACAGCAGTGATGATACATTAAATACCTTGCATTGATTTTATTACCCATTTTTATTATTCTCATGTGGGTTCAGATGAAGGATTCTTCACTTGGAATATTGTTATGGTATCTGTAAGCCACCCTTTTGTGTTAGTGGGCTAAAAACTCAGTTAGAGCTGGGTAAGAACAAGCAAATCTATTTAAATGACCGACCTTTGAAACTGAAATTTAGAAACATGCAGTCTTGTTACTGTAAAACGTTCAGGGTGATTTAAAACTGGAAAAAATGTGATAAAAGCTCTAAACTCAGTAAGGGCAAAATGCCTCATTTGTATGCCTAGACTCAATGTTGTCAGCAGGCAATTCCCTTGCCGTAGAAGGATGGGTGATATTTTTGCTAAAGCAGAGTTTCTGCCTAGTAAATTCCACAACTCAAGGCGTCAGACTAGATTTCAGTGTATGTGTGTTCACGAAAGTCACACGGTCTCTCTGGTTGTGCCTCCAGGTACGATCTAGTGGAAGACTCCCATTTCCCAGTTGAAGAAGCTGGCTGCAACGTGCTGCGACACTTCTCACCTGTATGTTAGGCTTTCTTTCCCATGGAAAATATGGCAGGAGGACAGAATGGGTGAAAAGTGTCCTGAAATGTTCTTCACCTCCTTCCCCTGCGAGACCTTAGCTCTCTGTCCTGACGGCCAGTTCTCCAGTAAGAGCTGTTGAGAATATACAGCTGGAAAACAGCTCAGATGTGATCCCGCCCTGCCCCGCCGCCGCGCCACAGCAGCGCCTGTGAGGGGCCTCGCACCCCCCTCACCCCAAGCCGCATCCTGACCCTCCTGACTTGCGGTCACCGCGCTTCTAACCGGCGCTGAGGACTCTCAGGGCCCTGCCCCTCTCCTTCCGCCGCTGCGGGGCCGGAGACTTCTCAACGAGGCCCACCCCCTCGCCCCGAACCCGCCTGATGCGCGGGCGCAGCCGCCATCCCGCCCCGCCGCTGCCCGAACCCCGGGGCTGGCGGCCGGCTCCGCGCGGCGGGGTGGGGTGGGGTGGGGAGGGGAGGGGAGGGGGCTCCAACTCTCGCGAGAGGGGACGCGACGCGAGGGGTGGGGGCGGGGCCTCGCCACGGAAAAGGGGGCGGTGCGGCCGGCGCGTGCGGCGGCGGCGGGGGGCACGAGCGGGGCGGTTGCTGGCGGTGGTCGTTGAAGGCGGGCGCGCGCGCGCGAGCTCGAGCTCGACCTCGTTCCGGCGAGCGGCCGTTGGTCGGGCCGGGCGGCCTCGTGCTGTGGCGGGAAGGGTTCCGGCGGGCGGGGGAGCCCCGCTCCGAGGCGGCCGGGGGCGGTTGGCGGGGCGGGGTCCCGGGGCGCCGCTGGGTTCCCGCCCGCCGTTGGTGCTTGCGGCTCGCGCGGCGAGTTTCCGTCTCTGTCTGGGGTTCAGCCGCTTCAGCTGGCGTGAGGGGAGAGCTCTGTGGCTGCCCGGCGGGTCCCCGGGCGCAGCTCTCGGAAGCAGCGTCTTGCACAGGACTTGGGCTGTGGCGTGTCCTGCCCCAGAGCAAAGTCCCCGGCACCGACCGGAACACCGGCCCCTGGCACAACAGCGGCTTCTCCTCAGACCTGGCCTCCAAGGGTGGAGGCATCTTTCCAGGTCTGGGGCAGCAGGGATGCCTGGTGCCTCATCCTGGTGTTATCCTAAAAGGAGATTCGTTACCCGGTGTGCAATAGACCAGTCTCACACACTCAGGAGAGATACTGCTTTAATTCACGCCTGGGTGCTCGGTGGACTCTCGACAAATCAAGCACACCAGATTCATCAGTTGTGCCTCTTTTATATGGTAACAATTACATATTATTCATTAAGCTACTATCTAATAAGTATTCAGAGTATCTAATGCATAAGTATATGATTATATAACCGTGACACATCAAATGCCTTTTCTGCATGTGCGGGGGTCTCGGGTGGTTCTTCAGTGGTCGTCTGGGGGGAGGTATCCCCCTCCTGACTTTGCTAAGTCACTCTGTATCGGGTTAATGGTTTGTTTTCCTGCCAAGAGGGACGTATCATCAATCAGGAAATTATAGGAAAGTCAAAAGGACCTGGGCTACTTCTCTAGGTATTATTAAGGTTGTTTGAAGTAAAAAATGATTTAACCAACTTAATTTTAAAAGAAGAGTTTCTGTACCCAAGTTCAATCTATATAGAACAAGATTTTCTGTACCTGATATCACCGGGGCTGGAGCAGGGAAGGGGTGGGAGGTGTGTGCTGGCTGAGAAGCTGGGTTGCCAAGTTAAGGAGCTGCAGGAGTGGGTGGGTGAACTGTGCAGCATCAGGGATCATAAGAGCTTGATGGGGTCTTCACAGAGACCTTTCAGAGAAGAGAGCCTCAACCCCCAAACTGCACGGAAAGAGGGGCAGCTGGGGACTGAGGTCTTGTGTGGGAGCCTGGAAGTATATGACTTACGGCAAGAGAAGGCAGGTGCTTCTCCACCTCCAGATCTAACTGCAGAGTGGTTAAAATGCCCTGCTAGCAGACAAGGGAGGGTGAAGCTGTGTTAGCCACTTATCACACCACATCTAGAATACTCTATCTGTTGTGAGCGATATGAGAAAGCCATTAGTAAGTGGGAGCCCAGCAGAGGCCCGCTGAGATGACCAGCCAGTAGAAGCGCTTGCTTTGTGAGGAGAGACTGAGGGGAACTACCTTCTTCAGCATGGAAAAGAGACAGCTTTGGGGCAACCTTCTAGCACGTACGAGGAGATTATTGAGGAGATGGAGCCAGACTTTTTACAGTAGCATAAAGAGGCATAAATTGAAATGAGAGGTTCAGACTGTGTATAAGGAACAGCTTTTTCATCCTGAGGACAGTCAGGCAGCAGAACAGACTGCTCGGAGAGGCTGTGCAGTCTTTGTCCTTGGGGGTTTTCAGGACTTGGCTGGATCGTCCTGGTCTGACCTCAGAGCTGACCCTGGTTTGAACAGGAGGTTGGATTACAGCCCTGCTGAGGTACCTTCCAACTTGAATTTTCCTATGATTCTTGTGTACTCTGTTGTTCTAGTAGACTGCTGCCTTTTCCTCACAATATCAAATCAAGAGGGAATAATAAATTAAAGAAAAAATGGTTTACTTTGAAGAAAGGAAGTGACAAGAAGAGGGGATTGAATATGTCTCATTATTTGGTTTGTTTATTAATGGAATCTGCCATTTTTCTTTTGAGCCTTTGTGATTGTATTGGAGAGCTGGGGAAAAAAGTAAAAGGAGAATTTGACCAATTTTATTTTGTTCCTTAGCACATGCTCAAACAGCTTTTTATACGTGTCTTTTGCTAGGTACAGTTTGTACAAATTGGCTGATGTCCTTTGAATTCTTTTATGAATTAAACCAAAAGTAAATGGTATCTTAGTTTATTTTGTGCTTTGTTACGTGTGGCAGCAGATGGAGGAAGACTATTTAGGATATGGTCAGTGTTCAGCATGCTTAACCTTTTTGTAGTTTTTTTGTTGTTTTTTTAAGATTCTCCTCTTACTCTTAGCTATCATTTTTTCTGCTACTTTGGCAGAAAAATGAGATGATTCAGCCCCCCTTTATTTAGTCAGACACATCTGGGTATTTAATTTTCTGAAGGAGAAGAAAGAGAAAGTACCAGGAATTAAGTACAGATGACAGGCGTTTATGTGGGTAAACTTTCAGTTTGGTTTAAATAACATAGCAAGGAGTAGGAAGGAATGTAACCTTTTAAGCTTTTCTTTGTTTACAGATACGAAGAAAGAGAACAGTAAATAAGTCTGAGTTATAGTATGCCTTTTAAAAAAAATCACATGATATATCAGCACCATATGGAAGCTTGCATGCCCTTTCCCATAGGGATACGCCACTGAGAAGGGATTTATAGGCTGCTAGCTCATAATACAGTAATATTTATGATGGGTTACCAACTTTGCCTCTAACTGTTCCTAAAATTCCCTTTGGAATGGCACCCATGGCTAGCCAAGGACGGCACCAGTCGTGCTGCTTGACAGTTATTCAGCATCTCAGTCCTTAAGAAGATACACAGTTTGCTGAGCACAGGACTCCGGTTAGCACAGGAATAATTCAAATCCTGCAAGGGATCGTCATACTCCTGTGAAACAGTTGTTGTATATTTACGGTAATGGCCGTTTCTGGGAAACATGAACTATAAACAAATGCTCTCTACTGTAAGCACTAGAAGAAAATAAGGTGAGGTGGGACTGGATGAAGGTCTTGGCCATTAGATAGTGAATGTAATCTAATGGCAGGTGTTGGGAGTGTACTCTTGTAGGGAAAATACGCTTTTTAGGTTTGCTGTAGCATTTGATTTAAGATTCAAAGTGTCAGTGCCCACTGGCAGTGAGATAAAATATTTAGTGTTACTGCATTTTGGGAACAACTGATTTTGACAAATTGATCGCTGCTTATTTGCCAAGAAAGTTATTAGGACTGGGTTGAGGAGCCAAGAGCAAATCTATTCCTTTCATGACACAACATCCAAATGACTTAGGTATTTTCACTTGTGTGTTAATGGTTAAGTCATGTCTTGGATTACAGGAAATGATGCTTTTGCTATCAAGCTTTCAAATTACAATTCTGTTTCTTAGCTAACAAAATAATCTCTGATAAAGAACATGTGATGGTTTAAAGAAGAACAAAGAACAAGAATCTGAACTGCAACAGCTGAAACTTGAAACAAAAGCAAAGTTATAAGAGTTTAAATAAGTTGTTTGTACAATTAACATATAGTACATCAGTTCTGTAAAATGATAATAAATACTGTCTCAGTTTTCCTTTATATGAGCTAGTGGTGTGGGATGTTTTCTTTCACTAGACATTATGTTACGGGATCCAAATTTTCTGCTTTTAATATACGTCTCCTATATTGTTGTTTTTAGGTTTATTTACTTGACTCTTTTAGGCCTCACTCTGCAACATACTTAGCTTTCGGGCTCTGATGACACTGATCTCTACAAGATAGATGTTACTTGAAGTGTGTGTAAGTATTTACAGTAAGGTTCAAGTTTGAGTTTTGTTAAAGGGATTGATAAAGGGACAAAAACTTAAGGCCTGTACATTATACACCTAAGCCTAAACTGCAGGTTCTGCTTTTTTAGCCGCTTCCCAAGGTCTTTAGTGCCTAATACTATAAAAAAACCCCTTGTTAGTGTGTAAGCTTTTGTGACTCTAATGCTTTTATATGTTATGTAGACTGCTGCGTGAAAAATCCTGGTTATTTATTAAGCCATTATTAATATATTAGTTACTTTTTATGCGTAAGCTAGAACAAAGTCAACTTTAGAAATGATGAAATTGGTGGCGAAATTACATGCTTCGCCCAATCCTCCTTCAGTATGTGAGTCTAGATTTGGTAGAAGTCTATTCAATCTACCTACGTTTAAGTGAATGTAAAATATATCTAGATGTGTAGGTCAGGAAGCCAGATTTGCAGGACGACGTAATATTTTGGGTGATAAAACTAGAAAGAAGACAAGTGTGAGAGGTCAGAGTCGAATTTTCATCTGCATCTGAAAACTTCTCTGGTTCTCTGAGTTTGTCAGATGGTCTTGTAGAATATACATCTCTCTCTACAGGACGTGAGTCCTAGCTTTCTAATGAAAACCAATTTCAACCTTAAAGTAATCAGGTTAAATTTACACTGGACTTCTTTTACGGTGGTGATGGTTTCTGTGATTGTGAAAATGCGGATTGAGCCAAGTTACGATCTCGTGGGTGCGCGAGCAATTCCCCTGAAGTGGAGAAGTTTGTACCCGACTACTTTTGGCCTACCTTATTGATAGGATGTAGGATCTACCTTTTTGGTTTGCAATTTAGTAATTATTTTTTCCCCCGTACTAAGAGTTGCCACTGTTTTCCTTACCACACTTGTTCTGCGGGCAAATATAGATGGACAGATAATTAACATTCTTGGCTTTTAATTCTTTCTGCATTTTAAGTTTGGTCATGATGTACTAAGTGATGGTAATACTTGTAAGTTCTGGAGGTATCTTGTACTGGTAATTGTTGGAAGTGGGAGAGGGAAAGGGAAAGGGAGAGAATTCTTTCTGAACTGCTTCAGGAGGAGAAAGGAGGTAAAGATCACTTCATAAATGCGAGAGTAGCAGGGAAGAAAGACTTTGGCACATAGCAAGAAAGAACTATAAATGGTCATTTGAGGTGGATGTGTGTACAGAAGAAATTGAAAAAATAGTGTGTAATATTTATTTTATATAGAGTAAGGCATATTAATCAGCAACAAAATAAGCTAGATGACTGCCATTTTGTATACGTACATTTCAAACCTATAACTCTTGATGAAGCCCTTTTGGCTTTCTGAATAATACTTTACAGTGTGCTTAGTGGCATCAGGATGGAAAGCCGAGTGTGATGGCAGTGCAGTGAATTGCTTTATATGGCCAAAAATAAAGCTTTAGCTGTAGAGAGCATTTTCAGAGAGCTATGCAAGAAGGAGCTACTGGTTTGTGATCTGATGAGAGAGGGCAATTATGTAGCTGTGTAGTGTTTGCTGAGCAAAACTTTTTGACATAACTTCAGCAGCTGTGAAGGAATATTTCAGTGATTCAGAGTGCTGATTTAGCCATCAAAAGTTAATTCCCGATAGCTTTTCTATCTAACAGACCCTATTGCTAATGAGTACCTACACTTGCCAACAAAGACCCAAAACACTATCATATAATTTTCTCCAATTAGGAAAAGCCTGTGAAAACTCAGGTAGAGGTACCTGCTCAAAGACTGGGTTTCATTGGTGGCTATGGCATGTGAGCGCTCACGGAGCCAGATTAATTTCAGCTTTCTTCTCACTAGGGTTGTGGGTTTTGGTCTCCGTGGCCTGCTGGGCAGGCTGTGCAGCCCTTGGATGTGTGGACTGGAAACAGCGCAATGTGAACGAGCCTGCAAAACTGGTTTGGGGCTCAGATTAAACAATTCAGATGATTTTAATGTAGAGTCCAGTAACTAAAGAGTCTGAAGTCAATCACTTCAGCACCATTAAAATGCTAATATGTTTTTGTGTGTGCTCTTGAGATGAGGAAATTTTCTTTTTGGGAGTAAGAAGGAAATCTTCTGGAAAAAAAGACATTCATTCAAATTTAATTTAAAAGAGAAAAAAAAACTGATTTGATTTTCCTTGAAACACCCCTCTACCCCAAGCCTCTAACCTTGATTTTTTTTTCGCTGTTTTTAGGCAGATCTGATCTTCATTATACACAGTCCATAAACAATTTTAGCATTAGAACTTATTTCCTAGGCTCATTTTATGAAGGTACTCATTCATCCTCCAAAATACAAAACAACTGTGTGCTGTATGATTCTAATAGAAATTGTAAGTGCTGATGGCTGGCAGCCATTTTTGCCTTGCCTATCGGTTTCTTTGAGGAGAAGCTTTCTGTGGTGCTACAAACAGCTCGATGGACATCAGTTTCTGACTGAGAACACCCCGAGAACAACTGAGAAGTTGGTTGTCTTGCTTTGGATTTACTGTGTTGGGGTTTTTTTTAACTTTTGAGCAGTGATGCCCTTGTTACCATAGGGTGAGCCTATAGATCTTGTATGTGACGTACACTCATTTTCTGCAGTCTGACAGAATTTTGACTGGAGCTGCTCGGTGGAGCAGTCATTAGCAAGGCTGGGCCCAAGCTCTGGTTCTAGCTACTGAAATAGGGGAAATCCTCGTATGTTCTGCGCAGTGCTGCATTTCTGCCGCTGCGATGGTGCAGAGAGGAGTGTTAAACAGGGCCTGGCAG
The DNA here is from genome assembly GCA_034782735.1 of Sagittarius serpentarius. Classification (NCBI taxonomy): domain Eukaryota; kingdom Metazoa; phylum Chordata; class Aves; order Accipitriformes; family Sagittariidae; genus Sagittarius; species Sagittarius serpentarius. The sequence goes on along the minus strand of JAVKLA010000007.1, from coordinate 14,612,004 downwards.
GCATTCTCCTTCCTCACATACAGTGCAGCAGGACATTAGTTCCACCCCTCAGCACTGCTTGAAGGAAGTGTATTGTCAGCCAGATTTTAAATTTAATAAAGATGAAGTTGGGTGTTTTCTAGCTATCAGGTTACACTGAGCAATTACAATGGTGAACTCTTTAGTTTACAGGAAACAGAGTAAAACGATGAGAGTATTAAATGGTTTCCAGTACTTTCATTTGGTCTTTAGACCTTTATGTTGCTGATGCCCATGAAAAAGAACCAAACCAACTGTGATTTTTTTTTTTTTTTTTAAATTTTTGTTTTAATTGTGAAAGCTACCTGGTAGAGGCTGGGACTCTAATGTAAGTTTAATAACAGAAGGGGCTTCTGAGGTGGAAGATATTCTGGTCTTCTGCAGATGAAACCCTCATGCTTCAAACTCTCTTGAACTGTAATGGCTACATCACTTTATTTTCAAGACTTTTAGTAAAGTATCAGATTGTGAGTTGGACAGGAACTTCAGGGTGATTCTGAGCTTCTTAATCTAGAAGCCTTGGAGACACTGAAGGGAATGAAGGGGAGATTCGGACCCCACCATTTTCTTATCTCTGGCTGGGATGGGGATTTGGAGTATTATTCTATTCTTCTAGGGTGGGAATATAGTCAGACAAAATTTGGAATACACCTATTCGTTTTTATTATCAGTTTGTTTAATTTAACTATTTTTTTCCAATGCTCTGGGGAAATTTCATTCTTATGGTGTATGGGAATGGTTAGTCTCAAACTCAGTCTAGACAGCCAAGAGTGTGTGTTTTGTCATCCTTCCTGCCAGTCCCTGGTTTTCATAATGCACTCGTCACAAGATGACATAAGTATACCTACTTTCAGATTTTCAAGCCGTTTCAGAATTCGCCTATAGTGTTATTGTTTTTATACAGTATTAGTAACCTTTGTTTAGGTAGGATAGGCAAACGTCTCGCATTAACACAAAGAGGTGTGTTTTTTCCCTAGAATTTCTAATTCAGTTTACATGGTGGAGCTTAGCTGGGCTTTAGATGCTAAACTTGTTTGGGCTTGTAAAGACTTTTTTTATTTTCATTTCACAGCTGTACTTGTCAGAAGAGAGTGTCAGTCAAGTCTGTCTGTTTTGTTTTCTCTGAAATGAACCTTGTTTGAATTTGGCAGTAGATTCAGTGAAGTGGAGTTGGAAATCTTGGATTTGTCTGTTTGGGAGACTGTGCTTCCATGGGATGCTAAGTCAGTTTCTAGGGCAGCCCTGTTTGTGTAGGTTTTCTTCTTTGTTTTTTTAACAGTGCTGTTACATGATACAATGTATCAGTCTAGTAAAACTCAAACTTTTCCTACAATTTGGATGGGCTAACTTTTATCTTAAAAGAATTTTGCTGTATCAGGTATCTTTGAGCTACCCACAGGCAGCATAAAGAATGACCTGAATAATGTGAAGTGATTTCTGGATTAATACAAATAGGATTGTACACTCATGTACTATGTGGGTTATTAGCTACATAGAACTACTAGCAGTAGACTTGTATCGCTGTCGAAGTCCTCCATGCTGAAAGCGGAGAAATGTCATACCAAGAAGGAAATGCATTAGAAGGACGAAGTGTGTTTTGCGTTGTGATATTTTTCGCTCTGCTTTTACAGTTTTTGGGCTTGGCACACATCATCCAAGTAAAGCAGCTAAATCCAAGCTGAACGTATTATGACCTGTTTCTTGGAGTTGTAGAAAGAATGCCCAAAGTTGGTTATGACATGTCATATGAAGTGTGAAAAGTCACTAGAAAAAAATGAAATGTTCAGTAGAATTCCAGACTTTGCCATTTGCAAGGAGAGCAGGAGGGGATGCTGCAGTGGTTGCCAAACCAATTGCTGGTGTATTCACCAGGGACAACTTAAGTTTGCTTTAGGCAAATCTGCTATAGGGTATTACTGCTGTCCTTCTATATACAGCATACTTCATGAGCTCTTACTGCTTCTCCTACAAAATGCATTTATGATTTTAGCACATCTGCTGTGTTCTTCTGTAAGTTCTTTCTTTGATATACATTTGGACTTTCTCATTTGGCTCTTAAACTTTCTTTCCTGTGCTTGCTGGGCTGAGATGAAGTAATGGCTTCTTTTTTCTAACCTGTGTTGATGTGTTGGTGATGTATACTTCCAAAAATGACTTTGTTCCTGTCTTGTTTTCTTTACCTTTTGAGGTTCTGTGCTGCGAAACTTTCCTTGGATGTTTTCTGGATCTAGCTTCGTGGGACCTGTTTGTGGCAAGGGGTTCTTCCTGCCATGTAATGAATGTAACCCGTAACTGAATATGCTTGGCCTTGCACCAGAGCAGCTCTCTTCTCTCAACTTAATTTCACAGAAAATGATGTTGATGGTGTGTGATCTAGTGCATTGTTTAAGTCTCCTAACTTCACTTCCAAAAGGCCTCAGGCTATAGACCACAGACTTCAGTGAACAGTTAATTACAGCATGGGAGAATGTCAGATAGACAGACATCCTAGAATGTGTTTTGGAGCACGTATTGTGAGTATGTAGGTTGCTGGATTTTCTTGTGGAGCTTAAGCATCTTTGTCTGGGGAAATACTGCCTGTGCTTGTGGTAGTGTTACCTGGCATCTTACCTGCTGGAGGCCTGTTCAAATTTGGGGAATAGCTCCATGAACGAATTATTGCCTGGTTAGCTGTAACATGAGCTCTTCTGTGCTACGAACTGCGTAAGAGGTACTGTACCTCTTCTCCTTCGCCAAATTTGCTCCCTTGAATGAGTCTGCATTTTCCGTGGGGTAAAAACATGCGTATGATCAATTTTCATGGAGCAGCTTCTATAGCAGCTTGTGTGTGTGTGTGTCTGTATCCCAAGTTTGTGAGTCTAACCCTCTTTTGGTTGAGTCAAATTGCATGAAGTTTTGAAGCAGTCTTTGCAGTCACAATTAGATGCAGAAATGGAGTGGGCAGTAAAATGTCTCAGAATTAGAACCATAATTTTTATGGGGGAGTAAACCATTTGCCAGGCGGTTTATAGACAAGGCAATTCCTTTTAGGGAGTAAGACACATGCAATCACTATTAGTATCTGTACTTACATGTGCTATATTTGCAGTGTTAGTGATGTCACCAGTAAGTAATGTGATTAGTCGTGGATTATGCAAATGTATGGTTTTATTGTTTTAATTTTAAAGCTAATAAGATTATAGAACTTCCAAGGGTGATAAGGTTCAAATGGCTTTATGTACCATTGGAAATGTGAATGCTCTTATAACTTCTGGAAAATACAGTGCCTTGTGGAGTAAAAGCCTAACCAAGTTAAACTAGGTAAACTGCTTCTACAACTGCAGGCAGTGCCTTTGACTTTGGTAAATTGCCAGGCAGTATAAAGTTACTAATTTCCACTAGGATTTCTAGAATTCTCAGTGTGGCTTCAGTCTTATTGTGGTTATTTTTCTTTCTCTAAATGAGAGGTAGGGTACCACTTTGAAGTTAGTGTATTGCAAAACTGAACTGAAAATCCTGTTGTTGGATGTGTTGTACTCTAATTGCCATTGTACAGCCTTTTTATCTTGGAGAAATTGCTTTCGTTCAACAGCAGGCTAATTATAGTCCTAAAGCTTTGAATAGTGCCTATAGTAAGTTACATTTTGGTAGGGGAGGTCAATGCTGATTTTACTGATGGCTGATAATTCTCCAATTTCAGCTCAGCTTTTAAGTATAAAATAGTGTTGGTTGATGATGAATTTCCAGAATAGTTGTATAGCTTTCAGTGTTTTTGTCATGCGTGTTTGCACTGAAGTCTGGCAGGGACCAGGAATGAAATGTCAGAACGCCGTGAAGATGACTTTTGGGCTCAGGTTGCCTTCTCTGGCTTTGGTTGGGTCAGCGTACTGTCTTAGCACCCATGAAATCTCACCCCTCTCCTGTGTAAAGCTTCCTGAGAGCCTTTCCTGCCTTACAGGCCTCCTGCTTCCCCTTGGATTCTCTATTTTGTGTTTGGGAATTTCTCACTTCCCAGACATGAATGTATGAGAGTAAACTCTTTCAGCAAAGCTTCAGGCAACTTGCTTAGTGTAAACACAGTTCATTCAAATTAGTCGTTGCTGCTAATGACTCTGTGTGCCTCCCGCTTACTGTGAAGCTTCTCAGCAGAGGTGGAACAGCCAGCAATTTTCATAACTTTATAAATGATGCATGACCTTGTAGCCCAAGGCATGTTAATATTCTATATATTTTCCCCTGACTTCACTGTGCCTGTTTAAAGTACAGAGCAATCCGGTGCAAGATTGTGATGCTGGAGATATCGACTGGAAGGCAGTCTTAGCCTGATCTCAGGCTGGAATTTCACTTTTAGAGGCTAACCTTGTCAGAGCAGTTTTTCACACAAAAGGGAGCAATTAGTTGTAGTCAGACATCTGCAGGCTGTATTTTCAGTCACATTGCTGCATTTTTTTCTGTTTCAGTAGAACAAATCCAAATTAGGATGTTGCTCTTTTTAAGTGTGTATTTTAATTTTTCTCCATTATGTGTTGCTGTTACATGGGAGGATAAGCATCTTTTTGTATAATCTCTCAGCCCAGATACACCCCCCTCCCCCATCAATCTTGGAAAAGATATTGTACAAAGAAAATAATGTTGCATGCAGTTGTTAAGTGACCTCGAAGTGTTACTATAGTGCTAAAATCACAGAGCAGTTAATAGACTGGAGGGATCTCCAAACTGGCTGTTGCCTCTTTTTGCTGAAGTCTGACAACACATCTGAGATGAGCAGAGAGCAGCAGTGTTACCCTGCAAAATACTGCTCATGCTCATTCTTTCAAAATTATCTTGATACCTTTGGTTAAGAGTACTTTCCTTTTCCACAGGACACCTCTTTTTGGTTTGGAGCTTTCCTGAAGCCAGGAGTTAGGTAATGTCAATTTTCTCTGGCTTTGCGTCACAGTCTTGTCACATTGGTCTTCTGTTTCCTCTGCAGAAATGCATCGTTTTGTGGTAAGGAGTTCCAAGCATAAGTCTTCTGTCTCTTTCCGGTCATCTCAGAGGTAAGGTTTTGAAAAATCCCCTGTGTTGTGTTATTTCTCAAACAAACAGACAATGGTGCCAGGTGTGTTGGATTTCTTGATATCATTTTCCTTTCTTTCCTTTCTATTGAAATAAATAGAAGGAATGTTTTGGAATGAAAAATGCATTGTTCGTTATGTAGACCATCATCGTTCCTTAGACTTGAGCTGTGCTTCTCTACTGGTGTAATTTCCATGCCCCACAGGGTAAGTCACGTAGCCTCTTTTCATTTTGAACATTAATGCATTGTTTGAGGTCTGCTTATATTAGGTTGGTGATTAGTTTGTGTTTGTATGTAATAAACTAGAGACTGCCACTGCAATGGTTCTAGTGTGACTATTGATCAACTGAATATCATTTAGACTTAATGAGCTTAATGAAAGCATACTCGGTATTTATGATGTAGACAGCACTGTTTTGAGGCTTGTGGAGTGGTGGAGGGGGCATTTTTACAGGTCATATAGTCTGGCCTTTAGCTTCCACCTGGAGAAGTAAGTCTTCTGTGATCCGACTTGTAAGACAATAGTGAGATATCGGTGTTACTAAGGGGAGGTACATCACATACATGGTGATGATTATCAGTAACTTTTCAACTTTTAAGAGGGTGTGGAAGAAGCATTTTTACTTACCTTAGGTGGCTATTGCTGGGTAATGTAGAACAGTACATAGAGTCAGGCTCCAGTTCAGCAAAACTACGACTGTTCATGTATTTGCATTCTAGTTGACAGATATTAACTTGTAGTTCTAATAGAATAGAAATTAGGTATGATTTAGAGTCAGAAAAAAGGTTATACAACTTTGTAAACAATGCAAGTGATACTGATACACAGACATCGCTATTACTTGGGTTGAGCTGGAGTTTATGGTTCCCCAGATTTTTTGCAAAAGTCAATGGATATGTTGTAGGCGTGAGGTACCTAATTCAGCTATTTAGCTAGTCTTTTCTAGCAATTCCTGCAAAATCCTTTCTCCAGGAGTCTGAGACCAGCTGCAGTGGTATGTTGTGTATGAGAATCATGCGTGTTTTCTGTTTGATAATTTAGGACATTTCTAATATATGTGATATTGTAAGGGTGCTAGAAATATAGTTAAATGCAACACGATGAGATGAATAAAGATTGTACTGAAATGTAAATGGGAAAAATAGTTTGTAACATGATAGGTTTTTGAACACATCAAACACTTTTCATGAACAAAAAGCTATAGTATAAATTCAAAGCTATGTATAAAGAAGTACATATGATAAAGGTACTTCTTATTTCAGAATATACATAGCTTTTATTGTGTGAAAAAGGTAAAGCAAGGAAGTTTTCCTTTTGCCTTGGTTTGCATGGCAATGAAATTAGTAGTTAAGCTTGAAGGGAGCTTTACTGTAGTCCACATGTCTCACAAACGGGGTTCTTTTGGCTGGTGTGCAAGCCAATTAACACACAGGTGTTTTCAAACCAGTGTCATTGATGCGCATGAATGGGTGCCCGTCTCAAGACAGCACACACTTGTCTCAAAAATCCTTGTAATTATACACTTAACTAATACATATTCATGGTTATTTTCCTTAATGATTGGTTCTTTCTTCTTCGCTCCTCATGTAAATTAGTGCGCAGATTCTGTATTCTTCCTTCCTTGCCTTCTTTTGAGTAGGTGGTATCATTTGAGTAGGTGGTCACAATCTCCCCCTGTAGGAATTACCTTTTACCTGCTTCTTCCCTAATATAGGCAGTTCCCAGGGCTTCTTCAAGGTTTATTGACCAGACCACAATCCATTACCTTTTTTGACATAAACATAAAGCCTCATTGTCTGGTAGTTAGTTTCTAAACTCTAAATCATGTTTAGTTATTGTTTCCTTATTTTAAATATTAACTGACGGGGGCTGTACACAGGACTTCAGCAGCTCCTTGGTTATTTCGATCATGTTATACATATTAATCAGTAACACACAGGCCCATATGCTCTGTGGCAGAGTATATCTGCCCTGCGATCTGGAAGTGGTCTTGTTTACATGTATTTAAAAAGTCTGGTGTTTCTGCCATACAGACCAAACCTCTTCATTTTAGGTGCCTAAAGGCAGGCTTTTTTTACCCGTGTAGGGATTAACTTTTCATTGTAGTCAATCAACCAAAGTACTCTCTTGTTAGAGCTGATGGTTCGCCTGTTACCTACTAGAGCTCCAGTCAATGTCTGTCAAATGCTGAATTTGAGGCCTGGGCCTGGTTTTTTTTGTTTTGTGTTTCCCCTCCATCAAGTGCCTGAATAAATTGCGTACCAGTTGACGGTAAGTACCAATTAGAAGCATGAAGCAGACCTCAATCTTAGGCATGTGAGACTAGAGTCGGATTGTGAACCTGTATATCGTTCGTGAACCTGTATATCGTTCGTGTACTTGTGTCTGGAGTTGAGCTCAACTTTGAGCTTCAACCCTGGGTTGATATGAGAGCATTCATGGAGGCAATAGCTGCAGTTCTTTGCAAGTCAGTTGGGGGGGGGGGGGGGGGGGGGGGGGGGGGGGGGGGGGG
>JAVKLA010000007.1:14562140-14602184 GCA_034782735.1 Sagittarius serpentarius | reverse complement strand
ATACTAAACCCAAAACACAGCGCTGTACCAGCTACTAGGAAGACAATTAACTCTGTCCCAGCCGAAACCAGGACAACATTGCATACATTATAACTACACCAAGAGAACTGATGTGCAGAGTAAAGCTGGCATCTTGGTGTCTCAGATTCTTGAATTTATAATCTGTAAAAGATGGTGGAGTATGGACTGATTGCAAGAGTGATTTGAAGAAATCTGATTCTTGCTTACAAGGTCAACAATTAAATGAGTATCACCCATCACTAGTCATGCACTTCATATTTAGGTCAGATTAATTGCCTGAAAAAAAAGTTGGGAACTATGTGCTGTATGCATGTTAATAATGTGGGTATAATGACTAGGGATACTTGTGGTAAACTTCCCCAGTAAGTGAAGAGTTGCCCTGTATTAACCGGTGTAGATACACTGAAGAGTCTGCAAGCAGCTTTGTGTAATGAGAGTGAAGAATTTCTCCTCTGTTATTAACCATTAAAAAAGGACAATCGGGCATAAAGTGAGATTCATCTAAATGAGTTTGTTTTTCTAGTGTTTTGAATGATTTCATGACTTAAACTGTTCAGCAGATTGACTTGCTTAAGCAACACAACTGGTTTCTAGCTGACACATAGGATTTTATGAAGTGATTGATCACAGCTGCCAATTGCAAAGGTCAGTGGGATGTTCCGTATTGGCAGTCGCCATAGTATGTGCATAGATTAGTCTGAAAAGCAAGGGGGAAGGGAGTGACAATGGGAGAGAAAAGCAGTTCTCAGTTCAGTTAATGTGATTTTGAAAGTATCCTAAATGCAAAAGTGTCTGCTTTGTAAAATTAAGTCCAAGACAGGCTTTATGTGTTGGCCAGACTTCTATTGTATCTTGGTTGTTTTCATGTGTGTTTTTCCTGTTGAGTTTTCCAAGTAAAAATCAGAAGCCTGGTCAAGGAATGGGAAAAGAAATACATAATGACTGTTGTGTGTATCTTTTTCACCATTATTTCTAAGTGAAAGATAGTCATTAAATTTTCATGATTTGTCAGCTTCTCTAGGAAAGCTAGTGGGAGGAAAGAAACCAGGGATTTAATCTTGCTCTTGCTGAGCTCAGTGGGAGTTTACCATTAATTTCTGTTGGAGAAGGATCATGCCCTAAGTCAGCAGATGAAATAAATAATGCTTAAGTCTTCAGCTTGCTGTTAATTCATGATTATTTTTCTTATCATTAAATGGGTGGTGGGAGATTGGCAGGTCAGATGTTCTATTCCCAAGCATTGCTGTGGATTTGCAGCAGCAAACCTTGAGCAACTTAATTCTTTTCTTTGTGATCTCATTTAGCCCCTGTGAAACAAAGAAAATCATGTTGTCTTAAGAACACTGAAGAGCAAGATCTCAAAGTAAGCTCTAATCCTTGTACTCAGAAAAGGAGCCTTCAGAAGATGCAGATGTCTGGGAATGTTGCAAGATAGGATGGGAATGCCCAGTTTGAGAGTTATGCAGTGGCTCAGGTAGATTTAATCGTTGGAAGGGCAGAAAAATAAGGAAGATGGAGACATAGGTAATTAAAGGATAAGTTTGACCTTTGTTAGCCCATGTAAAAGTGTGCCCCGTAGGTGAAATTTGGAGATGGGTTAGTATTACCAGTAGAGATCTAATGCAGTTTCTGGGATTTAAGTAATGACCCACTCATAGGGACACTTTCAGTTATTTAGTAAACCATTGTACATCCATTTAGTTTACAGCAATTTGTGAAATGAGCTTGCAAACCTTTCTCTGAATTTGTTCCAACATTAAATGGACTGAATATTTTCTGTCTTCTGCCTGGAAACCTTTGATATGACAAAAGCAAGGTCTTCCGTGAGAAAGTTGGTGCCTTTTCTATGCAACTGTGTGTAAGGCAGTTAAATGAATACATTGTCTTGCACTGGTGCTATGTTTAAAATGGGGAAGGAAAAAAGAATTTAACTCAAAGCAGGAGCATATCCTTTAATGGCAACCCATAAACCCAGGCCGTAGCATCAGTTTGAAGTGCTTTTGAAAGCCATGAAGACCGTTTTGAGTGTTCTGCTGAATGTAATTGGGGAGTAAAACATGCAATACGTGAGAAGGAAAGAGGTGGCAAAACCATAGGTCTCAAGTACAGACCTCAAAGCGATGTTTCTGTCAGAACCACACAATACTTGCTGCATCCCTGGCTTTATAAGTGGGAAACTTCAAAGGGGTAGGTTTTGGATAATAAATGTGCTTATGATATCTTTCCAAGTGGAAGATAACGACCTGCACTTGTTGACTCTGAATTGGAAGTACTTCTATCTCTGTGATCATAGTCGAAGGTGAACTCACAGAAAGGAGGCTTTGTCTCCTGAGATGAGCGAGTGATAGAACAAACATTCATTACAGGTTGCTGATGATCTTATTATAGTATTTGTAAGTATCTGTATATGTGTGGGTCTGTCATTTTCACTGGTTGTACGCTTGGTGGACACAGGAAGCTTGATGTTATTTGCACTGATTTGAGTCATGCTTCTTATGCTTATGGCCTCATTCGGTACTAATTGAAGTAAGAGTCCATCAGCAGGCTTTGCTATAAGTAGAATGGAAAAGTCAAATGAAGTAGTGATAAAACCACAAAGAAGTCATTTTTGCTTGTTCACACTAGTTTCTTGAACTGGAAGATGCTTGTACTGTGGTTCCCAGATACCTCATACTCCACTTCTGGCTTTAAACTGAGAGTCTTGGTGAACCGTACATAAGGCTAGAAACTGGCTAACATGAAAAATCCCAGACATTTGAGATCCTGCATTTTTACATCAGCTGAGAATGTGCCTGTCTGCTTATACAGAAAACTGGGATGAAGGAAAAGGAGTAGTCCAGGCTCTTACACCTGTTCTTTGGGTGTAGTTTGTGTCCTGGGTTTGGCCGGGACAGAGTTAATTTTCACAAAAAGCTGGGAGGGAGCACAGCCAGGACAGCTGACCCGAACTAGCCAAGGAGGTATTCCATACCATGTGAGGTCATGCCCAGTATATAACTGGGGGAGCTGGCTTGCGGGGGAGGAGGAATGGTGGCTCAGAAACGGGCTGAGCATTGGGTTCTGGATGATGAGTAATTGCATTGTGCATCGCTTGCTTTATATGTTCTTTTATTAGTAGTGTTGTTGTTACTACTTTTTCTCTCCTTGTGTTACCCTATTAAACTGTCCTTATCTCAGCCCACGAGTCTTTACTTTTTTCTTCCAAGTGAGTGAGCGGCTGCATAGTGCTTAGTGGCCAGCTGGGCTTAAACCATGACATTTGGGAATACTGGGGTGGCAGTTGTAAGTTCTGGTACTTGAGTAACAGCTGCTGGTAGACAGTGTTGCAACTCTCCCTTCTTTGAAGGGCTTGTTTTCCTTATCCAGGTTCTGGAGAGGCCCGGAGCCTTTGCAGTACTTAGGTGGGCCAGCTGGTAACTAGCAAAAAGGTAAGGTGCAAACCAGTCATTTTCTAACAGAACCTCCTCAGTCTTTGTTCCTGTGGTGTGAAATGTTCCATGCTGAAACGTTTTCACGTAGGAGATACTGATGACTTCCATTCCAGATTGGCACAAAAATAACATCTTTTCTTTTGTTGTGGAAGATCAACAAAGGTATAAAACTGGAACTGAGCGACACTTCTGTTTGGCATGCCTGAAGGCTCAGGAAGCAGATGATGGTTCGGAATGGTTTTTCTTTTTTCTGAACTGATCCAGTAACTATAACTTTTTTTTTTTCTATGAGCAGCGAGCTGTTGAGTGGTTATGCCACTAAGAACCAGCCCATGCTGCTTGTGAACACCAGAATTTTCTGTAACCCTTCTCAGCTGACTCGTGATCATAGCTGTATAAAATTATTCTTTGCCTAGAATTGCTTTTTATTTTTTAAAAAGACAGCCCTCCCTACCTGAACCATACAGTTATTCAACAGAATTTACTCTGAAGGGAGGGCAGGAGAACCCCTGAAGGAAAAGGAAAATTTTAAGTGGTCAGGATAGAAGCACATGATATATGTGGACCTTGTTCTATAGGGACTCTATGCTGGTCTGCCAAAATCAAGCAGGAAATGGAAACGGAGAAGAGAAATTCTTGGCTTCTGAGTCAGACTTGAGGGTTAAGCCACAGTCAAGCCACGGATGCCCTCTAAATCTTTCTAGGTAGGATCGGGGAAATTGGATGTGACGGAACAGAGCTCTTGGTCAAAGGCAAGTCCTGATCTAGAGTCGTGTGAGGTTCACTTGCGTGTTTTATCAAAAAGGCTTGTCCAAAATAGTGGTATTTCTCCTATCACAAGCTGAACTGTAGGAATTTTGCTTTAGTTGAGGTTATTGAAACCCAGAGGGAGAGCTGCTTTAGAGACCCCTTACAGGATAATGTTCTGAGAAAATTGTTCTTTTGATGCCTTGATTTGAAACTCATGCTTCTCATTAACGCAAGCTGCAGGGCGCCTGGAGATCTGTCACTGACAAGGGTCTGCATTAGCTGGAAGACACTGAGAGTCCACCACATGAGTGTACAGGGTTAAAAAGCAAAGTAGGAAAAGAAAGGAGAGACTCAAATTAGGTATCTGTTAGCAATTTGAGAGCAACGTGATTTAAGAAAAAAGTCTGTATTGAGCTGATTTTCAGGAAGCCAGCTATCCTGACAGACTGACCAATGCAGCTTGACATGAGAACACCACCTCTGAATACTTTCATTTAGGGAAGTGTTTTTCTTCCCAACTGAACATAAGCATTCCCCTGAAACCTGTCAGCTGAAGAATGAGAAACCATTGCACAGAAGACCCTCGTGTTTTTTTTTGAGGGAACTGTTAAGGGATTTTCTTTCTGTATTGGATTTGCAGGGCAGTATAGTACTACTGAAGATGTGAATCTTCTGAGCTGGAGGCTTCTGATCTTGCCTGTCTGTAGAGTTGCTGCTGGAGATTTTTTGCCGTACCTCTGATCATCTTTAGTCAGACAGCCATGATTCTCATATTCAGAGACAGAATATGGAGTACTGTGAACCCAGTGTTGTCGTGTTTCACTTCGAATGCTGATCTAGAATATCCTGTTTTACTGACTAGCTAGTGTGTATGTATTCTGTTTGTTTTTGGGTAGCATTTCCTTTCTTGGTGACATAGTTTCTGGGTAGATGAAGGAGATAAAATAGCAGAATTCCTCAGTCCTAAGGTGCCAGTATTATACAGTGTAATGTATCATTTAATGTATTGCTCACTGCAGCAGGTCTGGATAAATTGCAATATCTGTGTGAAACTTAGAGCAATATACTGTCATATACCTAGGTCAGATTTTGTTGGAGGAAAACACATCCTAATTTGACAAATGAAAAGAGAGTAGCCAAATAATGTGCAGCAAAGTTTCAGGGGGCTTAAAAGGTTCAGTAATTTTTTCTGACTTCCTTTGGAGATTGTTTGCTGCCTTGTTAGTCTTATTAAAAACCATGAAATGATCCATTTGTGTTCTGAAATTATTTTAAATTCGTGCTCTTTGCACCGATTAAGTGTTTCTTTAACATCAGTTCAGTGCATTTTCCGTCTTAGGGAATTTGACCTACAAAGGATGCTATAGTAACCTACCAAAAAAACCCCCCTCAATTTTTTGAGTACCTTGTGTAAAATAATTCTAGTGATAAATGCATGTATTTGCCTACTTCGTTCTCCAGACCTAGCAGAAAAGGCTATTCTTAGCTTGTGGTTGCTAACATAATGTTACTTGTGGTTTTACTACCATAGACTAAAATCCTCGTGAAAAGAAAGCATATTACGAGATTAAGGGGAGAAAACATGGAAATGTTTACTGGGATTTTACTTGGTGCTGACTTACGTTTACTAGTTTGAATTAGAACTATAACTTCAGTGTTCCTGAAGACAAGGCCTTAAAAAGAAGCTTATTGCCTTATGAAAGTGATCGTTGTTAGTTTAGAGTAACTTGGTCTAATTCCTTGTAGTTCGTTCAGTTTTTGTTTTGCATGTAGAGCGGAAGAAAGTATGAGTTCTTATTACCAGGCAGTTCAGAATGATCCCTCTGTCTGGTGTCTTGTCTCTGAACTCATAGAATCCTAGAATCATTTAGGTTGGAAAAAACCTTTAAGATCATCAAGTCCAACCACTAAGCTAACACTGCCAAGTCTACCACTAAACCATGTCCCTAAGTGCCACATTTACACATCTTTTAAATAAATTCAGGGATGGTGACCCAACCATGTTGCATGGGGTTGTTGTGACCCAAGTGCAGGACTCGGCATTTAGCCTTGTGGAAGCTCATACAATTGGGTCTCGGCCCATCGATTCGGCCTGCCCAGATCAATCATATATAAAGTTTAGAATTCCTTCCGAGTATGCAAAACCTCCTTGTTGCTGCATTTTTGTGTGTTCTGGGCACCTACTTGCTTCTTGAGCAAGACCCCACTAACGTTGTGCACAAATGCCTTTTGTAGTTGTTACAGAATAAATATATGCCTGTACTAATGAAGAATTTTGTGTGCATCTGGAGTCTGCTGCATCTCAAAGCAATCAATAATTAGCTGTATTTTTCATGAATATTAATTATTAGAATTATTGCACTGATGATGTGTCTTTTGATGTATTGCATGATCAGAGGACAACTCCAAAGGGACCTGGCTTGTTCATGTAATGTTCCTGAAGTCAGTATGGCTACAGACTATTATACAGCTAAAACATTAACTTGCTTTCTTTACCTAACATCTGCTAGACTTAATATGCATTTCCTATTTCTTACACAAGCACTGTATGTGCTTGTTGAAATCTGATAGTAAAAATGAGTTAATCAGGAACTCAACTGAGATCAGAACCTGAATGAAGCATATTAATATACTTCTCTTGTGCAAGGAAAAGACTAATGGGCCGCTCAAATAATGTGGTGGTTTTTTTTTTTTTCTACATTGCTGACCTGAATACATTAAAAAAAACCCAACCAAACAAAAAAGCCCCACAAAAACAAGCCTACCTATTCTTTCATAACTTTGAGCAAAGCTCTGGGTGCTCCTTGTTTCAGCAAGTTAACAGTTGTTCCTCTTAAAAACATTCTTTTTGGCCTTACTAGTTTTGAACAATCTGGGTATTTTTCACAGCTGTATGCAAACATTTTTGCTCTTCTCTATAATTTAAGAAAATTTTGCCTTGAAGCGATTATGACCAGTCGGATGTGTAAGTGGCTCTGCAGGAACATCATCATCTTACTATAAGGTAAATGATAGGGGCTTGTAGTTGCTAGGGTGATAGGCTCATCAGTACGAGTCTACCCTTACTCTGTGCAAAGTGTTGCTTGAGAGATTTTACTGTGCAATGATAGCACTTGTGGTTTAGGTCTTATTTCTTTTGGCTAAATAACCGTGGACTGTGTTTTGTACCTCTCTGATAACATAGGTTAATGACCTAAATTATGCTTATCTGAATCAAAGGAAATGTACCTGAATATAAGTACCTGTCATGTATAACCTTATAGCTATTTGACAGAGCTGCTGCTTTTGCACTCTGGATTACAAGTTTTGACTCTGATAGTCTGAAGTTCTCATCTGCCCTACACCTTGTAGATACTTTTTACATCTCAATACAGAGCATCTTCCCTTAATTAAGATATGCTGTTGAACAAATATAAAAAAATCAGCCTCATGCAAGTGTAAGATTTTGTTTTCATTTCTCTAGCTTTGAACTGTACACAGCTAGAATTGTGATTTAAATTAATCCAATGCATTTCAGGCATGCCAGAAAGAGAAGAAATATATATTTCAAACTAAAAAATACCTATCTCAAGTTCAGTTTTTATTTAAAAAAAAAATAATTCTTCCTGATACCCAAACCACACAGTTTATTCAAGTACACTTCAGTGGTAGCACTATGCAGTCTGTAAAAATTAATCAGGAACAGGGACAAACCTGATTTTGAGTAAATGACTATTCCTCAGGTCAGCTCAGAGTTGCTTATTCTCTAATACTTCCATTGTGCACGTCAGTGGAAGCCCTTGTTTTTCCTGTAACCTGTATGAGGTACTTACAGACCTCCAATGTCCCTGGAATATTGATTGGGTGGGGGAAGTGCAGTGTGAGAAACAAATGAGAGGGGTCACTTTACAATTTTATAGTCTTCTCTGTACATGCTGAATTTTTAAAGCTTTTAATAGAATGATTCCGCATTCTCATGAGGATTTGTTTAATAACTGCACTTTTTTTTCCAGGTAGGGCTATGTGAAAGTGATCTTAAGAAGAACTGTACATTCCTGTCTTCAGAAAGCTTGACGCTTCAGAATGTTTCCTGTTCCATGAAGTATGATAAACTTACAAAATCTTTTTCATTTTCCGGGAGTACTTTGAGAGAGGGACAATGACAGCTGTATGGATACTAGGTTGATGGTTAGGAGGTCTATAATGAAGTCTCAGCTCTCACCTCTGCTTTACACATGAAAAGGTTTGTGTTATGTGTATTTTAACCTTGATTTTTAAAAAGGTAGAAGAAAATTCCTTAAACTGCCAACTTGAACCTGGGATTTCCAGGTACCAAGTATACTTGAATGTGTAAGGATTTGCTGACTCTACTGTCAGCTGAGTTGAAGGGAGCAAGCACCTGCTGCTGCTTTTTTTTTCGTTATGATGTTTTTCCTGTTGGGTGTTTGAGATTTTTTTTTTTCCTTAGGATTATGACCCAATTACTCCAGATCAGAGAAACTGTTTATGGTGGAAGTTGCATCAGAGTTGGTACAGCTTTGACCACGATTTACCTTAACCTCATGGTTGGAAGTTTGCAGAAGAGGTTTAATTGAAATTTCCTGTCTGGATCTGCATGTGTAGAACAGTATAAACACAAAGTCCACAGTGGTAAATAACACAGGGTGATTATCTTGCTGCTAGGCAAGATTGTTTCAACTTCTGGCATATTTATTTTAAATAACCCTATTAATACAGAGCCCCGTGTCGTTCTGCTTGGCAAAAGTTAGCCTAAGCTGATGAATGCCTTTTGTTTTCTTTCGGGCAGAATTAAAGATAATCTGCTGGATGACTTTGTATTCTTAGCTGGGTGCAAAGTGTAGCACTGGTAGTTTCCTTCTGGTCTGAATGATCTCCTTTTGTAAACTGAGTAGTTCTTGTGCAATGGAAAGAAAATTTGCCCAAACTCTTAAACAGATGCTAGATATGCACAGAAAGCAAGTACACTGTATGATGAGTGATGGAGACGAGTATCTTTGAAGAAACACAGTATTTTACTGCCGATTTTAGTGACATAAAGGCTTAAAAAATTATGTTTTTGCTTTCAAATATCTATCACCAAATCAAAATTACATTTCAAATGATGTAACATTGCTTCTGCTAAAAACCCTGTGAAAGTATATTTTCTAATGTGACCTGGATATCTGGATGAGGCATCGTTTTTCATCTAGTCTGGATCCTTGCTTGCATGGCTTCTGGTGGGACTTGAAAAAGGTAATGAAAAATGATGAATGGCTTCTGAGAGAAATATTTATAAGCCTGTACCTGGAAATACGTGGCTGTTCTTTGACTCAGGTAAAATATATTGGGGAGAGGAGATTGCTTGCGTAACACAGGCTCAAAATAGGGGTACCTTAGTTATTTTGAGAATTGCTTCTGTCTCTGTTGGATTGGACAAGACCTTCTTTCCACTGAGAAGAGTATTAGCTGCTTGGCTGGTAGTTCCTACAGTTCTTACTCAAGAAAATACTTATGAATGTCGAACAACTACTGGAGAGTGTTTGATTAACCAAAAGAGCAATGATCAGGTTTACATCTCTTGGAACCTCATTCACAACAAGCATGTGAAGACTGCTTAATGTAAGTTCTTATGTGCTTTTCTTTAAGTAGGTAGCAAGTTATGTGGTTTTATGAAGCCTCTAAACTGTGAGGAAAATGCTTTCTTCTAAGGTACACTTCCAAGGTAGCCATGCAAAAATAACTTGTTATGATAGCAAATTCAGAATGAAGTCATAAAGTGCTTTAACCTTCTACAATTGCCAATGAAAACAAGAACTGTAAATTGCTTTCTCTGACCTACTGTCTTGCAGGCAATCTTGCATTCATTTACAAAAGTTACTCCAGAATAAAGCAATTTTGCTTGGTGAAACACATGGAGACTGAGGCCCCCCCTTAAGCATCCTGACTTCATCCAACTTTGTCTATCTTGTTCTTAACCCTCCTTCCCTATCTTCCCTCCAGCCCTGACACACGTACCCAAAAAGCCCCTCAGCGCTTTGCAGCTGGCTGTTTAGAAACAGCTTTGAAAAATAAAATGCTAACAATTGAAATAACCGTATAGCATTTGTTTGATAAAGCCTGGAACCGTGCGTCTTACACAGTGAGGCCTAAAAATCGATATGGCAGTGCCAAGTTTTCTGCTGATAGGGTATTTTGGCTGTCCCTTGGACTTGTGTCTAACAGCAACAATACCACAATTATGAAGTGCAAGACCCGTGTAGCTGAACTTTAACCTCACTGGCAACAAAGAATGTGCCAGTTGCAATGTATTAGGCTTTCCCTTGACAAGCTTAAGGCACAATAATGAGACGGTTGCATGGGAAAGACTGGTGAAGTAATCAATCAAATCTGTGTTTTAGTCTGTTCATGCTTGTAGCTAAGAAACTGAGGCTAAAGGGACAGGGGAAAAAAGATGATGGGTCATAGCTTTTATGTCTCCCCTTTCTAATCATAATGCTTTACTAGGTTAGGAGACTGACCTCCAGGCAGTGGAGAGGGGAGAGGCTCCTATGCAGAGCCTCAAGACTCACTCCCCTGGTTTTCCCTTTTTCCTGAAGCTTTGGAAGCATTTTACTGCAAGGCTTACAGCAGTACGAGCTGCTGCTTATTTCCCAACCCAACTCCTGTTTAATTCCTCTGACATTCAACAGTTGTTCTTGCTCTTTTTCTTGGTCCCCATTTCATCTTTCTCCTGAGTTTCATGTGGCCATTTAGCTTTGTTTCCACTAAGGTACACTAAATAAGAATAATATTTTATCTCCGATACAGGTCAGTGGGGAATTGAGCTCTGTTTATCATATTCTAAATTATTTCTGGTTTTGAGATGATTTTGCCTGCCTTTATAGAAGCAGATTGTGTACTATACTCAAATGTCTTTCAGTGGAATAATTAAATACTTAGTCAATATCATATTTTTATCTACTTTTGGTACACCATTCTATAATAAAGGGAACTGGACTGTACAGCAGAAATCAAACTATTACTAGTAATAAGAAGAATTAGTACTATTAAGAGTGACGAATCTTGAGATACAAGAATGTAAACCAAAAAAGCTCGTACAGATGTTGAAGAAACGTTATATGGCATGAGGGGCTGAGAAACTCATGATTTCATTTGGTCTACACTGGTGTTGGCAAGAACCCTTGCAAAAATTACACATCCATTTAAAAATTATTTTGTCCTTACTGGAATTCAGTTCTTAGTGATTTTCCTAGATGGATCGTGGTTGGTGTGTGAAACTTTCAATGGCGTAGTCTAATCAATACCATCAGTGTCAGGATACTTTCCTTATGCCTCTTGTGTTTCAAGTGAGGTCTAAGATTATTAATGGGTACAACTTCTTGGAAACAACTTGATATTTATTTTCTAAAACTTCCATGTGATATGGCCACTTCTGAGCTGCATTAACATTTCCATTTCATTAATCATTGTGACCTAAGATAGGCGGGTCCTTATGTGGTTTCCTAACTTTTTTCCCTTTTTTTGCTCCTCTCAAGTACTTGATTTTGGGAACTAGACACATATAAGCGGCTTGCATGTTAATGAAGATTGGCTTACTTTCTCCAGGGAGTATAACAAATTCAAACTAAAGCTTTATTTTTAATCTTCTCCACTAATGAGGACTTCTATTTGTATAACTTCAAACAATGTGTTAGTTCCGCACTGATACTTGGTGTACGCAGTTGCTGCCTAGGAACAATTTTTTAGTGCATGATATCTGAAAAAAACACACTTGTGCACTCCTAATTCTAAACATAAAAGAAATTTTCAGTTGGCAGATTGGTTTTATTAAGGAAAATATCTTTGACTAATTGGAAGGCAAAATTCTCAGTGCATGGGTGGAGGAGAGTAACTGAAAATGTGAAAAATGATAAGCTGTCTTGTAACGTTCTTCAGAAGCAAAATTTTCTAAACAATGTTTGTATATCTTAGGGATTGTAGTCTCCATTATGCGTAGGAGCCTTCTCGTGCCAAACTCTTGTTGGAGTTCATGTCCGATGTAGAAGAGTTAGGAGTTCCTAGTTTCAGTGAAATGAGGAAGAATAATTTGTAAGATAAATCTCAAACTGAAGTTCCAGTGCAAGTGATACATGGAAACACAGAACAAAATAATGCTTTTGAAGTGGAAATGTTTGTGAGGACAATGAGGAAAAACTTCACCTTTGCTGTAGATGTTTCTTTAGAGTTCTTAATTTGTAGGCTTTCTTGTAATATGGTTGAATTCTTATTTTTTATCATAAAAATATTCCCCAAAACTCACTGACACAGCTTTAACCTTTGATTGCAAAATGAAGTCAATTGAGAACTTGGAATGACAAACCTGGCTGTCTTCTGTGTTGTGGTACAGTTTTTAATTATATGATAGCATATTGTTTTTTTCTGTCAACTGCAGCTTCAGTTAATTCACTTATGAAGTACTGTTTATATGGTGTTCTTTCCATAAATTCAGTAATCTTTCTCCAGACTGTTTTTACATCTTCCCAAATTTCGTTATTTACATGCACTACCCTCAGTCACCCCCCCGCAACTTCTGAATGTCAAGTATATCAAAGCTAAAAGTAACAATACATGGCCTTATGTTAGCTAACATATTAATAGTCTATTTTAATTTGACAGCTGCTTTGCTTTGAGCAGACGTTTTCAGTGAAGAATTCAGTAATACCTAAACTCCTTTTAATACATACTCATGTGAGTCCTCATTTAGTTTTGTTCTTTTCCGTATACATTCACTTGTCTTTCTAGACTGAATGTTGTCTGCGATCACATTGTTCACACCTTCATTTTCAGCTCTGTTAGAAACGCTTGAGTTTTTCAGGTTTTTTTTCCAAGTCATATATCAAGTTTGAAACACTTTATGTTGCTAGCTTCTATGTTATTGTCAAATAACCTACTTGTCGAGTAGGTGGTTGGAGCATCCAGGTTTAAAGCCTATCTATGCTGCAGTTACCTTTTATCATGTATCATTTATTTGTTATCTATTTATATGAACATCAGTTAATTTGGGCTCTTGCAGTTTACTAAGAGGGTCTGCTAAACACCAAACTGTATCTTGGGAATAAATAATTTGAAAGAGCTTGGTGTAATACAAAGCTTATCAGTAACTCTTTCTCAAAGCAAAGAATCCTGCATGTTATCCATGTTTCCAAAGCCTCTTGCTGTGTGTTGAGTGTTTTTAAGGCATTAAGAAATAGAGTGAAGAAAATTTATCTTCCTCACACTTGGAAACAGTGTGTGTCTGAGAGTGTCCGTAGTGAGTGAGGGGAAAGCTTGTTGCTTTCTAAACTCTTCTTTCAATTCATGGAAGAAGATCTGAGCCAGTATAACTTTGAAGAAAATGTTGTTACCGTGATCAAGTTACCTCCAACCTAATTTCTTTACTCTGATTCTTCTTCACATAATTTCTCTGCCCCAGCCTTAGAACAAGGATGTGCTCTGTACCCTTCTGCTTGACTCCTAACAGGAAAGTCTACTTAAAAAATGCTTTAATGTGACTTTCCAAGCATGTGTACCAGGACCAGAAACTGTTTCTGGTAAACGCATGATTTCTGCTTCTCTGCCCATAGGAACACAGAAAAGTATATGAATGGTGTTTGCAACTCAAACTAAGGAAGAAAGTGTTGCAGAAAACTTGGTAGTAAAAAAAATCACTCAATTGAAAAAAATTTAGAGGAAAAACTTTTGCTGGCTGTCCCTGATTTTCAGATATTTAAGGTGTTACTTAAATCCAGGTTCTTATGATTCATAGAAAGTTTATGGTAGACAGCGAAGATCCAGTGAGGGGAAATGCAGAACAGGAGTTATGACTTACACTGGGGTAAACCACCAGTGTCACTCATGAGTATTTATCTTCATTGATGGTAAGGCTCAAATGACTCTTCATGGTGGCTTTTCCTTATGTGGAAAAATTTCCTATTATACTTAATGAGGCTGATGTCAAAAGAAGTAGCTGTGGCCTTCCCATGTAAATATTTGTTATTTGGATAGTTAATCTTAAAAGGGTAAGCTTCATGTCATAACTTCCAGTGTTTTAATATTTCCCCTCAACTTTCTATCCTCTGTTCCATTTTGTTTAAATGCACAAATACCGTTTACAACAGTCCATGATTGCTTATGCAGTTTTATTTTTGATTGGTGCAAGGATGTTCCTACTCAGCCCCTACCCCTCTTGTTCAGCCCTTTGACTAAATAAAGCTGGTGAGGCAAGTCACTACAGAGACCTCGTCGTTCTGTTTACACTTTGTCCTAGATATAGCTTCATGCTTTTGCTCCAGCTCATCCTTGTCTAGCATCCAAACAGCTGGCATTTAAGCCTGCCGCAGATGCAGGCTTTAGATAAACCCTGAAGCATGAGGGAAAAAGAATGCCTGAGAGCCTTGGGTGGATCTGGAAAAGCACCGCATGATGCTGTATGATCAGGAACAGCAATGGGTCGTGTTTGTCTCAGCCCTCACCCAATCTATCATACAGCATTACGTAATTAATAATGTGACCTGGAGAGGTCACATGCAGTGAAGTAGCAGAGGGTGAGTAGAAAGTGTCCTTTTTTGACACTGTGCATGCATCGAGAGCAGCTTAGAGGGCATGTCATACTATAGCGTACTTCCTGGGCCATACTCCTACACAGGATGTAAATGAGGCCAGAGTTCTTGAGTGTTTTTTCTCTGGCGCTAATGAAATATATGTCTGTGTATATGTAAATATGAATACAAATATGGAGTTAAATGTCTTCACATTAGCATAGCGGCTTTGCCTGCCTCATACACCATGTTCCCATATAACTTTGTGTGCAACATGAATAGGGGGAGATTATAGTATGACAGCCCTGGGAAGCATCCTGAGAGCTTGCTAAGCAGAAGAACAGTTGTTTAATATTACCTCTGTTGAGAAGCAATTATATCCAGGAAAATGCAATTCAGATCAGACCTTCTAAAGCTTGTCAAGGCTAGTTCACTGTTAACTATTTCAAAGCCAGTCGATGCATCTAAAATCACTAGTTTATTTCATCATTTGCCAAGGAGCTCATGCCATGGCTGTGCCTGTGCCCCGCGAAATATCAAAATGAGGGGAGGAGATCAAGGAAATGCCTGTAACATGGTACATTATTTGGGGTGCTCAAACTGTCTGTCACTTTGGTTTCAAGGCTTTGACGAGATTGTCCTGTGGAACAAGCAAGCCATATTGAGTGGGAGGGCTCAGCTGTAGTTACCTGGGAGGTGGCTTCTGAATGGAGGGCTGACAACACAGGTGGGATCCCTTAATCCATGCTGGTGGGGCAGGAGGACTAAGTAGCTGGTGATAAAAGGGAATAGGGATTTGTCTCTGTGGGGAGGGGACAATTTTGCCGTAAGGGTTGCTGTGCTTTGGGGTTGATTTGTCCTACCAGAGACAGCTGTCTGTCTCTCCCATTGACCTTCCCCAAGCTTTTTATGATACTAAGCTGCTTAGCTTTTAGGTTTGAAGGATACTGGACAGATTTTTTTTTTATTTTTTTTTTTCCTCCCTACAGAAAGGAAGTGTGATGTAGGGGTGCAACCTTTTGCTGCTTAGGATATTGACTCAGCCGAGGTGGCTTCTCTTCTATGTTTTGAATTGTACTTCTTTAACTCCATCTGTGGCTGCTTGACAATCAGCTGATGTTGACATCCATGCAGAGTAGCAGACAGTGAAATTGCTTGTAAGCACCAAGAACCCCCTGAGCAAGAGTCTAGCAATTGGTTCCTTAAGTGATGGGGGCATGTTTTCCTCTTAAGAGACTGTTTATTGGTATTGTGTCTCCCCATGAGGTTTCTCTGGTCACAAGTTACGTTGGTTCTGATTTACCCTTGCACCTCTAGACCTCATATAAATTGATAAAAATTCAAAAAGTGAAAGCTGATTTACTTTATTTTTCCTAGATGTGGTTTTGCCACTATAATAGGGGAAATGGTGACTTTGTTCTGAGCAGCTCTACTGCAAAGGGTGGTTCTTCACAGTGCAAAATACTTAGCTTTGCAACCAAGCAGGAATGGCCAGATGAGTCCATCTGCCTGTCATCCAGAACAGTTCCCCATAGTAGAAACTGATACAGCCAACTGTTTTACCACCAGTGCAGCTCTGGGAAAAGATTTCAAAACAAGTCCAGAGAAGAATTATTTCCTTTCTTACTGAGGTCTTGGTCTAATGCTGGCCTGAAACTGTGGTCTTATTCAATGTTTCTTAAGTGGGTTGTTTAAGATTGGCAAAACCAGCCTGCCTGTCTTGCCTGTGGGATTTTTCTTCAAATTATCAGTTGCTTTGGCAGTTCTGTACTGTGCAGAAATTAAACTTGTAGGCAAAGAAAAATTGCTGTTCTGAGTTGATACTTGCACAAGGTGGTTAATCTTGTGATATTTATTCTTCTCTATTTAGATATGTGGAAGGGTGATTCTTTCATCTGTTTTTGACAGTTCAGTCTGAATCATCTGGCTTTAAAATATTAGGACAATTGAGAAAGTACACTGAAAGATTTACAGTTTTAAATTACTATGTTTTAAAACCAGAAATAATGGAATATGTGCTAAGCTTATATAGGAGTATTTTTCCAGTTAACTATATAACCAACTACAGAATAATTTTTTCCAGTTTCCAGTAATTTCTAAGGGGTTATCTTTAGTTACTTGTTTTGTCTAACTCAAGAAAGTGTGTGCTAATCAAGCGCAGAAGTTGCTGGTATCAGAGAATCAAACCCTTGCCCTTAACTGCAGGTCTTTTTACAGTGCACATGTCTGTCCCCCCCCGTGCCCTTCCTGCTCCAAAATGATGGTCACGCACTGAATGACCTTGAAAAATAGCAAGTGTAAACAGAAATCTGTGCAGAAGAGCTCTGGTCTTGGATGTCTCCTGCATGTAGTAGGCAATAACAGCTGTAGAGAGGCACACATTCAGAATTTCTGAATTTTATACGATGTGCAGAAAAAAAATACACTGTTAATTAATCAAATGCACGTACATGTTTTTAACCTGACGGGGACATGCTACTGATTAGTTACAGTTGTTGTGACTGCTGTGAGAAATGATTTTTTAAAAAAAATATTAAGAATACAAAAGCAAAAGGCACCAAAGTTAAACATCCTAGTCCCTTGGTCAGGAGGCTTCCAGCTGCCATTTCAGAACAGGTGAAATAATACTAAACAGAGCAATTACAGTTAAGCTGTACCTAGAGCATTTTACTGAAACTGAAAGGGAAAAGATGTACAGACTATCTGACTTTTTGGAACTCTCATAGTGTGATATAATACATCCCTGTTGCATTCTTTTGGAGGAAAGAAAAAGGCAGGATTTTACTAGTGCATCGAGTTCAAAGGGAGGCGATACAAGCTGGTGATTGAATGTCTTCAAACTCAGCCAGTGCCACCTTGTCTTCCAGTAGACATTTTGCAGCAGAGATGCCAAGAATACAGCCTGGTCTCTGTTACCCATCACGATGCTTTTTGCGTTCAGGATCATGCAGATGTTACAACAGTCAGTTTACAAGAAGACTGTTAACACCACCTGTGTAGTTCACCATATACTCCTCTGGCACCAGTTTACAAGGAGAAGCATGTACCCAAACATCTATCAGTAAAGTCAGCACAATTACCTTTGAAATTACCAGTTACCTGTCATCACAGGTCTTTCTGCTATTAAGACTGGCAAAGAGGAAATTGAAATCTTGTTCCTAAGTCACCTCTTTGTTTATTTTACTTCCAGTGTTGTCAAGTAACACTGGCTCCTGTACCACTGGCCCATCCAGTGCCTTTTGAAGGAAGAAAAATGCTCAAATCTCTTTGCCCAGGTGGAACGTGGGTTGAAACATGCTGCAGTAGTAGGGAGCTGAAACAGCTGTTTGCTGTGTGTGGGTAAAAGGAAGACTTGAGTCTCTGGGCTTCTAATTCTGGGTCCGTTACCAGAATTACATAGGAAAAGGTAGGCTCAAAACTGAAATGTAGTAACTTAAAGTCGTAATTGTGTAACATGTAACTGAGCAGGCAGGGTGCCTCACACATGTGAAGTCCCAGGGAATTAAAAGCTCCAAAGTATTTTCTAGAAATCAGTCACTTCCTTTGGAAAAGAAAAAAAGGAGGAGGAAGAGTCTCAGTGCTCCATTGTATCTTGTGGATAGATGACACGGTGATATATGAGACCAGCCCTGCTTTTGCTATTATAAATTCCCAGCAGTCGCAGGGAACTGGAATGCGCTCTCCGCAGGCAGGCAGTCTGCCCACACTTGAGGCCATGAAGGACTGGGCCCAGAGTGGTGTTTTTACTACAGAGCTTCTACAGTTCTCTTTTGGTGTCAAAATATTTTCTTTACACACCAAAAAAACTTGTAAATAAAATCTGAGCTAGGCTACAGTAAAAAATGTGCCTTTAAAGATGATCCAATGACCCCCTTGCTTTAAATTTAGGAAGATGAGAAGATGACTTTAGGTTGGAAGATTTTTGATTGATGATCCATGGTGTGTGTGTGAGTAGGGGTAAGTAATAAAGAACCAGAAAGGAATAAAGAAGGAAATTATGAAAAGGAAATTAAAGGTGAGAGCTGGCAGATATGTTGGGAGAGATGGAAGAAACAGGCCTTGGGAGATGAAGAGGATGGGAGGAAAGGGAAAATAAGAAAGAAAAATACCCAAAGGTTCGTAGGCTTCTCTGGAACAAGTAGTTTCAATGCAAAATCGAGATCCTAACTGCACAGAAACAGTGATGACAATATATGCTGTGGGGTATGGAGATGGGATGCTAGAAGTGGAATGCGGTGTTTCCTTTCCTATTCAGGGCCCTGTTTTGGCAGGAGTGGTCAGGATCTGACGCTGTAGCTTTTTGTGTGTTTCCCTAAAGCCGTTGCAATTTGATGTGGATGAACATAGCTGTAATACAGATGAAGATGGGTACTTAATGTGCTTTTCTTATCAGTGCCATGTACGTATTATCCTCCCTTTTCCTTTTCACTAGTGGTGTTAGACATCTCATTAATTCTTTTTGGCATGTCAGTAAAGTCTTGTTTACAGTTTCTAGATGCTTCTGAGTATTGCAGTCCCACCGGCAGGGGTAAATTGTAATCCTTGGTACAGACTTGAAGTTTGGCTATACTAAGAAGCATCTTGTGTAAATGGCTTCATCCTCACTGAGAAATTTAGATTTTTCTTGTCTATCCTATTTTTACTATTATTTAATTTTTTTTTTCTATCTTACATCACTCCAATGTTGTTTTGCTTCATGGGTGCTTCATCAGGCTTTTCCTCTGCTTATATCATTTATAGTTGTCACTGAAGATGGTTAGGTGTAGTCTAGTAATGCTGGTGGAGAGCCTAGGAAAATACAACCTGCTTCTAAAATATCTCTTTTTTTCTGAAATAAAAAAGATTTAAGAAAGTGGTGAATAATGTAATAAATCATGAGCTATTAACGAGACTGTTTTACTGTCAAAATCCCCATTAGACACGCATACCGCTAACAGGACTGGTAAATTAGGAACAGTGTAAACCAAGATCCTACTTTCATTCAGTGGAAAAGATAGATACATGCTGAAGCCAACTTGACATTGGCAATGCATAGTGCATCGTGTAATAATTATTATACTCAAAGCTCCACTTAAAAAAAATTAAAAAAAAATCTAGTCTGGTTAGCCTGTCATGTGTAGTGACTGACTATACTTTAACAGCCCTTACCTTAAAAGGAAGGCATGTGGTAAGATGCTTTGCTGTTATTTCAGGCTAATATTTCAAGGAGGGGTGTGAGCTGGTGCCAGACCAGATTTTGGGAAATCCTCTTTATTAAATAAAATGTGGGATAGATGTTTTATCTCTTCAGCAAGCTGTTCTTCAAGAGTTCCAGGAGCTCTGTGGCAGTACTCTTCTGTAGAAGACTGTTTGGAGCCGAAGTGCTTGCCTGCCTCATGGGCCTTTGGGTGTTGGAAGCCCAAACTGTTTAGCGTCAAGCCTGGGGACGGCGGGTGGTCCAGCAGCACCTCCCAGGGAGCAGAGTGTTGCTTCCACTGCTGTGTTCTTTCATCTTTGGTAGCTCTGTTCTCTGTAAATTGCCCTCCTTCCAATGTGTCATCTCTGAAACCTACTGTAACAAAGAAGAAAATTTGTAGAAGTTGAGCAAAACTTGGTTTGGTTTGAACTTTTCACAACTTTTGAAGGAACTTAAAATAATTTAAACTTTATCACTTACCTAGAGGGTGTATATCTTAGAAAATCTGCTGTAAAGTTCCAGGGGCAAATGCTACAGTTTTATGTCCCGCTCATCACTTAGAAAATGAAATCCTACCTTTGCGATTTTGCTTTCATCACAGTGTATTGGTCACGTTTACTTAGCATAAGACTAAAGTCTGAATGAAATTCGTTCTCAACACCTATGGCCAGTGGTATGGAATTCTGTAATCTTTTTGCTATGTTGAGGGATGCATTGTTATGGTAAAGAGCTAATCTGTGTTTTAATTCAGAATTAATGAATGATGACCAATTCCACAACTATTTTCTGTTTCACATACCATTGGAGCAGGTGGGTGGGGTGGTTTTTGGAAGAGAGTGAGGAAGGAGGCAATCCTGCCCTTAGTTTCAAGATCTGTACCCCTGTTGTGCTGACAACTGTTTCTCATCTCCACTCCTCTAGTTTAATGGAACTGTGTTGTACAAGGGCAAATGCTTTTAATGTAGGAAATGGAGGACCATTTCCCAGGGGCAGGGCCAAGACCTGTGAAGTTCTCCAGCTGATCCACTTCTTGGACTAGGTCCTGCCCTAAGACAAATAAGACAACGTGTTAGGAACAAAGTGGATCGTTTTGATATAAGGGGTGAGATTGGACATAGCAGGTGCTTGCCATGTTGTGTAGAGAATTGTTGGAGGATGCTCAGATACTTCAGTGATGGAAGGAAAGGATGCCAGATAAAGAACAGCTAGGTGATTTAAAGGCTGTTATGGGGTGACTGCGGCCAGTGCGTAATTTTTCTTTTCATGCAGTCAGTCTGTGAACAATATTTCCTTGAATATAAAAATCTTGATAAATAAAGATTTTAGCGCAGTTGTGTGGGATGGAGGAGAAAAGTGAGTAGTCAGCATGTTGGCAGAAAAAATGGAAAAACTGAGCTATACGTTGATAGAAGGTACAGTCAAGTGCGCGGAACCACTCACTATTTTTTTCCTTTGATTTATTCAATTTTAAGGTGTAAATTTTAGGAACCACACTTCATCTGATGAGATTTATATTTCAAATAACTTTGTTTCAAGGCAAATGCGTAGCTGCATAGCAGAGGTCAGGACTCTCCCACCTAAATAACCAAGTGGTCTTACAAGTGAGATCTCCCCTCTGCTGCACATGTATGTGCTTGCCCTTTTGCATGGTGCTATTTGGCTAACTGAGTTCAAAAGGAGATCAGCAGGGAATAGTGAAGAAGCTCATGTAGCCAAAACCCGATGTATTAAGACAGGGCTAAAAGTACAGAGAAATATCGAAAAGGTATGAAAGTTCTTGGAGATTTTAGGAGACTGTTGGGAGAAGTTGAGGATCAGAGTCTGTAAGGAATACTAAAGTGGCGGGAAGAGAAAGGAGCTGCTTAGCCCAGGACTCCTACGTAACAGAAGAGCGAAGACGTCTGTAACCTGGCTTAGGGACCTGGCATTCGACTACCTTCCAGAAGAGCATCCTACTGAAAGAAGGATCTGGCCCCTACTGATGACTCTGTGGGATTGCCGTCTTCTCCCCTGCCCCCTCTCATGGACAGAAAATACAGCTGCCATTGGTAGGGCTGGGCAGGGCCCCAGCTAGAGCTGTGGACTCTGCAGTGAACAGCTATTAAGAAGGTCCCCGCCCACAGAGCTCTCCACCTGAAATGCAGGATGGGAGAGAAAGAGAGAAAAAAGGTGAAATGATGTATTGAATTTTGTCCTGGATTTTTGAGACAGAGCTGGGAAGAGCTCATGTTCTTCTCTTCTAGTGCTGGCTGGCCTGCTGGACTGCGTTGTGTCATAGGACGGGAGACCTTATTGCGCTTGTCTGCGTGGGATGGGAGCGGCAGGCAGTCAGAAACTGAAGTGACTACTTTGGGCCGCAGTCTCTGGAGTAGCATGAGGAGTATTAGGCTAAATTGGCTTATAGTGCAAGAGTGGTGGTGGGTGGGTGGGAGGAAGAAGAGGCTCTCTGGCTTGGTGGCTGCTCGGAGGTCCCACAAGTCTATCACAAGCTCTCGTTATGGGCTAGTAGCAGAAAATCACAGCGATACCGCAGGGGCCGATGTAATGTATTAGGCAATCATCGAATGATTGCCTAAAGGATCTGTGGGAGAATGAGCGTCTCTGAAGTGTAGGAGGATTTCTATAAGAGACATGCTTGTAGATCCTGGGTAGTAGCACGCAGCAGAACATCATCCCTGTGGGTGCTGGGATAGGTTTAGGTCTCGCACCTGAAAGTGCAGTTCATGATGGGACAGGTCTGACTATAGTAAAATGTCAGTCCCCATGCTGATACTTTGAAAGGCATTGCTTACGTTATGGCAGCAGTTGCTAGGGGCCATATGAGCTCAGTATGGCAACTCCTCAAACCTCCTGTAGGAAACTGGAAGGGCAGCTCATTCCAAGGGACTGTAATTCCCTATTCAGGTACCAGGAAATGGTATCTGCTTTAAAAGGTTTTAGTCCAGAAAGTTATTGCATGTACGCTATACTGGGTAGGTTTGTTGTTCTTCTCCACCCTGGGTGGACTCTGACTCAAAGCTGACTGAAGGTGGGATGATAACTGGGAATGTGGCGGGAGTGGAGAGGATTTAAGGTCCGACTGTGACTCTCCTTCATCCATACTTTGCTGTTCGATGCAGTATGAGATCGTAATGGCGATCCGCTCTGATGCTTTGATTCGAACAGCAGAAATGTGCATAGTGTAAAATAGGCATGCCAAGAACTTTAAACAGATAAAATAACCTGGCTTGTTGTGTTGCGTACAGGATGCCTGTTTTCTCATAGTTTGTTTTGTTTCGTGATCTCACCAAATGAAGCTGAAAGATAATATGCAGAGGGATAAATGAAGTAAGAACTGAGCAGAATAGGACAATTTCACATGCCTTGCGCGTGGTACTCCTGTTACTGACTTCTGACGTGGCAGGAGGGTTTGGGGCTTTTTGGCCTCCCAGAAGGTTGAGATTACTGATTGTTTGATCTCGTGGGTTCTAATCCCACTGCCCACTGTGTCTGCAGTTTGGATCATGTGTTACGGTGAGCTGCTGGTTACTGCACCTGAGGAGGTGCCTGCAGAGCTCCTACCAGGCGTAGTCTGCACCTCTTTGGAGTGAGCTCTCTGCAGTTACTCTGTTGCAAGTTGGATTTTACACATCACAAAATGTAAGCCCGATTTGAGGTTACAGTGAGCGATAGTTTCAGACTTTCTGTTGGTAGTTACTCTGTTCAAGCATTTTTTTCCCTTCAAGGAGGTGAAGTAGAGTCTGAAGAGTTTTCTGTTCATTAAAATGAAGTGAATGACTTGATCCTGCTTCCCCTAAGCCAAGTAATATTTCCACTGGAGTTCATAAGAGGTTTTTCTGAGTAACATGTGAGGATGAAGCTCTCTGTTTGCAAAAGCATCATTCATCACTTACTGCAATCTGAGGATCAGAGACTGCTATTATGTACTGGAGTGAAAGTAAATGGATTAACACTTAGTGAGCTTAAAGTCTTGACCCTAAATCCTTTAACCTTATTATGCAAAAATACATGCAGTTCTCCTTCCTAATAAATTCAGTAATCCTTGTTTTGGTTCTCTGTGTGCTCATTGTATGAATACATCATCATGTTAACTATGTTATAAGAGTAATTCAAATGACAGTGTTTCTTCTGCTTCATTTAGGTAACAAACATCCCTGTAGAAGAAAGATGCAGGCTTTTATAATTACAATACAGAAGAGCACTTTCTGA
The DNA here is from genome assembly GCA_034782735.1 of Sagittarius serpentarius. Classification (NCBI taxonomy): domain Eukaryota; kingdom Metazoa; phylum Chordata; class Aves; order Accipitriformes; family Sagittariidae; genus Sagittarius; species Sagittarius serpentarius. The sequence continues at coordinate 14,578,062 of JAVKLA010000007.1, read as the reverse complement.
AGTCATCAGGGCAAGTTGTAATTAACTTAACCAATTGTCAAACTTCACTTGGCAAAGCTCTGTGGAAAAGGAATCTGAGGAACATACAGGGAATTAGTAACTTCAGAGATTTTGCCCCAGGGGTAAAAATTCTATTGTCAGGTGAATGTCTGTGTGCTCCCCTTCAACATCCCTATGGGAAAAATATGTCCCCATACTTTAAACTATTAACCTCTCCTTTATTTGTAAAGACCTTGGGTGGCTGAGTTTATAAGAGAAGAGGGAACAGTTAGGAAAACAAGGTAAGCTTATTTTTCCAGTGTAACAAAAAATTAGAACTGTTGTCTGCAGTTTTACCAAAGGCTCTCATGTGTCTGTTTATGTGAGATTCTCCAAACTTGTGTGGTTTCAGTTGAACAAAAAAGGACCTGAGATTTTTAGATTTCTTTCAGCCAAAGAGTATGTTAGACATCCACAGGGACAGGGGAGCAAGCCATGAAAAATAAGCTTCTGTGAGGCTTGGAAGCCTAACGTAATTTTTCCCTGTCAGAACCTTTGGGCTGAATTCTGCTTTGACTTGCACCCAGTAGAATCCCATTCATTTTAGTTAGGATGCTTCCAGTGTAAGCCACATCAGAGTGTGGCCACTTACTCTCAAGTTGGCAATACGTTTGAAAATACTCAATGCTGAAGAAACTGGAGATGCTATGATTTTGAATGTGTGTGTTACTGATACTCCAGGAAGTGCTACATTTCATCAAGTCTGCTTAGAGGATAAGAAAATGAACTCCGTTATTTTTAGGGAAATGCCACATGTTGTCATAATATGTCACACACTTCTGTCAGCGAAATGTTTTTTTTAACAGCAGTACTAATGTGTGGTATTATGCTCATGTTGTACAAATAACTAGATGTCAGCCTTCAGATCCTCAGCAAACTTCTTTTGTATCTGTGTCTGCTTAGATATTAAAGTTAAGAGAAGTAATATTCTTTTAAAAGGGAAGTGGAAATAGGGACTTGCTGAGGAAGCACAGGTTGCAGTGTTCTCTCAGTTTGAATTAGCAGGGTGAAATACAGAAAACCAGAAGAAGAAAGGAAATCCTTTTTATGAGGAATGAAAAAACATAAGCATGCCTATTCAAAAGTTACTGCTCTGTATGTGTACCTGTATACATATCTATACACATATAGTTCCAGATGATTACCAATGTTTGGTATGTAAAGACTTTTCCTGTACTTTCATGGTAAGAGAAAAATGCCATCATTGTGATTTCATATTTATATAAATTTAATCTGATCATTTGAAAGTTTGTAAAATGGGCATGTAGGATGCATCAGTTTTTCTTTCAGGAGTAAATTGGCCATAACCTCATAAATGGAACATAGGACATCTAGAGCTGTTTATATTGTAACACTGGCGCATAGGATATATTAAAATATTCTCAGACACAGAATTATTAGATGAATCATTCTTGCAAAAGAGATTCCAGCCTGCCTTTTACCATTGTTGCTACAACCATTGTGCTGAGGGTTGTTCTTACACAACTGACTTTTCTTCTCTTGAGGGTTGAGTACTTGCACAGAAAAGCAGTGCTGCTTATTTAGCTAGTCTGGGTGAAAGCCTTCATTTGGAATTACGTTTTTTGAAGGTGGTAGTTGCTGTACTGAGAATTTCTGGTGGGGAACATGGCATAACCATTACAAATGGCAATGGACTGTAATTGCTATGGAGTCACCCAAACGGAAGACTTAGTTTTGATCTGAAGAGCTAGATCTGCAAAAATACTTAGATGTAATACTTCTCTTGAAATCACTGGAAATTGTGTCTTAGTTCCTTTGTGAAGCTCATCCGAGCAGAATGGTAGAAAGAAAAGAGGAATTCAGGAGGAGCCAAAAGGGAGAACGTGGGAAGTGGATTAGTGAAGGAAGAAAGAAGCTCAAATCCCTACTTTCCCTGGAACCCTGGCAGCTCTTTGCTACCACAGAACAGTGCTTACTCTTCTACATGTTGGATACTTTATGTATCATCTTCTTATGTTTGTCAGATACATTGGCTGTGCTGATCTTACCCTTTTGTCGCTTGTCTAAAACCTTTTCTGTAAGATCCTCAGAGCATTGATTAGTCTTTTCTATTTTTAGCTTCTTGCACAGAACCTGAGGCAATGGAGCCGCGCTCTGTTAATAGGTCTTCATCGCACCACAGAGAAGCAGTGTGGGACAACTCCTCCTTTTCCTATTTCTGCCCAGACTTCTGAACATCACGTCCTAGTTGATCAATGAATTAAAAAGAATCGAGTCTTTTGTCCGGCACCAGCACTAGAGATCTAAGTTAATGATCTTGGATGAAAGTCAGCTTTTTGCACAAATTCCAAAATTTGTGGTCTATAGCTGAATAGCCAAACTCCATTTTAAGGCCTAATTGTAATTTAAGTAGTTCAATCCTGATGACATACTTCTGTGGCCAGCAATCATGTTAATGGTTGCTTTCATGAAGTATTTGCATCAAGCAAAACTCCTCATGTGGGAATTTTGTTTTTTAGAGGCTGTATTGTAAATAAACTATATAGTGTTTTCCAAAATAACTTGGTTAATCATATCTTAGCTAGGTTATAGGAGAAATACTATACACTTGGGTGAAAACAGAAAGGATCTCGGAAGTGGAAATCAAGGTAAACTTAAACCGAGATTGCATTACTAGGTTTTTTTGGCTCAAAAGTTGTAATTTAAGAAAAACAGAGGAGTGACAGCCTTGGAGCTTGCCTAGATAACTGACAAATCTCAGCAAGTGACACTTTGATTTAATTGAATCCATATAATTTGGAAAACTCTTGCTTTGCACTTACCTCCCTGGAGATGATCCCTTTACACTGGAATCCCCTTTGAATGTAATGTAAAAAACCCCACAGATTCAAGCTAAACAGATACACTCAGGCTAGATGGGCTACTTGCATGTTTTAGGTATTTACAGTGAGGTGCAACTTAGATGCCCAGGTAGTGTTTTACTTGTGTGAAGCCAAGCTTCCTGAATAATGCCAAGAAAGAACTGCAGTTTCATATTTGTTTTCTTTGTCCATTTTTTAGCTTTCCATTTTAATCTCTTTGGTATACTTTCAGAGAGCTGCTACAACAGTTGAACTTCAGCTTTTCTTGATTTGCCAGGCCTCACTTAAAAAATTATGTGGTGAGCTCATTGACGTTATTGATTTCTCATCAGCCCATTCTGTTTCTTCCTGACTAAACTCTGTCTCTTGTGGTTTGGTTTTTTTGGTGTTTTTTTGGTGTTTGGTTTTTTTTTTTTTTTTTTACTCTTGTTTTATTCCAGACTTGTTAGTTTTTTTTTAATTTCGATTTACTTTTTTATTCTTCAAATTTTGTTAGAATTGTTTGATGAAAATAAATATTGTGATCGAGACTCTTCATGGAGGGCTTATGCATTGCTCCTCTGGTAGTTTGTCTGCATCCATATTCGTGCTACAAGTGTGAATGTGTCTGAACACTAAAGACACTTGTACCTTAGTAATGCCTGCTGGAGCTTGTCATTACCTGTTGTCACTTCTGTTGTCTCTTATTACCTTGGGCAGGAAGGGAGTAGTGAGGGAACTGTTTACTTGAGAGAGGATTCCTAAGGAGTCCTGGCTTGAGAACAGTTTTGCGGGTTCTGCCTTGCTCAGGGTGACTGCTGGCACACCAGAGCAGGAAAACTCCAGCTTTCAGACTTCCTTCTCACAGCTGCTCCTTGGCCAGAGCCCTTGATCCCTGTGCAGATGTCTGCAGCTCTGTGTCTCCACGCCTAATGCATAGCAAAAGATCCCACAATTTAAATGTTATTTAAGTCTGGGTATGTTCAGTACACTTACAGATCCTGCTGTATTTCTTCTGGCTCTTCCTTGGATCTGGCCACCAACATTTTTTTTTTAGACCGCTCTGACAGACTGGGAGATGCTCAGGGAATGTATGTAGGGAACATGATCCCACTCTTCAAAACAGAGTTGTCTGCCAGTTTTGTCACTAGGAGTTTTAGTGGACATTGACCCAAGTGAGACAGCTCACTACTTCTTAGGAAAACTGTCATGTTTCTGGATGGTGTTGGCAAAGGGAAAGCGTCTTGAGCTGGGTGTGGGTATCCAGGCCTGCACATTGGAGAGAAGTACTGTTGGGGCAAGCAGAAGAAAAAAAACAAAACCCCAACAAAAAAAAACCAAGACCCAGAACAACCAACAACAAAACCCCCGAGAACCAACACCAAAAACCTCCACATTGTGGGAGACTGGAGAAATACTGTCACATCAGATTTTGTTAGAAATATTACTTCTGCCGCTGGGAACCTAACATTTCCATTGTGGAAAGATGTTTTCTCTAGCGAAGATGACAGCAACAATAGTTCAAATTGAACTTCAGAAACTTTACTATCTTGGCACAGTTCCACTCTTGGACTGCCTTTCATTTTGTGATTTGCTTGTAGCGCAGTATGAATTCCTCTCAGAGACAACAGGCATTTGGAAAATGTGCTGTTACCGTCATGATTGGTTTATATAATTTCTTATATTATTGAGATAATGTTGCACTTAGGGCTGGACAGCCTTCACAACCAAGAATAGTAGAGTTGGGTTGACTATATAATAATGGAAGGCAGTGGTGTGAAGTCACTGACAATAGCTACAATAGGACTGTGTTTTGAAAGAAATACCTTCTTCCCCGTCCCCATATCAAACCCATTCCCCCAGAAAGAAGATGTCATGTAACATTAATGTCTGTTATAGTCTCTTTGTTCCAGTCTTGTACCACCTCTGTGCTGCTGTATTACCACCTGATTTCACACACAGGCTAAAATGAATCATCTAGTACTTTTTTTTATAGCAGTTCTGCTGTTTCTTCCCACTGTGATGTTAGCAGTGACCCTGGAGCATCTTTATCTCCTGTGTTTCTCAGCCCAGTCTGACAGAGTTGGGCAATTTGAAGGAATAAAGCTTGCTAGTCACTGGCATGCTCACCTTCAAGCATAGGCAATCGTGACGTTTCATGCCTCCTTTGTTACTTCTCTTACAAATACTCTGTTCTTCTCGTGTTGCTCTGTGTACCGGGATTTTTTTCTCTGATCCTGTATGCCATCTTATTTTCCTGATTTATCTTTCATATGTGTCCTTCAGACTTTTCAAATTGTGCATTCTTTTGTGCATATGTCAGGTTATGGGGATTAAACAGGCTTACTTTGTTTAAATAAAAAAAAAATTCCTGAAAGCTAAAAATTTTCCATTAAAATGTTTAGTTGGCAAACAAATATTTTGTCTTAGACTAAGACTTGAATCAAAATGAAATGTTCAGTTTGAACCAATAAAAATGTGTTGGTTTGGCTTGATTTGATATAAATTCAGTGCCTGGAGGGACTGTAGTTTGGAACTTGCCCCCACCATCTTTCTCCTCAGACTTTAGGGACCACAGAGAAGAATACAGGCATTGGGTCCTTCAATTGCAATTTGCCCAGCCAGGGCAAAACAGGGTTCTCCTGAAGTGAGAATCCAAACTGTTGCTGCACCCCTTTCACAGGGACACAGTGAGAATTTGGCGGCACGTTATCTGTGGTTCTGTTCCCGACTGGTGAATTCTTCCTTTTCTTTTCCAGAATTGACTGATAGCTTGTGAACATTAAAAGGTTTCTGAGTTTTAGTCAAGAGGCAGTTAACTTATCAAGTATTTCCTCCACGCTGTTACAGTTTTTGAAAGGCCTTCTACTCCTCTGTCATCACCGTGAAGACAAACGGTTTTGTGGCATACTTGAACAATACCGGACCTTCCAGAAAGAGTAGCTGTATTTGCCAGGAAGTCTAGCATGTAGGACACAGCTGTAGGTCCGTTTTTTGGGGTCAGCACTTTCAACCACAAAATCAGCAGTCGGTTTCTGCAGTATGAAGCCTTAAGCAACTTTTAACTTGATGGAGGGCAGTGCTGTCTAGCTGTATACTGTAAAGATGGTGCATGCTTTCAGCTCAACACATGAGAAGTAGAGTCTGCAGCAGGACAAAGGTTTAAGTTGAGGGGAAAAAAGTATGTAGTAGCTGTTGCAACCCCTGCTATTAGTGGCTCTTCTGACAAGATACCGTACAGGGGCCAAACCACAAAGTGGGCAGAAATGAAGAACTATGTATGACAAGATTATTCTGTTTGACTCCCTCTCTGTCTTTTTCCCTACCCAGATGCTTTGACAGGAATTTGTGTGCTACTTGCATTACAATTGTGCGTGACAACTAGGAGACAGTGTTGGTTTTTTTTAATGTGGTGGTTCCACAAGCATGTGCTATATTCCCACACTGGGATGTAAACCTTTTTTTTTTAACTATATTTGTGTGTAATTTTCCTCGGGTTTAGTCCTTATCTCGCTGAAGTTCAAATTTGAAAGCTTATTTTCTCTTGTGCAGCTTTAAATGAGCAGGGAAGCAATGAAGCAATTCAGCAGAATCTTGGAACAGTGTCATAGAGTTAGTAACAACTTGTAAGCAGTAGATGGCACAGGAGAGGTAAGAATGAACTGAGAACAGCCTCTTCACACAAGTTTCTGCCTGTATCTTTAAGTAGTTTAAGAATACAAATAACCAAATTAGGAAGGTTTGTATCTCGCCTGTAGAGTGGCTATTATGCTTGTTAACTTAATCTTTTATCCTAGATTAACTGAAGTCTTTGAATTTTAAGTATAATACCTTTTCACGGTGGGACATTTAGAAAATGAGTTTTCTCTTTACATTGTACCGTCTGGTAAATGAAAAATAGATACTGTGTAGGCATGTAATAAAACTTATAGGAATCATATGCTTATGCACTTTCCACCTTTCATGATTTTCCCAGTGAATAGATGCTGAATTCTTGTAGCTGTTGTGTCAGGAAACAAATCTCTTGAGCATAAACTTTACACTACTTTGTGCTTTGTAGCTCCCAAGATCGTGATCAAAAGCTTTTCTCAGTTCATGTGCTGTATAATGTATGTCCCAGGAAGTTATTAGGTATTTGCTACAGACAAAAATACTTGTTTTATTTCCTTTGAAGAGTGCAAAGTTAGTGTAAACAGGGCTCCAGGTACGGGGCTAATGATCACAAAAATACTTCTGTTTCTTACAGAAGATTTCTTTAGTTTTTGCCTTTTCATTTGTGCAGGGGAAAAGCTTCAGATGGAAGGCCCTGGAAGGGAGAGGCCCAGAAGGGAGCATGGTCTGTCAGTTTGTGAAAGGCCAGGAGCAGGGAACTCATCTCACTTCTGCTATTGACTTGATGTGTGACCTTGGGCAAACCACATTTCCTCCATGGGCCCTGCTTGTCCTTGCCTTTCACTGTCTGTCCTTCAAAACAGTGTAAAATGCGGCCGTTCTGATTTAATACCCTTTTCTGTTCATTCGCTGTGTGGCATGGGTGTCACAGAGAAGAGTCAGATACTATTTGCTTTCTTTCCTTCATATCTTGTGGGGATGATTTCTTCTTACTGTTGGTACAGCCCTAGTAGATTATAAAAACAAAGGTTCACTTTTTGTTTCACTTTCCTGTTTACCCTATCTTCAAAGAAGTTATCCCATGATAAACGAGAAACAGATTAGACTTGCATTATTACCCATTTCCATGGGCACAATATACACCTTCATATCAGTGTATTTCTTTGGCTGATATAACTACAAAAAGCAACACATGCTTACTAGAATGAAAAGGAGGGGATTTTTCAGCCCAAAACACAAAGGTGCATGTTCACCTTGATGCGGCAGTGGGAATTGTACCAGACAGTGAATTAACCACAGAGGTTTGGCAGTATGGTATGAGTTAAAATGAAGAAAAACATAGTTTCAAAATGAAACTTTGCATTGAATTACTTTGTATAAATGATACTGCCATTGCTTATTGCAGAGGTCACTTATCTTAACAGAGGCGGCTGGGTGACAGTGAGCCTGTCCTAAGCCCAGAGAAGTCACTGGGGTATACTCTGTGCCAATATCTATAGATCATGTCCTTTGCCCACTGCTGCCAAAACAGATGCTCAAAACTGTTACCAATACATTGTAATTTAGTGCTTTCCGAAACAGCATGTTGTAGCTCTCTGATGTGGAGAGGGAGAGGGTATTGAGTGAAAACCTTTGCATCCCTACAGACAAACAGCCAAAGTGGTGGAGTTGTTGGCTACGCTGAGCTTCTGAGGAGGTGACTGAGTGACCTAAGAAAGCAATAATCTTATATTTTACCTTTCTGAAATGTTTTTTTTACTGGAGTCTGGATTTCACTGTAGGCTGTGAGCATCTCTGAGTTCCTGCAGAATCTCTCTGATTTAGGGACTAAGTAAAAAGTCAGCAGGTGGTTTGTTGTTTCCATTTTTTTTCAATTGTGTGTCTCAGGAAAACCGTTTAGCATCACCTCCATGTTAGTTAAATGATCTGCACGTGTCATGATTTGACCACATTTGTGCTCTTCTCTGCCTTTTATGTTTTGCCTTTACTGAGGTGCAGTTTACTAGCCTAGATTTTTTTCTTGACTTTCTCTGTTCACATTAGTACTAAAATCCTGAACATATACATAATCCTGTAATATCATTTCATTTAATTAAAGATTGGAGCTTAATTATACTACTAAATACAATTTTATTTTTTAATATTACCTGCTCTTAATTTTAAGTAGTGCTGGCATTTTTGAAAGTTTGTTTCATCTAACATAGGCAGCAAGTGAAAGATTCTCCCAATGCACAACTTAATTTAAAAAAAAAAAAAAAGCCTGAGAATGCAGGAGGTTTTCTCATCTCCGCTACGCTTTTAAAGCTAACAGGTATCAGTTCTTCTGTGCCATAAGAGGAACAAAGGGCCTTAGCCTAAATTCCTCATATGTTTACAGCAAAAAGAGTGTTTTGTGAGTGTGAGGGAATAAAAAAACAAGGCATAGCATTTCAAATTTCTTGTGTACCAAAAGAAACTTAAAAAAACCCCAAACCAAACTAAACAAACAAAAACACCCCCCCCCCCCAAATGCTAGCGGATGGAATGTGGAGGAGATGGAAAGATATTTCCAGATTTTACAAAAGTTTAAAATGCGCTCTGTTTTCTTCTGTCAGTGGGATACTCAGACTAATCTGTAAATAGTGTCTGTTTATCATTAATTGCTGTGGCTCTGTAATTCCTACCTCCCACTAGGACTTCCATGAAAAATAAGATGCTCTTGGCCAAACAAAATTCCATGGGGGAGGAGGGGGAAAGTAAACAATTAGCAACAGGGTTGGGTACCAGTATTAAAAAAAATATAATGTAAACAGTAATGGAAAAGAATGTCTTGAAATACTGTATAAGAGCAAATCATTTGTTGCAGCAGAAACTAAAGGCTGTATAGTAATTCTAATATTGTAGATTGTTTGCAGAATGCCATTTTAAATGGCTGTATTGGTGAAATTCCTCTTAGTGGCAAACAGAAAGAGCTGTCCTGTCTGATAGAGCCTGTCTGTCTTGTAGCAGAAGCAATTGCCTACCCTGTGTTTGCTGAGACAGGTCTGGTTTCTTTGCTGCCTTACATGTTGTCTTGCTTTTTTATGGCTCGTGCTTTTGAACTATGAGCCTTAGCCATATTGCCGTATTTGGTTGAAAAACAGTTGAGATCAAACATGGTAGATGTTTTGGTTATGTCCAAATAGTAATAACAGTTGATATGCTGTGACACTGGTTTCTATACAATTGCATTTGTAGCATCAAGCGATCAAGCATATTATGATAAAAAGCCTTTCAGAGTGAACTTTGTACAGTTGGCCGACACTTTTTTCCATGTCTCTTTTTTTTTTTTTTTAACACTGGGTGAAAAAAAGAAGCTGGGTGAGAATAACCCTGAGACTTTTATTTTAGTTGTGTCTGAGTATTAGGAAAAATACAAAGAATCAAATTCCTGAAAGAGATTGAGTGATAAGTATTTTTTGGTTTTCCTTGTATGTTGTTTCACCAAGACTAAGGGGATACTTCGCAAAGTTCAGTCACTTAAAACAGTCCCATAGAAGTGTAGCAGAGTTAAAAGTCGCAACGTGTTTTAAACATTTCCAGTCAAAGTGCTGTGACTGTAGCCTCTTCTTGGATGTCTATAGTCTATTATAAATTGATTTTTCTCTTGTGTCTGGTAGCTTTAATGCTGAGCTGGTAGTGTTGTCCTGAACTCATCTAGTAAGAGAGAGTCCTAAAAGCCAGTCCTGCTTTCATATGCCTAGCAATTGTTCCTCTGCTTCCCTGCATGTTACATCTATTCCCATTTATTGTAATCCCCCCATGTAACCATTAATAGCCTAGGGTCAAAATCTGGATTCTGGAAAATTCAGATTGACCCAAGCGATCAGCTGTAAAGGGAAATAGTGTGCAAATGAGGACTATGTTTCTACCCTGTTCTATTTTGTCCCTTACAGCCCTTTTCATCAGCAAACTTCAAAGCAAGTTGCAAATTTCCAGAGAACTTCAGCTGATGTGTACATAGTGACACAAAGTAATATGGCCATGGTCGTGCCCACTGTCTGTGACAGCGGTGGAAACAGACCACACTTCTCTTGGCTCAGCCGTCTAATTCAGTGGCGGTGATTCTCTGCACGGGACTGGCGATGCTGCGTCAGACCAAGAGTTCACCCATCTACTGTGCTGTCCCTGACTGGCATTTCTGTGCACTCAAGGAAAGAAAAAATAAATTCTGTCCCCACCCACCCACCTTCCAAGAATTTTCTGTTTAAAGACTTCTTGAGTTAGAGATCCCATCCAGTTCTTTGTATTGCATAACTACCAAAAGAGCAATTCTCTGTGAATTTCTTGTCTCTGTTCTGAAGATACTTATGTGTTTGGCTTTTCGACCATCCTGTGGCTGTGAGTTCCGCAGTTTATGTTGTCTGAAAAGTGCTTTCTTTTGTTTGTTTTAAACCAGGTATGTGATAATTGCATGAAGTGCCCCCAGTCTTCATTTTATGAGAAGAAAGTGAACAATGGCACTCTATGACTTTCTCTACACCATTTTTACAGACTTGTGTCATGATCCAGCAAAGAGCTGTCAGTATCTCATACTGATGAGTCCTTATCTTTTATAGCCTCTCCTCTGATGGGGAAGCCATTTCCTACCTCTGATTCACAAGGACACAGTTTTCTATGCTTTTTGTACTAGATGAAGTAATCAAAGTGACTCCAAGTTCCATTTCTTGATTAGGAATGGCTAATTTAGAGCCCATTATTAGGGGCATATGGTTTATGTTATTTTTTTCTTCACGTGTATTACTTTGTACTTCGCTGCCTTGTAACTCAGGATTGTGAGCTTTTTCCTGTTGCTATTTTCAGTTAGCTTTAGTTCTGGAAAATATTTATATTGTTTATTTTGCTGATATGCTTATCTGTAATGTGCAAACCTCACTGTTTTTCCCCTCAGTGATACCATCTTGAGCAGTGAAAGTCCCAATTGCTATCACAAGGAAGTCTCTACAGTTTACCTCTGCTTGTTGTGAAATCTGAGCATTTATACCTGCCTTTATACCTATTGTTTATCTTTAATGTTTTATCAGGAATTGGTCTGGGAGATTCTCTCTTATTCCATTGCCTTTGGTGTAAGGTTTGTTAACAAACAAACAAACAGAAAAAAACCCCAAACCAAAAAAATCCCCCAACAAAAAAAAACCCCAAAACAAAAAAAATCACCACAACATAAAACCCAACCAAACCCAAAAACCCAAACCCCATGAAAAACAAAAAACCAAACCCAAAAACTTCCTGGAAATTAAAAATTATATCTACTATATGACCCTTGCACACATACTCTTGTATCCTTGAAAAACCTTTAGATTTTGATCTTCCATATTGCACATTATATCACATTTATTCATTATTTTTTATTCTTTATTACAGTTTCCATAAATACAGTAAGGAAGTCAGACTTACAGGCGAATAAGTCGTAATTTTTCTGACACTGAAGTTGATAGCCTGTTACTGAAGATCAATGACCTTTACGTCTTGACAGAGCTTGTACAGCACAGGCCCTGGAAAAGGAAACTCCCACACCACCTGGTTAATATACTTCAGCTTTGAAGTGGTGGAAAAGTGGCTATTGTCACAAAGGTCCATCTTGTTTTCTCAATCTTCCTGTTTTGCATTTAGTACCAAACTTCATGTTGCCTTTCACCAAAAGCAGCAGTATTAAAACTGTCAAGCTATTTCACCAAAGCCATTGATGTTATTACTTGAAAACTGCTGTGGTACAGAGGGACTGATGTGTTCTTTTGTCAGAGCGCCCAAAATGAAGGTGATTCTTGGAATAATATTAAATGAAAGTAATGCTTTTTTGCTGGAATGATTTTTAAATAAGGGCAGGTAAGCTAGAAAGTTACAGTATTGTATCTGCTCACATAATCATGAGAATGAAAAATACCAGGGATGATAATAGAAGTGGAACACATGAAAATAAATGATTTTTTTTTTTAACTGAAGAAGCAATTTGCTTTTGCTTGTCCTCCATTTGGCTGTAGATGAGAGGCATTGCTGAAAACGCTTCATTATCCATTAGCTAGTAAAGCTTTTCTTTCATCAAATAACACTCACTTGATGGCGGAAAAAATATTTCCCTACTTTGAAGAAGGCAGCAACATACTGTCATATGGCTTCAGAAAGTGACAGTGCTGACATAATGGGTTTTTTCTTTGTGTAACTTACTTTCTTTGGCATGTAGCAGCATTTGAAACAAATAGTTCTGTTTTTGTATATATAGACAAATTAAGTTCTTATTTGGATGCCAAATCAGAGGCAGCAATTAAGGGTATTATCCAGAGGTGCTACGAATATGTAGAGTACATTGGTTTGGACTGTTTTTGAGGGTAGAGGAGTAAAATGATTCTGGCAATGGTGAGTTCAGGCGTGGGGGAACAAGAAGTTCTGTAATCTGTAGCTTGCAGCATGGCTGTTTATTACACTGGCTATAGCCAAGATACTTGCTTCAATCAGATGCTAGTCAACCCTTTTTCTTGGCCATCCTTGCTCTTTCTCTTTGTCCTTGTATTCACATATAATCAGAAAGTTTTATTCCAGCTTTGTAATGTGTTCATTAAGTTCCTGTTCTGGAACCTTATCCCTGTCAGCACATAACAGAAGTTGCACAACTAAAAATATTTGCTAATGGGTGTGGAAGTGTAGAAGGATCTAAACATACCAGGCTTGACTTTCAAAAGCTGACTGTCTAAGAAAGAGGAAAAAAACTTTCTTTATTAAAAAAAAACCTGATCGACCAGCCAAAAAAAATCACTTGAGCTGTTACTATGATGACAAAAGTGCTTTTGGCGTTTACTCAGTACACAGTACAAAAAGACTGATATTCACTTCGTGTTCCACTCGTGTTTTCTACCTGAAAATGTAGAGACGTTGGAGATATGCAAGACAGTCCTGAACCATCTAACATATTGTGGAATGCATCTTTTTTGGACTACCAGATTATTACAGAAAAATCAAACTGTTACAATAACTAAATATCTCGGAAGAAAACTTCTGAGGTGTTTGCTTCTTGTTTTCCCTAATGCTGGAGTGTCTTAATTTGGTGACTTCTCCTAAATAGCTGTGTATACTTAGAACCTGTCAAGTCCAAAGTTATTTGCAAGTTACGTCAAATACAGAGTATTGACACACCTGTGCTATGAGAATATTTTGTTCTAGTCACATGAAATTGTGTAGGAATGAAAGAATTGTACTCATTTGTCTGTTATGGTTGATATTTAAGACAACTATTGATTTTCTATCCCATATAGGTTTAAGGAGGTCTTTGGTTCCACCTGGGTCTTGAAGGTAGTGATATTTTTCAGAGGGCACACTTTGTCATGTCTGTGGCCATACTGCAGGAGGGCTAGAAATGGTAAAATCTATCTGCAGCCAGGTCTTGACTTTCCAGATGGGGAAAAGAAAGATTTATCGTTAGGGGTGGGGGTGGGTGTAGTCTGAATAAACAGAAGGAAAACAAACAAGTCCAATTAGAACAAAAAACATCATTAACCGTTGAATCAAAAATGAGCAGGTCCTGTTATTGGGTACCCCTGAAGGAATTGCCTTCCTGAGGCGTCCTGCCCTGCTGCTCTTTTTAGTCTAGCCAGCTTCCTGTGGAGGAACAACCTTCTCTCCTTCCTCTTGGCTGGATCCCTGTTGAAGGCTTTCAGCTGGAAATCCTGGGGTGGTTGAAATTAATATACTCAACATGGCTAGTCATAGTACCTAATGACTTTCTGCCTAAAACCAGCGTGGCCTTAGTTTTGGATCTCATCTATTTAGGCCGGAGAGCACTGCTCAGATCTCTGGAGGGGGCTTGCCTGGCCAAGATGAACACTTTTGCAGCTGACTGGAAAGATAAGCACATATGTACATCAGAACGTGTGTATATACATATGGATGTGATACCTACGTTAGCTGTCAGTGCAGAAAGTGAAATGTAGAGAGCAATGTTCTTAGTTTTAGTCTTTCATGGAACAGATTTTCAGGGGAAAATATCAAAATAACTCTATTTTCAAAAGCTAGTTTGAGTTAGCAGCAGAGGACTTGCTTGATTATTGTCAGTCTGGAAGCATCCCTGTCCTGTGTTTTTGAGTGTAAAATATTTGTTTTCAGTGCTAGCTGAAGGGAGGTTGTTTTAACAATTGTGTTCAAAGTGGCTGTATGAAAATTTCAGGAAAAATAATTTGTGTGTAGAAGGTTTTATGGAATTGTCACTTAACACTGGCATCAATTTCCATTTTGTGTGTTGAGGTAGGTAAACTGGTTGTGTAAACTTTAAATCTCGCATTGTTGAGTCTTCTTTTCCCTTCAGACTTGAGCTGAAAGGAAGAAGAACCATGTAAACTGTGTGCAGCTTCTCTGCTCCCTGTTGAGAGTGGATACAAGCTTTTTTCCCTCCCTTCTCTTGAAGAATCAGCACTTCTGTACTACTCCTTTATTTTTGATTGTGATGGTAGAGTCTTTCCTCCTGCGTTTAATTTAGCTAATGGCAGAATGTGTCCTGATAAGTGGTGAAGACTGCTATTGACTGTTGGTTTTGATTCATTTCCTGAGAGGAAAGCCTGCATCTTGGGTACTTGGCTTTTTTTAAAACCAGCCAATTAACATGGAAGCTGTGTGGGAACTGGAACATCCATACTGTGGAAATTTCCACATTTCCAACTAATTTTTCTTTGCAAATCTGAACTCAGGATGTCTGCCAAGAGGACTGCCCCCTCGGGAGCTTGCCTGTGGGTGGGCTTGCTAGTCTTCTGTATCTGGTTTTCATTGAAAGATGTTTGACAGTGTCATTTCCTGTAGAAATTAGTTTCTACGAATCAGCAATTTTCCATTGGAAAAAAAAAAAATTTCTTACTAAAATTTCTGACTATATTTAATGAAAAACAAACGTAGAAGGGAAACTGAGGAATTTTATGACCTCACCTGGCAATGTTCTTTAAACATACAGTAGGAGGATAGCCTGTATCTGAGTGGTCCAGCTGGCAGGCTGCAAGTATAGTGCTGCCTGCAAGCTGATTTGTTTTGACCTGCCAAAGTACATGACTAGAGACAGTGCCTTCCTCGCCTTGCTTTGGGGTAGTGGAATATGTTGCAGTAGGAAAAAAAAAAAAGAGAAGCAGTGGGAAAAGGTGATTGAGTTCCTTTTTGCTCACCCAGATCGCCAACTGCTGTGTACAGCACTGGTCTTGGCAAGGTTTCTCATGTGAAGTGGGGAAATGGTAGTCCCTGCTGTGATTTTTTTTTTTTTTTTTTTGTGTTCCCTACCATCCTGTGGCATGTAAGCAAAAAAGTCAGTGCTGCTGGGGAGGGAATAGCTCTGCCTTTAGGAGGAGGTATCTGGCCTCATGGCAGAGGTGTGTTCTTGAGTGTCCAGTTAGGCAGTTTAAAAATGGTGGAAGTCAGCGGTTCAGTCCTGCTTCATCCTGACAACTCCTGTGTGATGGGGCTGTGAAACTGCTTATTTCTGCCAT
>JAVKLA010000007.1:14533230-14562040 GCA_034782735.1 Sagittarius serpentarius | reverse complement strand
GCCTATAGAGATGCCTCGGAACTGGCATTTGGCTCCACCACCAAAAAGACTGGGCCGTCCTGTAGTTTCACACTCCTAGTAGCAGTGTCGCAGGTCACTTTTGCTCCCCTGCTGGAAGATAAAAGCTAATAAGACAGCAGAGAGCTTTTATTTGTAAGGTTAGAAGATAGGAAGGTGGGAAGAAGTGTCAATTTTTAAAACCAGTAGGTTAAAAGAAACTTTTGGATCCATCATGGATAGCATTACAAAGCAAACTAATAGAAATAGTTTGATTACCATTAAATCTGTCAGAAAAACATGTTTATATTTTTAATTTTTTTATTTTTCAATTTTGGTCCATGTGTGTTTAAAAACACCCAGCACTGGAGGAACAGTAACTGGACACACTCTCCCCTTGCTTGTTAAAGAAATGTAAACTGCAAGTTTCCTTGACCTCTGTAGCCCTATAAGAAATTACTAGCTTGTGAAGGATCAGATCCAATGTATTCTTCATCAATGAAATCTCCAGAAGTGCCCCAAAACATAATATATTTTCTTGCTATTGCACTTGGACCAAGTCAAGCTGTGCTGGTAAAGCTGTCTTTGGCTGAGTGCAAGCCTCATAATCCATAGGTTATGGCTCTGCCAAGTCTAATGGGACTTGGGCACAGCATGAAGACATACTGTTCCAGCATATGCCTGGCTGTAAGCAGAGAGCCCAGCTCCCCAGGTCCTGCCCAGTAAACATTTGGAGCAGATTGCAGCACCCTGTATCACTGTGTTAGTGAGAATCATTAGGAGCTCTCCAAGAACTCATTAATTATATTTTTCTGAGCGTAGTGTTTTGGCATTTTGAGTACAGCTAATTACATGCAGATCTTAATCTTATAGGTTTTTTTCTTGTAATTAATTATTTCTTCATTATCTTCAAACTAATTGACTAAGCAGTTTACATCCTGTTCTCTTCGCTTCTTTAGCAGATGTCTTGAGAAAACAGATGTTTCTGTTTTCAAGAGAGGAGGCTCATCCTTTTCTAGATGGAAGAAAGCTCTGCAGTTGGTAGCACCGAAAATGTAAGGGAACAAGCACACTGTTCTTTTGTGCTAAGCTATAAAACGAACACTGTGTAATACTTTGAATATACATAAATACTTATATAGATGTAAAATGCATATTCCAGTCACATATATATATTTTGCTAGGTTAAATGATTGGACTAGATGATCTTATAGGTCTCTTCCAAGCAATTCCATGATTCTATGATTTTTATATATGTGCTATACAAAATACATATCTTGAGGTTTTTTGCCTGCTCCGAGTTTTTAAATATTTTCACTAGGGCTTTAAAAAAGATTTGTAAACATTTGTTAATCTAGTCTCACTAAAGCTGGTGGCAGGTTTGAGAGTTTGTAAACGTTTCTGAATTGAGTAATTTGTTTGGCGTCTTCAAGTGTTGTTTAGATAGTGTTAGACCATGTGCCTGGTGAATGGTATTTTATCCTTAGTCTGCTTGATACTGAAGGTGAAAGAGTTAACTTTTTAAGAAGATTTTCTTAAAAAATGTTGCCTACAAATCACTTCTGATCTCATTATTTAAAACTGTTTTTACTGACAAATTAGCTTCTGTGGCCAAAAGATAACTTAGATTAGTCTTTAATAGATATTTGGAGATAATCTTTGTTAATTAGTATTTATTAGCCTTCAGCCAGACTCCAGTGTTTGATTAATCTGAGGTAATTAAACTCTTCTAAGTCTGTCCGACTGATCAAGAAGAGCAGGCCTATCTAAAGCTGTAAGTCTTCACGACTGAAATCAATGGGAAGTTAGCCTGCCTGTGGATTTCTGGATTGTATCCAATAAATTGAAATTCACCTGTGTACATTTTGCATATTTGGATAGCAAAGGCATCAGGTGTGGCTCTGTTTCCATTTGCCCTATTTTGTGAGACTATTATAGATTAGTCCGGTTGCTGACCTGACACACAGTGAAAACACTTTCATTAAAATCATCCTATTGCAATATGGAGTAAAGATTAGCCAATTATGAAAACAAAGCAGCAGTTGAGTGCAGTGCATTGGGCCATGATGAATCAGAAAGATGGGTCTTTTCTTGTAGTCATCAATGAAAAAAAACCCCACCTTTGACTACTGTCGTTTGTCAAATGGAGGATGAAATGTACCCAAACACTGACAGTACTCCTTTCTGCTTGTACCCATTGCAGATACATTTTACAAGCTTGGGTATTAGCAGTGATTCAGGTTCTCAGTGGTACCAGGTACATGTGACTCCTCCTTTGACCCCTAACTCAATAAGAATAATGTGTTTAAATGCCTTAGTAGCTTTTGAGTTTCGCTTTTGAATTTTAGAGAAGTTTTGATGATACTGCTCCACAGTTTGTAATTTCAGTGGGCTGTCTCGAGATAAATTGCCCTACTTTTTGAGCTCACGTAGAATCTACAAGAAGCTCCTTTGCCCAATGTACGTATCACAGGGATTGTCACTCGCAATGGCAACACCTTTAGAGCGCGCCTGGCTTTTAAATGTCTGGTATCTGGCAGGTAACACATGGATGGTTCTGCCAACGGTCTTCCCGGCACGTGGTATGTACTCTAGCGGGCCGTTCAGGGTTTAGGGCTGTTAAGCTCTCTTCTTCTCTTTTCTCTTCTCTTTTGCAGGCCTTTCAGTATGATTAAAGACTTCTTATTTGTGCATGGTTTTCATACCATACTCGTCTAGTCTATGTTAATAGTACCAGAGGAGAATTGAGTCAGTGGGACAATGGAATTGGATACTCCAGTTTCATGCATTGTTTTGTTTTTGCCTGTGCCACTATGAAATGTTTTCCAGGCTTTTAATTTAAGAAACACTTGCACAGAGATGAAACAGGGAGTTTGCATTTA
Organism: Sagittarius serpentarius; assembly: GCA_034782735.1. Taxonomy (NCBI): domain Eukaryota; kingdom Metazoa; phylum Chordata; class Aves; order Accipitriformes; family Sagittariidae; genus Sagittarius; species Sagittarius serpentarius. The sequence goes on along the minus strand of JAVKLA010000007.1, from coordinate 14,559,161 downwards.
GAAAGTCCCAAATTAGTTTCTGTTTCTAGAGTATTAAGAAACTATAACTTTGAGAAATTGCCTGGGACTTGCTACTACCAGAGAGCCGGGCCTTGACATAAAGTTTGCAGCCACGTGGACAGTAGTCCTTCCTTTTCAGGCCCTCTTTAAAATGTGAAGGTGGGTGTATGCAATCCTGTCGAATAAGGTTATTGATACCACTCATGACCTTAAGTGCTTTGCTGCGTTGGGGCTGATGCTGATGAGGCCTGCAGCTCTCAAAACGCTCTGAGAAGTATCTGTCTAAAAGGTTAGAGAGAATTGCTGCCAGCATGGGGAGAGAGTGCTCCTCAGAAGGAATGTGTACACACAGATGTCTGGCTCTCACTGAAAGTTCACTTGATTTAGTATTAAAATGTGGTGTTAATAAACTGAGATGAGAGTCGTAACTGATGTGTTGGCCAACTGGTGGCCTAATATGATCCTAATTAGCAAGGTCCATCATCAAATAAATGTGGCTAGGTTTACTCTGATATGACAGTTCTATCATCTAAGACCAGGGAGATCTTTTCCTGACACTGTAGATGTGCAAAACTTGCCTGAGCTTGCCTCAAATTAAATTGTTTTATGTGGGTCTGTGCTGGTTGGTGATTTACTTAAGTACAGTGGAAAAATACATGGTATGCTTTTATGAGGATCATGTGTTTGTTTTTACTATGACCCCTCTCTAAAACCATTTGAGAAGATTCCTCCTTTCCAGAGTTTCAGCTGGACATGTTACTAGGTCACTTTGTTGTGATTTTAATTATCTAAAAATTAACGAAGAGGAATGAAAGAGTTGTGAAGAACTTAGCGGCATCACGAAATTGTGGCTTAGATTTACTTAAATGACTTGTAAATGTTATAAAGTTAAAAGGAGGGTATTTTAAAATTGTTCTTTATTCTTAAAGACTGACTAATTTAAAAAAAAAATAATCAAATCGTGTTTTTTGCTCCACATTGTGACTGAAGATATTTAACTGCATAAAATAAGCAAAAGCTACTTGTCCTCTTGTATCAAGTGCTGCTGCTGCTTTTTCCTTATGTGCTACAGGAATTCTTCTGTTTTGAGTTGCAAATTAAATTCAGAATTTTTTGAAAGTAATAGTTATAAATCAATTAAACACTTTCACTAGATCTTTATGGACTAGCCTATGTTCCTTTATTGGCTCTTAAGCCTGATATTTCATTGCTGTCTTCTCAGAGTCCAAGGGAACATAGTTTTTTTTCCTTAAGCATTTTGGAAGACAGGAGACTGGATTACAAAGAAAGCAAACCCTGTATTTACTCAGCATTGCAAATTGTCATCTCTTACAGTTTGAAAGAATATGGCTAACACTGTATTAATTACAGATCTAACTTTTGTCCTCTCCTTCCATTTTTATTGACACCTGCAGTTTGATATCTGTTAACATTTTTGATATGTTTTGCAGAAGTCAGACTTAAAAGCTGAAAAAACCCTCAGATTTTTCGTGCCTTTTTTATTCTGGGAGAATGAAACAAACTGTGAGAAATTGAGAGGGGACTTGGCTTGAGTTCAGAAAATGGAGCAGGAGTTCTGAATCCTGGAGTTTACATTCCCATTTGGGCAAAACTTCTACAGCTGAGGTCAGTTTTTCTAGTTAGAGTTAAGCACCACATTCATACTCCTCTTGCCTTGTGTTGTGGTTTGCAGGTTAACTCCATTACTGTGGCTCATCCCCCTTACATTAATGACTGAAAGGAATTGGGAGATATTCCAGTATCTTCATATATGAGCATTCTGTGGGAGAACTTTGAAAACCGCCTAGATGAATAGTAGCAGAGTGTTGTTTTCACCTGAAGACTGGATACTGTGATATATGAAATCAAATGAATAAAGTTCAAGGCAAAGGTTGATGTTTTGGGACTCCTGTTCTTCAGACAGTTAATGCTCACTTGGTATTTATATTTTGTGTCTAAGGGCTTGTATCTTGTTAAATGGAATCCAGACTTGATGTGAAGCCCATCCAGGGAGGCCTCCATTGCTTCCCTAGATAGTTTTTTCCACTAATTCATAAATACTTATTGCCTTCCTTTTCTTTTTATTAATCTTGCCAGTTGATATTTGTGGCTTCAACATAGACAGAAGGACTAAATGTTCCCATGAAATGAAAAGGGACCGTTCCAAATCTAGGCACAGCATATCCTGAATAGAGCATTACTGTTGATCATCTTGTGCCTGTTGTGTGGGGAAACAGAGGAATCGGACTTGCTGCTTTTGCTCTCACGTTCTTCGTGAGTAATAATGTGAAAAATAGATACTTACAAATCCCAAAGTAATATAAATGCCAGAAAGGTGCATGCTAGAAACAGTGAATGACACACAGTGACTCAAAGCTGGAAGCATCCTGTGTTTTAAAACATGGTTCTCCTGGAAAAAAAGAAAACAAAGAATCAGTTCTGAAGGCTATGGGTTATGGTTATGGTTAAACCTGATCTCAAGATTCTGCATATGAGGATCTTTCCTGAAATGGAAATGTAGAAACATTATTCTCGTACTGGAATCAAGTTCTAGGTCTAAGATTTTCTTCCAGAGAGAGGCTGCACATTCATTTGTCTTTGAGGAAATTGACCATTCACCAAAATATGTAACATTTCATTAAATTAGGAAGTCCATTCTTTGAGGTCTGTTGCAATTTGATAGGCAGCACAAATCTGTCAAAGGTAACCTCTGTGGTTTCAGTTGATTTCAAAAATGTTTCTTGCTTTTCATCAGAAGATCTAAGGAAATTAGTTTAAACAAATACTACCTCATTTGTTTCCTTCAGTTACTTAACCAATAGTTTTATTTCTGTTGAAGATGATTTTTTTTGAAGTAGGGAAAAATGTTATTATCACCTTAGCAAACAGTAAGTTCTAATCTTCTGTGCTCAAAAAGGTGTTTTGGAAGGTCATGCTGCCTATCCACATGTTATATATTAAATAGAATTAACATGATTTGGGGTAATTCTTTTTATGGTATTGATACTGCTTTTTACAGCTAGCACTAGATGCTGCAGAGGTTATACCTCTAAGGTCACTATAGAGCCTTTTATTCTTCTTTGTTTGGGTTTTAGGGGAAGGGGGTGTTGGGGTAGGGGGTGTGGTTTTTTCTTTTTCTCGTCCCCACACCCCTGGCTTGCCTCGCAGTAACTCTTGAGACCCACAGAATTGCTTAAGGAAATGAGTAGACAAAAGTAGCCCACAGTACTTGGTTTGAACTAATTTATTCAAATCTATATTCGTTACGTTCAGGCACATAATATTATCTGGTATGTAAAGAATAAATAAATTATTAAACCAAAGTTATGCTTTAGAAAAGCATTTTAAAAATACAGGAGGTTATCTCTCAGGTTTCATTATTTTTGTATGTAGTACCTCATTAACAGTAAACAGCAAAATTCCCTTCTGTGAAATTCTGGTGAAATTCCATTTAAACTGCTCTAATGGCATTGGCCTACCATACAGTTAACAGCAGTTTGCATAAAAGATCAGGCCTTAAAATAGCATGAAACAAAACTATCTGAAGATAACTTGTCAACATGTGACTCAAGTATGTAGTCACAGGCTGAGGATAAACGAAATTTTAGTAAAACTGCATTTCTGACAGAGGGTTTGTATTTGTTTATAAGATGTTATGGTATTTACCCAGAATGTCACGAAATGTAGCCCAAAAGGTACATGTGGAGTGTTTGCACTGCTGTGCATGGGGTTCCGTGTGGGAAATTATTTTTTTTGGCTGGCTGCTGTTGCTCAGACCACACGACCTAATTCAAATGAATACTCCTCCATCCGCTACTTACTATGTAAAAATATAGTTTAAGGGAAAAAAAAAAAATCAATAAACCCCAGAACTAATTAAAAAAGAAAAAAGCAAGGCAAAAATCTAATATAACTTTGCCTGGAGTTAGTTTGGTTAGCAAGGCATAAGAACCTGTAAGTCTGTGACAGATGGTCAGGGAAAAGAAGTTCACCAGCAGCTTTTTTTTTTTTTCCTAACCTAAGCCAGGATTATACAAGTAAGATAAATCTTATCTCTAGTAACTGCTTGATTTCCCACTTAACCCTATTTAAAGATTTTGAGGATTTATGAAGATTTAGGAAAAAAAAAGACACCCCGCAACGAAACACTGTCTCAGAAAACCAAAGCCTAACCCTCAGACATTTTGCTACTGACCTCGCAGATGTAATAAAGCGTAGCTGCACAACTAGTCCCTGAGATGGCCTTGAAGGATCTGCAGCCTCAGCCTGAGTGGCTTTAGCTGGGGTGCTGCGCTGGCTCGGGAGAGAGCTGATGCTGCTGAGTCCCTCGTCGGAAGGTTCGGCTCAATCCATTTGCTTTGATTAAAACAAAATGAGCAGAGGGCTCAGCCGCAAACAAACCTGTTGTAGAATTAATGCACGATCCTATTAGAACATGCTGAAGCTTTACTAGATCTCTTAATTTAGTTTAAATCAATCAATCTGCATTTAGATCGAAATCATTCCTGTTTGAGAGAGATAATGAGGAAGATGTCTCGGGTAGGGTAAAGTACAGTAACTCTTAATGCGTTCACTGATGTAATCCAAGGGTTTCATCATCAGGATTTGTTCTCTAGAGTGTGTTTTTCTTGCTGTGACTACTCTAAATAAGTACTTCCACAATACTTTCCCTGCCTTTCTATGAGTTGAGTAATACATGCACACCATTTCCAAGTTCTCAGGAGAAGGTGTAATTTCATGGTCTGTTTCTGGTCTGGACCTCATGAAGACATTTAAAGGTGTCCGAGTCTGAATATGTCAATTTGTTTGTGTTGCTAGCCATGAGCACTTTAATAAAACTCTGGTCACTGTTACATATCTGCATTGCACAAATGGAAGATGCAAGAAAGAAATGATTCAGAGACAGCGTCTGTGGATCTGTCTCGCATATCTTCAATATCGTTGTGCTCTGTGCAGTTGAGACAAGCAGCTCAGCACTGTATAATTCTCACGAATGTGATGTCTGCCCTAGAAGAGCTGACTGGCGAACTTGCTGCATAAATAGTGTCCCATCGATAGTATGCCGAGCTGCGTACTATTACTACCTATCTAGTGGGATATAAAGAGAGAATTAGAGATATAGGTGCACTAGAAGACTGAAAATCCACCAGATGAATCACTAGAAGGTGATTCGAGCAGATTCAACCAGCTAAAAATAATTATTATTGTTACATTTACTGAAAGTTGATTGTATTCCTCTAGCATGCAGATACACTCACTGCAGGCTAGGAAGTCATGGAGGTGAGGATGGGAATGGGCAGGTGGTGTTGAATGAACAAAGAATTTATCCAGTCTTCAAGGCAGTCATTCACTGAGCTGTGCGTGTATGCACCTCCATAGGACTCAGTTCTCCAAAATAGCTGTGTAAAGTCCTGTATCCTGAAGGCATGAAGCTTGTTCAGTTTGTTGAAGCTGTACTGCTGAGTGTGTTCTGGATAACGTATTGAGCCAATAGAAGGAAAAGTGATCTCTCTTAAGATAGGGTTAATATTTTTTTGACAGCTGATGATAAGGGATACCTCTGATACTTTCTGACACCGAGGAGTCCAAAATATTAGGATTTCAGAATGAGCAGAAGAAATCTGAGCAGATAGTCTTTAGCAATGGAGGATGTTACAGTAAGGTTAGTCCTGCCCACTTTGAATTCAATGTGGTTATCTATCTAACATTAACTCTATCCTGGCTGAACCCAGGACACATGGCTAATTACCTAAGTCAGTGACTTTGCTGTCTTAACTGCTATAAAGAGCAGGAGGCGTAGATGGGGAGTGCCCCATTTTAGATTCTGTAGCTTTGGAGTGTGTCTCAATTTCTGTAACTTTGATTTACTTAGCAGCCATGTCGGCAGGCTAAAGAAGACCAGCCTGGTAGGGATTTGGAGCAATGTGACAGCTCCCCTTCTGTGTACTTTTGTATGTTTCCCATGACAACATAACTCTCTTCTCTCACTGTCCAGAAACACTGACAAATGGCAAACAGATTTATTGTGTTTTCTCAGTTGCCTTCGGTTGTAAACTTCCTTAGAAACCATGTCATGTCTTTGGATGAAAAAATATTCTAAATAAACAGGCTGCTTAGGAGAAAGAAACAGGCTTCCTAAACTGACTATGATTTAGGTCTCACAAAATCAGTGCATCTGCTTCAGATAGTGTTTACCCTCATGTACATGATGCAATACACCACAGGCTTGTCTCCTACTCCACCCCTTTGAGCATAAACCAGATACTTTGGAGATCAGAGTCATAAAAATTACAAAAGGCAGTTATTGAAGTCATTGGATCAATCTGCCTTTCAAGGCAGGTTCATTACCAGGTGTAGAATAACTATGGGTTTGGTGGTGGGTTTTTTCCAGTGTGGGGTTTTTTCTTTGTTTGGATGATGTTTTGGAATGAACAAGTCTGTGCATTCCAGTTTTAATAGGGGATTTTGATAGGGAATTGAATAGACATCTGCAGCAGAACAAACTTCTGGCTGAACGTTGAATGTTACCTGTTTGGGATGTTTGATGTGTCTGAACTTCTCATCTGACTTCTTCACCTGGAGTTTTCTGTTCCTAGGAGTTAAGAACAAAAGACGTTAGGCCAGTTTATCTCCCATCCTTCTGGAAGCTACTTCTTTTTTTTCATCTATCTTCATTTTCCCTGTCCAAGTGGATCTCACAATTTTGTAGTTTGCTGGTGCCTTCTGGTCTGTGTGGGGCACTTCTGTGTAATTTTGCACTTCTGCAAGGAGACAATGAATATTTCAGCTTTCACTATTATATCAATGAGCATTGCAGATACTCAACCTCTTCGTTCTTTCTCTTGGTAACATCTTTCATTCTAGGAGTACCTTTTACAATTTAAAATGCTAAATGGATGAAGGTATAAGATCAATTGGCAAAACCTCTGGGGCTACAAAGAGGTAACAGAGTGGCAGTCTTCTGCCCCAAAATACCAGTTCAAAATAGGCAGCAAGGGATCCTTATGAGAAATAAGGTGGAGGAAAAGTGAGCACATTGCATGTAGAAGGAAGGGCGGGCAACCTCAAAGATGTGCCCACCTGAATCTCTTGAGATTCTTTTCAACCAGTATTTTGAACGACTGGTTTTCTAAGGCTTTCCCTGTGCAGTTTTTTGAAAGTTGACATTTGATGCGGATGTGAGTAGGTGATGTTAAAACTGCATGACGATATGACTTGTATACGATCATAGTAAGTGAAGTGTACATGTAGTAGCTGTAACTCCTGCTTATTTTGAGACTTTCATTTCAGGTAATTTTTGAAGTGAATGACTACAGAAAGCATAACAATATGTACTCTCTAGGTTGCTTCAGTAGGCTACTTTCTTGACTATGTCCTGAAATGTATTTCCACACACATCTCGCCCTGTGAAAGTGCCAAGGAATGAACGAGGATTAATGAATATGGTTAGTAGAGAAGAACAATTACATTTCATTGGGTTTACCCTTGCTATGTTGGTAAGTCATGATAGAGATCACTCGAGTGGAAACGTAAAGCTGATGGCCATTTTGTCACAACAGTTAATAATCTTGAACAACACCTAAGTGGTGGGGCCCGAGAATAACTTAAACAGTACCAAAAATGAATCATAGCAAGATGCTGATCAAAGAAATGTAGAGCATCAAATCATTTGATTGTACTGAATAATACATTTCACACATGAATTGGTAGCATGACGATTTTCTTCATCTGTAGATCATTTGCTCAGATACAACTTCATGAAGTCTGTCTACTGTGCAGTGACCTGCATCATATAAACTAAATTAGTTTCAATGTGTCTTGTAATGGAGAGAGAGACTTCTGGCACTGGTTTCAGTCCTTGCTGTGACAGTACTGACAGAAAGAGAAGAGACGATGCTGGTAACCATCGCTTTTGTAGTGCCTTAAAGCAGCTGCGGTATAAAAGGAGAAACAGCAGGATTCAGACACCAAGTGTACAAAACAAAAGGCATGCAAGAATACTGAATTAGATTAGACTGAAAATAAGATCCTTACAACTTTCTTTCTCTTGGGTATATGTGTTTGGCTGAATCTACTGGCATGGCAGTCACTGTGGGACCTGGAGTTACGCTGGTGCTGCATCAGCTTCCCTGGGGGACAAGGGAAGGTTGCACGGTACCATTCTTTTCCTCCTTTTCTGTTTCTCCTTCTCCGTGTCCTGGTTTCTCTGGAACAGGACGGAGACTTAGGGCACTTCAGTCGGGTCTCTGCGCTTGCCTTGGAGCTTTGGGCTCAGACTTGGCAGAACTTGTGAAACTAGTGCTTGGCAGTAGAGCTGCGTTAGCTGTTCATATGCATTGGTGCTAGAGAGGTTAGTGTGTATTACAGGTTGCACGCAGTGTTATGTTGCTATCATTGCATTTTATGGTGTTGCTTTTAGTTCACACTCTATTCTGTAGCTGCCGCTTCTACCGTATCATCTTGTTAAAGATTGCACACGTGAACAATAAGGCTGTTGTCCATGTCTCTCTTCCAAATTCCTGATTGTCTCTTTTGGATAAAAGTAAAGATAATCATCAGGAAAAAAAAGCAGCAGTTCTTTATTTTACGATCTACATTAAAGAAACCTTACATAGTATACTGTTCTTCTAATTGTATGTTTCAACTTCTTTAGAATATGCAATGGAAATATTATCAATGTCAGTTTAATTTTAGTTAAAACTCATTAATCGTAACATTTCAGTGCATTGTTTTACACACCCAAACAGGTGCTCATAAGACTACCTGTAATTTGAAACTCAGCCAGGTGCTTTTCCAGCTTTATAATCTCTCCAGAATATGTTTGCAGAAGGAATATTTCCACAGCTGCATTTTGGAGAAATGGATAGATGGATTTAAAGAAAAAAAAAAAGGAGGAAAAACTGAGAGAATTGCTATTGGAAGAGAGAACTGTGAAGTATTTTCTAATTCAAAACTTGTAAGTTGTTGTTATTTTATGGAAAAGCAAATGCTGGTGAACCTTTCCTTATAAAAACAAACAAACAAAAACTTTTCACAGAAACATTTCTTCTGCAGTCTTTTGACAAATATTAGTCCTTTAGTAACAGTTGCTTTCCTAAAAAAAACAAGGCAGGGGGGACAAGATTGATCAGGCAGTCAGATTAAGGCGTAGTTTGGGTAAAAAAAATTCTTGAGATTCTTCAGGACTAATACTGACACTGAAAGAAAACTGCCTATTTTCTGCTTTGTCATACTATGTTTATAATTTATATTTGGTATCAATTTTGATTCTTTTTTGCGACTTCCTCTTCAGTGAAGACATTTTATCAGAAACAAGATAAAAATGTTTGACTGTATTAAAAATACTTCTTTATACACTGTGAAAGAAATACAAGGAATACTCAGTTCCTCTCCAGTACACCAGTTTTGAGTGGTTTTTTTTTTTTTTTAAAGCTTACACTTTTCAATCCTTCATTAATCCATTGGAGTAACTTTTAGTAGTTGAAGCATAATTTTAAGTCAATCAAGGTATAGCATTAATGATCCTGTGCAGTGCAGGATCTGTGCACTCGAAGATGACACCATGAAATATCTTGTGATTTGGAAAGTCTTCTGGCAGACAAGAAGGAAGGGCTGAAACATTTGTTAAATACTGTTCAGTATCAAGTGATAACATCTCTGTAGTGTGCTTTGTCATGTCTGTAGATAAATAGTCTTGTCTCTCAAAGTAAATTTTTAATGTCAACTAAAAAAATTATCAAATCTCAAAACACTTGATTCTAATACATATTTCACATTAGCAATATTTGAAATGTAGTTCATTATTATTTTGAGAACAATCAAGCAGACTTTTCAACACTTGGCAACAGAGTTTGGAAATACTGAAATATTTCTATGTTTAGAGGCCTCTGTGGCCACAAAGCAAAATAGGCTAATTTCAACCAGATCTTTGTGTTCTCAGCTGAAGTAGTAGCTAGTGTATTATAGGCGTATACAAAGCTTTTCCCCTCCCAAGAGATATTGTAGCTGTGAATGACTCTTGGAAAACAATATTAATTTGCTGCCACAACCGGATGAACTATAAAAATGAGTATAGATAATACTGTGTTATGTTTTCTTGCTTCTGCAGCAGCCAGCTTGCATTTTTCCTCCTAATTTCTTAGAAAATAGCTTTTAGTGCTTTGGTTTCAGAAGTTGTGGTAGAATTATTTTTATGATCTCTTCCATTTTCTTGCTGCCATACATCTGGCAGTCAGGCATGAGCAGCTAAGGACTCTGTGCGGACTACACTAAAGTCTTTGGCAGTTACAACTACCTTTATGTAGTTATAATTAACTTTGCTGTTCTTAGTGAAGGATTTTCTCCATTCCTCCCCCCCGCCCCTGGAAAACAAAACTTCTTTTTAAAATGAATATCTGTCTTTTTTTGTGAAATATTGTTGTTTCGATTACTGAGTGGTCAAGCTTTGGTCATAATTATACTGTGAGGATGTATAGGGTTCATACTTCAAAACGGTGAGCAGTTGTTCTGATTGATCCACTCCTGAGAGACAGGGTCTATAGTCAAGGTACGGCTTCTGTTTCAAATCTAGCTGTGACTAAATTCCACTTGAGTTTTCATTTGATTTCAGTAAAACTTCCTGTTCAGGTTCTGTTTAGGCTGAAGGCGGCGGGGGGGGGTGTGTGGAGAAAAAAAAAAAATCTGCAAAGTGAATGTCTGTCTTATTTCTTTTTGGTCCGGTCGGTGCTTCCTGGCCATACTGTTCTTGGATACTGTTGTTTGCTTCACCCCTGGCAGGCTGACAGCCGAAGGGCTCTCAAGTAGCGGTCTCCAAAGGAGCTTCCTTCCCAGCCCTTTCTGACAAGCAAGTAACTCCTCTGAACACCACTGCCCGGGTTCTTCCCGATGCCAAAAGGGAGCCCAGGTTTGTTTGCAGTAGTTCACCTACGTGCCTTTGAACCCGGTTTACGATCTGCAGCAGCTGAGAGCCCGCTGGAGCAGGCCGGCGGGGGCTGAGCCCCGGCGCTTACAGGCAGCGGGGCCCAGGTGCGGTTTTCCAGGGAGTTCTGGAACAGCCTTTTCCCAGGGACTTCTACACCCTTCCTGAAGGAGGTGGCTTGCTGCTCTCATTCAGACACCTGCCTTGAACATAATCCTTGCCATGCTTTTGCAGTGATGCCCATATAGCAAGCGTTTGCTGTTTACAGTAACAAACCTTTTCAGAAATTTTCTCTTTGCCTTGTATTCTGGTACTGAGTTACAAGCATCTGGTGTAATATCCTGTGTTAGCAGCCAAAGTCTCCAATGTGAAGTCGCATCCCTGATTTTCAGGTGTGCAGTTCAGCGTGGACGATGTAAAAGGAGAATTTTTTTTTCTTTTCTTTTTGTTTTTTCTTGTCATGTATTAAGACCAGATTTCCTCAGGATGAACTGTACACTGAAAACAAGAGTTAATCAGCATTGGTTAATACTCTTCTGCAAAGGCTTATTTTTGTGATTCTTTCCCTTTACTTTTGTCAGTAATGAATGAAATGGAAGGACAGACTCTTAAAATAAGTGACAGGGTGATCACCCTCACCAGTCACTAGGAGCTTGATGTCTGGCAGACTGAGAATACTCTGAATTGCATCTCTGCCATTATAACTGCCCTGGCTATGGCCTCTGTGACGAGCAGCTGGGAAGCCTCAAACCACAGTCAGAGCCGCAGGCCAGTTTTTGCAGAACTCCCTTGCGATAAAAGGAGCTGCGACTGGCAAGTGGGACCTAGAGCTGAGGCTGGTGAGCAGCCAGGCTGGGCCCTCTCATGGCAGGGGACCGAAAGTGGGGAGCCTGGGGAGCCCCCGCTCCCTCCCCAGCCCTTGGCATGGGCTGAGGGGTCGCTCCCTCTCTGTCTTGCTACCATTTTGAGAAGTTTTTTTTTTTTTTTGTTCTTGGGCACAGGATGAAAATGCAAAATTAAAACCCATTAAAGTAATTTTTTTTTTGCCTCTGAAATGAAATGAGTAGTTCACCATTTGTCTTTGACTTGGGAAGGGAAGCATAGGAAATTCAACAGACCCCATTGCATTATGCATTAGCCCGAGTGAGACGCAGGCATATGCTGTAGGCAGACTGCCTCGTTCTCTGTTCTGTGGGAGGGAGTATTTCTCTTACTCCTCTTGCGCTCAGAGAAGATAGCCTGTGACCTGTGAGGTTTCTTTTAAGTCACTGCGTAGTCCTTTGATTAAAGAAAATGAATGGTGATGGGAAAGAAGGAAGAAAATTAGTGTTAAGTATGTTTCTTGACTTTTTTTTTTTTTTTAATAGTTATCATGCAGACTTTCAATGCCTTTTCGAAACTTCTTCGGGAGAAATCTCTAGGTTCAGTGTAGATTTACATGGGATTTTAAAGTTATTAATTTGAACCCTTGAACTTTGAGAACTGACATCCAAGTTTGGTAGAAAGGCATTTTCTTAAGAGTAAAGCTTTGGTTTGGTTCTTTTTTTAAGACATCACATTAGAACTTTTATAGTTTAGGTTCGTCTTTCCTCAAAGCAGTGCTGAAAATATGGCAGTGGCTGCAAAGCTGTATTCCAGAGAGCGGACTGCACAGTCCCCGGGGCCCCACTTCTAGCACCCCTCCTTCCTGCATCAGCTTTGTTTTTTTCTCCAGTATGTGTGCCACAGCCTCTGTCCCAAAAGCATACTAAGGTTACTTGTAAAGTGACAGTGAGATGAGGGGAGCCTGGGATAGTTGTCGAGATGTTCTTGGCAAGGAAAGCCTTGTTCCACTTCTCTAGGTGCTGTTAGGGAAGCAATGGAATGTATATCCCTCATATGTTGTTTTACTTACATTTTACAAAATGGTGCCATTACATTTGAGAAGGTAGTGGAAGACCAACCTGGTTTTTGGCTTTCTCATTTCTTTTTGCTATGTAAGGAAGGGGTGTTCTAATGATTCCTTTTATTTAAATAAAAGGGATTCACATATAAGGACTTAGCTGAGAGGCGAGGTATGTACTGAAGTTCGGTAATGGAAATGTATTGGAATGTTTTCTGTGATTTCTAAAGCTCAAACAGTTTCACTTTTAATGCACTGATCCACGGTAGCTGCTTTGTTTAAATAATTACAAGAAGTTCAAAGTACTAGTGCTTCACTTAAACTGAGGATGGAATCTGACAATTAATGTGGCAGTGTTAATGTGGCTTGTGAAGTTTTTGCCTGTGCAATGGCTTGGTTAACTGCTTATATATAACAATCATTGAATGATTTAAGGCTAAAAGGATTCCTGGAAGCCCTGTAGTCCAGCCGACTGCTCAGGGTGAAGCCAGCTTCAGTTCAGGGCCTAGTCCAACTGGGTTGTGAAAGCCCCCATGGATGCAGTACCCACAGACCTTCTAGGCAGCTTGCTCCAGTGTTTGATCACCCTTCTTATATTATACATGTGGAGAATTCTTCTGGATTTCTGCTCCATCGTGGATGACTGTGCTCTGAGTCTGTACTATTACAGAAATTCGGGTCATTACCTTGATTCGACCAGGTGGCTGCTGATACATTGAAGCTGATGCTTGCTGCCCTGGTGAGGGTGCTGTAAAATGTATTTACACCTAATCTTTTGTTTCAGAGGAACTCATGATTATAAAAAATAGTTAATTCTTTCAGAGGATGTCAACTGTGGATTTCACAACCTCTGTGAAGGAGAAGCACCTTTATTAGCAGAATACTGTGGTGTATAGACAACCTAAGTGGTCAGCCTCATGAAACTCTGTTGCCTGTTAAGGACCACTCTAAGAAAACAGTCTGATCTTTCTGACTTCCAGTCCAGTAACTCTGCTGGTGAGCCTTATGATTTTATGCAGTGAGCAACTTGAGCTTATTTTGGAACTGATTGTTTGAGTTTGTTGATAATTTTTTGTGGTATTTAAGAAGAATGCTAGAGAGTTTAAGATTCGGGTGTTGCAGCAAGGAATATGGTTCAGAGATTAAACTGTTGCAGATTTGCATGGTGCCTGGAGCCAAAATAATGTGATCTTGAGGATACTAGTATTGTGATGTGAAATCCATTATAAAATCTCGTGTGGCTGGGCTAATTCTTAACACTGTCGTTATTGAATCATAACATTGTGTTTTCTATTATACTACAGAAATCAGGTATCTATACTATTTTAAGGTCATTAAGCTAAAAATCCAACCAAACAAACAACCCAAAAAAGCACAAAACAATTTAAGTGTAAAAATGAAAAAGTCTGGCATTTGTGTGAGAAGTTCACGTACATCATTTGGAAAGCCTTTTTACTCCAGAAAGTTGCTACAATTAACTTTGCCTTGGTCACAGTGGTTAAATTCCATAAAACTAGTTTTTGTAGTTGACCGCAAAATTGCGGCTGAGTGTTTCTTCTCAGGCACCAAAATTACAAAGCTCAGAAAATGCTCTGATACTTGGTTTGAGCACCTTCAGTGTCTTATGAAGCCAGTGCACGCTATGCCATATTTTATTTCTTGCTTGTGGCACATCCCATCTTACATTGCATAATCTTTTTCTTGTTTCACACAAATGTGTAAAGTCTGTTTCCAGATGATCCGTCGAACTCTGTCATGGTTTGTGTCATGATAATTTCTCTACGTGGAATTCAGTCCAGGCCTCAGGCTTACCCAAGTTCTGTCAGAGATAAAGGCAGTGAGTTTATGCTTTCCATGGAGACAAATCCTTCGTGGCCACAACAAATGAAAGCTTATAAATACAAAGAAAGCAAATTCTTCTTGGGAACTCTTTGTGAAAGAGGGAGAATACGTTTCTTTAAAACATCTATATCTGCTGGAAAGGTTCTTTACAGTCTTAAAGCTATTGTCTTCTGAACATTTTTCTTACATTCTTTTCAGTAATGTGTGATGTGTTTTAATAAATCATGAATGCCTTTTCAAACAGATTTACACTGCTCAGTGCAATGACTGTGTAGCATGATTAGGTCTTCTGGTACAGCTCTCTGTCCTGAGTTCAGGTCTGAAATGTACGTATCCTAAAGCTCATAAGAGCAAATGCTGTAGGGGCTACTTGGAACTTGTGTATGCTAAGAACTGCTCTGATGGTCCGAGGAAGTTTAGAAGGCCTGTTGTTTAGAATTTATGTATATTTTACACCAGCTGTCTTTCACACTATATACTTTTAAAGGTTACGAAGGTTGTTATTACTGGGAAGATGAGTTCTGGCCCTTCAGTGCAGAAGCTAAGCACAAAGAACGTTAGTGACAAATTTGGTCGTTAACAAGATTAATGCCTGCCGCTTCTATTTGAAATACTAATATATAGTTCCTTCTTGATGGAAGGAATAGATGGAGAACTTCACCTCTGAAAAGACTGCATTATGTAGTCTGAAGTTTGTGTGGAAGTGAGACCAAAGGAACCAAGTATCTTTTGTCAGGGTGATGCATACAGCTATACTTACGAGCTTATCTCTTGCTGCTTCTCCTCTTGAAAGTCTGATTACTCCATCACAAATGCAAATGCAGTACAAAAGTAGATCTCACTAAAAGGGAATTACTTTTCCGTTTTGCAGGAAAAACTCAGCCATGGAAATGCTTGCACGCAGATTTTCTGTTTCAAATGAACAGTAATAAGAGTAAGATAATTATTTTCCCTGACTTAACCTTTTTGTGTGTGTTTTTCCCCTCTATTCCTCAAATATTTTAGATTGTTAGGATACCAAATATAAGTATTATCTGAATAAGAATTTTGATCTGTTTTCCAGTTTGCTTATTCTTTCCATTCACCAGCAGGCTTGAGCATTATATGGGAGTAGTCAGCTATAGCACATTATACAGAGAGAAAAAATTCATCACACTATATTTTCAAATTCAAGTAAACAGTTTTTTCATCTCTAATAACTGCTCTTGGCATAGAATTCAGACTTCTCTCATTCATAAGCTGCTATGGCTCTGAAAGATTTGATGGTTTTGACTAGAACGAAGGTGCAATCCAGTATTCTTTTAGCTCTCTGGATTTACCAAGACATGTGGCTTTTGGAAGTGGCAGTGATAGTGGTCTGGGAGCAAATGCTTTGGTCTGCTTTAAATGTGTGTGATTTCCATTCAGAAGTACAGCATAAAACAAAAGAGCACTGAAATCTTAATCAGTGACTTTTTCCCCTGTGACAACAGCTGTATTCCTTCAACTCCTCTCCTTCCGTAGGAATCTCACTAGGATGCCAGGATGCCCTGCTGGTTGTAGAGAAACCGCAGACACATTGTCTGTTGCATTAAGAGGCAAATATGTCATTGGCTGCAGTTTTAAACTTTTGATTGGCACTTGGAAATACGCAGTTATTTTCAAACTTGTAATTAAATGAACGCAGTAGCAATTCCCTCTCTTAAGTGTGTGAGAGAGCCTATGTGTCTGTTACTGTGTTTATAAAGAAAGGCTTGTTTGTCTTAAATATAAATGGGGTTTTTTGTGTTTACATCTTACTGTGACATCTACCTTATTTTTATGCATGTGGGAACTAAGTGATATTTCTTTACTTTATAGTTCTCTTTACGTGTTCAAGGGCACAGTAGGGCCTTGGGAGAAGACTTTAAAACAAAACAACCCCCCAGCAAACCCACCCACCCCACCCCCAACAAAAAAAAAACCCCAAACCCCCAACCCTAAACTGTATTTTATTTGCACTCTAGAAATGTAAGCCTAGGCTCAGCCGTATTATTCTAGCTTGAATGCAGTTTTGTGCCGATGGCTCTGTTTACCATGCTGGATTTGGCAAGCTAGCTTTTCAGAAGTCTCTCTTCAGAATTGTTCATCAGCAAGTAGAATTTAGCAATTTGCTTGGGACATTGAAAGCTGGATAGGGTTTTGACTCCTTCTTAGGCATGTGAAATCATGTATGCATGAGAGAGACAGCTAGGAGATGAGGGAAGAAAGGTGTGACTAGCAATGATGCTTCATATACACTGTATAACATAATCTAATGTGCAAATAACTTGATTTTGTTTTGAGAGTGTAAATTAGCTAGCTACAGTCTTCATGATGAGGGTGGCTTACAAGGCATGAAAGCACAGGAGACCAGGGATGTGTATTGTCTCAAGGACTCAAAATCATCTTATAAATCTTCCTTTCCACAGAACGCAATCAAGATGGTTTTCAATATGGTGTCAAGGTGATACTGCTGTAGAAGCCCGTGTGTGTTTGAAGAATGTGCGTGAGTCAGGCTTTAATGAACTTGAACCTAGCGTCAGAGATGAACAGAATTCAGGATGTGCGGTTCCTGGAAACTTTGAAACACTCCTAAAAAGGGGAGATTCTGAATTAGGGGTCAGCCCTGTCAGCCAGCCGGTTTGGGAATGCCATAGCTGCATCCCATGATGACTCTAGCTCCGTGATATTTCTGGTTGCTCCTGGGCATTGGGTGTGAGGCTCCCTCAGGAAAGTACGTAAAGCCTGAAAGTACGCAATTACTTAGCCAGTGTTTCTGTAATGGCATTTCTTAAAATGCAAAAATGGGATCTCTGTCAGGCTCCCTATCTAACACGAGATGAAGATGTGCAAGTCAGTGCTCTGAAGGAGCTCAGATGATGTTAGATCCATACCAGAAAATTACGCCTTCGTCTACCCGAGTTCAGGATATTAAAATGGACTGATACATTACTAATGGTATTAGCCTCCCAAAGAACGTTTAAAAGTTCTAACCAGTGTGTAATAACTAGTTATTTATTCTCAGTAATTTAGGTGCACATCATAAGTTGAATTTAAGAAAACAATTTTTTTTTTTCCTGAAAAAAACCCCTCGTCTCTGCATGAAGCTTTGTGCTGTATTTCTTTGCTTATTTAGGAAGCAAAGAGAAACAATTTCTTTTTGATCTTGAAATCTCAAGAGTACATCCAGATTCCCTTCTCTGCCTGTAGGGATGATGTTCTTCATATTATTTGTATAGATTGCAAGTTCATTAGTTGGAAGTGACACATCACTCCGAAGCTATTAATATTCTCTGTTCTACTATATTCAGTGACTCTGTATACTGCAGTAACTCAGCCTAGCCTCTTCCTTACTTGTATATACTCTAGTTACTGTCTTTGAATCTTGGCTGAGTTTCCTTGTTGTCATACAAGATGCACTTTTGTATTTATTTTGTTTACAATTTTATCTGGAAAAACCCTGGCACGCATAGAACTCACATTCATGTCATCACACTGAAATCTAACCCTTCGTGCAACAGTATCACAGTGTTGTTGAGAGATGGCTTTGCTTCTGAAGGCAGAGTGTAAGGGAGAGGCAGAGATATGCATAGAAGAAGGAAAAAAAGTATGTGGAGACAAATACAGGATGAAACTAAAACCACATGATATTAGAGGGTGAGAAATACAACAGCGGGTCATTGACAAGAAAGCGCTGGTTTAGACATGCAGGTAATTGAAGACAGACAAAAGGATGGTTTTAAGCACAGTTTTATTAGGTTAATAGACCAGGCATATTTCTGATAGGTCCAATGTGTTGTTACAGGATTCTTACCACGTAACTCATAACTCAGGATAGGCCTTCTTTAGCTTACCCACAGGATTTAGCTTGTAACCTGAGCAAAAGCCGGAACATAAAGATTATGGCCTAAAATAGCACAAAACCTAATTTTGTTGCTCGACCAAAATTAAACTTAAGTTATGTTTTAAACTGCAGACACAGTGGAAAGTACAGGTAGTGGAAAAACAGAGTAACAAATGAGGAAATCTCAAGTAACGGTATTTTTATTTCACCTCTGTATGTATGTGCTTGAAACAAAATCTGATACTAGGTAAAACCCAGAAGATTATATGACTGAATAATAAACTAAGTTATGCTTAAGTAGTGGTAGGTGACTTGGGCAAAATATTTGTGAATGGTGGATTAGAAATGTGACTCATGGATTCCAGTGCTTTAGTAGTAACATAAAAAGGCTAACTAGAAGAGATACCAGGGTCTTTTATAAACAGTGTTCTCTGAAGCCTGATTTTTGCCATCTCAGAGGTACTTGCTGAACTTGATATTTGGTTTAGTTGCTGTTCATTAGGGAAGCAGATAATAAACCAAATGCTTGCTTTAAAAGTCCTAAAGATTGATATGCAGTCTTAAAAAATATTGTACGCTGGCTCTTCAGAACCAGAACTCATTATTTGGAGAGTTCATTAAAATGTGAACGATAGATCAGCAAGCTCAGTCTTTAGGGGTCCTTCCATATTCGTATGGTAAAGGTTAGGAAAGAGCGAAACTCAAGCTTTCCAAACCCGTAATTCTCATTCCTGCTGTAGACTTGAAGTCCCCCAGAAAAATCTTGTATCTCCTTTACTTCTGAGAGAAGATTTTATGGGTTTTGGTTGTTTTAATCATATGGGATGCTGGCTAAAACTAGAATAGAAAAACTTAGAATAGATAAATTTAGATTAGTGGAATGAATAATTCTTAAACTACTGAGTACCATATTTCTAAGTCCCCACATCTGTGAAGCTCCCTACTAGTGTTTAACTGATGGTAGAAGGAAGTTTGTGATTTTTTTGGTTTTTTTTGTTTTTAAGCTATCCCAGTGGAAGAAATTCTTCTTGATCCCTAAAGCAGTGGTTTGGTTTAGTTTAAGTGGTGTTAAGAAGTTGTGATGCTTTTGATGCAGTGGCAGGCGGGGGTGGGGAGCCAAGCAAACAGATCCCCCCCCACACATTCGCATTCTTACAGCTCCCTCGTCAGAGGCTACATCTACATTAGAGAATCTGGAAGTGGTTTTAGGTTTCTTGGGCAAGTCCCTTCTTGCTGATGCACCACCACCCTGATATCTGAGAGAGAGAGAAAACCATGGACAGGAAATCTGAATGGAAGTTGTGGTGCTCTGTGAAAGATGCTCCGCCATAGACTGTCAAGGTGCAGGACCGTGTGCTCTACCTGGGGAAGTAACTGTAAACACAGACCTCTACAAGGCAAGAGGCTCAGAAATGTTTAAGCTGGGGTGAGCAGCTCCTCTCTTGCTGGAGCTAGCTAGCTAGTGGGAGTGATGAGCTTCACCCACTTGCTTGCTTAGACTTCTGCAGCAAGCCGAGATCCCCTCCTTCCTGGATTGGCATGTAGGGAAGTATAGGGTTGTGACAGAAACCATGAATAAAGGAGTAATAGCAATACAAAATATTAACGTTGTTGCCTGAATGAAATGCTGTGTTTGTAATGCTGGTAATCTTGTCAGTTAATGAGAGAAGTTCCCCACCTCTTTTCATCACTGCCTGGACTGTCCTGGTATTCTGCATGCAAGTCATGGTGGATGTTCTGGGAAACCTGGTTGGGACCCCTTCCTGTGGTAGCTCCAGAGAGTCTGAGATGCTGAATATGTAAGGATTTAAGATAAATTTTCTAAGATGTTGGACATGAAAGTATCTATGACATACTTAGTTTTCTGTTCTCCATCTCTTCTTGTTTCGCTCTTCTATTAAAATGGATCTACTTTGAAATGGCGATAAGCATTCACTTTTCGAGGAATTATGTCAATTGCACAGTATGCAGTAAGCTGTTTTACGCAGACTGTGGAATACATTTGAATATGAAATTCTGGGTATTTTGTGTGTTTTACCTGCTACATCATAGGCTTCTGCAAGCAACACTGGCAATTGTTAAAGGTCATAAACCTTCCTGGACTTATTCTGCGTCTGGAAACGCTGGATATTATTGCAGTGTTAATCAAAATTTTCAATGTAGATCAGAGTGGCAAGAAATAAGAGAATTCTATTTTCTGTAGTCATTAACTTATTTTTTTTCTTCCTGGCCGATCCAAAAGAGAAACAGTACCAAGAAAATGTGCATAATTTATATTTGATACAGTATGGGTAGTACCAAAATCAACATTTTAAGAGAGACCTCTTGGAGTTTTATTTACCAGATGAGTTTAAAGCCAGAAAGCTTGTATGTTTTGGGAAACTGTATAGTAATTAAGCAGTATAATTTTGGATTTTATTTTCTATTTTAATGTTTAATTTGAGTAAGAGAAAAACATCGTATGAGCCACACAAAGGTCTGTCTACCTCCAACGCTGGCTGTAAGCAGAAGCCTGAAGAGGAGCAGTGTAAACACATATGGTAGTACACTAATACTCTTTCAGGCTCCAGCTGTTATTTCAGGACAGGGGTCTTCCTTTGCCAGTTGCAGTGTTGGTGTGTTTAATAACCTAAAATACAGATGTAATCTATTAGCATATATGGTCTGTCTCTGAGTCCCTGTAAACTTCTAACATCCTTTAGCAAGAAATGCAAGGGAGTCTAATATGTCTTGAATGAAAAAAAAAAAAACCCCAAACAAAAAAAACCCCCCAACCCAGTCCAAAGAATCCCCCTTTTCTCATTTGAAATCTGTCTGACTTCTTTTATTCCTCTTCCCAGTTCTTCTGTCAGAAGAGACAGTGCACAATGAATTATTGTTTACTGTTTCCCTGCCTCTTAGGATTTTTATTGTCCTTTACTGTGTTCACCCCAAGGCTGTGTCTTTTTCAGGTAGAAGAGCCTTAGCTTAATTGTTTCCTGTGCAGAAGCTGCTCCGTATCGGTGGCTGTCCATATTAACAGATTTAAAGTATCCAGCAAAAGCTGTTTAAAAGCAATAAATAAATAAATGGAATGCGCATTTGCTTACGAGTAGTGGTGACCTTCTCCTTTGGTTTTTGCTGGTCAAGGTGTTCCAGTGGCCTGCCCCAAGTATTTGCCTGCAGGGCTGTAGCAAGTGTTTACAGCACAGTCGCGTTTACTGGATTGATATCTAGAAAAGATGATCTACTGTGATGGTAATGGCTTTCCTTTCCCATGTACCAAGCATGATATATGGCATTATGCCTGATGCCATTCTCATGAAAACATTTATTCTGTTTGTGCTGCTTTGCTTTTAACTGTTTACAGCCACGTTCAGCATTATGATATGCAATACATTGCTGTAGTGTGGATTACACGCAGGTAGCATGCTGGGCTTTCATGTTAAGCAGTTACCTAGTGCCAGAGACTTTCCTTATGCTTTTACTTAAGATGCAATTCCTAGAGACATCGCTGTCCAAGGAAGTGTGAAGAACTTGGACCTGTATGACTGTGAGATGGTTTGCTCTTCCCAAATACTAGTCGTTCTGTGCTTCCTTAGGACAAGTGGAATAGAATGGGACAGATCTGAAAGAAGAGGGTGCCTCAGTCAAAGTACAAGTAAGTTATTGGTAGATAAAATGCTGTGCAATTTTGTGTCTCAATTTGGAAGATATATAGGCACGTTAAATGCAGAGATCCAAGTCTAGCAAATGCCAAACCTTTCTTTGCTAATCAGTAGTTTGAGAACTTCTGTTTCACAGAAATTAAATGTCTTGTCAAGATTATTTTGACTTTCTTTTTAAAAGTCGTTTCTGGATGCCTGTCTGCCTCTGTGATATGCCTATTATCTTCCCTTTCCTGGGGTGAACAAGTAACATTTAGCAAATCATGGTTTCATTCTGGTTTCCCTTCAAACTATAAACAAACTGCTGCAGGTGAACCTGGTTAAATGTCAGTGGTCTGCTGTGCTAATTGCAAGGAGGTTTAAGTATTCAATTACTAATCTTTGCAGGCTCTGAAATCCTAATTCATTACTTGTAATCTCAGGATCATAAAGCTTTTGAAATTCTGAAAACTCAGAAAATTGTTTCTGGTGTGAATGGCAGTTTATTCATGAAAAGAAGATGAGAAGTTAGTTATTCTGGGTGACTTTCAGTTATAGTTTAATTGTTGGAAATTCTTTCAATTATAAACATATGAAAGATTAATTTTTACAGAGAGCTTGAGAGTTCCTTGTTAATTTTGTGCTTTGTGTGCAAAAAGAAACTTTCCCAGAAACTTTGAAGCTAATGTTACATATGGTAATCCTGTGAAAAACTGTTGCCACTCAGTTCAATCCTTTGCAGTGTTGCTTTGAAGTGGTTGATTGGGAGACATTAGTCCCCATTAGAAAACTTACTGGGGCCATTAAATGAGGAATATGGCCCCTAGTTCTCCTGTAGGTTTGCTAAGGAGCTCTGCCGTATGGGCGAGTATGCTACCAATGTGGTTTAAAAAGCTTCTGAGCCGGAGTATAGAAAACAGAAATTCTTACAGTTGTGAACTGTGACTGTGAATGTTGTTGATGTGTACTGGTCTACTGGATGTAGATTTGAAAAGAATGCACTGCATTCCCTGTTCCTTGTTAGTTCTCTTAAACTTTCTAAATCCTTTCTTATCCCTTTGATCTGAAATAGAATAAATCTGATCTAAGTGAAAACTATTTGTCTCTAGAATTAAAAAAAAAAACAAATCATTCTTTTTGTAGAGAGGGCTGAGACTTTAGGTATGAAAGCTTTAGTTTTTTTGTATGGTCCAGATTTTGTGAATTTTTTTTTTTTTTTTTGAATCTGCATGATCTTAAATTTTGCCTCCCCCCCCCCCCCGCCCCTTTCTTCTGTTGTAGGACCTTCTTTTAGGCTGCTTAGGCTTATTCCAATGTACTTTTGCAGCTTATGGGGGTGTGTGTGTATAGTTAAGATGGTGATAAACTGGAAGAGAGAGAAGATGACGTATATCAATTGTAGTAAATCAGTGGTCTAGGGTACCCTCTAATTTAAACTGCAAATATGAACCTAGAAATGGAAATCTACAGCTGTTAATAAAGGAAATATTTGAAAGTGCTATTATTTATAGCTGGTCCTAGGTATGAGATCCAGTGCAGCATACCCTTAAAATACACGGTACTGCTGCACTGAATGTAGTTGAAGTACTTGTCAGTTAGTCTTTGACTATTTGGCCATACTCCACCCCAATATGCTATTCAGTTGTTTGTGAATGGGTCCAGTGTTTGTACCTGCAGAAATCTGCTTCTTTGGCTTTTGCAAGTATTCATGATTTTTTTGCATGCAACAGGGCTTCCTGACATCTGCTTCAAATCAATTTTTTTCTTATAATATTCATGTATGCCCTCTTGTCCTGTCATGTGTATTAAACTGAAAATAATTCTTGAGTAGACATCCATATCATGTAGGATTTTGTGTACTTTTTATGAACGCCATCTGGATTTGATACTGCTGTAGAGAGGCAGGATGCTTTGTTTCTTGACAGTTTTCTATCAGAAACACTGTCAGGAAGGAGTCCGTGGGCCTTTCTTCCTTTCAAACCTGAGATAGCGCTGTCTCTGTCTACAACTTTACTTCATAGGCTTTTTAAAAGTCCGAAATCCGCAACCACAAAAGGCTTGAATAGTCTAACTAGCTCAGGAAGGGGTTTCTGTAATGTTGCTGCAGACTCTCATTTATAGAGTCTGCAGAGCTGTAGCAGGCGGTTTGCCAGAGCAACAAATTAACATTATTTAACATTTCTGAAACTTTTAATTAAGCTTGTTGTAGGCTTGCAGGCAAACTGGAGCATATATTCCCATCCTCTGCTTAAGAATGTTCCTGGCTTCTAGATGAGTTTTCCTAAGTGGTCCCAGCTCTAATAATGTCATCCTAACGAGCTGTGCAAAACATGGTGTGTTTTGTTCTTGAGGCTTCATGCATAGCAATTTTACTTTCAGTCCACATGAGTCTGCACCCCATGATTTTTATTTCGAGTTTCAGGTTCAGTGGGGAAAGAAGAAGAGAAAAAGCAGCATTTCAGAGGGGTTTATATTGGTTCCATAAACTGGCCCATATTCTCTCTAAAGATGTGTGAATCTTAGCTAACCTTTTATGAATAGTTTTGTATTTGTAAAGAAATTCAAAAGGGGCACATTGTGTAGTTTATGACTTCATTGTGAACATTTTTTACAGCTGTAATCCTTCCTTCTGAATGTTATATTATGGCTATTGCTCTTTCTATGTGGCTAAGGTAACAAAATGGTTCCTCTTATAAAGCCCTATTTGCAGACAGCTTGTGAAACATTCAGCTTTGCAGATGAATTGTTCTGTATCTTGGATTGTGGCCGCATATACGTTTGGGGTTTTTTTTTTGCGGTGTGTGGGGGTTTTTTTTGTTTTGTTTTGGAAGTCTTGAGCAAAATCAGTTCAATCACTTGTACGACAGTGAGGAAAATGGAAGTCGAATGTTTAGAGCAACTAAGGTTGGAAAGCTAGTTTTACAGGAAGTATTTTACACTCTAAAAAGAAGGGCCTGAGTATGTTCTGGAGGGGGTTATTTCTGGTTAAATTATAAGCCAAATCCAGGCAAACCTGGAAAATGCACCTGTAGAGAGAGAGTGAACAGAATGGCTCCAAGTCTTTCTGGATATTTTCCTAATCTTTAATAAAGCTATGACTTGGTG
This sequence comes from Sagittarius serpentarius, assembly GCA_034782735.1. Classification (NCBI taxonomy): domain Eukaryota; kingdom Metazoa; phylum Chordata; class Aves; order Accipitriformes; family Sagittariidae; genus Sagittarius; species Sagittarius serpentarius. Next base: position 14,533,944 of record JAVKLA010000007.1, on the reverse strand, counting down.
AAGGAGATGCTCCTTATGTTACATCCTTCAGCAAAGGAATCCATTACTTAAGAAAGGTGCAGGGAGCAATAAACATAGGGTGGTTTTTTTTCTTCGTCAGAACATGAAGGATTGCCAAAGCCGCACCTTTTCAAGTATTTTTGAGTCCAAGTACAGTCCAATTGGAAATGTTTCAATCAGAGGAAGAATTGCATATGGAGGAAAATAGATGAGATCCCTCCCCCTCCTGCCTCATTCTGGGCATGGATTTGTAGTGGATAGAAGACCCAATTCCAATACTTTTATGAAAGAATGTCATTGTTGTTACAGCGAGTAGCTCCAACAGAAGTAACTGAAGGTTGGTTTCAGCATAGTGAATTCCTTGATGATCAGCTTGCTTGTGGATGAGCAGTGGTGGTCTGCATTGGAAGCCTTTTTGAGGAGTGGCTTGAGTAACAGGCCCACTTGTGTGAGTGTGCTTGGAAACACTGGAAAGGTTTGCTCCTTTTGTGTAACGAGGAAACACACATATTCTTGAAACCTGGTTTGCTGCGTGGTACATCTCTTTTCACATAGCTGTAGCTCTGGTCCTGCTTCCTTCATTGGATAATCCTTTATGATTCCCGGCCATCGACAGCTTGGACCCTGGCAGCCTGAGTGGCTGTCGTGGTTTAACCCCAGCCAGCAACTCAGCACCACGCAGCCGCTCACTCGCTCCCCCCCCACCCAGTGGGA
>JAVKLA010000007.1:14465866-14533130 GCA_034782735.1 Sagittarius serpentarius | reverse complement strand
ACTGAACTGAAAACACAGCACTGTACCAGCTACTAGGAAGACAATTAACTCTATCCCAGCCGAAACCAGGACAGTGGCAGCATGTACAGTTAATTCATAAGGAAACTGTTTTTTCTGAGAATGTGAGGTGCATAGTCTGAACCTATGGGCTGACAATATCTTCCCTGTACTTCAGTATTATCCATAAAGAATGCTAATATTCTGTTAGGAGCTATATGTTACTGAGAGAAATGTCATATCCCTGAAGATTGACATGCCTTTATGGGTGTCTCCATTTTTTTTACAGCTTTTTTTTTTAATCTGTGCCTATTACATGATACAGCAGCGTCTGCATCACATGGAAATAATGCACTCCATAGCATTTGTACTCAAGGGGCAAATCACTATGCATACCACTGAATTAGTAGGATCAAACATGTCCATGGAGTAGCTCCTGATTTCTAGTGAATTGTGCTGAAGTTTGCTTTCTTTTTTCCCGTTGGTGTTTGTCCTGCCAGCTGAGAGAATTTCTACAGAAGTCATGATGCTCCCCAAGTAGTTTGTTTGCTCTGTTTTTCTAAAGACATCTGAAGAAGGGCTATACATAAAACTGACTTATAGGCATTGTGGCAGAAGCAGGGAGTTGCTACCTGTCGATATATAGCTTGGGATTGTGGGGACTGGGCCTTGTTCACTTTGTACCTTGAAACAGTGTTGGTGACGGGGAGCTTATTTTGTGCTTCCAGACTATACTTTTGTTTGTGGTTTTTTTGGTGGTTCCTGGGATGATATAATTCAAGAACTAAGAATATATCAGTTAGTTTGTCAAATAGCTTAACAGCAGTTCTTGTTTCAAAAATAATAATAAAAAAATTGGATATCATAAAAAGTACATGGGAAATATTCTAGTACTCTTCTGCCCAGTAAAACTCAGCTAGATGTCATACTGAAACTTTTAGATTCTAACTGGTAATTTATGGTCCAATAATAGGACTCTAAGGTAGCAAAACATGCAACTAGAAAAAAGTATTTTCATAAGAAGGACAGTATTTTGATGATTTTTTTTTTTTTGTGTAATGTTTAGAAGTGTCTCTATTATTGTTAAAAACCCAGGAAGGACATTAAGGTTTTACTGTCCCAATTCATGTTAAGGAGCTGGTGAAGTTTGTAGTGTTTTCTGCTGGCTGAGTTGATGCCAGTCTGATCAACGTTCTGGATGCTGTGTATGTTTGAAATAGCGTAGCTTCGGCTTGGCTGATTTGCATGCATACAAACATTGCTGTCTTTCAATAAAGCATAATAAATGTATACTTTTCATACAAATGGGCTTTTCAATCTGTAATTAGTAAAATGAGAAATGTGCGAGAATGCAACATACTTTGTTTTTTAAATGACTTTTCAATAATTCACGATGAGCTGAAACAAACTTTTTCAGGAAATTTTGCAAGAATGCCTCGTGTGAAGAGATGAGGAAGCAGCCTCCTGTTCTCGTGCTGTGAAAACCTGAGCCGTTAATATTTACAGCATTCTGGTAACTAGCAATAGAAGGTTTTCATTATTAATTCAGTTTCACTGGAGCAGTTATTTATGTTGTGGTGATGGTAGAATGTATTATATACGTTTCCATTTAATGGATGGGATAAATCGCTTCGGCTTGGCCTGCAAATATAAACCGTCCTAATTTGAGAACAGCCCTGTAAAGCAGGAATGTGCACCTCATTTTAGGTCAAAACATTTGTAATGAACGTGTCCAAGACACCTGCAGAAAATTAAAGCCTTTACTCCCCTTGTACACAAAAATTTCAAGAGGTAATTACTCTCAGTGTGAAACATAATACAGCTCCCATTAGATGGAACACATGGAGTGAAAATTGAATAGATGTCTTGTCGGGATGCTTCTGAGAATTAATAGGGCTGTCAAAAGCAGTAATAGGAGTGTTTTCTTCGCCTTTGTGTACAACTATCTCTCTCCTTATCTTTTGCAGTTTATGATGAGGCTGTTGTCCTTCAGCTCAGCGGACAGACTCAGGCTCCTTCCATGTCACTGTCTCCTGCCAGCCACTTTGTTTCTGCGGAGCTGGCCGTTGCCTTTAAAGGCTCCCACTTTTGTCCTCGGCCTGCCCAACTCCGTTGCGCTCGGTTCCCGGTCGCCGTGCCAAGGGCTGGCGCGGAAGTCTCTACTTTTCTGTGAGCTGCAAGGATGAGAGTGACTAAGTGGGGCTGCTGGGTTCAGTGTTGCACTTTGTTAAGCCGTTCTTTTATCCTTCAGGGAACTTCCTCTGTGGAGATGGAGCTGAAAGTTAAGCTTTCATGCTTTATTCTGGCGGCCGAGCCACAAACATCCAGTTTCCTCTCTTATTGTTTGACGTTTTGTTTATTATGTCTCTCTGTTACAGAAATAGAGCAAACAGTCTTTGTGTTCAGGTTTTCTGCTCCCTCTGACTACTGAATGATGATAGGGTTCTGGTTCGGAGCTTGCACTGGTATTTCCTCCGTTCCTGCTAGTTTTGAAGGTCTCTGCCAAATGGCTAAATTGTATGCCTGCATATCTGTAGTACCCGATTACTACTGATTTAGTAGCTATTCAGTTCCATCTGATGGTTTTCAGGTAAACAAGGTGGGAGATGTGCTGGCAGCCTTTGGTGCTTACAGAACCTTCGCTTGTACTCGGTGAGGCAGGTGGTGCCTTGGCTAATGTCACACCGTAACCGGGTTGTCTTGCAGTGCAACTGTCTGCGCCACTTTGGGTCTGCTCCAGAGCAATTCATTGTAATTGCTTAGCCTTCTGCTTGGTTTGAACATTAGAACCTCTTTAAACATGAACTGAAATCTGTAGCCTGCAGTAGCGACCGTAAGTTTGACTGAAACGCTTCAGGTTGCAGTGAGCTTGTTAGAAGGGTTTATCCATTAATTCACGGACATTTTCAGCAGCTCTATTGTAGAGTTAATTGTCAGCGTGCAGCCTTGCCAAGGGTAGTTTGAATTGTCCCCAAGTCTCCCAGGAGGGATTGTAACATTTCAGATGTTACAAAAATACCTCGGGTTCTGTCCCTCATGCTGAGTGATAAGCTTCTACCGTTTAACATGCAGTGGCATGTGTTGATTGTGTTTGAGGGTGGGTGAAATTAAGGATCCATCCAAGCCTTTGACTACCTAAGTAGGAGTATAACAACCCCATGATGCCTGCTTCTCTTTGCTTTTTCCCTTCTCTCCTCTCTTTCTTCCCTGCAACACATACAATGATTTGTCTCAAGGGATGGTGAGGAGATGGAGTCCTCATGTGCACAGTGTGTTTTTTCTTTCTTTGGGCCAGTCTTATGGCAAGCTATGATCTGTTCTTTTGGCAGCATTAAACATTGGAATAGTCAAAATGTCTGCTTCTGCCAGTTCAGAAATAAGTCAGTAAAACACCTGCAATGCTTTGCTCTGTCTCAAAATTATTTTCTTATTCTCCTGCTAGCAGTGACTCTGGATAACTTGCATTGTAGAGTTGCGTTTAATGATTTCTAGATAAAACCTAGTTCATTTGTGAGCAAAAACTTGGTTTTGCCAAATCAGCCTTGCAAGCTAAGCATGGAACTGGAAAGCTAGAGATGTTGGCTTTTCTTGTGTGCTGTCCTCACTGGTAACCCCCATTTTATGCCCCTATATACTCTATAAAAGTATATAAAGAGTGCATTTTGGCATGTATGACAGCTCTAGTACAGATCAATTCCCAGCTAGAACAAATAGGTTTTTAACATGTAAATTCAATAAATGGTAAGATTGCAGAGTTACATTTCACTCTGTAGTTCTTCCCTCAAAACTTCTGAGCTACTTTGATTCATATCTTGTTTTTTCTTATGGACTGGTTCCATGTGAAATTAGAGACTCGGACACTTAATACACTTGTAATTCAGCATTTCCTTTTAAATAGTGGTTTAAAGATCAAAAGAGCTATGAGCCTGTGTTGTCTATATTTTCCGGATTGGGAAACTTCCCTTACACTGCTTTAATTGTCAACTTTCCTGTCCTTTTCTTGCCCTTACTTTATTTCAATGTAACCGTGCTCATATTTAATTTGCTTGTGTTGTTGCCTATGTTTTTGCGAAGCACTTTGGGCGCTGTAAATGTGATTTATATCAATTAGAATCAAGCTGGACTCTTACTACAGATTTGGACTTGAATGTTCCCTGGGTTCCAGGAGGTTTTGGGAGAAAGTCATGCAGTTTGGGACTTCTGGTTGCTTTTCTATGTGATTTTTTTTTTTTTTTTTTTTTGCCCCCACCTTGTTAATCACTTCTTGTCTGAAAGTGGCCAAATAGCAATTCAGCTGCCCTTCTGGTCTGTGTTCTGATCCTAAAGTAGATTGTCAGTGGTGTTTTTTTGCCTCCTATACTTTATTCTGTGGGCTTAAAAAGATTATGCTTAAACTTTTGGCATGATAGTTACTTGCAATCGTGGGGATACTCCTCAGGTTTTCAAGTCTCCTGAACTGACGTTTGCTGAAAAGTTAATTTAAAATAAAGAAAGCGGTGTTTGGACTGTGTTGCATGTTCTCGCTGTTGTAGCCATTCTTAAATATATTCTTGTAACTGAAAGGCTGTCATCTAGGAACATTCAGAGCTCCCTGTATTATGGTTGGGTTTTTAAATTAACTGAAAATAGAGACCCGAGTTCACAGGGAGTTTTAAAAGCATGGAATTTTTCCTGTGCATCAAGTGTAATTATTTTCTTGACATTACATGATGTAACTTTTTTCCTTGTAACAATGGTCATACTCTGATTTGTACCTGAGGTAGCAAGGTAGAACGGAAACTGCCTGGGGGTGGCTCTTGTGACTCCCTTGGCCTTCAGCAGCCCAGCAGCATCTTGCTCTCATGGACCGTTGAGAGATCGAGGCCTTTTGCTGCTCATGTTATCATTTATATATCTGGCAATCAGTACTCAGGAGAGTTTGAAGGTAGCTGAATTAGATTACTCCAGAAAAACAAAACCACTTCTCCCTTTCAGCTGCAGTTTTGGGGAAATGTTCTCTCTCTATTTGAAACAACACGTGGTGTTACAGAATAGCGCAGATGGTATCACAGTGTCTGCAAGTCCCTTCTCAGAAGTCCCGTCTCAGAAGCAGCCTTCGAATAGCTTCCTGTGAGCATCCAGTTCACCACAAAACATGGGGCTCACGTGATTAATGTGGGTATGGATAGGTCATTGCTGGAGGCGGCTGTCCTCCCTGCAGTACCTCCAGAACTCTTCCTTCACCTGTAACTACTTCTGCTTCATAAACTTATAAAAAAGATAATGATGTAGTATCCAGCAGAATGAGACACTTATCTGGGTTTCAGAAAGACAGTCATACAAATAAAGGGAACCATAAAACGTAACAACCTTGACAAGAAATGAATGCTGGCTAGGACAACTTTTCCTTTCTGGATCATAGACAGGTGCTATCCTAATGGAAACTCCAAAAGTGAGGGGAGACTGAAGAATCATTTTGGAGTCTGATGTAAGAACCAAATGGCTACAGTTCAGTGTTGCTTCAGGAGTTGGAAAGTTAAAAGTAATCCCAATAGCCAAATTAGCGGCAAACAAAATGTTAGTCAAAGGTGCATAATAAAATTAATGTTGTTACATAGTTCTGCAGTTTTCCATGCGCACTTGCAAGAATTTTGTGGATATGATTTGTTTTTCTGCATACAGACACGTACGTGTCCTTTAGCTTTTCAGTATCGTACCTTTCCAACAGAGGAGCAAAAAGCAGTTTTGATAAATAGCGTTTTCAGGGATACGGTGTGTAAACCATTTGAGTGCAAGATGTCTTAATTACTTTTACAGGATCTATGAAAACCAAAGTATTTTGGCCAAGGACTGATTTGCATTTCACGACTGAGCACTTTCTGAGTCTGTCCTGGTCATTTGTCCTAGCACTGAGAAAATGTGATTCCATGTAACATTAAAATTTCAAAATAAATTTTAGAATATATAGGAAGAGGTAAAGATGATGCTTTCTTAGTTGTGTTTTGTGGTACGCTAGCCTTTTGGTACTTGCAACGTTGCTGCTATTTTTGTGGTTGTTTTGAAGAGCTTTCAGAATAACACACAAGGTTTCTGCGTGTATATTATGCGTATATAGGTGTGGTGTTTAGACACCTAAATGTGTCATCAGTCGGAAAACAGATATGTCTCCCAGTAAAACCCATTAACTTTTCATACTGTATTCCATCTCTTGTTACTGTTTGTTTTGAATGGCCCTGTTGTTTTTACCTGAGTGGTGTGCTGGTTGCTCTCATGATACATTTTTTAAAATAAAGGGGTAGGGAGAGACCTTCCAGACATCTGTTCTAAATCAAAGTTGCTTTAATTTCTGTGTATGCCATCTTCTATCCATCGCGTATGCTAATCCTCAAATAGTCAACATGTGCAGGATTTCATGTGCTGTCTCATAGGCACATCTTTAGCTTGTATTTTCAACTAGTTCACGAACATGTTTGCTTTAACATATTTTTAGCTTGCTCTTCTTGGATTTTAAATCCAGAATCAAGAGCACAGTGCCCTTCAAGTGTCATTTCAGTGTGTTCAGCATCTTTTAATAAAATACGAGTTAAACAAGCCCAGCTGGCAGTTCACAGGATATGTTTGGACATTCTTTCCACTTAGATTAACAGGACTAAATCTTAGATGCATTTGTAATTATGTAAATCCACATGAACTCAAAGCTGCCATTCAGATGGTTTCAGAAGAAAAGCGGTTGCATCGCAAAATATCAGTGTCATTGCTTGGTTGTGAGGTTCCTTAAAATTTTCTCCCCTTCCATAGCCATGCTGAATAGATGATAGCAGCTGGGGAGATAAAAGGTTAGATAGTATACCACAGTAAGCGATGCATTAAACATTGGCTTTTTTTATATCTGTTCTCAACTGATTTGTTGCCTAATTCCAGTTAAAGGGCAGCTTTCTGCTTCAAAATGGCAAAAAGATGTGAGTCGTGATTCTGTGTTCGTCTGTAGGAAGAAAGGACTTTTGAAAATATATAGCTTGGCTTTTTTTATCTTACTGGAGAGAGGGGTACTAAGGTGTGGGACACACATGATAATGCCTAGGCATAAAATAAAGCCGAAGTTGGAACACAATGCTCTGTTTACCTAGGAGAGGACAAATTTGGCCACACACAGCCCATAAGATGTAGGTGCAACTCCTTTAGGTGAGTTCCAGAAGTGATCTGAATATTGGCATTTCTTTGGTCTGAATGGAAAGGTCATGTCCCTCGCATTAACTTGTCCAGCAGCACTGCTGTGTGCCGAGGTCCGGGGGAAGAGTGTGTGGCGGGGTGGAAGGCAGCGTGTGTCGTGTGGGAATCCCAACGCAGAAGAAAAATCGTGACCAGCCGTGCTTTTGTTACCCCGAAGGAAATACTTTTTAACAGCCTTTGGGATATTATAACTAATGTAAAATAAGAGGCTCTGTCATTTTTTCCCTCTGTGGCACTAGTCTGTCCCCACTGAAATGGTCACGTACGATATATAAAATCACTCCTGTGAGGCTCATTTGGGGTGAATCAAGAGAAAGGTGAACGTTCTGTAGGAATTGAAAATGAAAGGCTTTGGTCAGCGAGCATTACGTTCCCCCAGAGACTGCTAGTCTGGTCTCAAAAAGCTGTTTTCTTAACGGCTAAAATTCAAAGGAAAAAATTTTGCTTGTATCACTTCTCATAAATGTGAGTAATTTAAATGTTTGGAGTATCTAATCTGAAAGGTGACAGTGTGAGCTGCAGTGTACCCCGGAGCTTGCCCCTAGGAGCAGGGCAGAGACTTGCTAGCCCAGCAGGCTTAGCTCTTAGAGGTTTATAGAAATGCAAATTACATGCCAAATAACAAAATGAAAACAAAAAGAAGTGCTAAGCTACTGAAGTGGCTCAGCATGCTAATGATAGGCTTCATTAGATTATCCTAACATGGACAATTGCTGCAACTATGAGCAGAATAGATATAATGACTCTTCATTCACAACAGAGTAAGTGCTGAGTATAAGAGAATTATTTAGTGCTGTTTCCTTCAGAGTCTGTGTTGGACAGACTTGATAGAATGAAACCTCCTTATAGGGTATGATTTTGAATGATGAGGGCAAACAAACGTCTTTTTTACTGTTGTTTTTTTTTTTTTTTAACTTGACATCCGCAATGATTTTTAATGTGCAAATTTTTTTTGAAAGAGATCAACTTCAGAAGGCGAGAAAGGATGAAAAGATGCAAGACCCACAAACAGTAAATGTGAAACTCTCCATGTATCATACATAAAATAATAACACATATCAGGAGGCCTGCTTGATTTACTGTATCGGTTACTACAACTTTCTGTCTCCTTTGGAATAATCAGATAAAAGAAAGTGTTAAATTTAGCAACTTATAAATAACATCAACAGAAAATTCCAGTAGCCATAAACCCCAAAAAAGTTTGATTTCATGCTAAGTATCTTCATTATTACACGTATATATTGAATTTATTACTTAATGTATTATTAAAATTGTATCTCATACTTTGTGTAGATCATGCATGTGGGTGTGTGCATGTGTATATTATCATTCAGTACTGACCTTTTTGATTCTTCTGTTAACAAACAGGGCAGTATTCCAGCCACAGGAGGTCATCAAACACATTCCAGGTGCAGCCTTGTCTAATAGAAGAGCATCAGCATAAATGTGTTTATGCCTCTGAAACAACGTGTGATCTGTTTCAGATGTGCAAGATAAAATGAAGTGTTAAACTACTTGCAAGCGATAGTCTTTTTTTTCCCTCTGTTGAAAAATGGAGGTGCTTTGCGCTTTGTACCATACACTAGAGAGGCACACAAATCTATTTTGCAGAAATCTGGAGTCAAAAGATCTATAACTTCTTATAGAAAGACAATGAACAGTAGGAGGAACGCAGTATTCAAGGGCTACCTGGAAAATTGTTTTCATGGAAGAACACTGTATGTACAGGTTGTAAATAGCTGCTGTGTGCAGACCTACCTGAACCATGTTGCCTCCCTCTTTTTTTTTTTTTTAAATAAACTAGATACGTTGCCAATATAACTAGAATAAACAGATCTCTAAAACAGATAATGCAATTTTGCATTATAAAAATTTTCAGTCTTTTTTGTCATCACTGCATAAATTGCCTACTTGGTTTTGGGCCTTCAGTCCTGTAGGTAACGAAGTGCATAGGGCATCTGGTATGTGTGTCCGGGTAATGCTGTCACCTTGCTCTTTGTCTTTGACTCCCTCACAGTGAAATGTTGTTTTAAAAAAGCTTCTATTTTGGCAAATCTCAGCATGTCTTGACACCTCTCCATGAACTAACAGTCTGGGTTTTGACAACACTTGCTTTCTCCTCCTGGGCTTCAGGAACATCTTTGAGTGCTTTTAAGTGTATCAAATAATGGACACCAAAAACTTGAAGTCACTTGGATAGGTTTTAAGAGAATCTTTTTAAAGGTCTTTGTTTCTTCTGTTGACTTTTAGAATTGCTCATCTGCTTTCTCTTTGTCTTGCTCTGTAGATTTGGGATGAATGATACTAGAGGTATGAATTCACATGCATTCTGATACTACATACTAGCTTGAGTAGGTGGACTTTGGCATAGAAAGCACAAGGAACCGAGGAAAGGTACTTGATGTTATCAGATGTACAGTTCAACAAGAACTGCCAGAGGGAGTTGTTGCAGCAAGTGTAAAATACAGAACCTGTGCAAGTGTAATAAAGGAAATTGTCCCTTACGTTGAAGAGTCAGTATTGGGACAGCAGATGAAATGTGAACAATCATAGGGAAATGGAGTCAAGATAGATGCCTTTACCTTCTTTTCTTCCAGTTCTGATTTTTTTGAATATTTGTGCTGTTGTATGTCTACCCTCAAAAACCACAGTTCTTAATTATTTTTAAAATCTAGCTCGCATAGCTGCAAAATACTGCTCCCTTGCAGGGCCAGCTGAATTTATTGAGACTTTTTCCTATTGGTCCAATGTCAGCAATTTTCACTCTTGCAAATGATATGTAGCCCACAAAGCAGAAACATTTAAACTGTTCAACAAAATGTGCTGGTGCTCTGTACTTAAGACTTCACTGTGGCTGGCATGTAGTTAGCTTTTCTAAACAAAAAGATAAAATACTTAATGATACCATAGGAATGAAGTAGGTTGATGTGTGAAGTACAGTGGTGTTTTGCTGAAGAAACTACTGCACTTCATCGATATGAATGGCTCAGACATAATAGATGTGTGTGTGCGTTTATAAGATGTGTTCATTATAAAAGATTAATTTTTTCATTCTTACCTGTTTGTATAAGCTGTGTTGCCTTTCTTAATAAATACCACCTGGAAATCGGGGACAAAACTAACAGCTGTGATTTAACTTGTAGAGGATCTTACTGGGAAAGAATCTACCTGTCTCCAAGCATTAGCTGCTGCTGCTGCTTCTTCAAAAAAAAGTATCTGCAGATCACAAGGGGTTTGTACAATGGTACTATACTCGGGGCAAGGAAAATGGGATAAATGAAGAGACTACCCCTTGAATCTGGTTTTGTGCCAGGATTCCTTTTCTTATCTGATTAACTCTCAGATCACTTGTTCAGCACATTTTTTGCAGTAAAGGAAAAATAACTTCTTGAATCTCAGCTAAACCTAAATTTTCATATTTACAAATTACTTCCTTGTCAGATGTGGTGGTCACGGGTGCATTGGTACATGAGTCACATGATTATTGCTAAATAGTCCATTAGACTCGGAAACAAGGGGATTGGCCTTGATGTACTTGGGAGAAGTAAAGCAGACTGTTGCCACAAAATCTTTCAGGCAACTGAAGCTTATTTTGTACAAAAGTAATTTATTTTATTTACCTGAGCCATTTGATTTTATTATGATATGATTTGAAAAAGTTTATTGGTCCATGGAGATAATTTTGCAGATTATGGGTACTGTGACTGAGTACACTGAGAAGACTAGGAACCCATCTGTTTTAATTTAATTCATTAAATACCAGGAGTTTATGAAGAGCTGAATATGTCAGTCAGTCTCTATAATCTCTTTATAAAATGGTGAGATTCACAGGTAGGAAAATAATGTTATTATTTCCAGTCTCCAAGCCGTTTCTGAAAGCTGTTTGTTGCTTTCTGTAGGGAGAGTTAACTTTTGTGGAAATATTTTGATGTGATAAAGACATTAAAAATATTTAGTTTGCACTGCTGACTTCTCACAGTGTTTTGTCCAGATGATAAAGCTATGCAATGGATTGGGCTAAAATAAAGGTGATGAGGGACTTCGTACCTAGAGCTTTTGCGTGCTTGACTGCTATTCATTCCTCTTTATGGCTCCTGCTTTGACAAGTGAAATGTAGCTGCCTATGCTTTCCAGACTGTATCCCAAGTGTTCCAGATGAGATGAAGCCAACTCATGGAAAAGCATGTAGGCAGAGACAGCCAGTTTTTATGTTGATCCCCACCCCACGTAATCCCCTGTGGCTGACAGGCCAGTTAAAGTGATTTTGGGCAACAATTTTTCTCTTCTGTGCTATTGGGTTACATCTTTTCTCAGCAAGCTTGGGTGATACAGTATGATGAATTATGCTGGTAGCTTGTTGTCTTTATTATTTCTCATTTTGCTAAATCTGATTGCATTTTAAGCTCCCCTTTATGCAGACCATGGTCTACTGCTTTGTTCAGAAGAAGTTATTCCAGGAACTCTTGTAGTACTTGAGTCTCTGCGACAGGTGTGCTGTTTGCCTTTTGGAGAACAGGAGCTCCTTTGCCTGCCAAGGAGGGCAGAGAAAACCACCCTGAGGATGTCACAGCAGGGCTAAAACCTTCTTGGAGATTAGCGAGTATTGTTATTGCTTCTTTGGGAACGATTCCTGACTGTCCCCAACAAGATGACATGGGCTTATTATCTAAAGCAATGCTGACAGGAAGATTTTGTTGGCATTCCGAACAGACCTTCCAGGTTGTTGTCATTTTATCTTTATTTCTTTCAGACTTCTGCAGTTCCAGCAAAGAAAACGCGCTTCATTGGGAATTCACTTAGTGCTATATTTAATCTTCACGTTCTTTCCCCCATGCTTTAGCTATGTGTAAACAGCTGAGGTTAGAATATTCTATATTAAAGGATGCGTGTTGTTTATTTAATAATGAGAATACTTTTAATTCAATATGTTAGAGCTCAGTAATAGCTGAGTTTGTTCACATGATCTACCCCTAGGCATAAGTCAGTAAGCGAAAACCTCAGCGGGAGTCTAAAACTACTGGAAAATGTGAGTGAATATAAAGAAGAGGTAGTGATGTACACGGTGTGCACGCACATGCATGTGTGCACGTCTTCCCTATCAAGCGTTCTAAGCTGATCCCTTTAGGACTGATTTTCAAAGTTACAGGCAACAGTTTGGTTCCCAGTTACTCCTTACTAATTCCACCAGTTAGCTTTGAAACGCCCTTGCTAGAGCGTCTGAAGGTAATTCGCTTCCCTCCCCTTCGAATAGTATCATGTCTATGTTTTCCAGAATTCTAACTCGTGCCTGGATGCCCTTTTCTGAGAAAGCTCTCAGTGAGGAAGAGCGTTCCAAAGGGTTGATTACTTTCTTATTGCAGTAAAAAGATAAGTAATAATTGGCTGAAGGTGGACGCCTAATACCTGGATTGGCGCCGTTCCTCTGAATTTAAATCGCTTCACATCCCAAGCAGCATGCTGGACTTCAGCGAAAATTCTTCAGTGATTAAGAGTTTTGAAAATCGTTCAGTTTGAAAATGGAAATTTTCATTGCAGCCTAATGTTCTGTGGCAAAGTTTTTTGCTTATTTTAAATTAAATGGCATCTTAAGATTACATTAGTTACGTGAGAGCACACTGTAGTTTTGTTACAACCTGTGTCTTTACAGTGTTCAAATCCATGAGTTCTCTTGCAAAACCTCTTGATGCTAAACAAAACAGAAATTACCGCCCTTCGAGGAAGAAAATTTCCTTATGAAGGACATGACCACACTTTAAAAGTGCTTCCAATAACAGCGATCGAGAAACTTTCAGGACTGGAAGGCATAGATGAGATTATTTGAAAAAATGACTTTACATGCAAGATGGCCACTTCGTGTTACTGTAACATTGACATGGAAGAACGAAAGGAATGCTCAGCAGAGCCCGATGGCAGCAGTCCTTTAAATGACTGAACAGTATAAACAGTGTCTTTGTGTTTACGGTGCTGATTTCCTCCTTCTGTATATACACAGTGTGTGCATTGTGTGGAGATGCACGGGAGAACGAGGCAAAAGGTCTGGAGGAGTACAGTGAGGGATGGGGAAGAAAGAGGGCACGGGCCGGATCCTCAGCTGCTGTGCACCGATGGAATCAGATGAGAGTTTGCCGCAGCTCTGTACTGGCGCTGCAGACTTCAGAGCAGAAACCTGCAAGTCTAGCCTTAGGCTTGGAGAAGAAAGAGGACTTTGTGGCAAATGCGCCTTTCCAGAAAGGAAGGGAATCGGAGCTTTGAAGACATTGTGTGTGTGTGTGCACACACGTGTGTGTGGAAGAGAGAGAATGAAGGAGGGAACTTCTGGCTATTTGTTTCTTTTTTTCATTGTTATTTTTATACCACAACATGTGATCGTTTTTCTATAAAAATGTTTTTACTGCGCCCTTGATGTATTCCTATGAAAATGCAGTTTTTCCAAAAATACTCTGCATTTCTGAAGTGTTTTGTGGTTGATTGCTGCATCGTAATGTTCATGTTTTCATAACCTTGTGATTGGTCTCTGCCCCTGCATTACGCCATGTGTTACCCTTCCCTTTTTTGTTTATTTTCTCTCAGGTTTTTTTTTGTCAGCTGGGAAAAGAGGGCCATACTGCCAGCAGCTTTGATTCTGCCAGCACTGGAGAATGAAAAATTCCTCTTCTACCTCCCTAGGGCTTGGATGAGATAGGTTGTGATGTAGTCTGAAAGGTGTAAGAGAGTGTAATCTGTGTACTTAGCTATTTAACAATAAAAATTCTGAATAGCTGATATCATAAGTTGTCTCAAATGCTAAGAAAATATATATATATATTCTCCCCCTCCTTGAAAACTTTCAACTTTCATTACCTGTCCCCAGTTGAAATATTTTGAACTTGGCCTGTAAATCACTAGGGGACAAACTCTAAAATGATTTTCCCTACCCAGTTGCATGGTAACTGCGGTTTAGTATAACACAGATTTGTGATGTGACCGCCGAAGTGCTGGTAAGAATGACCGAAGGTGCATCGGAAATGCAAATTTTATAGTGACTACTGTACAAACAATCTCTTGCTATTGTTTTACAGCGCATTTAAATAGTGCATTGCTATATTGTCTTTTTGTTATAGGAATCCACTCGATCAGGTGCTGCCTTCTCATCTGTGTCTGCAACTTCATGCAGAAAGCTCACTGGAATGTGAGCAATTAATGAAAATGGGAACCTTTCTGAAAAGAAAGCTGGATGGTTTCCTTCCACAGACACAATCCCTAGAGGTTTTTTTTTTGGTAAAACCAGAGAGGTTTTTTAATATAGTAATTGCAATATCTACAATTTAGCAGATTAAAAAAAAAGCTGTTGATGAGCTTAATAGTATTTGATAATGTTTGGGCAACAGGATGCTTAAATGAGGGGGTGGCGTTTGTGGTACTATTTACCTCCTTTGATGCATCTTGAGCACTCTTGAGCATAAGCAGTTTTCAGGACTTAAAACTTTTATGGTGTGTGGCATTCCTCTGGCCGACTACTGAGTAGCAGTTTGCCTCTGGCAAATCCTGTTGTATTCTTGGTGAAAAAAAGTGACAAATTATCTGTGTTTGTCTTAAAAATTGTTCCAGATGAACACACAACAAACTTAGCATACCTTTAAAGCAAATCATGCTGAACTGATTGTTTGGCTTGTCAGTGATGAGTAACAGCTCTCTAGTGATTATCAGTTGGTTGGGAATTTTGCAATATAATGGAGCACATAAATGGGGTAGCGTTTTCCATTGCATAAATTCTAAAGACCTAGAGGGAGGAAAAAAACCCCTAAACCAGAAGTAATAAAGATTCAAAATAAGCAGAGGGATATCTTACATAGCTCAAACTTGGCAAAATTCTGCACCAGCCCCTCAGTGTAAATAAGTGTTAGCCTGTGTTACATGGTCATTTATACCATGTAATGCTCCTCTAAGCCATGACCACCAGGTCAGGTGAATTCCATTTCTGGGGCCAGCTGATGGAAGTTTGCTATCTTGATGGACTGAGTACTTGCCAAAGTAACTCATACTATGTTAAATTAAAGAGAGAGGTTACTGGTAGCAAAACACATCTGTCTAGTGCTATATATTTGATGATAAATGCTCTGCAAAAAATAAACATATATAATTGTGGATAGGCTGCTCGCAGCCTATTAATCCACAGCCTTAGCTGGGTTCTCCCAGTGCGAAATGCAGAGGGCAGTGTGTGAGAGCTGGAGTTAGGGATTTTTCTGCAAGTGGCATGTTTCTACAGAGCTCTCTTAATTGAGCAGAATTAAGTGCGAAGTGCTGTTTTGATTTAGCTTTTCACCCAGCAATGAGTAATGAATAATACAAGCTGCTAGCTGCTTTTTTTTTCCCAAAGAAAGAATGAGGGGAAAAAATGCTTTTTAGATTTTTTTTCAATATTGGCTGTACTAGATACCTGCAAGTTTGTTGCTTGTCTGTGTTCATGGTTAGCTATTTTCTCTTGAGTGTGTTGCTGTGAAAGATCCTAAAACCACAGCACTGTGTAGCTCATCTAAAGGATATGCAGATTGTTAAAAGGAAAGCATGAAGTGCAAATATGTGTTAGAAATATTCCCATTCTTCCTTATTCTGGTTAAGTTGAAGCTGAAGGACCCCTTAAAACCCAACTACCTGACAAGCTGCAGGTGTGCAGACTTGATTACCGCATCTAACGCCTTCTAGTTGTGGCTGTTCGGACATTTTGAGTTTTTGTGTGGGCTGTCACAGGATTCTGGCAAGGCTCCTGGGACTCTGGGTGTCCACCTTCCTTACAAAGGCTGAAAGGTAGAGCTGGATTATGTATCTTTTCGTAGCGAATTGTGATGTGCAGTCTTGTGTTAACAGGTGAAGCAATTATCGATGTTTAAGCTATGGAAAAAAAAGAGCTGCAGTACTGGGCAAAGAATATACTCTCTTGCTTTTTTTAAAATGCAGACCTTAATGTGAAATCTTTATTTTTCTGATACCTATCTTGTCATTTTCTTCACATGTTCTACATGAACTAAAGAGATTGGAAAATGTGAACATACTGGAAAGGAAGGGATGCAAAATATTGAAAACACATTTAAAAATAGGATAAAATATTGCTTAATGTTTATAGAAAATGTGTGGGAAGTTGAGTATTTTTGTATATAGTATGTTGATGTATTTCACAACACCGCATATAAACTATGGGAATGTCACTGAAACTATGCAGAGATAGGCCAGCTGAGTAGTGTGCCTATACTTTCCTGTCTCTTCTGTCATGTACAGAAAAATGCAACTCTTGCTGAACTCGCCCTCTATATTGCATGGGGTTGTATTTTTTGCTAATTTCTGTGGGAGTTTTGGAGAGAGAGAGAAAATGTAGGCTCAAGCCCTTTAAAAAAAAAAAAGGCAGAATTGTGGAAGAAAAAGTGGCTACATAGGTGCCATAAGTAGGTGTTGGCAATGCATGTAGTAACCGCTTTTATTACGTAAAATAAATCTGGGAAAGAAACCTTAATAGTCCTTCATATACATCTCTGAGGCCTTCTAGGATGCTGATAGCTGATGGAAGTTTTCCTGAAGGATGTTTTGAACAAATTTTATTAATAAAGGTTTTGGAATTAGGGTTGTGGTTTGAGGGTTTGTGAGAGGGAGGGAAAGGAAAAGACTATTCAGTCAGAGAAAAGCAACTGTTTAATAATATGTAAAAACAAAAGCTTGGCTTAGTGGGTGTGTTGTGGACTTTAGAGAGAATGGCAACCATCTGGGTGTATGAATCTGCTCCCCCCCGCCGCCCTCTTCCTCCCAGTACCGGGCCGATAAATCATTTTGAAGTCAAGTGCCAGGTACCTGACATAAGTTTTGGGAAGAATTAAACATTGCACTTAAGAGCAAGGAAGACTGAAAGCCTTTCGTGAATGTCTGACAAGTGCCATCTTTAGTAGTGATGTCTAAACTAGTAATGCTTTGTACCTTCGCTGTCTCATGTAAAAAAATTCCAGGCTTTGCTGCAGTACAGCAAGTAATTGCTGGTTGCATTATGTTCTGACAAGCACTCGCTGCAGACACGAGACAGAGCAGTGTAAGTTTTGGCTTCCTAAATTGAAATTGTCTCAGTGTCAGATTACCGCTTTGCAAATGAGCAGTGGTGTAGGTTTTTTGGTGGTGTGCGTTTTTTTTTTTTTTTTCCTGTGGTCTTGTGGTCTAATATTAATACATTTTCAAAATGGAAACTCAATGAATTAGATCATTTTTCCTCAGTCTGTATCCCTTGGGATATCTAACCTATGTTGCTTGTTTTAATTAAATTACCACATTTTCCATATGATTAAATGCCTGAATAATGAAGACTTATGGGACTCAATTTTAATGCACCATACATGAATATGAGCAACAAGGGGAAACATATGATTTTACTCTAAGTGAAATCTTTTAGTAGCAAACGTTTCACCTCATCTCTTTTCAGATCAAATGAAAGTTGCAGAACAGTAAAATAGAAAATGTGGTATCAGATGGTGGTGTTGAATGGGTGGGAGCAAATAGTCTCTGAAGGAAATAAGCTGATGGGAGAAAAACAGAAAATGGTGTAGTGTATTCTGGGGACATGCCAGGCAAACATTTTCATAGTTATGGTATAGTATATTTTGGGTTTTGGGGCAGCGGCCACTAACCATATAGCAAGGTATGTCTTGGAGCAATTTTAAAGGGACTCAGTGTATTTTTTTCATTTAGAATTGCCTGGGGTTTAAATCAGGACAGGATTTGGCTTAGCACAGAAAGGTACTGGGTATCTAATCTAAAAACCACGCCAGTCATTTTTAAGCACTGACCGGTAAATGCAGGCAAGGAGTCAGGAACTTCAAGTGGGGGGACACCCCCCCCCCGCGTTTAGGTCTATGTAATTTTACTTGTAGGGGAAGAAAGTACTGCAATTTGTTTGCTGGGTAAGCACTTTCTTATTTCACTATATTAGGCTTGGTTAGGGGGAAGGTGTTATGTGCAATGATGGAAGTGGCGTAGACACCCATCCTTGCATGAGGTGAGCTCAGTAGCATTGCAGAAACAGTTGGGTATAATGCAGGAACAGCTTCCTATCCTGACCTTCAAGCTCTTATGTCTGGTTTTATTAAATTTTAAAGGCTGATAAGAAACTAAGCTGCTTATAAGGAAACAAATTGTGAGAGGAGAGAATAAAGGTGTCTGTCATATTAACTGTGTTCACAGTGTCAATCTCTCCTCTTTGGAAAAGCATCGTTGACTGTTTCTTTCATTTTTTTGTTAGATTCCTTCCCTGCTTTTAGTGATTTAGAACACTCTGGTGGCTTATTCAGATCAGATATTTTGTGTGAAGACACCTTCTCCAATATAATTTGGGAGCCACTGTCTTGACTGCCATGCGGTCATCTTAATTTTGACTTTCTTACTCCAACAGAACTGCAGGATCTCAGGCCATCTTTTTACCTTGTCTGTGTCCTACCCTAACTGCATCCAGGTAACTTCCTCCTCTGTGTCCAGATGGCTGGCCCCCAGCCTGCTGAAATTTTTTTTTTTTTTTTTAAATATTTTCTCTAAATGAAAGACCTCACAAGTTGGTACCAGGTACTTTCACCCCACTTCTAGCATCGTAGTCTCAGGGTCTTGGACTGGTCTTTTTTCATCTTTTGTACTGACCTACCAACTGGTAATTCTCTCCAGTTTTCAGTCATTAGGAAGTTCCTCTTTTGTAACAAGCTGATAAATGACAATAAATATGAAATAGGTATCTCGGACCTTGAGAAATTTCATTTTTAACTTTTGTTCAAACCAAGATTGTTTATCAGTACAGCTAACTGACATCTCCATTTTAGCCATTTCTTGATGTTCTTTTCAGTTTCTGCCACCTTCCCTGTTTTTCAGCTACGAACTCACCCTGTGATGCCTTCTCATTATGTGGAGGATCGATTAGCTTACCAAAGAAAGATCTGTCTTATGCTGCCTATTCTTTAGACCCATGTTGTATTTGATGAAATTTTTCAGCTATTTTCTGTTTTGAGTGTGTTCTTTCCTTGATTTTTTTTTTTTTTAATCTTGCATACTATTGAAGCCAGGCCTATGTGTTTATAGGTTTATTCCTTCTCTGTCCTTTTTAGCTATAACCACTCCACTGGTTGTTTACAGGTGTAATTTCGCTGCTACTGTGCAATTTTACTGGCATACTAGAGCTAAAAAGATTTCAGTTTCTCCAGCCTTTGAAGGAGTTGAAGGCAGCAAGAAGTTTAGAGGACTGGGTAAAAGAGAAAGGGATAAAGAGAATGCTGCATTGTTTTTTGAGTCTGAGAGGAATTATTGCTTCATAACCTTGCATTTCAAATCTTCTCGGGAAAGAAATGAAGGAAAAATCGGTGATGAACAGACACAGACAGACTGAAACGGTTTAAATAATTTTCCCAAAATATTGCCCCATATTTTTGTTGTTCTTACTTCAGTGTGGTGGTTCTCTTTGATGCGTAAGGTTTGTTGTAGTTATTTTTCAACAGGGGTTGCATGCCTTCTCTTTGAGTGTCAGTGATGATAAAAGGGCCAGGTAGATTACTTTTTGTTCTTGTATGGCATATCCCAAGAGTCTTGCTTTGATTCCTGCAGTATTCTTATACTTAGCTTCAGGAAAGGTAGCTTATTTTCTCCTTCTAGATTACTCTTCGATGTTTCTCTCATGTTATGTGAACAATGTAAAGTGTTATAAAAATTTGTTATAAATTCACTTTTTCCCCTGTGGTGGGGAGTCACTGCTGTTGTAACCCTTTCTCAGAATTAAGGTCTACATAGGACTTCACTACTGCGATGTGGTGGGGTGGGCTAGGGATGGGCATTTTTCATTTTCTGCTCTCCGCTTGCTATTAACAGGTTTGTTGGATTAGTCGCCCTCCTTCGCTTGCTCTTGTTCTCTTTCCATACAGCTCACACTTTCCTTCCCACAATCTGTCATCCTACTTTCCTACCAAACAGAAAAGAACCATTTGTTTTAACTTTAAAAATAAATGTTAAACAACCAGGAGTAAAGAAAGTTAACAGACAGCCAAATAGTTTTCACTGATGATCTTTCCTGATCTTTGTCCCACTGCATAAATAAGGGAATAACTAAACTACCACCACATTCAGAGATGAGCAAAATGCATATGTGAATGTTTATTAGCTTTCCACTTCAGAGATTTATTTCCCTACTTGTTTAAATATTTTGAGAAACATACTGCAGCATTTAAACATGGAAAGCATACATTTCATATAGCTTTCCAGTTTCTGCTCTTCTATGGATGAAATCAAAAGTATTCCTGCCTTGAAGCATCAGCATTTCCAGCCTGACCTCTGGATGCCTACTGAGCAGTAGTGAAAGAATTTTGAGGAGAAAAAAGTGTGCTTCATAGTTGCATTTAATCAAGAGACATTGCTGTCCCCCAGGTTTCTGCATCTCCACAAAACATAACAGTACTAATTTTAAAGCCAAGTTTTAAACATTCCTTCAATAGATAGTCACTAAGTCAAAAGTTTCAGTTGATTATTTTAAGTAGAGAGAACAGCATGGAAGAGCTGAGCATGGAAGATAACTTGACTCTAAGTCATTCACTGGCGATTCAGTTTGATTTCAGTGTAAAGATTCACTGAAACACATGAGTAATTAGTGTGAATGAAGACTTCTTTTCTTAAAAGTCTCTTCAACTGGTTGAAGAACTTAAGGAATCAAAAATTAATAGCAAGTACTTTGGAGGAGAACACCACTATTAGGATTGGTGAGTAAACATTTCAATAAATGTATTGGAAACAGTAACTCAAGACTCCACAAGAAGTTAACAAAGGGATTAATGAGCTTAGAAAAGCTAAATGTTGGGTGCTAGGTAGATTTATTAATGGGATGATATAAAACTATGGCCTGCTGTATTAGAAGGCCTAGAAATTCTTCAAATCCTGTGACTGTCTGCATGGGAAAGAATAACCAGAAGCTAGGCTGTTTCAGATCTTGAGAAGGAAAATGGAATCGGTTGCAAAATATTGTTTAGCCATGTAAGTACAGCGATGTCAAGAGGATAAATAGAATAAGTATGAAGAGGCAATATAATAGAGATTGACCAGTAAGAAATTGTTCCTAGTAAGAAAGTTATTGTAGCTTAACGAGAGGATAGCAACTAGCAGAGACTTTATTAAAAAATTGCTGTCATAATGGAGATGGAGGCAAAACACATTGCTCGGAGAGGTGAGAGGTGGACATCTCACTCAGGATGGTGAAGGAAGTCTCGGGTAAATGAAGTCTCAGGTCCAGGTTCCCAGAGTTTTTCATAAATCTCACAAATTGAAAGGGTTAATGTACCTCATCAGTTACAACTTCAGTGTCTGCCCTAAAGAAAGTCAAAATAATTATTCAAGTATTACTCTGCTCTCAATAGTAGGTACTGCTATACTCTTCCACCTGCCCTTCAAAAGTTGATTTTGAACAGAAAGGAAGCCTTTCTGGCTTTTTGTGGGTAGCTATGGAAAACTAATTTTTTATGTTTTTCATGAGACAACCTGTTTTATAGACAGTATTCTAGCTCGTGTGTATTTGGAGTGAGAGATAATAAACTGGCAAATGCTGGACTTTGAGAAAGGAAGTGCAAGATTGGAGGGAAAGTGATAGAGCTCTTCCCACAGTCAGTTTTGGGGCATACTTTTTTTTTTTTTTTCTTTTTAAAGCTTGGAGGGACTTTAAAATGTGAGGGAAGAACAAAATACTACATGGAAAGATCTGCGTGGTCTTGACAGCTAGGCTCTTTAGAGACCCACTAATACAGATTGCATGTTATGGGTGTAGAGACTATTTCTGAAAGTTTTAAGTCATTTATGTGATGAGGCTATGGAAAGAGTAAACAGCATCCTAACTTATGAAGCACAGTATGTCCAGTAGAAATACGGCGTAATTTTAACCCCCCAAATGCCTGAGTCCTGATGTGCAAGACTGCATATTGCAATACCACATACGGTTCTAGTCACCTGTGTCTGTGAATTAAGACACATGCAGAAAAAGGCAAGAGGAATATTGGGGGAAATGGGAAGTCAGTTTTTGATGACTAGAGGGCTTGAGTTGTTTTTCATGGCAAGCAGTAGCTGAAAGCAAACATGAATTCTTGGTATGGAATCTGAAAATATTATTTTTTTCTATAAGAAAACAAGTTGTTTTGTCCATAAATAAATTCAAATTGGAAATTAGAAGATTTATAATCATCACAGAGATATTTTTTTCTGTCAAAACTATTACTTTTAGGCTAGGCTGTGTGTGCTTAGTTTGAGTTGCGTGAGATTGCCTAGACTGGACTCGATGACCCAAGTCATAGGACAAGTTGAGGCCTTCAGTGTTTGTGGATTTTCTTTAAATGTAACTCTAGGCTGATGTTACTGGCATGCCTGCTTTTTCTTGTGATTCATTTCTGTCTTCTGCTGTGTTTGTTTGCATCGTTGCGGACTCATTGGGGTCTTTTTTTGTTCCAACAGGGTATTTTTCAATGCGTTGGGTGGAGGAGGTATAGGGATTACTGAACATGATGTTTGCTGGGGATTACCTCCCAAGATATGAATGGACTGCCAAAAATGTAGGTACTTCAGGAACATAGTCATCGTTAGTATGCCTCTTTTTCCAAACAGAGGGTTCAGTCTTGACCTTCCTGTGTAAACAATCAGAAGAACTGTAATTTGTTACTTTGGAAAAAGCTCTGTCCTACAAACATTTATCCTCAATAATAAACTATCCCAGAGACAAAATAGTAGCATAAACACATAAGGTAAATTGACATCAGGTTTCCGAAATTCCCACCAGCAAAATATTTTAATACAAGTAAATGTCTAATATTCTGAACTTAATCGTTTTCTTCTCTTTAGCACTTGTGACTTGACAGACTGCCATTCTAGCTGGTTACTGAGATGGGAAGGCTTTTTATAAATACTTATAATAGAAAACTCAGTAAAATGGCTTTTTCCTCAGGAGGGGGACATTCACTGTATTTTATCTATAAAGTTATACTGATGCAAGTTGAGAATAACTGCTGATCTCAGTGGAGTGTTTAATGGAAGAGAGATGGCTAATTGCTTGTTTACAGATATGCAAATGTGATACCTGTAAGGCCTGAATATTTCAAAATACTTCTGTTGCCTTCTCTGGTTCAAAAGCCTGAGAATTGCTACAGAAGAACTAGAATAATGCTTTCAAAGAGGAGTTTCCAAGTGGAGAAATAAAACAATTGAACAAGAACAACCTTTATACTAACTGTCTAAACGCATCAAAATCAAACCGAAAAAGGTCTCCTGAGCTCTCTGTTAAACTCCTTGTACTTCACCAGTGAGATTTATAGAACTGCAGCAATAGCGGGAGAAGAACATAAGCACGAGTTTCTTTGCCTTGGGCAGGCCTACTTGATTCAGCCCTGTCTCGCTCTACTCCCAGATTCAGACATCGTGCCTGATGGGTGCCCTGACACCTTGCTTTTCTTGCCCAGGTTCTGCATAGCCAGAGTTGACAGCTCACAGTCTGTGCTGACATGAAAAAATATTACTGCAGATTTTAAAAATGTGAAAAATGTGAGTGGTGGGGAAAACCATAGATATTTCAGAGCATAGGTATTCCTTCTGGTGCTAAAAGAATGTTACTCATGAACGTTTGCTCCAAAAGGAGTAACTTAGCAACTTTTCCACGGGAAGAGAGGGAGATCTCAATGGACTCGGATTAAGGTCTAAATTTAGAAGAGGCCTGATATTTGAATGTGGTCTGGGTAGATCCTAATGGGGGAAAATTAAGGTGGGTGGCTATTTGCTTGAGGTATTTGCCAGTTTTGAGCAAAGACAGACAATAATACCAAAACTTTCTGTGGCCTTGCTTCAAGTGTGATTAATTTATTTTGATCTGGGCTCCTTTTTCATCTGTGTCTCCACTGACTTTGGTCTTAGAAGTTGTATCTTTGCATGTCTTCAGTCTTCGCCGTAAAGTGACCTTGTTAGGTCTGGTAACTATTTCATTTTGCTTGTCGGAGTTTTTTTCTTGATGTTTTGTATTTCTTTTGTTTATGAATATGGTAATAGTACTTATGTTGCCCTTTCTAAGTAGCTTTGCAAAGCAAATCTGGGAACAGTAAACTGGAGCAGCTCTGCTTTGAAAAATGACCTTTGTCAATTGATGCTATTTGCCATCTGCCTTTTTTAAACTTATTTTTTTTCCCCAGTGCTTAGAACCAACCATTACATTAAACAAAATTACAATAGGTTCACTCCGCAAAGTCGTGCGCAGTTTTGGTCATGTAACCGTTAAATGAGTAGGCTCCTTTGCGCTTGCTTGACATTAAAAGTGTACGTCAGCATTTAGAAATTCAGGGCAAAAATAGTTAAACGCAAGACGTGAGGGCTGAATCTCTTCGGGGTGGGGGGAAATGTTAAATTAGTGCTATGGAGCACAGGGCAAATAAAAGACTTGAAATTATGATTCTAGAGTATGTATGCAATTTAGTACTGAAGAATAAGTGTTTTCAGGTATCCTCAATTTGTTCTACCAAACACCCTGGATAATCTTTTTAGTAAGGAGTTAGAGTTGGAGATAAATGCAGTGTTTAGGACACAGCTGTTAACTCCCGCTAGAAGTCTTTTGAAATAGTCTTGTGATATGTTGGAGCTGTTGAAAGTTCATTTACTTGTATTTGGTCACACTGGTGTACTTTTTACTACAACTTTCCAGTATGTTTTAGCTAAAAGGGCAGAGTGCTGTCTGGATTTTTCAAGTGTAGGAAATTCATGGTTCAGAGACGTTTCTGTCACTGAGGTCTCCCAAGAAGAAAACACCTCAGTCAAGTGTTAAAATGCATAGCTTGCTCTGAAAGTCACTGTCTTCTAACGTGACTGAAGATTTTGCGTATTTCATGGATTTATATTACTCTCCAAGCAATCGGGGAATGAGGGTGTTGTATGGGAAACCAGGCTCGTGGTTTAATTCCCACTTTTGCTCTGGACGTCGTTGGTATAAATTTATTACAGTAGATTCTTCAAAGGAGCCGCATATATTGAAATCTTAGGTGATTTTGGTATCTCATTCCTTCTTTAAAATCTTACCTTCTATACCCTTGGTGCCCTAGTTTTGGCTCACCTGTAAAGGGAGACATCACAAGGATGCTCACAAGGATGCTTACAGTATGATTGACACCAGTATGAATGAAGCACTGAGACACTGAAGTAAGCGGTGCTGCTCGCTTCTGAAAAATGCTGCCAGAAAGCTAGCTTTCACTGAGATACATGTGGAAAAGAGCCAGAGAGGAAAATGTTGCTAAGTGAGGATAATACTATATATATACACACACACACACACGATTTTGGCATGTACTTGGACGAGGAGAAAACAACTGAAGTCAAGGGTTGATACCAAAAGAGGAAAGGCATTATGCTGTGACTAAGGGAGACAGTGGTTCAAAACCCCGAGACCCTCTGTCCACCTCCCTCTTGCCAAGCTTAGCAGAGAGGGTATTTCAAGTAGTCAAGAACACGAAAAGCAAAATACCAGCTTTGTGCAAGAGGGAGATGGACCGGAGCGATTATTTTGCTGGCTGCACAGCTGTTTAAGCTGCAAAGCGATGATGGGCTTGGGCTGTTCTTTTACATAGGGCTGAAAGCTGTTCAGCAGCTGATAGTCTGAGGGTAGGGCTGAGGGGTACAATCTCCCAGCAGAGGTGTATGATGTCAGTCCCTGCTTAGTTAGCAGCTAAGCCTTCTCTAGAGGGCTTAGGCACTGCTTTTTGAATTTCGGAACAAGACAGATCTCATGTGCTATCTCAGTCAGGGCCCTTAAAATAGGCGTAAGAAAGTTTTATGTTTGGTTAGGGGCAAGGAACTAGCATGCCAGAAGTACTCTTGAGTCTAGGATGATAGAAAAGGATTGTTGCTTTTTCTTACCTATATAAGTCTTGGGAAAGACAGGATGTTATTAAACATCAGAGGGAACCAGAACAGACAAAACTCCCTAAAATTGCTATTAATATGCTGTGCAGAAGTATCCTATTGTACGTAAATTGGTTTGCCATTGAAACAGGATCTGGGAATAACTGTGGGAAGTCATCCTGGAAAGCACCATTGGAAAGCCCCAGAACAGAGAAAGTTGTCTCTTAGGAAAGAAGAGGCAGGGTGGGGGGAAGTCAAAGACCTACAAAAGATCACTCAATCTTTAAAAGTTTGGGATGACGGAGAAAATAAATAGCTCCTATGTGGTGCTCTCATCTAATTCCTGATTTTTTTGTTGTTGCTGGAGAGTGGATCAGTGGTAGTTAAAGTCTGTTTTCCAATAATATTAATGGGGTTATATAACTTAAAATGCATTCCTGAATTCTGTAGATTTAATGGTTTCTAGGAATTGGGGCTGTAAGCCTGTTCCCATGCTGAGATGGAGAATGCCAAATTTAAATTATACTAGTTAAAAGTGCAGTGTCTGAGTGAGGGAATTCCTGAAAAGCCATACATGGCTTCCATTTTTTTTTTTTTGAGAAGTTTATTAGGTTTATTTAATATTTGTAAGTAGTTGATTATTTTCCTCTTGATCTTCTGAGAACACTTCTTCAGGCTTGGACATCTCCTTACCCTCCAGGGATGACTCCTTGGAAATGACATTGTGTGAAATCAGATGAGCACTTGACAGTAATGCTGGGTCAAAGATTCAGATTCGTGGGTAAGTTCATGCCATCTGCTTGGAAAGGCTCTCAGAATATCAACTGGAGATTTTCTCTGACCCAGAGCGCATGCTTTTAAATTGAAGTAATAAAATTGATGAACATTCACAGCTAAAACGAATCTATTAGAGATGCACCCAGTTTTTGTTGTTGATCTGCATACAGAAGATCTAGAGGTAAAGGGAGCTGACAGAATTTCCTTCCAGACACTTGTTGCATCTGTGGGTAGTCATTGGTTTGGTTTTTTTGTTTGTTTTTTTTTTTTTTTTTTATCTTGTGGTCATCTTACTGCGGCTTTCATTCGCTATATGCATAAGAAACATACGGAGGTGGATTTAATTATGCATATATTTATTTTACTTAGATCTTTGCTCTTTTTTATTGGGAACTTGAGAGAATACTGTTATTGAAAAACAACTTTAGGGCTTCATTTACAAAATTTCTGTGGTGCTGTTACCTCAACACCTGTCAGACAGAGGTACAACAACATTATTGGCAAATGCTGCATACATGTGTCCTCTTCTGTAACTGCTTTCATGCTGCTTATAGTGGCTCCAGATACAGTGCTCATTGTCTGTGCACTGAAACCTTCATGCTGGAGGAATCCGAGGCCTGATTTATTTGAGATTTCTGGGATGTAAAGCTTTTTCCTTTTTTAGGAGATTATGGCACTTGAAATAGGGACCCATCTGTCTCCTACTTATAAAACAAAGGAGTAGGGAAAAGGTCTCCAGTTGTGGAGATAGCTTTGTCATGATTCCCCTTCTTCAGCATGTCTTTAGCTTTCCATCTTCTTTTCTGAGCAAGGCATGCACGGTTAAGAAGTCATCGCTGCTTTTTCCACATTAGCTTTGCATCAAGATACCACCTTTGTTTTCATGTGAATTCTCAGGATGATGAAGCATCCACTTTTTCTTGCATGCTTTACTTCAAAACTCTGTAATAAAAATATTTCCAGGATTGCATTTTCCTTTAACTTGCTGACATTAATGAAGTTTGAAGATACATGGGGGGGGGTGGGGGGGGAAGCAGCCACTTGTCTTTTATGTTTTGTTAAGATTTGCTTTTGTTTTGCCTAATGTTGCTTATTTTAATGATCTCTGCATTTAAAGGAAAACATGCAGCCAGCTTGCTTTCATTATTTGAAGATCAAATGGTAGAACAAGGACCTCTGTAAACAGAGAAGACTAGGTTCTTCCAGAACCACAGAGAATCTCCAGTGAAGTCAGACAAACTGTTGACCTTTCTGTGAGTTCGGTTTGTCAGCTGATCATCCTTGTTGTTGCGTGCCTCAGGTATCTGAACTAAAGAACAACTCCCATTTGGTTCTAGCAGGCTGTGATCCTGATTACAGACTGATTCTCTTGACTGACAACTGACAGTTGCATTTGTACCTATTGCAGTTCCATCAGGTCTGAAGCAATAATCAAGAATGAAAAGAGGTAACTGTTACCATTGGGAATTAGAGGGGAAAACCAGAGAGGAGCATTTGCCTGGCTTTTGATGATTTCCATGGTATTTTCCAACTGAAACTTCTTTGAAAATGGCATGTACAGTAAATACAATGGGATGAATACAGGATATTGGCATGAAACTCTCCTAGGTAATTCACAGAAGAAAACTAGATTGCATGCCAACTCAGCTGCTTTTTTGGTACTTCATTTTCTCTGCTGTTCGGCCCTGCACCGTTGTTACTCCGTCTCACACTGTGCACGTTCCTGCCTTAGAGCTGGAAGGAAGGCTGTGCTACTTCCTTCTCCCATAAAAGCATCCTCCCTGTGCCCCAGAGAAGTTCAGAAAATGCTGGCTTTTTCTCTCGTCTTGAATTCAAGTAATGTGAAATCCAGCTTGTTTAATCTTGATTTTTACCTATATACAAGAGCTATGTGTAATGTACATGGAGAAAAACAGTAATATAATATCTGACACTGTCTGAGTTGCTTTTTCATGTCTGTTCCATGATGGCACTGTAACAAATGACCTAGGAGAGCTTAAGAGAGTCTACTTTTATTTTTATTTTTTTTTATGAGGAGTTTGTATGTATAGTTGTGGAAATCACTGGGGCAACATTTTTAATAAAATTCTCGTCCAGCCGCAGAAAAGATGTCAGAGGTGGGGTGCTGCAGTACAAGTTCCCATGTATACTGTTGATGATGATAATAATACTAGGTCTGAAAGGATTATCTGTTGGCCGCTGGATCCCTCCACTAGGCAGTTCAGTTCCCTGCTGGAACTGTTACATGCCTGGCTATGTCTGCCTGTTGTTCTGCTGGCGCTCCCGTAGCTGTAGCATCTAGATTCCTGATTCTGAACACTCTCACCTCTTTCCTTTTCTTTGTGGTTTAAGTACTTTCCAGCCACCTTGGCTGAAGCAACAAACGTGATGAAAAGAAAAATATGAGCCTTCACATATAAGCCACCTCTGCTTCTTACAAGCTCAGAAATGGGCTGCTCATACTAGGTTTGTTTTCTCCTTAACTTTGGTGTCAGGGCTCTGCCTTTGTGTGGATGACTTGATGCTGCTAAGTTGATGTAATACAAAGCTGTGATGAAGCTTTTGATACAAGTGTCTGTTAGCTACTATTGCTGGGAGCAATAAAGAATGTCTTTGCTGCCGGTGAAATGCAAGTCCAAGCCTATTCCTACACACAGACTCACTTTCCATCCTCCTTATTTGTGTGTTTGCAGCTCTGGGTTTAGGCTGAGCACTTTGAAGATGAAATGGATCCAGTCTCCTGATCATCAGGTCTGGATGAATTGTTACAGTACAGTCTACCAACATAGGGCCCAGGTTTGCCTTTTTCTAAGTACGGTTTAGATGCTTTAAGCCAGAGCTACAACCAGGCTTTTGATTACCAAGTGTGGGTGGGAAGCATGAAGTCCCAAGTGGCATGCCTGAGGCTGCTTTTCAGCAGACTACAGGGACATAGCTATTAAGTCCTTCTGTGCGTGGAACAGAGCTTTGAACGTGACGTGGGGTCCCAAAGTGTAGCCTGCTGTCCTCGTGGAGTGTCTGTTGTGGTCCACCAAGAATGTTTTTAACCGTGGCTCCCCTTAACAGGACAGCTGATCTTTGGAGGAGCAAGGGGAGAGTCTCTCTTAGGGTAGGAGCCTGTGTGTGGTGAGGGAGTGTGAGAGCCATTGAGTCGCTGGGGCTGAGATGTCCCTGCAGGCATGTTACGTATCACGGACTGTGCTGCCAGCCCTCATTCATCTGTTCCTGCAGAAAATGTCCAAAGGGATGGGAAAGGCAATGTCATATCCCGTGCTCGTAAGTTCTGGAGAGAAAAGGAAAAGGGGGCTGGAAATCTTTCCCGTCTTACTTAGCAGCCCCTGTATGTGGGCTGGGTTGTGCTTGGACAGAGGAGGGCTTCTGCAGGGCCTGCGGCTCGGCACTGCCTGAGCCGTGCAGGTGCGGTGGTGGGAAGGGCAGAGAGGGGGATGCTCTGCATTTCCCTGGTGGTTCAAGAAGCCATTCGGAGGCAGACCATCAAACCTCCAGGTGTCGAGTCTAAAAGGGAATCCGAGTAGTGCCTGGATACTGAACTGGAACAATGAGATAAGAGAAAATGAAAGGGATCGTGGAAAATCTAACTGGAAAATATTGGTTAGATCATCTAATTTATCAGCCTTTCAAAGCAGGATTGTTCTCAAATGTATTTTCTGGTGCGTTGTCCAGTTTTATTTTAGAGAAGCCCATTAAAATGTTTAAACTGAATATCGTACTTTAGCTTGAAGTGAATGTATGCTGCATGATCTCTGTGACACTGCTGCATAACTTGGATTTCTTGCCATGCTATTAATAAATCTAGACAAAGACCAGATGCAAGCAAGCTGTAGCTGAACTCAAGAATCTGTGAAAGCTGGGCTAACCTCTTTAACAGTATAACATATGGCTGTTACATTAACACAGCCACTTTTTTTTTCCTAAAGCTAAGCAATTTATTGAAAGCATGAGGAAAAAAACCCAAGAACAGAAATAAAGCATGACCTTTGATAGGAAGTCTTCCCCTTTGACAGTTTCACCATTTAGTATAAATTGATGGGAATATACATCCAACCTACTGTTACAATTTTATAGTCTACACTTTTGTCTCTTGATATCTTTTTTTGTTTTTTTTTTTTCTACATTTAAGTCGTAGAAGAATTTTAGGAAAAGCATGTATGAACCTTATGTGGCTATATATTTGAAGTGTTAACAAGCACAAGGTCTTTACAAATAGCTACCATTTGATTAAAGAAACA
The DNA here is from genome assembly GCA_034782735.1 of Sagittarius serpentarius. Lineage (NCBI taxonomy): Eukaryota > Metazoa > Chordata > Aves > Accipitriformes > Sagittariidae > Sagittarius > Sagittarius serpentarius. Next base: position 14,502,021 of record JAVKLA010000007.1, on the reverse strand, counting down.
TTATGTCACAGTGTAATTATCTGTATTTTTTAAAAAAGCTGTTTGAGAAGCTTCTAGTGGTGGTCTGTAACCTTTTGTATTGGAAAACTGATCCAATTGTGGGTTTCTTAGTGGAAACTCGAAATGAATTATAACGATAGCAAGGCAAGCAATGGATTTTTTCTTAATGGCAATACAGAAGAATGCAATTAATGACTGTTTCATTTGCATGAATGAAAAAACATAATGCAAACATATGTGAAAGGTTGTTAACCCTTTCTGAGAGGCTCCTTTACTTTATCTTGAGAATAGCCATTTACCAGCAGTCTCTGATGTTTCTTAACTAATTGTACTTCTCCTCTCCAAAAGTGCTTGTGACAAATCTCTGGAGAGAAGTCAGAGAACACTATTTTTTCTAATTTTTTCCAGACTCTTCTGATATGAATATTTGTTTTCAGTACACGTACAGGTCCGTGTTCTGTAGCTAGCGCCATTTCCCTGGCTTCACTCCAGCTCTGCCAATGCAAAGCTGTCAGAAGCCACCTTAATCGGGCAGTTAAAGATTTTTCCCTGCTGTGAGTGCAGAGAATCCCCCGGGAGAATAGCAAGGTGTGGGTAATGCTAAAAGCCTGTGATGGGTCCAGGTGTAGTTGAAGCCAAACCAAAACAAGGCAGGGCTAGGCTATTGCTGTGGTACAGCAGCTTCAGAGGGCTGTTGGGCAGCCAGCCCAACGTGGAGTTTTCCTCATTTTGCGTTGGTGTCTAACAGCTTAGAAAGGGGAAAAGGCAGGGCTCTGACAAGGGCTGAAAATTTTGCAAATGAGGTTTTGGGTTGGGTGTTGTGCATTTTTTTTTTTTTTCCCCCCCTCCCTCATCACAACGGTGTCTTGGTGCCGCTATTTTCAGATACGGCTCAGCTCATGAACTTCGGGCCATCTTTCTTTAAAAACGAAAGGAAGAGATTAGCATAGATTTAAAACAAACAACAAAACCATAATTGTGGATGCTGGCTTCCTTTTGAGAAAAACTTGGGACAGTATAAGGTTTCCAATTAATCAGCATAGTTCTGTGTAGTTTCGATGCAAAACTGCATGTATCTCATTAGTTTTGACTAAATTACATTGACTTCTTGGATTTCTTTTGAATGTTGTTGGTTGAAAGCCTCTTGAAATCCTTGTTAGCAATATTGTGGAATATTTATATTGCTATTATTCAGAGGTTGAAAAATTTTAACAACCTATTTTCTGGTTAGTTTAATAAATAGTAATTCCCATGATATCATTTGTACTCAAACACACAGTCTTAGGCAGTGCTTTCATCGTCCATAGGGCCAAATCTGTGGTTTTGTGATATGAAAAGAATACACTAATAATGGATTTGAGACCTTAACATAACGTTGAAATATTTTATGGAAACTGAATTCTTGAAGTGGTTAAGGTACTTTCATTTCAAGTAGATATTTCCAAAGGAAAATAGAATAACATTGTGTCTTTCATCTTGTTTTCCATTCTACATTATTTTAATGTTTTTATTTTTGTATACATAGCATATACTATTAATAAGCCATAGTTATTCTCAAGTATATATGAAATTGAAGGTAACATGAGGAATTCACTTTACTAGTTTGCAAATAAATTCTCAAATTGTATGTAGATAATAGGAGGAATTTTATTTTTAACGGTAAATTGTGTCATTTTAGTATTGAACACAGGAAAGAAACCAAGTTACAAAATAAATTGATTTGTTCAAAGATGGTTATCCAGAAGTTCCAGTGTGTGAAAGTATGACTTTTTCTTTGTCCTATTCATTCCCTGGCAGTCAGGGGACCGTCATGAAGAAAGCAACTTTGTCATGTTTCAGCTGTTCAAGTCATTGTCCAGTGAATCTCATCCCACTTTTATTATGCTACGTGACTGCTAAAATCCATATCTACTTTTCATTTGTTTTGTCTGGAAGATTTCTACTTGTCTCCCATCTTAAGCTGCATAAATGGTATTAGTCTGACTTCCTAAACGCAGCTCCTGCTCTTTTCCTTTTGGGGTTCAAAAAACTTGTCCATTTCTTTCTCTTCCTCTCCACAGTAATTTCAAATTTCTTGTGCCCATAAGATTGTGACCGTTTCTTTATCCACTGTAGTGGATAAAAGTAATTTAGGCTTTTGTTTTCTTTTACCTTGCTTCGTGTGGGTTTTTTTATTTGTTTGGTGCCGGTTTTGTTTCTGTTTTATTTATTTGTTTGCCTGGTTTGGTTTGTTTTCCTGTAGATGCTTACTTTGCCAACCTTCTTAATCTACTAATGTCATTAAGCAGATAGATAGATGAGTCTTTTTTTTCCCTGAAACACAGTATTAGGGCATTTCATATGGCTTTTGACTTCAGCTCTTACTCTTACTGTTTTCCTAGTGATGGGTCCCCCAACAGCTAAAGTGAAATCTCCCTCTCTCTTCATATGTGTACATCCTACTTCATGATTTTTTTTTGTCTTGCCCCAAATAGTCCATGCAAAATGATACAATTTCAGTATAGAGGGATATTATAGTCCAATTTAGCCTGTGCCTGGTTGTTGGGGCTATTACCTGGAGGGTGTGGGTCTGTGTTCAGTTGGCTTAGCAAGGTGGCTAATGAATGCTGCAATGACTCTTCTGTTGTACAGAGTGGTGCTACTGACATGTGTTTTATGTTAAGAAACAACCTTCCCTTCCCCCAATCCAGGAAAAAAAATCCAAACAAATAAAGGACCATGAGCGATGTGCGACTTTGTAAGTAAAGGTCTTAAGACGGAGTTCAAAGTTGTGAATCTTGAGCAGCGAGAGGCATCCTGCTAATTCAGGTTGCCTAAAGGCTGGGGAATCATGGGATGGGGTCTCTGCTGGCGGCCAGGTGATTACAGCTTAGAAGTTGTGATACTGAGCACTGCATCACTTGTGACCCGCTGTAGATTGAGGTAAATTTTTATTTATGTAGATTTGTAGATTCTTATGTCATTCTGGTTTTGTTCATTTAGGCCCCAGTTAGGCAAAGGTCTTAAGAGATACCAGACGCATATGCATGAGTGCTTTACATACTGAGATCTTAAATAATAGCATCTGTGGAGCAAGGACTTATCTCAGCTTCCTGCAAAATGTGCTTGATAAGTCATTTCATGTGGTCTGTTTTAAGGAGTTTGCGTTGGATTAATCAAATCGCTTTCTAGAGTCTCAGAGCCAGCTCTCCAATTAATCTTGTCTATGGTATTTGAAGGAAATTTATATATTCATTTGGGCTTCCTATGCGTTGCTTAATGAGTTAATATATTGTCTTAAGTATAGAATGAACACGGTATAAAACTGCAAGGACATTATTTGGCATGTCAACAATTAAAAAATAATAGGAGAAAAACTGTCAAACTCGGTTACTGTGATGATTAAGAAAATCCAGAGTTGAAATTGGCTGTTAGTACATAGTATGCTTACCAGAGCGGGAGAAGAGATTATAGCAGGCTCAGTTACAGTAAGATAAAGTATAATATTAATCAGAAGACTCTTTGCTCAGCAGCGTAGTTTCATGCTGCTATTTCACAAGCCACTCAACAAATAACTTCTCCACACAGAGGAACTACAGACAACAGAAGAACAGCCACAATGTCTGCATGTTATACTTTGGCTTGCTAATTGGTAGGTAGCTACCTTCTGGCACGTTTGCCCAGTATGTCACATGCAAGGTAATTTAGAGGCGCACATATCTGATGCTTTGGAAAATGATTTTTTTTTTCCCTCTCCCAACTGGATTAAAAAAAGAGGGCGGTGGGTAGAGCACAGCACTGAAACACCTGGGAATCCAACATCTGATCAAAGTTCTTCTGCGAGCATGTAAAATTAGTTTTTCTTGGCTGCAAGTGAAGAAAGTTAAGCACATTAAATGGTATTTTTCAAGTCTGTTCCATTCCCTCCTGATGTCATCTTTAAATCTGGTAATTTATCCTTAACCGGTGAGACAACATTATTCACAAGACAAATTTATTCGGGGGAGGTTTTCTCATAGCATTTCCTTCCTGCCGATGTTTCCCAGCGCCGAGCAGCGCTGTTGACGTTCCTGGAGCCTGCGGACAGCTGATGGCTGGGATGTGCCAGCCACAGGGACGAGGGCCACACCAGGAGAGCCTGGCTCCTGGAAATGCCTGGCTTCCTGCGTGCCTTTTAATTCATGGGAGCCTGACTGGATGAGCGTATCGGAGCTCCATGGAAAGGAAAGGAAAATGTTGTCACATTCTGTGTTGTAGGGGCTTGTGCAAAGTAGAAATGAATTACCACCTGGATGCTTGGGGGGAAGAAGTTTTAGGAACAGTGGAAGGCATTTTTCACAGAAAGTGTAGAAGAAAAATATGTTGTTTCCTATGGTTTTAGTGTCATCCTCTGTAGTTACATACCATGGATTTACTGCTTTTCATTGTGTGCGGCTCTGATAGCTGTAGCACTTCGTCTTTCGCTTATGGGAATTTAACAAATCGGGTTTTAATTCAGACCTACTAACACGGTTCCCCTATGCTCAATATGAAAGTTTATTGCAAACACATTTCTTTAGATTTAATCATGGAATACTAGGTACAAGTAAACGTATTAGCTACATTTGTTTGTTATAATTATATGGTATTTAAATAGCACAGAAGTATTGTAACCAGATAGATACCTTTTAAGACTTAATTACAGGATTGTTTGTGTCCGCCAGTTACCAAAGTATAAGTACAGGGGTTTAATATAACGAGGTGTTTGGAACTTGCCTATACCTGTCATCCAGCTAAGGTTCAGTAATATCACACAGCTTAGAATTAAGTTTCGCTGAAATGAGAATATAAAATCTGCTAGTTAGTCGTTTCCAAATTGAAACTCTTCTATGATTTAGCTGGACTTAAATTTGCTTTCCCGTTTTCTGTCATCTTACTTTATGAACATTGTCTAAGAAACATTTTTGGTGCCATAGTGTCTACTTCTCTCTTTCAAGCTGAAATCTACTAAGCATCTTTCTGGGTCCCTACACTTACTTTATTGCCCATGTGCCTGCTTTGGTCTAAACTCTCAGTCTTCTAGTGCACAGCTAAAGCAAGGGAAGAGCTGTTGCTGTGTGTGTGTGTGCAGCAGCAGAGATTTATGATTGTTGTCTGCATTCATACAACCCTTAGGAAATCCTGTCAATTACTGGGATTCATCTTTATTGTAAGAATTCCCTTCTCTCTCTCTCTCACCATTCTTCTATCCGCAAACACCCTCTTCTCTTTAACCTTGCATTTTGTAACAGGGGATTTAATCTCCCTTTCTTCATCGCCTTGTCCATCACTTTGCTCTTCCAGATCTGCAAACCATGCCTTCTGCTCCAGTGACATAACTCTTGGTACCTTGCCAAGTGTTTAGCTTAAGCTGGACTGCTGAAGTGATGACATGAGGTTTTTCTGAGTAGCTATGATATGTATCCAGGGAGTCTACAGCCTGTCCCAAGATGCTGTACTTAACTTTGGACTGGCTACCTGACATCTCGTGATACATCGCCATGCCTCAAGTAGGAATTTGGAAGAGGGATCTTGGCCGCCTTGAGTGGTGAGGGAGTGACTGAGCGACAGGTCTGTGGCAGCAATAACATCTTCTTTGCCAGAATACTCAGAAAAGAGTGGGTGGCTGGTATGAGTGGCACTGAGGTTTTAAGTTTGTTTTTCATCTAGATATACTTTTATGGATTGCTGGTTAGCACATTCTGAATGCAGAACAGCTCTTAGTTTTATGAACTGGTAGGACATAAGGACAGCAGGCATATATTGGTGTTAAATTATAGATTCTGGTTTTCTTATGCTATGTACTTCCAGTTACTTAGAAAAACACATTTTTATTTAATTTCCTGTAAAATTTCCTAATATAAAAAAAAGGCCTTTTTGAGATCCTACAAGTGGCTAGATAACTTGCTCAGCCAGATTTTTCCAAATGTGCCTAGTGCTCAAGTGTACTAACATTTGCATAGTTTATGCACATCATTACATTAGAACATACATTAGAAAATGTAAGGATTTTTCTCATCTTGGCTGTCTGGATGGCAGATGAGATTTTCTGTTTTTTCAACTGTTTTCATTAGTGTAGACTGCTTTCAATATGATAGCTGTTCAATGTGTTTTAACTTGCTATAAATAAAACCCCCCAATCCCTCTGTTTTTTTTTGCTGTAAGACTAGTAATACCAAGAGAAGGGAATTCTTCCTGTCCGTTGCCTTGATCTCTGTGTCGTGGTATATGACAAAGACTAAAACGTTTCCAACCAAAACACCCAGGCCCAGCGTCAGTAATATGTGAAATATGCTTCGTTTCTTTTCCTGTTGACACGAATTTACAGGAATGTGTGGTTTAGGGCAGCAGAGTACATCTAGAAAGACACTGGTGACCTGTAATCTTACGGCACGGAGAATGCTGCTTCGAGGTGAGGTAGCAAAGATTTCAAACTGAGGATGTAACGCCAGCTGCTCTCAGCACTATATTGGTTGTTCCACAGAGAAATTTATTTAATGCATGACAGTTGTGCTGCTTTTGGTCGGAGGTGATGATTTCAGGACTCTGATGTTATTATAGCATCAAAAATCTGTAAAAGCCTTCCCATTCACTAGTTTTTCATTTGCTAATTTCTGTGTGGCAACACCCCCCCCCCCCAATTCTCTTCCACTTAAAAAAGCATGCTGTCACAAATGAGAGCTTTCCTGACAGTGGTGGTTTTTGTTGTTTGTTTGTTTGTTTTAGTGGGGGGGAAGAAATGATAATAGTATAAAATGTTCTAGAGATGGAACTTCTGAAATTGTAATGACTGGAGGCCATTACTCTCCTAAGGATGCTTTCTAGACACTGTTAGAAAGAAATATGGTGGTACTAAAGTTTGAAAGTAGTTTTATTTCTGTGTCTACTTGCTGCCCTCGCTGTGAGTAGCACAATGGGTTTCATAAGTAGAGGCAAATATTCTGTCACTCCTGGATCCCAAGTAATGTCGATGAACTGTTATAGGAGGGAGTTTTGCTTCCTGAACAACCTGGAGCCATAGGCAGTTGCCTACACTTAAAGACAGTGCTATTGTCCAGAATCCTTGCCTTATTTTCATACATGGGTGTATAAGCCACTTATGCTTTCAAGTCTCTGGAAAACAATTGAGAATAGAGTGGATTAGCTTTGCTGAAATTTGGTCAGAGCGGTGAGAGGTTGTAGTCCCCCGCAGCTATGCAGCGTTCTTCACCTGAGCTGTTGGCAAATTGTCTGTGCTTACTCAGAACAGGCCACAGTGATTCAAGTGCTGATGATTTCAGTTGATTTCAGTTCTAGTCTGTGAGGAGTAACCTTGAGAAGGAATTAAAAAATTGAACTATCACGAAAGGTGATCAAGAGTAAATGGAACTTTCCAGGACGTTGTGGCCATCTTCTTTCTTCCTAATATAATTCAAAGTGCTGGTCGCTCTGCGTGAAGTAGAACAAAGGTAATTTGTAATGAACGTGCAACTAATTTCACTGTACTTTTGTGGCTTTTGTACAAAAGCCAAAGTATCTCGCATACCTCCATGCTTTGAAAATACCTGTGAAATTCTTTCAGCAAACAGTTTCTCATATGGTACTTTCCGTAATTGTGTATACGGACTTCTCTACAGTAGGAGAATTTTTGCATAAATTTTACTCTTTTGTTAACCCCATTTTAAGCTGTGTGGTTTGTGGTTTGGTGGTGGTTTTTTGTTGGTGTTTTTTTTTTTTCTTTTTAAATTTAATATAGCATGCCATGGCATTGACAGGCTGTTAAGGGTCACCACTCTGTTGATCGCCATATCAGCTAACTGTTCAGAGCAAATCTAAAGGAGAAAGTGCTTAAAATACCAATGATTTTTCTATGTGAAGTTTGCCAATATTGTCATAGCCCTGGCTTTGAGCTACAGCAGTAGGGAGCATTGGAAAATGGTTCTTTGTTCGCTGCAGTCATGGAACTGTGTTTATTTCTTGATTGGATAAGCTGTGCTGCAAAATGGAGTAGTGTCCATTGCAATTACACATGCAATTTGATAGTCAAAGCTGTGTATGATTAAATGTTCTTTTAGTGAATTTACAACAGCAAGAAACTAATATCACTCATTATTTGTGGAAAATAAATACGAAAACATGGCCAATTCTAATCAAAGTCAGTTTCATACTCAAACTACTATTTTCAAATTATACTTTGTCTGGTTTTCACTCACATTATTTAATTGATTCTCTTATAATTCAGATTTCGTGGGAATTATAGGCCAGTTGTAAATTCATTAGAATGACCTTTGTACGGCTACCGGAAGTTGCTGTGGATTTCTGTTAGTGCTCGTATTGGGGTGAAGGTGTAGTGAGCTTGTGATTTCCTTTGATCAAACTTTGGGAGATCTTTGGTAATACGAAATGCAGAATTATGAAATCTGCATTCACCTAAGCCTCCAACTATGTTCTTGTCTTTAAGCATATGATTGCCTCAAGGCTTTGCTTGGTCTGCATCTGAGAACGCAAACCTATTCTACTTAAAATAACGAGAGAACTAGTAAGTAGAAGAACGGGGCATATTATATTTGGAATCTGTGATTACTTGTACTTACATCTGTAATACGTGTTCATACATATCAGACCAAATTAGTGTATGTTAGTAGGTTTGAATTCTCACTGAGCTTTTCTTTAAAAAATACTTTGTAATTGGTGCAAACAGCTGGCATTGTACGAGAATGGGGACTAACTAAGGACAAGCAAGTAAAGGGAAGGCTGGGAAATCAGAACATGGTTTTTGGTTTCTCATTTGAACTTGCACCACATTAGTTATAAGACCTAGTTCTGGAATAGTTTTCCCCTGGAGAGTGAAGGTATGTAATAGACAGGAGAGCAGTCTTTGCTTGTAAAGGTGCTGTGATGAAAGATGTGGAGCATTTCAAGGGGAAAAAAAAAATACCTAGGGTGGGAGAAATGTTACAATTTTTTTTCCAAACTATTGAAAACATTAGGGTTTTTTCTTTTGTAAATGTTCTGTCAGCAATTGGAATTTTTATACATTGTGCTAATCCTACCTTTATATAAAAGTCATAAATCTTATAAATTAATGTGTCAGGCAGTTACCAGAACTCTTCAGTCTGTTTCTTTTTATGGAGTGATCTGACACGTTTTGCAAACAGCAGACCTAGGTGCTCTGCATGAGTCCCAAACTGGATTTTTAGCGATCAGCTCATAGGAATGGACTCTGGCACTACTTCCAATCGGGCGAGAAAATGTGGTTTAACTTAAAGGCAATAATACTGGAAAAAAGATATGAATTATTGACCTTTTGACATTGGATTTTAAAGTTTAGCATAATGGTACTGTGGCCTGTGAATGTTTTTATTGGTACGTCCATTAGTTCCCTAATAATCTTGACATTTCCAATTACTTTCCAGTTACATTACATTTTCTGGAGCATAGAAGTCTCTTTTTTTTCATCTCCCTAATTTTCAAGCACACAGATACATTTGATGGCTAATTAGTAGAATTAATTTTGTTGCTTATATTGCTTATGAAATTTGAGGGATATGATTCTGAACTTTTAGCTGGCCTCTAAAAATATATATGCAACTATTTATAAACACAAGTGACAACTTCTTTGTTTATTCTGTGAAGAAAATACAATAGTGTAACTGCCAACAACTAAAATCTGTAATAGAGGGAAAACAATTTTGCATTTAATACCGAAAAGGCAATTTGTGATACCGTAAGGCAATAAAAGAAAGGTCCAGTCAGGGTCTATCCTAAAAGCAGCAGCATTTATGGGCAGTTCAGAATAACCAATATACATTACAGAATAAATTTTTATAAAGATGTTTTCATTATAGCAAATAGCTTGGGTATTTTTAATAGAGACTTTTGCATATTACACATTTCTGATAACTTTTGCTGACATCCAGCAAGTTCTGAAGTCCTGGAATTCTCTTGAGGTTTTCTAGTGCAGAGACCAAAAAAAGATTGCTAAATGCTTCCAGTGCTGCAGCCCTGAAGCAACATCCTGCAACCAGATGATACATATAAACTCGCTTCCCTTAAGACAGCAGTCTAGTGCTGAAGGGAAAAAAAAAAAAAAAAAAAGCCATGTTTTTAATATCAGATGTTTTTAACCCAAACATCTGTTTTGAAATTTTCTTAATTCAGAAAATGTCATGTTAAAGAAAGTGCAAAGTACTTTAAAATCATTAGGAATGAATAAGGCAATTTGGAGGAATGACAAACCACTAGTTTTTTTTGAGGAGAAGGAATCCTCTTGCAAGAGCCCTAGAAGAGCAATAGCTCTGGAAGAGTCACTGCTGCTGGTACCTGCGGTACCTGCAGCATCGGTGGTGGTATTTCTAACCCAAGAAGCTGAGATGTTGCAGCAACATGTCACCGCCTCTGTGGCAACTGAACATCCTGAGCCCATTTCAGAGCTCTGTTTTCTTGCTTGCTAGATAGCCAGCATGGGCCTCGGTCGCCGAGAGGAAAGGAATAGCAGTTGTTGTATTACACCAACAAATGCTTTTGAGTTGTGCTCTAAGAGTTACTTCTATATTTGTCAGTGTCTTCTGCAACTCTAGGAAGATTGTCTTCACTGGAATAAAAATCAACAAATAAGAACATGATGTAGGTGTGATGTCTGTCCTTAATTAACTGCTTCGTACAACTAATGCTTTCGTCTGTGATAATAAGTAAAGGGATTTAAGTTTGTACTGATAACACCTAAATCTGTGATTTTGCTGAGAATTTGTCAGCTTGGCCACATCGCTAGCACAGCGGTTTTCTGCAAAAAGCCTTTTTGATCCGCCTGCCAAATGGTAGTGGTGTTAGTAAAATAAACACCAGTGGATCTCATCTTTTCAGTGCAGGACACTGAGCATAATTTGATGTGTCTGGCAGTAGTGAAACACATTGTCATTCGAATATTAAAGTTTGAATTTTTAATGCCAAACAGGCAAATTTTGGCCAAGTTTTTGAAATCAAACATGCATTATCCCAGTGTAAAACTGAACTTTATTTCCTTTTAGCATTTTTAAAGGAAATTATTTTACTCTTACTGCAGTATCCTTTCTGCTCTATACTGTGACGGGCTACTTCAGCTTCTGCCAGTTCAATTGACACGTGTTTCTGCCTGTGTGAAAGAAAGCAGCTCCATTCACTGGAATTTTCCTAGTTTGTACCAGGAGAGAGTTTAGTTCTACTTGACCACAGAGGTTATTTCTCAAACAGCCTTCTTTATTATTCTCTGTAGTGGCTCTTTGAGAAAAGCAGTGTGCATCAGTAATGCCTTGGAAACATTCAGGGTCTGTCCGTCCCCATGCACGCACGTTTTCCTCCTTCCAAGGGGCAAAGGTTGATCAGTTGGATATCTCCTTGTGGCTCTTGTACCTCAGATTTATGTGAAATGTGGGATTCTAAATAGATAATTTATTTTAGGATTGATCTTCTTACAGAGCTTGCTTGTTCACTAGCTTATTTCTTCAGGAAAAGTATTTCAAATAATTGCCTGCTTTACAGAGACAGTGTAGAGTACAGGATAGGCCATCTCCTTTGGCAGCCTTGTGAGAGATTGCTGATTGCAGATAAATATTATCTCTGTTTTTCTTGATAGTGTCTTAACTCTACCTCTTCTCAGGTTTCATTCTTCTCTCTTTTCCTCTGAACCTTCCTTGGGTTTAGCCATCTTTCCTAGGAAGTGATGTTGATTGTGCCTGCTTGTGTAGTAATTTTCTGGTGATATATTTTTAATCTCTTCATAAAGATAAGGATGGAGCTCAAAGGCAGGAAGTTCCTACGGGTGTTGCAGAACCCAGTGCCTGGGCAAGGTGAAAAAGCCTAGCTGGGAGTCCCCTTTTTGTCCTCACAGAAAGGGTACTGTGTAAGCATGTAGTTACGTTTTTCTCTGTGCACTTTTTCTGGTCCCTTGGTGCAAATCCTTGCTGGACTGTTAAGGCACCTTGAAAGCAACCGGGCAGATGCTGTTTCCTGGCAGAGCCTGGGGGAGATGCTGGGGCCGTCCCGGGGGGCACGCTGGTGTGAGGAAGGGGGAAAAGAGGAGTTACTGCAGTAAGCAGGCACAGACCATGCGAGTCTACACGTCTACTCTTTGCAAGACAGTTTCTTCAGTCATCTTGGTATTTTTGTGCCCGATCCTGGAGATCTCTAGGTTCCTTCCTTGGTAGGGTATTGGTATTATTTTTATTCATTTGTGTTTCCTCGTCCCGCGCTGTGAGACCGTGGTCTCTGAATAGAACCACAGCCACAGGGTGTGTGTGCTAGATGAGATCCAGTAGCGCAGAGGTTCCCAAACTGTGGTCTCCAGAAGGCTGCTTGTATGTTGCTGGCGCTCTCTGTTTGTTTGCAGCTGTTAAATTGCATTAAAGACTGCTAAAAATAGACTAAACAGTTCCCCATTTACTTTCCGAGCCAGCAATTGCTATAATTGCCACTTGTCGTGGGGACTGTAAGTATGTGTGTGCAAGTGCATGAGCATCTGTGACTGAGGGGGGAACTGTGGTGAAACAAGGTCTCCAAGAGATGATCCTCTTTCCTTATCTCCTGCTGGATTAAGAGTTTTGGGGAATACTATCCAGGAATGGGAGGAGTTTTCCCTTCAGTTCTCTTTTCCTGTATGCTTCATCAGATAATGCTGACTGACAGGTCAGGCACTCATGAAGACGCTAGCCTGAATAAAGAGGTAGTCCAGGCTATGAAAAAATTCGGTTCCCTTACAGCAACACAAAAGTTCTGTGAATGTTCATTGGCACAATTTGTTGCCAAGCCTGATAATTGTTTTAACTTAAGTCCCATAAGGGAGAGGGAAGGTAACTCCAGTCTTTGATTAGTAGCTCCAGGCTGTCTGCAGACTCAGTGGAAGGAATTTTGAGGGTTTTGTCTGAAACCATAAGTGCAGGATATTTTAGAACTGCAAGCTCAAAATACCAATTTAACATGATTGTTTGATCTCATTATCCCTCCCAAATATCCATTCGGTCTCTTTTGGATCATGCAGTGAAGAAATAAAGATGATGTTAACCCCAAACAAGAAAAGGCACATCCTGTCTCATGCTCTGTCAAGTACCCACAGTGTACCAGTTATTCTTGATCTGTACTCTGTTTTATTGAATGACTTTGTACTCTTTTTATCTGGAAGTTTTATTGGGAAGATTTTAGCTTACTTTTTATGGCTTTTTTGATTCTTCTCTGGCTTCCAAGCAAGTGCTCTGCCTGGTGCTGGCAGGGGAGGGATGGAGGCCAGGGGGAAGAAGAAATCGGTGTCTTTTATTTAGAACTAGGTTGGAATTTTTCCTTTCTCCCAATGAAGTTTTAGCGTTTTTCCCTAACACACCCCCCCCCCCAACCCCCCCCAAAAACACAAAAGAACGAAGAAACCTCATTATGGTTGTAGAAACATGATCGTTTTAGGAACATCTTCCCCAGCTGCACCCCTACAATGAAGCCCATTGCAAAACTTTGGGCATTTTTTATCAAGAAATGCAGAGACTGGCTGTAAAAATGCTCAGTAAATTGAATTTTTTTTTTTTTTTAAACTGTAGAGAAGTTTCAGCGGAAAGAATTTCCGTTAACCTCTGTATTTCTCCCTGCAGTAAGGTCCGGAAGAGATGTAAGCAGAGATCACTGGGAGGAACTTGCAAGGTTCTTGTAGAGGCTTACCTGGGGAGAACTGAGGTGCTGTGATGGGTTACCGAGCTCATTAGCACAGCCTGTGCGTGGGAAGAGAAAGTTGAGCATGACGAAAGAGCAACTGCCGTCTTGGTGTATGGTTCGTGCAGGCAGATTGTGGCCTGCAACTGTGAAATCATAGCTGTATGAGGCAGGAGGGGGAAGGAAGCAAAGGGGAGGGGAGCTAGCGCAGTGTTTGAGCCAGACAGTCATGGGAATTGAGACGAAGTTGTCAGGAGCAGAGGTGAGCGAAACCTTAAAGTCGGGGAGGCTGTTCTAATTCGAGAGGAATGGTGCTGTGGAGCCAGTTAATGGATCTAAGTGGAGTAGTTAGAGGGGAAGGTGAAGTCGATCTCAGGCTAGATTAATCCCTGATGTAATCTTGTTGGCATCATTGTGCTGGCTTCCCTCCTTTTCAAGCTTCAGTGGAATTCCTTCAAAGATATACTTGGCCCTTCCCGTTCTTGTTTTACCAGATTCCACTGAATCATCATGTTTTACCAGATGCTACTCAGGGCCTCTGCCCTGGATTACATCACTGGTGTCAGGGCAGCGGGTCGAGTTACCGGGGGAGCAGGTTTCCTTAAAAAGAAATTGTCATACTTGTGAAATGTTTTGCTTAATGAAGTTATGGCTGTAGCCGTTAAATTTGCAAGTATTTTTGGTGCCAAATAACTGAATAGATCAACAGCAAAACTCCACTTACGTGTGTGTGGGAGGCTAGCAAACCATTTCCCTCATCTGCTAGTTTAAACACTTAAGAGTCAAGTTCTCATTCCAGCTTTGTCACCAACGCACTTTGTGATGTTGGACACTTCACGTAGGATGTGTCCCCCTGTTTCCCAGTGCATAATGTGGGAATGATAGTATTCCCTACCCTTAGAACGATGTGAAGCTTTACTCACAAATTATAATTTGCTTTGAAACTCTTCAGTACCAAGTGCTGTTAAGTAGTATGTGGTGTTACTGGATGCTGCTACGTAGCCAGCCCTTTTTGAGATGGCATATATTTAATCTGATTCTAGTAATAATGTTTAAATAGAACAAAAAGATATCAGTATAGATGGCCTTCAGTAAAGGAAAAGCACAGATAAGTACTGGGAGAGGTATGTATCACTGGGATCTAGCTGCCTATCAAATGAGGAATGCATATTTATTTCTGTAGGAAACCACAAATCCTTTGTCAACGGAACTGACAGGTCATCCTTGACTATTTAAGCCACAGAATGGCCTTATTCATTTTAAATTTGCCTTGTATTACAGCGTGTGAGTTCAGAGTCAGACCCGAACATTCTTACCACATGGGAAACATTTCAGTGAAGAGATGGAAAGCATTATTTTGTAAATGCACTTATTAACAGGGCAAACCGAAACAATTGAGCACGTCAGGCCTTGGTTTGATTGCACCGTGTCACATGAATTTGTTGGTGATGGTTTAATTGTAGCTAAAAAAGTAGTACAGCAATTTCAGTGAAGAAAACTGTACCATAAGGGTACCTTTTTTGTTCACATACTACTGTACCTTGAATAATGGATTTTTTGCCAGCTGGATTTTTTTAGTTTGGTTTTCTATTTGTGAGATATCAAAATATTACTGTATTTGGCCAGTGGTCATAGAGTTTGTAGTCAGAATCTTGTTCAGTTTCATGTTTAACCATACTGATGCTAATAGATCTACTTAACCCCATAAACCCAGTTTGTGAGCACCACTGTGATTGTACCTGAAAGGGAAGGAGATTCCCAGGTTTTCCATGGGAATCTTGCTAGGAACAGCCTTTCTCCTTGGAGTTTACACAGTGGAGCTCATCCATCCTGAGAAAGAAACTTTACTGAAGAGTTCTCAAGAATTTAAATCTTTTTCATGAACAGTATGTTGAGAAGTGGGATATTTTTTTCCAGGCAGTAGAAGAGTTGTGTCAAGATGGACTCCTCGTGAAGAGAGCGGGCAAGCACAGCACAGATCCACCTGCTTCTTTTGCAGCATGATTGACACTTTCCATAATTGAAGAGAACAACCCAAATTGACCTAAATCTGCATGTTTCCCATAATAAAATGAAGTCAATAAACAAAGGCCATATGTACAGAGACCGTGCACCTGTTGAGGAGATCACTTTTCATTGCAAGTAGCATCAGATGCCTGCTTAGCTGCTTTAAGCCGTTTGCGTGTTGACTTCCCTGAAATGTTATGTTACACATTTTAGAAAAATTAATGAGGATGCTAATTAAAGGACGCTAATTGAAGGCCTCCAGACGTTGCAGGATCACTATACCTTTCTTGGTATTGCTTGAAGAATGGTGGAAGTAATCCTCAGTTGTTTGTGCCAGTACCTTTCTATTAGTTCACATCCTCTACTGGCCCAGCTGTCTGCTGGCTCGTGTTAAGTGTTTTCCAAGTAATATTTTATTTGGTTGCTCTGTATACCATGTGTTGAAAGAAAACCTTCTAGTTAAAAGACCAAGCAGGCACAATGAGTGAAGGGGGGCAGAGTGTCTGGATGAAGGTAACTGAACAAATGCATGTCTGAAGATTCTGCTTGAACACAGCGTAATCTTTGTACCTTTTTACGGACTGCTGCTCGAGCGTCGTTTGCTCTGAGAATGTCGTGAGATTTTTCAGTAGCTCAGAGACAAAGGAAGTCAGTTTGTAGGCCTTGCATGTAGTCTGTGTTTCACATCATTTCTATTTAGAGAATCCTTAACGAGTGATAAATAATTTCCAAATGTATCTATCATGCATTAATGCTTCTCTTGCATCAAAAGAAAATATTTTGGTTGAGATTATTTCAGAGTATTGACATAACAAAGGCTTGAAGCCAGATGACAGGCATTGCCATAAGTTTAACTCTGTTTCTTTTCAGTGCAAACAAATGCACATATGCACACACAGGCATAACACCCCCCCTCCATTTTGCTAATGATGATCTGGGGTGGGCTTTGTCCACACTATGTCAGTACATACTGACACCACATCACCCTGAACATGACATATCGCATACTGAGTGTTAATCCAAATAAAAGATGAGCAGAAAAAGGAAGAAACAAAGCAATCTGAGGAAAACCTCCCGAGTACAACATAAACATTAGGGCAGTTTCCATTTATGTAAATGTCTTAAGACAGTTTGTGAAGCTAAATAAAATCAGTCTATGCCGTGGACAGGGAGGAGTATGTTGGCGTTTGTGAACCAGTGTCCTGACCGTAAAGCGAGCTCAAAAAATATTTTCTCTTTTTCTTATAACCCTTGTTGATCTTACTCCCAGACTTGGTTAAAGTTAGGTCTTTAACACAGACAGGAAGCTTGAACTGAAAAGTCGGTGGTGCAGGTGTATGAGTACCCTAAGGCCGAGAGATGTGTTTTTCTGTACTTGCACATGCTTTACATGTCAGCCTGAGCTCCATGCAGAGAGGCGGGTTTGCCTGTGCAGGCTGGCGCACAGACTCTTCAGAAAGTACTTTCTAATTCCAGTGTGATGTCTCCTGTGACTGAGCTGGAGCAGGCACTTTGTTTCTGTCCTTGGTCTGCATTCTCCTGCACAGAAGGAAACGGTTGGCCCCTTTATCTTCTACATCGAAGGTGCAATTTGTATATTTTTCTCTTAAGAATGTTTGTTGTGTTTTGTTTTTGTTTTTTTTTTTTTTTCTTCAAGAAGTGATGTAACTTTCTCTGAACTACTTGTCCACCTAGTATTTTAGAAGGCCTTTCAGGTCATATCTCCCTGTCTAATCACAAGAGACTAATATGTGGTATATGGAGTTCTTTAAGCTAAGATAGCACTGATGGGAGCATGAGTGTAGCTGGATTCTTAATCTCATCAAGGAGTACCCAGATGATGTGCAATGAAGTGGAGATTTCTTTGGTGGTAACCTTAACCTAGATGTTTGATAGAGGCTGAAACTGCAGTTTTGGTCTGGTTTTTGTGGATGTTCAGCTAGGGATTCTGCCAGGGCAACTCAGTAATGCTTAATGCAATACTTGTTTTATAATCTGGAGTCAAGACACCAGTTTGTCCCACTGGCCAGTAACAGCTGTCCGAGTGAAACATCCCCGTGGTTAATTACAGTGACTGGTTTCCTAAGGTTTCTAGAGCAGGTGCCTCAACTGAGAGAATCTCCCAGGAGGCAACTTGGGATATTTAACTTGGGAGAGTCTTTCCTTCTTTCTTGGGTTGTTCAAGCAGACATGTTCTCTTAATGTACACACCTTAAAAGTCAGTAATGTCATTGCTCTTCTCTGAGAAAAATAAAGTAGCACAATGCATAAAAATGATGCTTCTGGTCAAAGGTAAATCTGGTTCTAACTAGGCTCTGAGTTTATAGTGAAAGCTGGGTGGCAAGGTTGTGTATTCACAAAGTCAGAGTGAGAAAACTGAAACTTGAGTTGTGAGTATGAGATTAAGACTAATTTTTTTTTTTTTTTCCCCATAAGCCCAATTTAAACATTGTGATCTGGTATGTCACTCGGGCATCGAGCGCTAGAAGGAGCACATTTGTTGTTAAAATCCCAGACTAGTGGAGATGTTACTAGATTCGCTGTTACGCATTTTGTCGCTTAGTGTGTTAGTTCTCCCATTAGAAGAAACCATTTGTCAGCAAATCTCCTATTGTACTGTTTTCTGTTTACTGAACTGAAAGATCATTTGCTTCCTTTTTTTGGTATTTTCCCTTTGTTTCACTACCTGAGATTAGAATAAGTTACTCAGTTTTCTCTTCAGGAGGACAGCCTTCTCTTTTTAGTTTAATCTTTTGACGTCTATTCTTTTTGTATGTGAACATCCATGGTGTTGTAACTATGTGCTTTCTTTTGTAATCTTAGCCTTCACAAAAGCTAAATAGCATATTTTTCTCTCTATTCTTATACTTTATCTTGTCCATGTCTCTCTTGCTCATCCATCATCCCAGGAAGAGCTACCTGTAATAAAATTAATTTTTGAGCGCTTGTTAACATAGGAAACAATTTTTGCTTTTTAATTTTTTTACTCAGTCAGAGCTGGGAATGGCAGTGGCTGAAGGCCTGACTCCCTTACAGTGGCTGTAAATAACTGTTTTAAGTGTTTATACATATAGAAAATGTGCTCTTTTGGCATCTCAAATTGGGGATGTGAAATTGCTCAACCTTACCTAACGATACAGTATTTCCCGCAAGGTACTTTTATTGCAGTAGGAGCCTGTTGTTATTTTTGCCACTACAGTCAGCGGCAAAAATACTGAATGAGCTGTACGTAAACGCAGGCAACATTAACACATACAGCACAAGACTAGAAATAACGTTGATGAGACAGACTATTCCATCTCACAATTTTGATTCTTTTTATGATGTAGAAAAATTTAAGATGGCTCTAGTGTAGTTTATATCAAAAGATTACTTCTGAGAGCCTGGATAAACATTGCTAGAAAATCTATATTTCAACTTTCAAGTGTTTAATAAAGGATTATGGGATTGTCCTATAACCATGAGCTAAAGTATGGGAATTTACATTTTCCTTTTTGCAGGATAGTTCCTCTTAAAATTATACTCTGAACAATGGCTTATTTTCTTGTGCCAGTACTTGATTCCAAATACTGTGGCTTGGCAGCAGGCAGGTCTCAGATTTCGACCACATGTATTTCAAAAAAAATCAAAAGATCCTAATTTGGCACTCCACTCACATATCTTAAAAAGCTGTGTTTGTGCATCAGATTTAAAAATAATTGAAACCAGGGGAGCAAAACCTGAACTTTTCTTCCAGGATGTTTTGACTTCAATTGATTCCAAAAGCATTGAGGAGAACAGAATGGAAACCGTGTGCAGCATGTGGCATTGACAATGTGCATGGAAACGTATCTTCATGGAGCATACTTACATGATACTACCGTGGCCCTTCTAAAAATACACATATTTGTCTTTCATTATGTAGTTGAAACAAATATATACACACAAGTGCATGCTTTTATGGCAAAACACTATGCGAATTTCATTTGGTAAATAGACGGATCACTTTGCCTATGAAAGTGTTGTGGATTTTTGTTGACTGAAAATTGGTAGCTATATCTCTGTGTAATAATTTAAGAACTGGTGAGGGAGTTAGAGTGATGTCATGTGTTAGGTCAGAATGACAGAGGTTAATATCCTTATTTTTCAAAAATGTCTCTTTGGGTCTTTAATATCTATGAATCTTTTTTTTTGGCCGTTAAAGTAATATATTACTGCTTGCACCAGAAGTTACAATATACAATAGGGTGTCTCTCTATTACTTACACTGTCTTTTAGAGATATTTGGAAAAAATGATGCAAACTTGGTAGCTGGCCTCCAGTAACCCATTATGCAGAAACTTGTCCTTAGTCCCGAGGAATTTTTTATTTAATCCGCAAAAATTATGTGAAAAGATGAGTCTCGATCTTCTGGAAGTAAAACATCCACCAAGGGCATGAAAAAAACCAGACATGTGAGCTGAAAAAACTCTAGCTTGCTTCTGCTCATTATTTATAAGTGAGGCAAAATGTCAACTAAGAGAAAGTTATCCCAGAAATTATCAAGCAAGGCACAAATTCATAGCCTATTATGAATTATCCTATAGGATAATATAATGACAAATACAAATTAAACCCAGCGCATACCGAGCATTGGTTTTCCATCTTTTCACATGAAAAATTCTTGCGTGGCTGCTGCTGCCCTTACAAGCCTTACCCCGCCTGGGCTATCTGGTACTTCCAAAGGGCGGAGGGATGTAAAGAGCAGCAAAGGGTCCTAAGCGAAAGAGAAGAATTACAGGGCTGGCTCACATGCCCTGCGTGACAAATACGTAATGTTTTCCTGTCCACACCACAAAGCAAAACAATTGGGGAATCTGGAAGAGGTAAAGAAGCAACACAGTCGTCCACTACAACTGAAGGGATTCTTTGGTCATACACATTTAAAAAAAAACCCAAAACCCAAAAGAACCAAAACCAAACACCAAAAACACAAACCAAAGATGGAAAAGATCCAACAAATTCCTACACACCCGCTTACTTATCTCATGTAGCAGAAGTAAAGAAAATAAAAAAAACCTCAACTGTTTACCAGATGGCACATTGAGGTTTGATCTTATGCCAGCCTTGGGCCTTCCATGAATTCTTTTCAATGTTCTTTTATGTTTGCTAAGGGTTCTGCTCACACAGAAAACTAATGTGGGGTATTGTAATGCCAGTTACTTACTCATCATTGGAAAGAAATCTCAATGGTCAAGTAAAAGGAAAGCAAATACATTGTAGTATGAAGTCAGTTCTGTTTATCAGCTTTTTTTTTAATCTTGGAGCTGTCTTGGCAATCTAATGTGTAGGAATACATATAGGCATAGAGTCAGTTGGTATGAACAGTGGTGAATATTTTGTCAAATACAGAAAGATTCTGTCTAAAGAATTTTGATACAGATTCAGTTTGAGTTTGGGCTAAAGAGGGCTGTCTTATTTGAATTAAATAAAATTTGAATTAATTCGGTAAGTTGAATTAATTAATCTTTTCTTCTTTTTGACTGTATCCTAATTTACGATTTCCAATGTGTCTTTTGTTCTATTACTTTTGTCACAATCTGTCAGCAAACATCTTAATTCAGAGAGAAATCACAGTTGAGATTGTGAGCTTTGTTACACCTTGGTTTAACAGCTCAGCAGGAGCTGTATTTGAGAGAGAGGGATGACTTCACAGTGCATGAGGAGTTGGATTAAAACAGAAACCAAAACCCAAAATCCATCTTCTCCAGACAGACAGAGGAGCATATCTTTCTCCTTTATCCTCCCCCACTCCCCACCCCAAAGAATGTGCATAGATAATATTAAAACTAAAACACCAAGCAAAATAAAAATATCAGAAGATTTCAAGCTGGCCTGGCCTGGGGGAGTACCACTTGATATTCTTGTATAACCATCTGCTTGGTTTTACTGTGCCTGACATCATGTAAGACACGGTGATTCACTGTGAGCATGAAATATATTTTAATGCCAAATGGATGACTCTCCTGTATTTATCTCTTTTCCTTATTGAAATCTTTTCCCTATGACTGGTTGATGTCTTCTATTTTTGCTTGTATTTTGTTGCAGAGCTGAAATGAAGGGAGTGGAATATGGATCTGACCTCTACAGGAAGCGTGGGTTTTAATTTCATTTCTCAGTCATCTTTAGCTAGAAGTAGTGATGCTATGCTGACGTATATTAGTACAGCCAGACAGAAAGAAAAAAAAAAACCCAAACCAAACGGAAAACGGAAAGGTAATTCTCCTCTTTACCCTATGATCTGGTTCTTACAGATTCTGATTTTTGTTAGGCCTACAACTAAATTTCATGTCTTTTTAAGGAGGTAACCAGAAGTATGGAATAAAAAAATGTATGTGCGGTCAAATGAAAAGAATAGTGCAGTTCTTATTATCTGGGTTGAGTCAACGAACAGATTCTAAAACCAAATCCCAGAGGAAGCCCAGTCCAACAAAAGCATGATGTGTAGCCCTGATGTTATAAGTATAAAGCATTACTAGGTGATCTTGGTCCTGCTGAATTCTAATGCGAATTTGTTACTTTTACCAAGAAGAGAATGCAGATTGTTTATATTTCTCTCCGCTGCCAGGCAGTAGGGTTCCTAACATTTATTTTGATGGGGCTGCATTCATGTTTACAGCTCACTGAACTGTAAAAATAAGATATTGTGCTGTGAATTTAACTATACGAATTATTACTCAGTATTGATGCTGTAGTTCCTGAAGTAAATTTTGCTTAAACAGTAATTATTCTCTGTGAAATTATCATCCCACGTTAGCTGTTGGTGGTACTTGCCGAATTGTATAGGTGAAGCTGATTATTATATCTCAGTAGCTCTGCACACAAGTGCTTAGTCTGCTTCTACTCTTCCTTCTCTGTGCATTTCTCACGTGGTGTTTTCTCCTCTGCACTGTTAGCAGCAACAGCATCTTAGGCAAAGCGAAGTCCTTGATTTAAAGCTTGATGCAGAGTATATAGTAGATCCGAAGTGACCTGATGTACCGCTGAAGTTGGCTGTGCTTTGAGCTGGGAGTTGGGCTAGATGACCTCCACTGGCCCCTTCCGCCTTAAGTTACTCTGGTTTCATGAGTGGGCCTGTTGGTTAATCTGTGTGTAACCAGGTTCAGTTTCCGAGTTCACAGAGAAGTAAAGTTGCTGTTGGCATTTAGAGTTGCTATTGAAGCATTTTTGCTGTTAAAGAGAGAGAAGGCTAGCTTTAGAGATTAGAATTTGATTCAGTTATTTCTTCGAGACATCATGTGAAGACAGTGGCCATGGCCAGCTCATGAGAGCATGGTATTTAAAGACACAGCCTAGAAAGAGATTGGAATTGAAGGAGAAGAGAAAATTAGATCTTCTAAAGGAATACGAGATGTTTCCCTTTTGAGTTTCTTTATAGCACTTCCAATTTGGGGGGAGGGGGAAAGTCAGAGTAACATTTTTAACGTAATATTATCTTCAGTCTTACTACAGATGTCAGAAGTTTTCACTGCCGTATTTTGCACGGATATAATAATTTAAAAATTACTGTTAGCTAGAACTTGGCATGTCTATATATGCATGTGCGTACAAGCATACGAATGCACATGCATATAATATAGAATAATCTGTAAAAATTAATTAGATGGTGGCAGACTTCACTGTTTCTGGATTTACCTTGGTGTTTGTAAGTTAAATGTAAATGACACAGCCTTCAGAGTTGAGAAGCAAATAGGAGACCAATAATTGTGGGAATCCATGTAGACACACACACGTGCATTGCTGTAGCCACAGTATGCCTGAAACAAGTGAGATTAAAACTCTGAAAGTGTTCTACAATTAATGTATTTTTTTGAACAGAGCCAGGGACTAGTAAAATGATTGAGTAGTTCAACCCAAGCCTTTGGCATATTTCTGTACCTTTGGAGCACCTGATAGGAGTACCCTAAAATATTTTTTGGGGTCAAGGAGGAATCCGTGTGGAGCTCTCCAAGGTTATCTGGATCAGATGAGTTGTTCTTTGACCTATCTCTGGGGCCTCAGTAAAAAACAGAAACAAAACAAAACCAAACCAACTTCCTGCTGCCGCACCCCCCCCCCCCCAAAAAAAAAAACCCCAAAAAACCAACCAACCAACCAAAACCAAAAAACCCAAAACCCAGACCAACCCAAACAAAGAACACCTAAATTAATCCAGTGTTATATGGTATATGTATGTTACACTCCAAATTTTGTTACAGGAGGAAAAAAAAAACCAAAAATACCAAAAAGGAAACAAACCTTGTACGACAGAAAGCCAGGAATTCTGGTGTAGTTGAAATCTTAGCAGTCTAATCAGAGACTCTATTCCATATCTAATGATTATGGAAAAAGAATACTATTGCAGAAAAGATATTCTCAGCATTAATATAGTTAAAACTGTTATACACGCTTCCTTGTATCTACCCTTTTTCTCTGCTGTTCCATTCACTCTTCCATTGCCCTTCTAGTCCTAAGTCTTCCTTAAGCAGAAGCTGGGGGAGGGTGGGAGGGGTTGCAGCAACTCATTGGTATCCCAAGTTCTTGACTAGAAAATGTGATATGAATGATGGAGTTTTTTCCTTACTCTAGGATCTGCTTGTCACTAATTTTGCATGGTTTCTAACATGCTTTGGCACCTTGCATTTTCTTTATTGGTTGCAGTTCCATGTTTCTTTAGATTTTACTGGGAATGGTGTGGTTTTCATGTGTCAAAGTGTTTAAAATTTTTAAAAAAACTTCTTTATTACACCCTAAAGCCAGTTTTCTCCAGCTTCCAGGTCTGTATCTGTTTAACTGACTGTAGCTGAGTAGTTTGTCTGGGCACGAGCAAGTTGTCTGCAGTCTCCAGTGCCAGCCCATGCCCCCTTTGATTGCTGTCTCATGCTGGTGTTCATCTATATTGCACCCTGTGCATGTGTATATATATATATATTTTCAAACATATATATGTGCATACGTATGTACATAAAGTGTGTGTACATATTTATTACAACATGTTCGTATACAGTGTATATACTGCATGTGTAAAATTACTTATACCATATGGAAATTAAATATAGGTACCCGGTCATTAGAAGAATTGCTGTGACAGCTAAACAAGCTAATACTTTGTGCCAGGTAGGCCAAGAGAAGCCGCAGTCCTGAGGCCTTGCAAAGTCAGTACAACGTATGTTCTACCAATGGCAATACTTTTATCTACTTAGCTGTAGGACTACATGTGAAAGGAGAATGAAACTAAACTGGTAAAAAGGAGCTTATTGACTCTATAACTCTTCCTCTAACGTGTTCTAATTACTAAATACATGTAAATGATAATTTTGCCTTTGATTTATATCTCTCTGTCAACTTTGTATGGATAGACTATTTATTGGGATAGTAATTGATGCACCTCAAAAAGCTATAATCCTGTAACCCACTGTCATGGTTTAACCCCAGCCAGCAACTACGTACCACGCAGCCACTCACTCACTCACCCCCAGGCAGTGGGATGGGGAGGAGAATGGAAAAAGTGGTACACTTTGTGGGTTGAGATAAGAACAGTTTTAATAGGACAGAAAGGAAGAAAATAATAATAATAAAATAAGAATAATTAGAGTAATAAAAGAATTAGAATATACAAAATAATTGATGCACAATGCATTTGCCTACCACTCACAGACCCAGTTAGTTCCCAAGCAGTGATCCGTTTGCCGCTGCCCCCCCTGCACCCAGCCAGCTGCCCCCAGTTTATATACTGGGCATGACGTCCCATGGTATGGAATACCCCTTTGGACAGTCTGGGTCAGCTGTCCTGGTTGTGTCCCCTCCCAATTTTCTTGTGCCCCTCCAGCCTTCTTGCTGGCTGGGCAGGAGAAGCTGGGAAGTCCTTGACTGAGTCGAAACATGACTTAGCAACAACTGAAAACATCAGGGTGTTACCAACCTTCTTCTCATACTACACCCAAAACACAGCGCTGCACCAGCTACTAGTAAGAAAATGAACTCTATCCCAGCCGAAACCAGGACACCCGCTTCTTATTAATACATTTCTCAGAATAAAAGCACTGGGAGATACTCATTTAGATGTAGCTGATTCAGTGAACTGCAATGTAGCCAAGAAGTAAACTCAAGGTTTTTTTGCAAAAAGACCTCTCACTCCAGTTTATTCTCCTCAAAGTGAATGTGAGATCTGCCAGCATTTTTGGATACTAAATATGTAGGTAGGTTTCAGTAACTTCCACAAGCAATTAACTCTTCATCTTTCTTGTAGATAAAATGTCAAGTGTGTGGGATAGAAATGCACCTCTCATATTTTGGTGCCCTTCTGAGGGCTGAAGAATAAAGGTAATTTTTTTTTTTCCTAAATGTGGAGCAATTAGCACCATAGAGAACGAGATAGCTATGCAGCATTTGTAACCTAGCAAGTAATTCGGAAGCTATTGCATGCTTGCTTCATCTTCTTGCTTTAAGAAAGAGGTTTCTACTAAACAAAGCAATTGGCTGATATTATTTCTTTGTAGCCTCTTGTACCACGGAGTGGAACCTAATCACAGTAGAATGAGGTTTTTTTAATTGAGATCTGGCGAAAATGGATTCTGGAACTGTAAACAGATTCTTGATGTGGCATCTGACTTGTTGCTCTGACTTCTGGCATCAGTGCTTGTTCCTGTCATTTGTTGAGAAGAATATTAACTATGTGAGAACAAAGCCGAACAAGTAATGAACCTCCAAGATCAGTTGAAGTCAATTGTAGCCTGACAACAAGCACAGCCTTTAAGTCCCCTTTGTCCCTCTCCAGCCTGTTTTAGGGACAGCTTTATAAATCCTACCTTGAGTCCAGCTGTAGTGTAAATATATATGAGCGAGCTAGCCAGGAACTGCTTAATGTAAGTACTTTGTTCTGACACCCATCTTCTAAATTTCCTCTGAGTCCCTACTACTGCCATAAGACTCTATCCTGTCAGTACTCAATTCCACTTCCTAATTTGTCAGATGACTACTCCAGCATTGAAAAGGAACCCGCAAATACTCTGTACAATGAAAATTATGTATTGCTATCACTTGAAAATTAGGCCACCCATGGATATGTAGAGGATGATAAAATTAATTCTTCGCTCATTGTTGAAATGTCTGGCAGCACTAAACAGGGAGTTGTCAAAAATCGTTAAAGAAACAATCTTATGAATGGCACTAGAGTCCCAAACTCGCTGTCTGCTCCCCACCCTGCTTGGTAAATTCCGTAGAGTTTACTAACTGCCTGTTGATGTTCCCATTTCACTGACCTTTTATAGCTAGCTAGGGGTTTGTGTATAAAATTTGGTGACAGTACAAGCTCAATGCATTTTTATGCTACCTCTGCTTTGCAGCACCCAGTTTCCTCGGCTGCGGAAGTGAAACTGTGGAACTGTTTTTTGAGTTGGATAAAAGAGCTGCTCCCATGTAAAAATACCCTGGCAGTTATTTTTTTTCCCTTGCAGTTTAATATAGTTTCAGCAACCTCACTGAAATTATGTCCTCTACTACAACTATGGGCGCAAAAAATCACAGTGGGGAAGAGAAGAGGAGAAGAAAGTTTTGTAAAAAGAAAAAGCTGGGGTGTATGGCTGGGCTGGAAGTACTTGAATGTGGCAATAATGTTCAGCTTACCTGAAGACAGAGCTGTGCTCTGGGACCGATTAGTTGCTACATTGGACATAGCAATGCAGAATTGCTCTAGCAGGGTGTTCAAGGAGTTTTGTCAGGTGACTGCAGGCTGCTTGAGTTTGTCTTATTTGCTGCTTTTGAGTACAAAACACTCGAGACTTTAAAGTCATTTTAGGCAGAAAATGTTGTTAAACTCATATGAACAGAGTATGTTTGGTCAAGCCTGTTTGTACGCATGCCAGCTTAGTCCTGAGGCTACTAGTTGTCAGAGCAAGGAGGGTCCAGCTACTCCTGGTCCCTTTTTTTATGTTTTCTCTGTCTTGTATTAGTTCATTGGGAAAACTCCTTCCTGTTCTGGAGCAGAGCTTTGTAATTTTTTACACATCTCTGAAGCCAGTATTGGCCAACAGTTGGGTCACTCTGACTAATGGCTTGGAAATACAATCTGATGTGGGAGTTGCTCCAACCTCTGCTGTGTTTGCCGCTTACTGCAAAAGCGTGGAAATAAGCAAGCTGTACTGGTATAGTCTTTTTTTCCCTTTCAAAGATGTTCCTTTTGTTCGCAACAAATTTACATGTATAATCTCTGGTACCTGTACCATGTTCATACTTGTTATAATGCTTCCAAACTCTTAGGAACATGGGGGACCACCAAGCTGACAATCTCATTTTGAGAAGCATGTAAATATTATGGTGTGGTTAGGAGAGGTCAGTAATGCTGTAGAGGAGGCAATCAGTTGGAAGGTTTGGCAGATTTAGGTATTAAAGACAGATTAGAAAGTGTTTACTTGAAAAAATTAATGTTGCAATCCCCCACGCCCCCTTTTTTTTGTGTGTTTTTTTTTTTTTTTGGGTGGGTTTGGTTTTGTTTTAAGGGCTTTGGCTTCTACTACTTTACCTAGAATTATCTTCTTTTAACGCGAGTATTTCAGGGAATGAAGTATGATGAGCCACACTGTTGGGTGGAATTTAACGCTTCTGCATGTGTTTGGACTGATGGAATGTAAGTCATTGGAAATGCAGGATATTTGGATACTATTCATTTCTAGGGTTTACTAAAGCTTCTTAGCATACTGTACTTTAAATAGAAAAGAAGTTGAAATAGCTCTCCTCAGACTGGAGTTTCTCCAGATTCTGTCTACTCTAAAGGTCAGTGCCAGGATATTGGATCCCTGAAATCTTCTTCTGCGTTGTGAAGAATAACCGTATTTTGTCTCTGTGTTTTGATGTGATGATATCAGTGTTGATACTGCCCAGCTTTTGTGGTGTACTGTCCAATGTGAGCTACAGGCCATTGAATGTACATTGGTTGTAGCCACCTGTATTTGTACTTAACTTTCATTATGCTGTTGCAGCACAGCTCTCCTCATGATATATGTCTTGGCCCTCCGCAAATATGAGCATTTCATGTCTGTGCTGAAGTAAAGCCATTTATCGCTTGAAAAGACACAAGTTTTGTACATTTTAATGCACATGTAAGTGATAAACTTTTTTTTTTTAATATGAAATGGACATGTGCATTGGTCAGACATAACTTAGGCCACTTCTTTTTATGAGGTCTCAGAAAATACTGTTAGATGTTTTAAATATTGGCAAATTATTTGGAAAGGTTTGTGGATCCTCATGGCAAAAGATGTATCTGAGTCAGAACTCAAGGTAAAGGTAATCTAGTTTGATTTTACATGAGGTTGACAAAGAGCCATACCCTGTATTGCTGGCCTTTTTGTAAAATACTTACTATTTTTTTTTTTTATTTCAAAGCTCTATTATGCAATTACTTGCCTGGATCTCTGTTATGGGTCAAAATATGCATCAATCAATACCAGGGATTGATTAGTTTACTATATTTTGGATACCAAAAATAATGGTAACCATTTGGGATTATTTACCATTACTAAATT
This sequence comes from Sagittarius serpentarius, assembly GCA_034782735.1. Classification (NCBI taxonomy): domain Eukaryota; kingdom Metazoa; phylum Chordata; class Aves; order Accipitriformes; family Sagittariidae; genus Sagittarius; species Sagittarius serpentarius. Next base: position 14,472,853 of record JAVKLA010000007.1, on the reverse strand, counting down.
TGTTGACTGTGACAGCTACTCAACACTCTTTGCCTTACCATGTCCGATGGGGTTAGACTTAATATCGAAGACTGTCTTGGCTCCTCAGCCACTCTGCAGGTTACCTTGTAGAAGGGGAGGGTATGTGAAGGACCTTGTGCCTTTTCCCAGGGACAAATCTACCAGCTGGACTTTGAATCTCTGAGTTCTGGAAAGCTAGAACAACGAATTTCAGAAATGGAAAACTTTGGGTCTACAGGGTAGGGCAAAATACAGATTAAAAAAAAAAGACTGAAAACAGATCTCTTCTCTGCCCACTGTATTCTTGTAGGAGGATTGTTCTCTCCTTGCTCTCAGTCCAGCAATTTTTCATGGCTGACTTACAATGAACTGCTAATCAGTCCCCTCTGAGATGTTAAGAAAAAAAAGCTTGGATTTCTCTCTTTCTCCAGGGCCTGGATTTCAGCTCCCTGCTCTTCGCAGAGGTGTCCCAGTCACCACCTGTTACGCTACAGGCTATTCCCTCAGCCTGGCCCTCCAGAAGCATCTTTCATCTGAAGATGTTCCCCTGCCTCTGAGGGAGTTCCAGCCTGCCACAGGTGATCTTTTCCCCTGATGTATCTGATTTAGCACGCAGAACGAATGATGCCAAATCATACGCAGACAAACAGATTAGATGCACCTTTTGTCACAGTTTTGCAGATGCTTTGTCAGTACATATGTATGTGAATGGTGGAGACTACAGAAAGGGGTGGGTTATTGTTTCAGTCTTTGGTGAGGTATGGTGGGTAAGTGTGAGATCTCCCTGAAGAAACTCACTACAACAGAGAAATGTGTTATAGTTTGTGCCCAAAGCATCTATTTCTGTATGCAGTGTGAAGTCTTATGTGGTATGTTCCTCTCCGCTCCTCTTTCCCTGTTAGCACCATTTCTAGCTGGGTGGGGTCTTTTCGGGTTACTGAATGCAGTGCAGAAACACAAAGATGACAATTCCAGATCATCCTTTTGTGGCCGCTGTTCTGTATCTGCACTCTTTCCCTCTCTCATCGCAGTCAGTTTAATCCTGCTGAAGGAAACTCAGCGATACCACCCTAACACAGAAAAGCTTCAGCTCACAAAGTCCATTCTGTTACAAAGCAAAACACATATGAATACTTTTGTTTAGCAAATGTTTGAGAAGATTTTACCAAAGAAGCTCTGTGAAGCTGGAGTCCTTCTTGTGATGAAAAAAAGAAAAGTAACTGCTGAAAAACTAATATTAAACGAAATGGAAGGAAAGCAAGCTATGTTTACTGGGTGCAGTGCCGTGCTTTTCAAGGAGACCTGAACTAGTTCTCAGGACTAGTTCTCAGATAGAAGTACATCAACACAGAGCTCTGCTCAAACTAAATAACCCCACTGAAAAACTTGGCGTACTGAAATTTGTCTGGTTTTTTCTAGGGGAACTATATGACTTAATGTCTGTTTCAGTTCACTAGCCTATTTATTCCTAGCAAAGGCATCCCTTCGTGGTTCTGCATAGTGTTCTGAGTAACAACATGAGCATAAGGATGATGTATTTCATAATATACAAAAGAAATTTGGACTCGTTAATTCACTGGGTTTTTAACTACATTGAGCCAATTGGATTGTAAGAACCAACTTTCTTTTCTTTTTGTGAAATGACTGCCAACAATAACATGTTCATTTACTAATATTTATTTATTGTCTTAAAAATGGGTAGATGATTTTGACATGTCTTACAGCAGTCAATGAAGAGTTTTTCTTCATGTGTTATAGCGCTTATGAAAGCCGACAGCTTTAGCATATTGTAGATTAAGAATTATAATTTATAATGTATTACTATATACATTATAAAATGGATATGTAATGAGCAGAAACAGTATTACAATTTTATTCACACTTCATCAGGCTGTTTCCTCTACCTCTGTCTTTATTTGAAAGATTATCTCAAAATATAAGGTAAGAAAAAGCTTTTGGCCATGTCTACTGAAGTATTAGTTAAGGAGCATACCTACCTACTGGGAATGAGACTAATTTTATCCAGGTACCTGAATGGCTGTTAGACTTGTTCTTTATGTGTATGGTACTTGCACTGAGCATTTCACAGACTACGTAAAAGAAATGCCCAGACCTTAGGAGCAAAAGATCTTATTTCAGACAGGAGACAATGAATGAGAAGAAAAGCATATGTGCAGATGTGTGGGGGGCAGGAAAGAGCAGGGAAAGGAAGGGTCAGGGTTACAATAATAATGACATTCAGGTTCATTTAGGCGCATGTCTTGATTTTATTGCTGCTTTATTTAAATGTAACGCTGCCCCATTTTTTCCTGACCAGCCTTTCCGTTACCCCAGCGACTTGTGTAAATTAAATGTAAAGCAAGTGAAGAGGAGATTTCATTAGTGAGGATTAGTATTTGTGAGGCTGGTGGAAGAAACAGCTTCTTTTTGGCAACTTGAAATTTAAGATAGAGCAGGGAGGCAATGCAGGAGTGGCAGAGACTGGGAAATATATTGCATTTATTGGCTGAGAGCAGGAGTGATACCAAGTGGCATTTAAAGCCGTAATAATAGGCAATGGTGATATAATGCATGCAGGACAAAATTTTAAATGTGCGCAGTGATACATATGTTTGGGGTTTTTTTGGGTACAAAAATTAAAAAAAAAAAGCTGAAGAGGCCTAAGTTTCAGAATGGTGTTAAGTTTAGTCCCTTTGAAACATCTCTTCACTCCATTTATAATGCATTAGGTTGAACACTGGAAAAAGTGAGGAAACCAAGCCCATTAGTTATATTACAGTAATTTGGGCTCACTTGTTCGTAAGAAAAACCTGGGAAGAAGACATAAAGGAGGAGGCCAGAGGAACACTCGAATGAGAGCTCGGCCAAGCTGCGCTGTAGGAGTAACACCCTCTTCCTTATGATAGATGACCTGAATGTTGCTTATATGTAATTTAAGGTTGCCTGGAACTTCCTTTCGTAATAAACTAGTTTCAGATTTAAATTTTGCCAGCTCGTGGTAGCTCCCTCTAGTGTCACACATTCTTAGTGTACAACACTGAAAGGCTTTTCTTTTATACTTTGGATGTTTTATTTAAGGAGGGAGGGGAATGAAAAGAAAAAGAAAAAAGTGAGAATCTTCTTAAAAACACTACCACTGCCCACCACTCCAGACTCAGCAAGTAATGGCTTGTTGGGCTTGCCAAAAATTCAGAGATGCTTTTTAGTTGGCTTCTGAGAGGAAAGAAACTTCTGTTGCTCTGTTTAAAAAATCTGAAGTAGGCACATAATTTTTTTTATACTTTTGTATTTCATCTCGCCCACTTGTTGTACAAAGCATAAATCTTTCAGTTCTGCAAATGTGTTCAGTTTCCCCCCGCCATCAATATGAGGGAAACAGCCTCTTGCATTGACCAAGTGTCTTAATGCATTTTGCAAAATCTTCCTCTCTCTTGTTGAATTGGAAACTGCTGCCACAGATAGCTATTTTATCTTTGCTCTTTCTTTTCTTTTAAAATCCCTTTTCCATTGCCAATTTTCTGTTGTTTTTCTGATGCTCAGAGACGGTTACCCCCCACCTTCAGACAATAGTAATTCTTTTCTTTAAATCAGCAGCAACACAGCACTACTTGACTCAGCCTCAAGAATAAAATTACGATGCATGAGAAGAGAAAGAGCACTTAGCTGAATTCATAAAATGGTTAAAACATAATCGAAATAGGTCTGGATCTGGTGGTTGCCTGGAGCTTCTAGCCAGCTTACTGGTGATAGTTACCCTATTTGCTTTTAAAGTGTTAGCTCAGTTTCCAAATACACTGCGAGGATAGTCTGTGCTTATTGAATATGCTCCTAACCAAACTTACACTTTATTTTTATTCCTTGTCATTCACATGCCTTATTTATTTTATACCATTCAAGTCTTGCTTCGAGTATAGTTTTAGCAGTTCTCTTGTGGGGTTTTCCGGCTCCCTCATTACCACGGTGTTTCTATTCCTGTTCTCTTCTCTCTGTGAGATGATATGATGATGTTATCTCCTCTGGGGAAAGGAGACATGAATATTCTAGTGCCCGAAGCGGCGAACATTAGGTGCCTAATTAGTTGCCTACAGTCTGATTTCTCTCAGAGCTCAGTGTTTTATAGCACTTCCTTTATTTGTTCAGAGCCCTGCTCCTTATAATACCTGTTGCAATTATAAACACAGTGCTCCAGCAAATTACACCTCTCAATGTGAACACTTTAAAAGCAAGGGAAATCTAATAACTGACCGTTTCAGAAAAGCTTAATTTAAATAGTAGCCCAACATCACATACCATTTTTCTTTGTTAAATATAGTTCAACAAAATTCCAATGATGTTTATTTTCTCTCTCTCTTTCTCTCTGTTCTTCTGCCATTTAAAGTGTCATATAATAGCGATTACTTTTGATCACTAATGTCATGAGTGAACCACACAGGAGCGATAAACCACAGGAGGGATGAAACTCACAGGGGGCGTAAAAGCCTCTATATCTAAGCATTTCAGCCTTCTAATAATTTCTGTCTGAAGGCTTTCTTGTAGAAGTTTCTTGAGAGGGGCTTAGATGGTATATTAAGCCTTTTGTTTTGTTTTGCAGATTTTAGTGTGCTCTGTCCTTACCCTTCAAAATTTAGGACATTTTAAACAATGCGTCTTTAGTCTTTGTATCTGATTTATATTTGCAATTGCAGTCATGAGGGCCTGAAAACTGTTTGCACTTACAAGGCATGTTGCATGACATCCAACATTAATATGTGTATATACAGGCTGTTTAAATTAAATCATGATAGTTGTTCATACCTCTAGGCAGGACACAATATAAACAACTTTAAAATTATATGGGATGAACAGCACTGTTTTGTTCTGGCCAAAAAGAGAGCGTCTTGGGGATGGACTGTCATCTTGCTGATTAGTAGCTGGCCATGTGTCGGCTTCGTCGACACATTTCAGAGAATGGGTGGTTTAATGAAGGACGGAATTGGGGAATAATTCATTCCGTGCCATGAGGTTAACCACAAGCCTCTCAGAAATCACAGCGCTCGCTGCTCCAGCAGATGTGCTGGAACTTTGTGCTGTGACTGGAGGTTTTTCAGCACTCTGTTCCCCCCACCCTTCTCTTATTGTAAAGCACGCACTCATCCTGCTGCCAAAACATTTAATAAAAAATAGATTTGCGTTTGCAGTTTCCAGAATCTTTATCAACCTTCCAGCCAAAGTCAGAGTAATAAACGTAGAGAACATCTAAGTGTGTGCTTTGCAGATGACTGAGTTTTGCACTTGGGATGTCTTACAGGCAGTGGCTCCCACCGTTATTTTTACGTGGTAGGCTGCAAGGGGACTCCTGAAAGCCCCTTCCCTCCTAGTTGCAGAAAACAACTGGAACCATTTTTTGACTTTGAAGTGAGCAGTTTCTCTGTAGAGAATTAGTTTTTTCTTTCTGGAGAAGGTACCTTGTCATTAAGTTTTGGATGAATCTTCTATCTCTTTATTTATGGATTTCAAAATTTGTGTTAGATATCAGAAAGTACCTTAAAAAAAATCCGTAAATGAAAGTCTTTCAGGAGACTATCCTTGTGAAAAATCTGCTCAAATATTTAAGAAAAATCTACTTTTATTTCTATACTTTCCACAGAAGACAAGGCGGCTATTGCATTCAGCCATTAAGCATATTACGCTTAATATAGGTTATGCAAGGAAAAAAAAAACCACCCCAAGACCTAAACCCATTGAGTTAACGTATGTTGAAGTTTAATGTGATTTGGTTTATCAAATGTAAACTTTTCTGTGAATACTGTAGAGGTGTGGAGTGAGGACAATCTACCTTTAAAATGCTATCCAGCTGTTTGTTACTGCCCCTCATCTGTGACTTAATCTTCTTGCTTGAGATGTTGGAATTGCATCTGTCAACGTTCCTCATTTGCTTCAGTGCAGAGTAAAATGGGTTAATTTATCAGCTTTATCACCTGTCAGTTTAAACTACACTGCCTCACTTTTCACTGAAACTCAGAGGGTCTATTACCATCCCAGGGAAGGAGGCTAGTAATGTGCAGCTGAGGGTGGTAATGAGGAGCTGGAAGTAAAGAATTGATAAAGCTAGGGCCACAAGTATACTTTTGTCCATGTCCTTGATGTGATTGAGCTAAAACCTGTTCCCAATTGAAGCAAACCTGATGTTAAATCAAAAGAAGTATTTGTGCTTTTACACCTCTAGTTTAAAGCAATGCATTTTCTTTGCGTGGGTAAGGGACATGTAATCTCCAGGAGCCTTATTCTGAAGTTATGTTGCATGTATATTTGTTGTTGTCCCTTAGAAGAAAATGTTTTCAGGTGGGAAAGAAATGAACGTGTTCTTCAGTCTTTCTTTTGGCAGCACCCATATATACCCATGGGCTGCGGACATGCAGGGAGCATTTTTGTGGGAATGGATATGAATAAATGGGCAGAAGGTCATTGACATTTAGGTCAACTCGGGGAGAAAGATCTTGACCTCAGGAAGTGCTGAACTTCTCCAGATCTTCCTTTAATCAGTAGATATTGAGAATATGAGATGAGTTTTGGGATAATACCTGTTGTGGTTTAACCTCAGCCGGCAACTAAGCACCACGCAGCCACTCACTCACTTTCCCCCACCCCTGCCCAGTGGGATGGGGGAAAGAATCAGGAAAAAAAGGTAAAACTCGTAGGTTGAGATAAGAACAGTTTAACAGAACAGAAAGGAAAAAACTAACAATGACAATAATAACAACAATAAAGTGACAATAAAAGGATTGGAAAACACAAAACCAGTGATGCGCAATGCAGTTGCTCACCACTTGCCGACCAACGCCCAGTTAGTTCCTGAGCAGCGACCCTCGCCCCGGCCAACTCCCCCAGTTTGTATAGTGGGCATGACATCCCATGGTATAGAATATCCCTCTGGCCAGTTTGGGTCAGCTGTCCTGGCTGTGTCCCCTCCCAACTTGCCTGTGCCCCTCCAGCCTTCTTGCTGGCTGG
>JAVKLA010000007.1:14439511-14465766 GCA_034782735.1 Sagittarius serpentarius | reverse complement strand
CTCATACTACACCCAAAACACAGCGCTGCACCAGCTACTAGTAAGAAAATGAACTCTATCCCAGCCGAAACCAGGACTATAGCTCAGGATGTCAGCTATATAAGATACTGCCTGCTGCCTCTTTCAGCTGTGAGAGTCCCAGTTGACTTGCTCCTCTAGCCCTGATATATTTACACATAAAATGTATTTACACATAGTTATATTATGCTATGAAATATATACGGATAGCCCAAGATAGGTATAGATAATAGAGTGTAACATTTCAGTGAATGGAGAGGGGCACTGCTTCAGTAAAAGGTCATGCAAAATATTGATAGAAATTTAGAACCATAGTCATAAAGGCTTTTGAAGTATCAGTATGTTTGCTAGTCGTTCAAGGGAAGATGTACTGTGGCTAATCTAAAGCTTAAGATGATCATTTGGTATTGCAGCACTGGAAAGATGTGCCATTTGAGGCTAAGAAAGCTGCATTTTCTCCTTAATATCTTAGAGGTGCTCTAGCTCCAGTATATTTCTGAATTACTTTTATATTTGTTGTCAGTGACATACGTATTACATAAAAAAATTAAGTGTGCAAAATTGTTACCCAAATTCTTAAGTTTAAGTAACTTGGAGAGATGCTAACACCTCTAACTGTTAGGTATCTTATATGTCTTCCCTCAAGCATTCAAGTTTGAAAGTGCTGTGCTAAGTTTTTGTTTATATACTTTATCGTCATCTTTTGAATTTGGCAACTGAAATTGCATAATTTTAACATTTTTACCAAAAATTTTTACTCTTAAATTGAGATTATTTTGACTCCTCTGCAAGTAGGAGCCCTGATGGAGCGGATACTATGCTCCTGTGATACTGTTCACCAGCTTATTTGCAAACATTCTGGGTTTAACCTAGATACAGTAAAGGTGGATGTTTCTCCCATTTCTCTTGTTTATGTCCATAGGAGAAGAGTTTTACCTTCATTCTAAGTGAGGCAAGTTTTTAATTAGATGCTTTTATTTAACTTTTCAGATTATTGTTTAATATAAGAATTTACTGTAATCTTTGACCTGATCCTATTTTAACTTTATTTGTATAAATTATTTCACAAGCCTTGATGGGTGTGCAGTTGCGTGACACCGTGTGAGGTCAGATTGAGTGCCCTGACTCCACCATGACTAAAAGGTTCCATATGGATAAGGTGGACACAGATTAGGACTGAGAAAAGTGCAGACTGAAGCTTGGAGACACAGAAGAACAAAACAAGATAATCATATGGTAAAGCAGGAGGAATTCCCAAGACTGTTTCATTGACCTAACCATAACATTAAAATCATTGTCATCAAGCTAAGGTTAATAGAGTTATGCTAACAGATAGCAGCTGTTTGAGTGACATAATAAGCACTCAAGAATGTCAGTAAAACAACCTTAGATCTGCATGCTCAAACAGTTCAGAAATGGGCTGCCACATAACATACAGCCAAGTCAGCCTCTTCTGTACCTTTGATTATTTAAGATTCCCCTTCTTCTTTTATTACAGTGTGAAGTCCTTCCTTTTCCAGACATAACACCAAAAGCAGTGCACCCCATCAACATTTACTATATTCACTGATCTGTTACCATCTAAACCATTCCAAAATTCTCAGACTGGTACATGCTGAGGTTCTGCTACTGGGTCATCTGGAAAAAATAAAGTAAATGAAAAATACTTTCATATCACTCCTATATGTCTTCCCCAGCTGTTTTCCAGAGTGCTCCTTCTGCAAAAGATCCATGTAGGAGCACTTGCTATGTGTTGGTTCTGCAGTCACTGACAGATGTGTGCAGTATACTTTCAAAAACATCTTTTTAAAAACAATGCCATTTTTTTTCCATCTGTAGATCACTGTTGCTTTTCAAAAAGGGTGGATGAGGCAAAATGTTTTTGCATGTAGATGCTTTTCCTGGGTTTTAAGTGTTCTATTTGTAAGTTACTTCTTCGCCTATAGCAATGCTCACCACTGAAAACTATTTTTTGTCTCAAAAATATATCGAGGTACTGTCAGAACTATATACTTTCAAATCTAGCTTAATCTGTCCAAAAGCTTTTAGTATTATGAAATATTGAATATTCTTACTGAAGGAGGAAAAACCTCTTTGGCATTGATACTAGGCAAGTGGAAAAAGGGAGTTCTTTAAAAAATAAATTGTTTTTGTCATCTTCCATCTTTCTGTATTAGAGAACCGTGGAGGGGGTATATGGTGGGGGTGTGTGTGTGGAGTTTGCTCATGGAGTGAGGACTAGAGAAATTCCATCATCCCAGGTGAGACTTTTATAGCTCAGATATGCAAGAATTGCCAAAGCATCACTGTTTGTGCAGGTGTAATGTGGACAGTCTCTGATCTTGAGAGGGACCCTTGATAAAACTACAGTGTACAGGAACTCCTTTTGACTAGCTGTGCCATGGATGGTATTTCTTTTTGCTCACACAGTTGGGAAAATAGTCTTCTGATAAGACTAAAGGCAGGAGTTTCTTATTCAGGTTCTAAAGTATGTGAGTAGTAGCTTCAGCTTCAAGTCTATTGTCTGGGTTGCCTTCCTTCCTCATTTCTTTACAACAAAAAAGTGTTTCTTATGTATTGTATAGTTTCTGTATTTTGAGCGTCTCTAAAACCTTAGAGACAATTCTGATACAAGTTAAAAGGTGGTTCAGAACAGCCTCTTGTTTAAATAAACCAACCTCAGCATTCGGGCTTCCTTAGGGCTTCTTCCAAAGGGATTCTAGCTTTAGAAATGGAGGAAAGCACCAAGTGTTTTATGTGATTACTTCACTCCACAAGAGTCTGTCTATCTCTATTCCAGCACGTTTAACAGTGGTTAGGATCACTGACTTTGATTTCAGTGCAGTGAAGAAAGAGTATTAAATTCATACAGGTAGAAGTGAAATTTTCTGTTGGTGAAATACACCATTCTGTGCCAAATTAAAAACATGTGGAGGAGCTGACACTTTTCTTCTTACTTGTCCCTGAAATGGAACGCTACAAGAAAAGTAAATGGAGTTGGAACTCATGGAGGGCTTGAATTTTCTCTGGTTCAGCTCAACAGGATTAATGCCATAGTCTTTTCAGTGGAAGCATAATCAATCCATTCTCCTTAAGACCATAAATCAAGAGAATAAATCAGACATTTGTATTGTGTCTGAGTAAATAGATTACATTCAACACTAGTTTTTCCTGTATGACTTTTATTTCCTTTTTGATTTTTTTCAGAAGGTGGTATCAAGGCAGAATAATTCAATTTAAGATACTAGTAGCACAGAGAGTAGTATCCTGAATTGATTCTTCTAAATAAAAACCCCCATGTTTTTCCATGACTGTGTAAGTTTCTAAGGATAAATTGATCTTAGAAGCAGTTTATGCTGTCTCCGTCATTTCTGGTGTGGACTGTGCATGATTGTTTTCTTGTTGGCATGAAGTCTCCTTAACCGAAGAATGAGATGTACTCCAAAGCAGATTTTAAATTTTGGATTTTAGAAGCAAAATGATTATGTAGACTGACTTCTCTTTGCAAAGTAGTATGCCCATTTCAGAAGGCTATCAGTGGAGCAGTAAACATACATTGAGTTTGGAAAAAACTTTGTCCTTTTGTCCTCAGATGAACTGGGTTTGTTCATGCTCTGTTTTCTTTCTCTGGCCTGTTCTATTACTATTTCTTTATTCCTATTTTTACTCACTAATTTTTTCCCTTTCCAATTTAAGCACAATTATGAACATAAGAGTAAGGAGTATGTAGTAAAACTAGATCAGTCCTAACTGTAGTATGTTGTATTGTATATGCAATCTGAATACTTTGCAACATATTTCAACTTACCTAAACATATTTCAGACATTAACAAAAAAAAAAAGTGTTTTCACACGTTTTTTTGTCTGTTACCTTTTCTGGGAGGAAGAGGATCATCTTTGATTCTCTGTTGGTACCTTAACCAGTACAATGCACTCTTAGAGCCATGTTCTGTATTGTTAATATGGTAGTAATCCTGGATTCTTGGATGGCTACTATAGTAAACTTTATGGGTAGCAGTGAAAATAGCAAAAATAATAATGAAAAGAGTTACATAAGTTCTTATGTCTGAGAGCTGTAAACTTGCCAAAAAAACCCAGGTCAAAGCTCTGCTGGTTTACAGTGCCATTCAGCTGGAATTGTAACATATTTTGGGCTAAGAGTATGAGCATAATTGGCTGTAGCAGCTAATCCATTGGGCAGTTACATATTGCACAGCTCCTATTCGGTTGCAGTCCAGCATGTGATTGCCGTTCTGTAAAACGTCACTGAGTGATACGATTGTATGTAACGGTTGAAAATTTGGCTTCAGATTCCTCAGTTTCTTTTCTGCATTTTCTGTTTCCCTTCTTTGCCTTACACCATCCTCTGTCTTACTTCTAGATGGAGAACAATGTTAAAAAAAATAACTGTTCTTCCTGTGTACTTATAGGGCTTTGCACCTATAATGATAAATGAAATAGATTTTACTTTTAATTCCTGCTGCTGTGATGCAAAAAATGAAGGGTAGTTGGCACTATGACTTCTTGGCGTGGCTTTTATACTGAAGTCCTGAATCTGTATTACAGAGGATGTTCATGTGGTCCGGACTGTCTGTGTGCTCAGTAGAAAGAGGGAGGAGTCCAATACTAACGTTAAGAGCTCATCTCTCTCCATGCTTTATTAAAAGCAGCCGAGCCTCGTGTCTTAGGCCCTGAATTAAGTCACTGATGTTTGACTGCAGAAGTATGTATCCCACTTCTGTGCAGTGCCTGAAGGCTAGGGAACTGCCTTTATTACCTCTCCTACTGGCACTGCTACAGGAGAAGGAAAAAAATCCCAACTAAGTTTTAATCATCTAATGCGTCCCTTTTGGACACAGAATTCATTGAGAGCCATAAATACAGTGCATATCCTTTTATAAAAAGTAAATGTAAATTTTAAACCGCACCTATAGTTGCTCTTGCTTGGCTTGAATATGTGCACAGCCTAACATTTCTTCTCATCAGCCCCTATTATTTAAGTTAATTTCTGTCATTTTTCTCTTCAGTCCTCTTTGAACAAAGGCAGGATTTGTGCCACTCACTCAGTTGAGAACATCCTTCTCGGACATCAGGCAACTGGCACAACTCTTTCTTCATCATCTCGAGCTCTCTTCTTGCCCAGAGTGGATGGTAGCACCCCAGTGTTTGATGTACTGACAGTGACAGCAAACTTTGGCATTGGTGGAGCTGAAGGACTGTGAAGCGCAGAAGTAATTTTTAAAAAGGTCTTACTAATGTAGTTGTCAAGGCCCTGAGTTGGCAACAATGAGGGAATAAACTGCAAAACAAAACTTTTGCTTCAGGCACTGTGGCAGATAATTTTCTAATAAATAATATTGTTTTGAATGTTATAGAGCTTATTCATGTTTGGTGGTCTTCCCCCCTCCCTTTAAAAAAAGCAGTTGATTTCTTTGCAACTTAATGGTGCAGCTTTTGGATGGGGTGGGTGCTTTTCTGTTCCTTCTCCTTCTGTTTATGATGTCAATGTGTCTTTTACTACATATCCAAGAACAGCTTTTATTTTTCTCATTTTTAGCTTCACTTTCTAGTTCTTACAGCTAAGTGCATTTTTTTATGCTGTAGGTCACCTGTCACATTTCACCAGGGCAATATCTGTACACTGAAAGTAATTCAGCCTCTCTCTCTCTGTTTAATTTCATGCTAATGTCTGGAAGATGTTATCTAGGTTAGCCAGGCTCAGGAACGCTGTGTCCTTTCCTGATTTTCTTTACCTTCTTGGCTTTTAGCTATCTCGTCACCCCCTGGCATGTTCTGTTGGTCTAAATTTTATGGATATTTCTCTGAAGTGTGAACTGACCAGATGAATTGCTGCCTGTTGTAAATTCCTCTGTTTAAAGTTATATGCTACACTGAATACCACTTAAAATGTTGGGTCCTTAAAGGGGACTGACTACTATTACTTGCCACAGTTACTGTAAATAGGGCAATGAGAAATTCCTTCACATCACTGTTGAAAGTCCGGGCCAATAACTTGTTTCCCAAGTTACTTTTAAGCTGAGTTCTCCAGAGGAGATAGGTAATGTAACGAATTTCCTTTGCTGCAATATCTATGCTGTGCTTTACTATATTATATTTGATTGTTTAAAACGTACATATATGTATGTTTTACTTAAGTGTTTGGAAGCCTGGTGTATTCATACCTATTCAATAATATATTTTCAGTACATACCGATTGTGAATGGAAAAAGGGAAGCACAGCAAAGTGTGTATGTCATGGGTGTCTCTTGCAGATGTTGAATCTGTCCGTAAGAGGAGGTTCCTAAGAAAATTTTATTAATGAATGTTGCATCATTGCTCTTTTATAGTTATAGCTGCTCAGGGTGAAGGGAACTCCCAAGGCTCCCATACATTTGTTGAAATACAGCATGATTTCTTGCTACATAAACTTATACTATTTATTTCTCATTTGACTTCATTTTTCTTTGTGCCGTGGTCTACTGGGGTAGCGTGAAACAAAAGTAGAAGGCCTGTTCTGATGTAATGATCAAGTAAAGTGTAAAAGAATAGTAATATTTAAATTGGATCCTCTCCCTGCTCCTTGCCAGGAATAGTTGGTTCATTAAGTCGAAGCAGAATGGAAGTAAGGAGCAATATACTTGCTTAATGGACTCATCTCTTGAGAAGGTGGCGGTGTTACCCAGATCCTTATGATCATCGTCTACTGCTTGCTCATTTCCTGGGAGGAGTTAAGTCTTAATGACATCTTACTCATCTGTGATCTAGCTGCTTTGGAAAACTGTTTCTTTCTCTTACGCTACATTGGTTTGGGGTTATTAAGGGAAGGAAGAGGCAGGAGATTGCTCTGTGGAGAGGACAAAAGGCAAACAGGAGAATAATTTCTACATAAAATACAGAATGAGGTGTACAGATTTTGGACCAGACTACAGCCATGATGCCATGCAGTTTGTCTCCTCTAGGCTTGCGTGCATGCTGCAAGGCCCGAGTTTTAAGGATGAAAGGGGTTTATATGCACATATTTGCTGGTAGGTAGGTTTCTTGTGAGTCCCAAACTGTGTCTTTCTGGGTACCTGTTTAAATGAAAGCTGCCACTTTATATATTATGTCATTGTTTTATTAATTTACTGTCCATTGAAGAAAGAAGAAAAAAGAAACTACAGGTCAAATTGCGATCTCTGAGGTATACCTGCTTTGAGCAGCATCCAACTCTGTCAGTGCCTTTTCTACTGTAAAGCCCTGTACAGTATGAATAATGATGTAGTGAACTGTCTCTAAGGAGGAAATAATTTCCCTTTACCTTACCCATTGAAAAGTTAGCCATGTATCCCTTCCTTTTGATAAGTGTTTCCATAGGAAAGTTCATTCCACTCATTTGGGGCACCTGTTTTAGGAGGTGATGAATCCAAAGTGTGGAAACTGGAGACTTGGTCAAAGCAAATCCATTTTGTGGTTGTTGATCTCGTTTCTGTTTACATCTCGTGTTGTGACTCAGACCCGTGTGAGTGTTTCAGAGGGAACAAGATTGAGTCTTATGTAAGAGACAGTGTGTGTCTGTCTCTTAAAAAGCCTGGTACTTATTTTCTTCGGTAAATGACTGGAAGGAGCTAGTGAAATAAAGAGGTGGTGTTTTGGTGGATATTAACTTTTAACAAGCTTATGGAATCGATCCTTTCATAAATGAGATTCCTTAGCTCTTCATAGATAATGAAAATATGACTATAGTGAACTTGCTATATATACTAGCAGATGATTTCCAAACACTTAAAACTAATGGATTTAAAATGTATTATGCTAAGAAATTTCTAAGAAATTGGATATGCTAAGCAGACATCATCTGGTTATGTTGAAATATAAAGGCTCAATTTGGGTCCTCCTGAAAGCAGTGGCAGAAGTACTCCTGGCTTCACTAAATGCAGAACTGGGACAATGGGAACTACCCTGGGGTTGGGGGAAGATAGGTATGCACATGCAACCAGTGAACTTACCAAGACAGCAATAATTCTTCCTTCCAAGTATCAGGCAGTAGCAGTACATCAGTTATTTTTAATAGGTAGCAGTTAAGGGTAATTTAGTTTTTTTTCCTCTTTAGTGTTTTTGGGTGGGGTTTTTGCAAATGGCACAATTAATTATGATATAAGTAAGTACTATTAATTTATGCAAGAACTGCTAATTTTGGTAAACTTAGCATCCTTTGTAGTCCTTACCTGTTCTCACAGCACTCTCTTAGAAAACAGGATCAGATTTAAAATTATAAATGGAATGGTAAAATGCAAATTTTACTGTAAGAATTGTACTCTATAAACAATGATTATCGCCAAACAGGTATACTATGGACATCTAAGTAGTAGAGATAGAATTAAAAAAAATAAATCCAAATTTAAAGCGATGGTTACTGTGATGCTTCAGACAGAGAGGGTCAACAAGTACTTCATACTGATAAGTAACCAAATACAAACCAAGTGCAAATACCAAACTTCTGAAGTCTTCATAAAATAAAATCAGCTGAGGTTTCAAGAGTAAAAATGTAATAGATTCTTGCTATGCCAAGGAGTCAGACAAATTCTGAGGATGTTTTTGAAATCAGAAGTATTAGTTCTTCTTCGAATTACCCTTATATGAATCTCTAACTCTATGGGTGGTAGTAGTAAAACTTAACCAGTTAACATTTCAGAATAGGAAACGCGCCTGATGTCACGAACATCCTAACTGAGCTCGTAAAATTTCAAGGTGATCGTTCAGAAGCATAAATCATCATCCTTCGTGAGCCTCACCGAGCTGTATTTGAACCAGAGAATGTTCCTGAATAGTGGCAGTTTTTTTCTGATTTCAATAAGAAAGATAAAGGAGAGATTTGACAAAACACAGAGCAGTTGAAGGATGGGAAGACACCCCTTTGGCCCATCAGATCCAGTCCTATGACACGAGAGGCATATGATTCCCATTGGGAAATCCCTGCAGATGATTCCAAAGCACTTCTCTTGTCCTGACTCTGGGTAGCTGCCGCGAGCAGCGTGTGCCCGATTGCCCTGGTCCTGCTGTGTGCGCTCTGCCCATGCCCGGCGGGCAGACTACCACAGGACCTTGCCGTGTGCTCCTCTCTACTTGGATGAAAACTGCATCGTATGGTCAGAGCAGTTCTCAAATGGTGTAGTCTCATTTCCAGCCAAATGTGTTCATGGCCTGCCTGTATTTGCTTTCACATCGACGCTGATCTGTGGCTTCAGCAGTTCTCTGCCCTTGTTGATATTTACTCTATGACAGTATTCATATGTAATGCTATCTCAGCCTTTTTTGGAAAAGGCCAGACAAACTAAATTCTTTTTATCCCAGCATTAAGAATAAGTTCTCTGTTGTTGATAGTCCTGGCCTGCACCTTTCACATCAGATTTGAGTTTCCTCAAACGCAGTGGAGGTACTGCTGTGTTGCCGTTTAACTTTGGTGTTGTGAAGAATTCAAACACAATCGGACATATTTACTGAACGTAAAGGACTACCTGGTTATCCAAGGACTTGAGGTTTAAGGATGAGAAAGTGCGGGTATTTTATTCGTCGCTGTCTAGTCGATTATGAAAATGATTTAATTTCTCTGATACATAGATGTGCAGTGAAGCCACCTCCTGGGTCTCAGCTTTTCTAATTAAGTACCTCAAATCAAAATTGTGGATCAGCAGTTTGACTTGGAAATGAATGAGAAACTAATTTTTTGTGCCTTAAATAGCAGAAAGAATTATAGACAACATTGAGTTTATTTGGTTTTTATTTGATATATTTGAACCTATATGTGTGTAATTATATGCATATGTACATATGCAAATATATACGTTTTCTTCTCTCTGGAGGCAGCAATATTATATCAAAAATACATTGTAGAGGCTGATGGCAAATTAAGAGAATGTGAGAGCAGTTAATAGCAGGTAAAATTGTGTGACTTGACTTTTGTGTTGCAGGCTCAAGATGATTTAAGTGGTAGCAACTTTCAGAGAACAGCTCTATTTTCAGTGTAGTGCACTGATTTAAAAAATCATAACCTAGTTTAAATAGGGGGGTATCTTGGAAAACAAGGTCTTCACTGGGAAGAAAAATTACTGTTGCAGATTGGTTACGCTATTTTAAGAACTACAAAGGACTCTTTTCTTGGAATGGTTTAGGAAATTCAGTTACAGGTAGAGATGGTAGAATGGGTTAGTTAGCATTTAGGAAATAAAGATTAAATGAAGGGTGTGTAGGGAGTTGAAGACTTTATGTTAAGGTAAGGCACAAGACTAGGACACAAAAAGGAATCCTGTGCAGGCGGGGTACCTGGAGTGGGAGTTGTATTTTGGAGGGAAGGTAAGAGTGGCATTGCCTAAGTAAAGAACTTAAAAAGAGATGGGGTCTGAGAAGCATGAAAAGGCAATGGAATTTGGGTAAATGTATGGCAAATGTAGAACCAGGGCAGAAAAAGAGAAGCAAACAACCCAGCTTCCTTCTTTGTTCCCTGACATATGTGTGTGTGTGTGTGTGTATACATATATTTATTGCTCACTCAGTAAAGACTTTCTGAGGTAAAACCATTGCCATGTTGGAATATCAGTTTCCCCGGGAGTGACGCTACAATCCAAAGCCCTTCTAACATGCTGGGGCTGAACTGTGTTGCATGAATTGACCCCTTTCTGAAGGATGGTATTCTCAGTACTTCTCCCAGAGTACGGCTTGACTAGCTTTCAGTTAAATGGGGAAGAGGATAAGTGATTGTTTTACCAGAACTCCAATTTAATATCTCATAGATATGCTGAACAGTTTCAAAGAACTGTCTTTCCATTTTCCATTGTTGGAAATTCTTTATAGCAGATATTAAAAATGTATATGAATTTATTGCTTTTAGTCCCAAACAATTGCTTTTTTGTGTAGGCTAACTGCTTTGGAATGAGGAAAAAATGGTGTCCTCTGCTCACTCAGAAATGCCGAGTAGCTTAAATCAGAGAAGATGAGTAAAGCAAAGAAATCGTAAGATTATAAAGGTCCGCTCCTCATTCTTAGGGAGAACTTGATCACTGCGTTAAATGTGTGCTTCTGCACCTTCAATGGGCTCAGAAATGGAAAAGATAATACTGTTAATCAGCAGGCAGAAGGAAAAACCCATTTAAACAGATTGAGCTGTGAGACAGACTGGAGACATGAAGCTCTCTTATGTCTCCCTGAGGCTCTTTTCCTCTTTTCCCCAAATCTCCTATTTGGAGCACAGTCCCATCACTGCGTATGCTATCGAGACCAATACTTTTGTTGTGTAACCTTTCTGCTTAGCCTCTATAGACTGTGAAGACAGCCCTGGCCTTGTCCTGTACTATGCTTCATTACGGCCTGCCCCCCCCCCAATTTATATTTATCTCAATTTTGACCTTTGCTTGAGTGTGAAAAGGAAAGAGGAATGAGACTTGCTTCTTATTTTTATTGTCGACTTTGTTCAGATTCTGTTTATTTTTGCTTGAATACCTTAGAAAAAGGCTGGTGTTTTGGCTCTGCATTTACACTCTGGTTCCATGATGTGTGTAAGACAGTGCATGACCTTTTTCTTAGCAGAATGAAAGATAAATATAGCCTGATACATAGAAGTAATCCACTGCTACAAGGAGCCTCATCAGCATTATCATCATCTGCTTTTGTGTTTAATGAGGAAACTTGTTCGGTTGCACATAATCAATCTGAAAACAATAAAGGCATAGCTGCCAGGAACTAAATTATATAAAAAATTAAAATCCTCATTTCAATTGTTGAAAAACCAGGAGAAGGGATAGACGTATGGCCACCCACTTGGTTGTGCAAATTGTAAGAAGTGAAAATAACTTGTGACAGAATTGCCTGAAGGTTTTGTTTAGCCCATCACACATGGCCTCAATAACACTGTGAAACAGTTTCTTTTACCCCCTCCAACCTACCCAGCCCCTTCTGCTACGAAATCTGCAAAGCATTTTTCAAATTAAGTGTGCACTGTTTTCCTTTTAAGTTTCAGGAGCAAGTGGCTGAGAAAGACATGCTGAGAGATTGGAAACAATCTGCATCGGCAACAAAGGGGGATGCCTGCTGCTTTGCAAGCGACACAGAAAATACGCCAGCCATGCAGAGCGCTCCGTGGCGGTAATTCCAGAGTTGACTGTTTATTTGTGCTGTGCACTAGCCTTTCTCAGACCACTGTGGGGAGGAGGGTGGGTTAAAGGGTCCCTGGAAAACCGTTGTGGTATAGGTCACATGTTATTAGCGCATTGCCTGGGATTTGGAACTGACGTTTGCCTCCTGAGCCTGGATAAAGAGCTTTCTGGAGGTGCTGTGCCTTACTTCCCCCTGCAAGTGTAGGTGAATGGATATGTGTTTGGTGCAGCTCTTACAGCTGGGGATTTGAGTGCTCAACACGCCAGTATCAAAACTGTCGTTCTGTCACAGTCAAAGAAATTAAACAGGGCCATTTGTACGTTCTGATGAAGAACTGATAAGTGTCAGAAATAATCTTGGCAGCCATTTTAATTTATGATAGAGGAGCCGCTTTTGCATCCTAAATAAGCACAGATCACTTAACCAAGTCAAGTAGTCAGCTGGTAAAACTACCTGCCAGAACAAGAAACAAATCATAAAAGTGGTAGGGTTGTCATAACTGGATCATTCAAGGAAGATAATGCATGAGCTTTGTGGAAGAGTACGAGCTTCACGTTTCTTGTGGAGATGAAAAGTCTTTGAAAGAAGATAGTGGATAGTTCACTACATGTCTGTAGTCCAGATGGATAAGAAGGCATGGGAAGGTCCAGTAGTTGCTTCTGTTTTGCTGCTGGGTACATCCTTTTAAACTTTTTCTGTGTATGGGTTCATATATATGAACTCAGCCTTGGAAGACTTTGACTACAGCCTGTCTTATAGTTACGTAGGAGTGGCTTCCCGATCCGTATACAGGTTCAGTAATCCTCTGCATGCACCGATATAACTCTCTGCAGGGTTTACCTATATTAAATTGTTCAAGACAGCCAGGGGGCCAGAGGAGGTGTCGGTCAAGGAGGAGCCAGGATTGTGCCAGCAGACCCCTGACCGTGTGTGTTTTCTGGCTACTCCCCAACACTCGGAGTGGGAAGCAGCGGGCATGGCGGCGCTCAGGACTGCGGTACTGGCTGCTGCAGCGCTGCGCTGCGCTCAGCACACAGGCTGGGGAGTGAGGGGGCTTGTTCCTTCCAACCCCGTCCCCCCCCCCCCCAAGTCTGTTGCTGGGATTGTTACCCAGGTTGAGGATCTTGGTTTTACTGCGCTAATGAGCCGGTAGCATTGCAGGGGCGTAGCATATTAATAGTTTGAGAGAGAGCTACAAACTCTCTCTTCCAGCCAGGAAGAGATTAAACATGTAAATGATGTAACCTAACTCAAAAAAAGGGCACTATTCCAGAAAATATTCTAGCCTTGCTTTTCTTTTCTAGCCTTGCTTTTGCATTTCTCAACACTGATTGACAACCAAGCAGTGAGAGAAGGGATGATATTTCTAAATGGGTGTCAAAAAGAAAGCAGTGTGATGATCTAGATCCTTGCACTGATATTTAACCTTTCTACTATGAAATGGCCAAGGTTTACATAATCATAAATAAGATACAACTACTCGCTTTTACCATTGGAATCAAAATGTTTTGTCAGTTAGATGGTAATGTTTGGGGCTTTACAGATGGATGAAAGGTACTCCTGAAAAGCTTCAGTACTTCTGCTGGATGTGAATGTGCGTCTTGGCTGTGCAAGCGACTGCGACAAATACTGAAAGTCCAATGCACCGACCTTCAGCTTCTCTGTGACCGTCCTCTGTTAGATAGAAAAAAATCCAGCTACTTTGAATTGCACACAATATGGTTTTTGATAATTGAATCAAACAGAAAACAAGGTGGTACAGCGCAGATGCAGGAATTCATGTACAAAGGTAGTTGTGGAAAGTAGCCAAGGCCGGTTGTTGCCTTCCTTTTTTTTTTTTTTTTTTCTTCTCTCTCCCTGAAACCTTGTTCTTTATCAGCTGCCTGTGTAGAAATTAGTATTGAGAAGCTTTTAGAAAAACAAAACAATACAAAGGACAAGCTTAGTAAGTTACATAGGACTCGAGGAAATAACCAAACTTCATAGCTGGCTGATAGAAAATCAGAAATCAGTACAGACTTACAATACACAAGGAAGTTAGATTGTTTCATTCTCTTGTGCTTTGATACACTGCACCAATATAAATGGTTTTAAGTAACCGCCAATTTAAAAAGAGCTGGCAAGACAGTAAATGTAACGCTAGAATTTTACACCAGATCCTTTTGTAATTATTGATATAGTTCAGAATTGTCAATCCTACGCAGTGTAAAAAAAAAAAAGTTTTGTCGCTGGAGTCAGAGGGCTGCCTTAGTATTAGATTATTTTTCTTACTAGTTTGAATCCCTTGGCTTCCTTAGCATGATTTAGCACTTCTAGTTGGCAATCGCATTATATTGTTGTTTTCATCTGCAATTGGGAAGTTTGGATTTTTAATTACTTTTTGAATGGTAAGAACAGGTAATAATTTGACATCAGGAGTTGATATTAAAAAGATAAGCAAAAAAATGAGGCAGAGGTTTGTAGTAGTTGGATGTTGTCATCTTGAAACTCAGTACCAATATGAGGAAATGATGCAGCTATAAGTAAGAATAGATTCCAAAAAAAGGGTTTCAAAGTAGTGGAAAGTACGTAAACTTAATTTAAATATATTAAATTCTCAAACATTTTCTGTCATGTTAATGGCTGGGTCTGTCTACTCAAAACATTTCTTGACAGAATGCTTCAACTGGAAGACTTTTGCAGACAGTATGCTGATAGTGGATGTAAAATGCTTTCACTTTACACAAGACCCTAAAACTTGTTTCTTTTGCATCTGACACAAAATTTCTCCTGGAAATAGGTGGCTCAGGGAAGCAGCTTAGGAAGAAGCAACTCTATGTTTTTCTGTTTCTTCAGGAAAGTTTATACAGCGTTTGGTTGTATGTGCCAAGAAGCCAAGTCTAGGTGAAAAAGGTTCAACTATCCCCAATGTATAAAGCTACGCTATTTAGCATTGTGCTCAAATTATTTTAGCTTAGGTTAATCGTGCCTGTTTGCATTAAAAGTGTCTTGCTTTTTCATGCTTGTCTGATTAAATACTGTCTATTCATTGGGCTCCAGAGCCACATAACATTATTCAGACTGATTTTTTTTTTTTTTTGTATGCGTAAAGCTGAATCCAGTGCTTTTACCACAGATGTGCAGAGGCTTCCTAAATTTCCAAAGCACTGTTGACACTGACAAAAATACTGGGAGGGGCTGCGGAAGATAGCTCCACGTTCTGGGAAGTAACTGCTGTGTCTCCCATATCCAGTGTCAGGAGCAGGCAAGCGTCTGGGGCTAACGCTGGGCTTCTCAGGGAGGTTTAATCTCCATTGGTAGAAACTGTTGCTGTGCCAGTTAAATTCCACTTTGGGATTGCAGTGTCATACGCCATCTTCTAGACCTTTCCATCTAGAGTAGTTTGTGACTGTGAAAGCACTGGAGTTAGGTTTTCCCCTTTCATTGTGATTTAAAAAGTCATCTGTGGTCCGAGTCCAGTTACTCTTTGCGTTGCTGCGATGTTTTATTCATGACACTGCTTGCAGGGGGAAAAGCCAGGCTGAATTCTCCAGGATGTAGTCCACAGTAAATAGCATGTCCCCGTATTAAAACAGCTGATAGCACACAACTTGTGAGGAAAAGAAATACCTGGAAGTGGAAACTAAGAAATAGAATGGCGTGAAAAGAAATTTTTCTTCTCCTGTTCTACATCCTGTAGGTAAAGCCCTTAAATTATTGAGGTCCAACTGACCTCCAGCTCTCTACCCATTCTTTGTCTTTTTGTTGGACTCTGAATTGTTAATAAGCCATAGTTCAAAATTCACCCATAGACCCAGCAGACCTTTTGCCTGGCATGGGGAATATATTTAGGAGACTCTGAGGACTCTGATGCCCCCCGAGCATTGGCTGCTATGGTGCGTGCACTGACTGCGTGGTGGGATTGCAGCTGCGCAGACCCCCTTACTTCATTGAGATGTAGTGACAAAAATTGAAGAGCCAGCATGTCGACTTTTAGGGAGTGGTTTCTGTGCCAGCTGTCTTACAGTAATATAAAGCCCAGTTTTGGGAGAAAGGGGCACTGGTTAGTCGGAAGTGGGATTCTCTGGGCTGGGAGTCAGATAAACTTGGCTCCCCTGTTGCACTTGCATTTGCAATTCTTGTCCTACTGATGTTTATGCTGGACCTTTGGTATTTCAGAGTGCTATTTTATATTGAACTAGTGCCAACTTTGATTACAAACACAGCTTCAGAAAAATTAGAAAATTACAATCTCGCACACGCTCACACCTAAAGCAAAAATACTTCATTTAGTCAGGCTACAAACAATGTTTTTTTATTTCAGACCTTTAAATATAATGTGTAGACATTTTAATGCCTTCCTCATTTTTTCTTTTTCTTTCTTTCCTGGCATAGAATTAAAGTTTTGTCCCATCACTTTTTCATCTTGCCACTTTGTAATTCTCAAAACTGAGGAATAAAACCCAAAATTATAGAATGAAAAAAAGGAAAATGGAGAATTGGGGATGGAGGAGAGGGGAAAGAGAAAGTGGGAGCTATTTTTTTTTTTCTCCTGTTGTGCTTAGTAACAGGAGAATGGGGGGACCAGTGCTTTGGGAATTTTTACTCTTACTAAGAAATAAAAAGCTTTCATGAAACCTGGTTTTGAAGGCAGACCGCTTTCAAATTAAATTTCCCTCAGCTCTAGCTCAAACGGCTTTTGCTTTTACCTTTCAAATAACAGGAGCCTTTAAAGGCTGCTGATTCGCTCCAATCCAGCAGGAGTTACAAGCATGTGACTTCAAGTATTTTCAAGTAGTCTCTTTAAGACCAGCTTAATTGATGTGCGCCAGGACTGTGGATGTAGTTAAAGTTAAGTACGTGATTAAGTGGTTTGTTGGAACCAAGCCAGGACACTTAACACCTTGCAGAATCCACCTCTGGGTCTGAATATGTGTAATATGCAGTCATGGGGAATTGTCTCTTTCTTCTAAGAAAAGAGAAGTTTTCCTATTCCAAACCTACTGCTCTTCCTTGCTTTTGTTCTTTAAATGTACTCTCCTTCTAAGCCCACCTCTCCTTGAACCTCCCCCTCTAAACATAAAAATACTGAAACACATATGCTCTTGATTTTTTTGAGTGTGCACAGGTGAATGTTTTCCTCTCTCCAGCTGCACAGAAACCAAATGTCAGCTCAGCAATGGTACTTTTTTTTTTTCCTAATTGGTATTTCAAAATGGCTTTTCTATAGGATTCTTTGTTAAAAGTGAATAGCTGGAAATAAATAAATAAATGAGACTCATGCCTTTTCTATTATGATCATTTTTTCACGGTAGACTGTAGCGTACGTGTGTTGCTTTCCTGGGACACTGATAGTTTGCTTAGGTGTTTAGAATGTGATAATGCTGGTTTGCATTTACAAGGACTAATAACAAGGATCCAGGAACAGATAAACATGACAGGGGCTTTCCATCACCTTAGCCAGCTATTCAGAAAGTGGGAGAATTAAACAGTACTTAGAGTATATTTTAACAATAAAAAGTCCTGGACAGCCGGACTTCAGCACTGCTTGTCCTGCAGTTAATTTTGGATAGGAAAAGTTCAGGCAATTTTGGCGCTCGCATCAGGTGGGATCCTGGGATTAATTATTATTTAGTAATCAAGCGTTTGGGTTATTTTCCATAGGAATGCTGCGAGAGGGAAAGCTATTACATTGTCATATTGTTTTAAAGGCTGAGAGTGGTTGTGGTGGTTTTGTTTGGTTTTTTTTTTTGGCGGACTCCCTTATAAAGGTTTTGCTCATCCTTTGCCAATTAGGTAGAGGCTCTTGTTTTCAGCAAAAGTTGCTTGTGTTCCTTGCCATGATCCTTTGCCTCATCATCTGAGAAGGTGCAACTGCAAATCGTTATTTTATACTTACATGACTGCATGATAAAGTTAGCTGGCACACAGCATGAAGGCAATAAATCTGAAGCTTTTATATTTAAAAGCATTTTGCTTTTATTAACCTTTGTTAGTTAGAACAACTGCTATGTTTCAGAGGCACCGGAGAACTTCACCTCCTCCAGCTCTTCTATTGTAACAGCTGAGCTATATGGTTTTTTTCTAGTATGTAAGTGAAAGCATGCTCAGCTTTCTGGCTGCAAGTATTTAACAAAGAGCAGAATTTAAAGACAAACTGTGATACCTTTATTTGAACTGTAGAAAATTTTACTGTGTGACTAGTGCTAGTACAGTCTACCAGAACCCAGCCTTTCCTCCAATCTGCAAACCTGATACTCTTGCTAGATTCAGATCTGGATTTGGAGGGTGGGGGGGGGTGGGGGGGGGAAAGTCCCTATGCAGTTTGCTGCTTCAAGGAACATATATATCTTTTCTTTGACTGTCTGGAGCAGGTATACTGGTAATCTCCTCAAGTTTGCTAATGCCAGCCTGCGTCCCTTTGCTGCGTTCACTTTTGAGCAATCCTCATGATGGGGATTTTTCACTTTAGCCCAAACTTGTTTGTAACTGTAAGGGAGAAGTGTTGCAGCAGTAAGGAAGAAGTAGGGGAGCTTGAAGGAAGGTGATGCTGAAAGGAGCGGGGACTCAGAGTGTTGATACAACTTTTACTTGTACCTTTGCATCCTTTTGTCTCAAATCATAAATGTGTTCTCTGTAGCAATTATTTCCCTTTGCAACTGTTGTATTTCCTGGTGAAACGATGTGGAAGCTGTACAGAACCCAATTGGCAGTCTAGGAAAGAGTTTCTCCTGAGGACACGATGACAAGTTTTGATTTTTGCAATAAAACCTTGCAGACGCGTTAACTTTACAGAATAATTCTCCATCGGCTTTATCTTGGAAGATGCTTCCGTGTTAGGAAACAGAAATTCTTGCACTTTTTTTTTTTTTTGATTCTTCTGTATCTTTTTAGAAACAAAATGCCTGTTTTTCTGTGACGGTGACCTGCAAATATACCCATTCTGTTGAGACTTCTGCTCAGTATGGGATTCTCATAATAATGTGCCTACCTTTTTCTTAAGATCAGGATCATTCTGATATGAAGAAGGAAAACTTTCTGAACTGTATTTTGCATTCCAAGGATTTCCTGAGTCCTTGCAAAAGTAGCCAGCTTTCTCCTGAATTGCTTTGCTGTCCCTCTTTTCCAGTAAGCTTCTCCTGTAGATAAGAGGTAGCGCCTATTTCTGTGCAGCAGTTGCTACTTCTCTTTGAGACGGCTACACATTACACCTTTTCAATTTCTTTTTGACTGATACATATACTCTTCCTTAATGGGAGTCCTGAGTCTTTACCCATTCATCTTCTACTGCTTGCGATTTTTCTTAGAGGAGAACATTTTTTTTCTATCATCACCTTAGCTCCTAGGCTTACTTCGAATATCAAAAGGAAAAATGGCCTGTATTGTTTTCTAATGGATAATTCATTAATCTTTGAGATCCCATCTTCCCTGAGTAATTGTTTTGAGACAATGGTGGGTATTGTCACATTTGTCAACTCCGTGCATGTTAAGCTGGCCCTTGCCAACTTTGCAGCCAAGTGGAGAAATTCTTCATAGTTCTTGCATATTTTTCCCCAAATTCTGAGCACTTTTGCAGTTGATGATGTTGGCTACAGTGTATTTTTTGTTATTCTGACTTTGAAATCTGTATGTCTTTTTACCTAATTTGATTTTCTTAGAGTGTTTTGGATTTTTAATAATGTCTGTAATGGCAGAGGACCATCCCTCTTCCAGAAACCAGCTTCTTTTGCACATAAGTTCCGCGTGCCTTGTCAAGGGTTAGCTCTGGGGCATTTAATAGTGTCTACTGGGGTGATTTGATCCCGGTTGTAATGCCTGGTCTGTTACCAGAGGCAGTTGTTACATGCTTGTCTCTGCAGGCTGACACTGGCAGCACGCAGTTCTGTGTTACTGCCTGCTAACTGCACTCTGTTGAAAAATGTATGTCTTTTATATTTCTTTTTTTTGCATGGAGTGCATTTCTCCTCAGATTCCCGTGTTGCCATATCACAATCGGCTTCCTCTGCCGGAATGAACTCAAACCTCCCCCAAATCTCAAGTGCTTCAAGATACGCTACTGTCAGGCACCTTCTGACAGTCTCCTGAGATGCTCTTCTCAGATGAGGCCACTGACAAGCGGCCGTTGAAGAGGAAAAAGGTAACACATGTTACATGAATAAACTGCTCATTCACTACTGATACGGGGCTAAAGAATCAGTATGTATCTCATCCCTGCAGTAATTCTGTATTTTCAGTTTTCAACAGGACTGCATTAAAAAGCAGATACTTGTTCGTTCATCTTAATGGTGGCAGCCAGTAAAGGGAGATACTCGTGTGTTAGCATCCTAATGGTGTTTTTCAGGTATTTTATGTTACCTAAATTGAACTAACACATCTTAAAGAAATCTGTTTTGCCCATCAAGACAGGAATATGAAAGCAACTAATGCACTGCATAGCAGGAAAATAACAGAATGTCAAAGGCAGCTCCTGCAAATGTGTTGGGAGTCAGTGAGTGTTGCTTTTGCAGATATTCTCACACATGTGGCTAAACTGCATGGGCAGATAGATTCTTTCGGGAAATTAAATTGCCACGAGGTGGTGGAGACAAGGCTGGCATTATTCATAGGTATTGAACTGTGATCAGTAAAGCTTATCTTGCCTCTTGGACTTTCTCAGCTGGAATAATTTACCTGCAGCTGCTATGCAGGAAGACTTGCTTTACTGAAAAAAAAAAAAATCCTTTTTGTCTGGACTTAAGTATAAAGATTCGTATGCTAGAATTAATTCATTTTAACCTGGGATTAAAGGTGGGCCATGCTGATAGTGCTCAGTGCGTGTTTCATCTGGTTCCTCCAATGCACGCTAATGCTGGAGCTCAGTAGAAAAGCTTGGGAGTGTGACACCCCAGCTGGCAGCACGAAGGCCGTGGGAGAACAGGGGTGCTAGGACTGTCCTGGCAGCCTGGTGGCAATTCCTTACCTTGGGTTATTCCCTCATTAATAAGATGGATCAGCAACTCTAGCAGAGGTCCTTAAGCCAGACACAATGGAATTTTGCACCCAGACTAGCCTAACCCTAGAGTGCTCGCTGTTCCTTGTTGGTTTTTATCCTCCCATGACACCTGATGTTGGTATTTCATGTATTTCATCTGTTGTGCCTGCTGTGTGCTCCTCCCTCTGGCCTCTGGTGCGTATTGAGGGGAGGAAGCCAGAGGAGGAGGTGGGGAGTTGAGTAGGTGATGCGTTCGGTCTTGTCTGGGCTCTGACGTGGTTGCCTGTCATTGAAGAGGGCTGGCCCAGTGCAGGTGGTTCTTTTCCATGTTATTAAAAGAACACGTGTGTATTTAAAACAATAAAATAACTGGCCTAATGGTCCAGCCCATATGCTGCTCTATGGAATTTACAAGGAAATAGATTTGTCCCATTACCTCGACCATTATGTAAGATGAGACAGATTTTGACATCTGATGTCTGATTGTTCTGTGAAAGCAGGTTTCTCAATCTCTTGCTGTAAATCTTTAAAAATGACATGTCATAAGAGCAGTCCCTTCATATTCCTTCTGGTGTATTCCCCCCCTCCCCACCACCGACTGCCAAGGACTAATTTGGGCGGAGGCAAGGACCTGAGAATAATTTCCTAAAAAGCTAAAGGAACTCAGAAGAGGGGGAAGCGGAAAGTGGGCTGCTGTTCCTGCCAGCTGGCTGGAGCTCAGCCCCAGCGAGACAGCCCGTGCTGCCAGCCCCCAGGAATGCGCTGGCAGCCAGGGCCTTACCCAGCTCACCCGCTCCCAGGTGGGGGAAGGCAAGCGAAGCAGTCCTTCCCTTGCTGGGATTTGCCATGTGATATATTGGACTACTTTAGATATATTGCATTAATATTTCTGGCTTTAAATTGGGAACGGCTGTGGTTCAAGTATCCTGGATTCTGTGGTCAAGTAGTTGGTGTTGGCAATTTCTGTGGTCACATATTTGGTAGCTAATGCTTTTTATGAATTCCAGATTTTTCTCCTCTGGGATAATTGTGCCTCCAGAGCTAATGCTGGAAGGCTGTCGCTTGGTCATGTTTGTTGCTTTCTCCTTGAAGATCACAGCTCTTTCTCTACTTCTACCACAGATACACTGGTGGGAAAACACCAGAACGTCCCTGTAGCTACATCTAGTACATCTGTCTGTACATGTGAGCACACTTTTTCCCCCAGAATATGTTGGTTTGTGCCATACTGTCATTTATTGGTTTGCTTTAAAGCTTGTGCTGAAAGGACTCCTAGTGAGTGCTATTGGTTTGCTTAGGAAGTGGAATTACTCATCTTTTCTGAATGAGAAGAGCCATGTTCTGAAATACGCTGTTTTAATTCAGTGAAGCTGGGCTGATTAACCCAAGCTAAATACTGCATCCAGTGAGGTCTTTTTCATTAAAGGGAGAAATGGCAGTGGCTGACTACTAAACGGGGCAAATAAAATTAGCTGTTATGAAAAAGAAAAAACTTCCAGTGATTTTCTGCTCTATATTTGAGAAGGCCCTGAATGGGCCACTTCCCCCCGAGAACACGACGCAGGGCGTGTATTTGACACCAGTGCAGAAGCTAGTAAAATTACATAGTACTGCCCAGCCTTTTCAAGGGCAACTCACAGGCACGTGTTTTCGCAAGACATGGTGAATTCTTTCACCCTTTGATATGCGGATATTTGTTACAAACCTAGGAACGCAGAGAAGTCTACAGAAATTATACAAATTGAATTTATGAATATTTAAAGGAAGCAGACATAGTGATTTGGTTGACCATAGCTTGGTTAAATACACCTCATGTAAAATCAGGCAAAGGTTGGCAAGAACTGTGGGGTATTTTTAGAAAAGGGAAAAAAGGGGAGGGATAGGAGCATAGCTGATGCCAATGAGCTCAAGAAACGAAATCGTTTTAAGGAAGCCTAGTTTTTGTCAGATTGTACATTTTGCTGGCAAACGTATCCTGTTATAATAATCTGTTTAGGTGTTGATAAAGTTCTGAATTTAGTAATGCCCCAAATTTTGTTTAATCAATCACCAGTATAAAATAAATGCTGTATATTTTAAGTGGATTTAAAGTGTGCTTGAGTAAAATTCACATATGCATGTAGGCAGGAGTACTCGCTTTATTTTTGCTTGTACTCTTACACTAGTGGAAAAAATCAGAGGATAGCTCTTGAAAGTTTTTAACAATCAAGTTGTGCAAAAGATGCTTTTCATTTACCACTGCCTATTTGCTGTTGGAAATCCGAGTATATAGCCATGAAGGCCAGCTGTTTTCTTCTTATGGCGTTAGTAAAAAGAAAAAAGCCAAAACAATATGCCTTGTTTAGAATATTTCTGGGACAAATTTCCCAGAATTTTCCTACTGCTTTTTTATTTCTTTGCATAAAATACCCATAACCCTTCTTCCTTGATGAGGTGGCAAAACATCCAAATACACTGGCTGATTTTTATGAGATCGATTTCTAGCTCTCCTTTCCTTCATTGTCCTGAAATGCATCTTTCTGCCTACTAATTACTAAAAGGATATGCAACCTGAGAGTATCAGATATTTCTGCGTTCCATTAAATTAGACTGAGGCTGCAGTGAAAAAAGTGGAAGACGATGATTCTTGGCTGTTCTCGTCTTTCATCCTGACGTACTTGGGGAAAGAAAGAAATAAATCTCCTTTGCCTGTGTGAGACTGGTTGGTTTGTGTGCAGGTTTGTGCATGTATATACGTATCTGTGTATGCCATATAACCACAAAAACCACTGCATTAAAGATAGTAAACTTAGTTCCTTTACTCTTTTTGGTTGGCTGAAATTCACATTTCAAAATCATTCACCATATTGGCACGAGTGAGAAGTTTCACTGTCTGAAATAAAAATCCTGTGACTTAACGGCAGTTTGGAGCATTAAGGAAAAAATCAAAAGCTGCAAGACTGGCTGCGAACTTGCACAATTTGCAGTGCTGTGTGCATGTACTGGTACATCTGCCATTGGGTCGCTGAAAGAGAGGGCCCCCGGAGTATCAGTCCCGCTATGGTGTTGTTACAGGCCTTTTCGCACCCCTGACCTGCAGCTGAAACTTGGCCTCCCACGGACTGTTAGGGGAAACTGCCCCTGTGTTCTTTCTCTTTGAGACTGTCTCCACTTCCAGGTGCTGTGGTTTTGGTGAATAAAGGCAGAGTGTGAAATTCCCATCCTTTGAACTCCAGTTTGAAAATGGAAAGAAATTCTTGAAGGAATGTATCTTCTAGAGCAATAGTGCAATTATAGGATTATTGTTTTTAATCCCATTGCATCTCTGGGCAGACAGGTCCAATCCATGAAGGAATTTATTTCTGTTTTGGCAGGAAATCTCATCTGGATTTAATCTTGATATGGGACATAGTAATTCAAGAGATAGACAAGAATGAATTGTGATGGTCGGACTAAGAGGAAAAGTAAAAAGAAAATCAGTGAGAGTACGTTTTTATAAGCAAGCAGGACAGACAGCTGTAATGAGTAAGTGAGAAGATCACAATAAGAGGTTTGGAAAATGCATTTTGTGGAAAGGAAGACTTCTATTTTAAAATACTTTTTATATTACATTATGTATCTGGCAGAACTTCTGATTCTTCTAGCTTTAATGAGAACGCAAGCCAACGTCCAGAGTCTCTGTAAACTGAGAATCAATCCTTTGCAGGGTTTCCCTCCTGATTCTTTTCCTTGCAATTCCAACATGTTGTTTTTCATAATGTTACTGTTCTGTCTCTTGGATTGATGATAACAAGGGTCTCTTGCCTTTCTGTAGCTCTCAGATGCTAGCTGGTGCTTTTATAATGCTTTTTATCTTTCTAATACTTTCCAGACACTAACTAATTAATCTTAACAACACCCTGTCAAGGAGGTGAAATAATTCAGTGATGTTATTTACAGATGAGAAATCAAAGGAAGGCAAGTGAAGCAAATGGGTCAGAGAGACAGTACAGTTGGGAATAAAGGCCACTGGTATTTGCAGACCTGCCTGGCAATCAGGTAACAGTAAGATATTTCTCGTGTTTAAAAGCTGCTCTGATTATTTGCTCCTACATGTGATTTTTCTTTCCCAGTTTTTAATTCTCATTTGGTTTAAAAGAGGCAGGAATGGGCTTATGACTAATCTGGCAAATTTTAGGCAACTTTTTATTAAAGACAACCTTGTTCACTAGAAGGGTTTCTGGCATTCTTCCAGTCCTTTTGAGGCCATTTTAAGATTCTCTTACAATGTGAAGGCTTTCTTAATTATTATGCTTTTCATTTTGCCATACAGTGTACTACATTAAGTTTAACGTTCCCCTCATCTGTCTCTTGGGGAAATACAGTAACAGTTATGAGAGCGTTATCTAGTGAACCATATTTTAAGTAATCTTTATGCACTTTAAGTAACTTTCCAAAAAGGAGGTTAAACGAGAAAAAATGGTATTGTCAGAGGAATAATCTTTAATGAAGGCAGTATGGTCTGCTAGTCAGGAAATAAAGTATGTTTTTTAATATATCGCATAAGTAAGAAGGCATCTACAGTGAACTTCAGTTACAAAGAAAAAAAATTCCTACCTTGGCAATATATTGAAAAGTGAAATACCATCCTCACTTTCAGTTGGCCTAGTCCTTCTTAATTAACATATTTGCTAGGGGTTTATCAGGTCTTAAGACTGACAGGGGTGCTCTTTTCTGCATAATAGTTTTTGTTCTAATTAGTTGACTGTCAAGACCACTTGTAGACCCTCAGTAAATTTGTGGCAGACATGCTCAAAATACATACTGAGCAGATACATTTTTCCAAGGAGGGAAACCATTTTAATCCTGTCCGTTCTGTTCAGCTGGTGTTTATGTTTGCAGCGACAGAGCTTGTCCATGCACTGCTGAGGGAGAGACTATCAGAACTTAGGTTTTTAAAAGATTTCTTGTCTTTAGATTTCACATATTTTAAGTTTGTTGGTTTTTTTTTTTAATTTTTTAAACTTTTTTTTTTAACTTCTTTGAAGGAACTGTAAAACCTTTCCCTTTCTCCATCCTTCTCCTCCCACCTTCCATTTCCCCAGGAAAAAAACAACCCTTTCTTGATTACAAAGTCATTTTGTGGCCTAAAATAGCTCACCCTTCTCAGCAACCTTCCCTTTCCCCCTCATCTCTGTTCTCC